>CM038709.1:7582555-7945055 GCA_021613375.1 Megaleporinus macrocephalus
GGAATACAAACTCGTGTGTATGCGTGTGTTAGTGAGTCTAAACTGGGCCAGCATCCAGAACCAACAGTCCTTATCCCTCCCCTGCAGAGAGATGAGCTCACCGTGTCCCATTCGTTCCCAGCCCTTACCTCATTCACTCCCTCCACCCTCTATCACTCTCCCACTCCGTCCTTGTCTTCATCTCTTATACATGGCCGCTCTCCTAGCGCAGCTGTGTTTGACAGACAGGCTAACACCAGCCTGACCCATTTAAACTGTGTGTACCGGAGACCTCACTGTGTCATCTTTACTCATCACTGCTGAATGTTGGCCAAAGTGGAATAACGCATGGCCTCCTGACCCTCCCCATGCTGCACCGCAGGACGGGAAGACTGAAGTACTGTGTCAACGACTTGAATCCTCAGTCGGGAGTGACATTAGGATGCATAGGAACTGAGATGGCTTTCTTAGCCCAAGGCTAAATTAGTCAGGAGCTCATGGAGCTACATCAATGTGCATTGGACCCTACTAAACACTTCAGACATTGCAATTACGCTGTAGTTCATTTCTGTACCTTTTACCAAACCAGAGTTTAAAATACAGGTTTTGCACTCAGGGGATGTTATAGAAGTACTAGGGATGTGCACTTGAGTAGCTCACCGTTCAATGCGGAAATCACTTTTTAAGTATTAATTTGATTTGTCACAGGTAGTGTTGTCACGATATCAGACTTATGACTATCGATACAATTCCTGCCTAAACATCTCAATACCGTTTAGGGTTGTCACAATACCAGAATTTGAACTTTGATACTGATACCTAGTGTACTATCACGATTCTCAATACCAAAACGATACTTAAAAGTAGGGGTGGGCGGTATGGCCCTACAATAATATCATGATAATTCATGGTATTATTGTGATAATGATACTCTTGGCGATAGGACAAAACATTTAATTTAAACAAAATATTTCAAGAATACACTACTGCAACAAAATTAAAATTAAATTGTATTATTGTATCAGCAAAAAACTAAAACATCGGCCTCTATTAAACTGGTGTCGATCTACTTGTGGACGCCTGATATTTAGCTGCTTGGAAGGTAAAGTAAACATAAGGTTGCTAGTTCACCACAAAAAAGATAAAGCTAGTTAACTTAAACGGTTATTACTGCCCTATACTGCTTCACAAAGAAGACTGACATACAGCAACTCACACTCCTCTGACTTGAGCTTAATGTAATTGCTATAGCTTTATCATGTTCACTAACCTAACGTTCTTTGAATTCTTAAAACAACTCTGCATATCTGTCAGAAAAATGATTTGCTAAGTTGGAGGTGTTGGCTCCTTTGGTCTGTACATATTTTTTAAAGCATTGTTTGCAGACTAGTTTTGATGTGTACTTTTGTGCCTTTGTAAAAATAAAAGTATTTATTTGGCTTTGTAGTCTTTTTAGACAATCTGTGCACTAGAAGGCTGAGAAACGGTCAGTAATACCTCAACAAATACTGTACTTGCAGTTCTGATGTAAGTAACTATTAGCATTTCATTTATTTTTACGTTGTGTAATAGTGAAAGGTGCTTTTGTAGCATAGTATTTCGCTATTTGCGTGCATTTATGTGGTGGTTTAGATGACTGGATCCATAATAGGGGCGGCCTACGTACCCCAGATAGGAATTAAACTGCCGTTCAGAACAGTAAGGGTTAGACCATCAGTCAAGTCACAGTTTCTCGAGTTGAGCTGCTGATTCAAAATAAATGTCTAAACTCAAAAGAAAAAGTTATTTCCAAGCCAGACGGGGAACAAAACGCTTCCACTGACAGAATCACAAGTAAACTTCTTAAACGTCTCTTGAGAACCACATTCTTTCCCCTTCTTTGTTCTTTAAAAAAAATGTGCCTTTATTTATGTTTACAGCCTGAAAAGTGAGGATAAACAGAAAGATTTCTAAATAATACTTAGACCGAGCGCCTTAACTCAAGAGAGACCCAAAGTGAAAGTCACTAAACTCCAGAGAGTAATACTTGAGGTCACCACCAAGTTCACAAGGTGCATACGTTGCAGCGTAAACTAAACTAGAGCTGCGTGTGAGCTCTCTTTGAACAAAGTGCTTCACCGGTGTTCACTTAATTTCTTAGGTGAAGCAATTTTTGCACCCCTGGTGGTCCCGGGTGGCCTAGCAAGAGCCAGCAACGTTCCAGAGTCATCTGATATCTGATCCAGTGACTTTGGCGACTATGAGACCAATGACAGTACAGAGTATTGGATTAGCACATACTTATTAGATACTATAATGCACAATACGTCATGCTACTACTATAAAACTGGAGTGCCGTCACACAAGCCTGTTGCCAGGGACTCACTGTTAAGGATTGAGAAGGTGGAGAGAGTGTGGGTGGCTTTTGCATGGCTTTATTTTTCTAACAGCCCTAACTTTAGCTGGTCTTAGCTAGAGAATGAGTGACAAGACATTTCTCTACCATATAAGCTCATCGTCCACTGAGGAGAAATGCCTTGCATGGAAGATGACGAGGCTTATCAGCATCTGACGGTGTGCAAGTTAGTGTTAGCTCATTAGCCCGTCTTAGGCAGCCTCCATTACTCATCCAATACAAAAGCCTATTAATTATTGTACCTAAAGATGCATTCCAATTCTAGCATACCAAAATATTTGTGCTGCCATCTAGCTTTTTGGTTGTCTCCTTTTTCTTCCTAGTGGTTAACTGGATGTCAGGACACTTGAATATCGTAATATATATAATATATAATATCGAATATCATAATTCACCAGAATGCACAAAAACTTTAAAGTAGGACCAGTTTTGTTTCCTAAAGATCATTTTACTCGGCAAATACGTTTTCAACACATTTCCCTGACTGGTGAGCAGGTGCTTCAGTGCATGTTCCGGGTTCTTTTAATAAGCGCAGGTAAAAAAAAAGAAGGTGTCCAGGAGTTTACACAGCAAATAAAAATGACCCAAATCTGATTTTTGCATCAGGCTGTTGATAATATCTTTTAAATGTGAGCTATGTTCGTGAACAGATCAGCTGCTAAACTGACCAGCATGCTCAGAAAAGCCAGCGCTTCTCTGCTTGCATGTTCAGCATTGAACAGTCATAGCGACTGATGGATGCATGTCCATTCCAGGAGGTTTCTTCTCCAGCATCACAGGTGTGGTCACGAAGTTCCAGTGGCAGGACTGGAATTCCGACTAGGTCTGGCAGGCAGATAAGATCTGTTGTAAGCAACCATTCTGTGTACCTTCTATTTAAAGTATCTTTAGGGACCCAAAGGCAGTTCTTCTTTGACATCACTCCAAAAAACAGTTTCGCTACTTTTATTTTTGTAATGGCATACACAGTCTGCTTGTCTTCGTAACTGTCTGTGGAGATGCGTGTCGTCTTTGGAAGACAGTGAAAAATGAGCTCTGCAGTTTGGACCCTTAATGAAGCTGGAATGAGACTCCCTACAGACGTCTCTGCATGCTTTTTCCTCATTTATTAAAAATGCTCTGCACACATTAGCTCAACCCCTTAACAATTTATGATTGCTTCTTTAAAGACAGTATTAGAGTCGGTGACGAACAGTCACAATTCAGGCCTGTTTATTCAGATTTGTTGCTCGGTCACGGCGCCATTACTGCTTTAAACCTTGTTAATGATGCAATTTCACATTTGTAAGCAAGGTGTGCCATTATGTGCAGCATTGTAGACTCACTCTCAGCTTCCTTTGAAATTCAAATGCTGATAAAAATCATCATGGAGGAAAATTCCATCTTTTTTTTTTAACCTAATCTGTAGTATCTGTAGCATAGAGACACTTTTATCAGGCACTAATTTCCTTGTATGTTGTTAGCCCATTGAGTCAAATGACATTTATAATAGAAGTGCATGGGCAGGTGCTTCTGCCGTGGCCTTTATGAGGCATCTTCAACTGCTGCCCATTGGCTTCCATTAGAAGTGGATTTTGAGTTAATTTGCACTTCTTGTGTTCATGAATATTAACAATATTGCAGTCAAATATGATGTCTGGCATGCTTGTCTGTTCCATGCTCTCGTGATTTCTCTCTTTGTCTAGTTTCAGCTGTGTTTTCAAATCAGGGTATTTTAAAGTGAGCGTGAATGATTGATTGATTCTTTTAATGCCAAACAACATGTAGGTGGTGATGGTATCTGACGCATCAAGATGTAATTTATCTCTGTTGAATTAGAGAGAACAGACATGCAGTGGAAAAGATATACAGTAAACAATATACAACATTGGGTACAGGAGGATCATGAAAAAATACACAGTAATTTTGTAATGTGGTCGTACAAAGTCTGGAGATCTTGCAGGCCATAATCTTACAGGCTAGAGATTGACTGATATGTTGGGCTGATATTTGCCATTTGTTATTAAAAACTACTAAGTGTTGAAAGGAAAAATGCTCTTTGGCTATTTCTGCCCTATATAAAAAAAGGCTATTGTTGTAAGTTCCCCTGTTTACGTAACAAGGGGAGCCAAATCTGGCTTGTTAAATCACATCTTTTCGATGTAGGCAACCCACAGAAATCCAATTGCCTTACACAATTTGTGTAGGTTGGTAGGCAGTCCCCAAATCTATGTGCGCAAGCACTGAAGAAGTGATTTTTTTTTCCGGCTGTCCCCGAATTAGCAATGTTTAGCAGCTGAAAGGTCTCAAAAAGCAGCTCATAATTCCCCTTTTTAAAGAGATTCAGAAACAGGTGCTTGATGATTCAGCTGGAGCTGCGTATGAGTTCGGAACGGAGGAAAGAAAATAGCAGAAAGTAGTATGTCAGCTGTGTGTATGTAGCTACTGCTAGTAAACTGCTGTGCAGAAGTTACTTACGTTAAAAATAATAAAATTCAGTACAGATTCAAGATCTATAATAATAATAATAATAACAGGTCAGTATTAAAATAATGTTAAAATAACGTTTACAGTGGTGGTCTGAGGTCTTGCGTCAAAGGATGTTGCTAAGATAGAGGACGCAGTGTGTCCGAGGTTGCGTGCATACTAAACACTCGTATACTGAAACAGCCAACTGCTTTACTGGTCGAGCTGTGGGTACTAATTCCAGTCTAGTATCTACTGGGACTGTGGCAACGCGTCGACGTTTCACACACAAACACAGATTTTAAAATTATTTACACATGTAAAGGCTTTAGATTTATTTTTGAGTGTTAAAGATTTATACTTCGTCTGCATGTGTTTAAAGCGATATAGCAGCCACTACTATACTATACTTCTGTACTATATTTCTCTGTGTCAGCTCCGTTGACATTATTGCTGAGCAACACGTCCAGTAAAAGGCAGTTCGGAGTATATCAAACATGGCGACGGCGGATGAGCTCGTAGTTCTTTATTTTGTTCAAAAACAACTAAAAACGACTGTTTGTCTCTGCGCCACAGAGAAGTTATTTCGGGGAACCTCAGTAAGAGCCATGATTTGCAAATGGAGAAAACTTGGAACCGTGGTGAACCTTACCAGGAGTAGCTGGCCTACCTAAATTTCACCAAAAGCATGTTCAGGAAGTCACAAAAGAAGAACATCTAAAGAACTGCAGACCTCACCTGCCAAATTAAGGTCAATGTATGAGATTCCACAATAAGAAGGATGCTGGGCAAAAAAAACGGCATCCATGGGAAGGCTACAAGGTGCAAACACAGAGGCTCACCCAAGACTTGGGATGATATTCTGTGGACTGATGAGGTGGAACTTTGTGTAAGACATGGCTCCTCAGCATCACATTCCACCATAAGAATATCATGCAAACACTGCAACTTGGAGCTGCTTTGCTTCTGCAGGACCTGAACGGCTCATCGTAATTAATGGAACCACGAATTCCGCTCGTTATCAGAAAATCCTGGAAGAGAATATCTACGTATGTAATGTTTATGTAAAACATATAAATATGACAAATGAACAAAAAATAGAAGGAATTGGATGAGGGGTAAATAGTTTAGCGCAGCACTATAGATGATGCAACAACACTGTTGATACTGTTGATGTTGGGCACATTAATTTAACCAGCATTCTTTTTATGGAAAGGGAAATCATAATGCTTTTTCTTTCCATATCTATTTCCAAGTGAAACTAGGGTTCGGGTTTTTTCCTGCGGGAGGTGGACGAGGTAACACACGGATATATTGGATAATATTATTTTTCTGCGCCTGCTGGTACATGGTAGTGTAATCAAAACTGGTGTTAGGCCAAGGAAATTCTTTCAGTCAGTGTTCACAGGATTACAAGAATATTGTCTTTTAGAAGATATGGTATAATGTGCATAATATCAGGACGTGAGCTAAATTTGTTCTTCTTCATTTCAGGGGGACTTTTAAGTGTTGATGTTTCCAGTCCAGTTGTTCAACATCCCACACAGATGTGAAGTGTCAAGAGTAAGAATTAACACAGCACTGCCAAAAGCGCCATAATGTGGTTACAGCAGAACTAAAAAACGTTGCCAGCTGTTGATTCTTTATACTTTTGTTCATCATATGAAGTATTCCTGCTATTTATTTAGAGAGTTTGATTTACTTGTACATTGGTGATGCCCATGAGCAATTGCTTGCTAATCAGAAATTAGCGCCAGGCTGAACTGACAGTAGAATGAACATGATTTTAATACCAACCTGTTGCTCCACTGACTGACGACTTTTTAGAAACAGGCCAGTTTGTACTGTTCAGTGAAGGTCAGCATATACCAATTTCTCTTTTGACAAGGCAACACAGGCAATTCTTGATAAAAAGTGTAGTCTTGTATTCATATAGTATATAGAGTGTACAGTTCTAGAGAACGGTTGTTGATATTTGAGCTCAACAGCAAAACAGTGCTTTTTCAGAAGCTCCGCCACCTAAAATCACAAATGCCTGTTCCCAGCTCCACTTAGCAAACAAACATGTTAAAAGATTATCCTAGCTGTAAGACCAGTCATAAAAGCCTTTGTCTGTTGTACAAATACTATGACGTAACATGAGTTTTATTTTTCGCCCCTGTCAAAGCCATAGATCGCGGACCTAGTGCAGTGTGAGCTAAGCTGAGGCCGTGTATGGATCCCACTGTGCTAACGAACACAAATCCTCAAGGCTTCAACAGTAACTTAAGTGTCTCTCAGAGGTCTCTTCACTGATTGCCATTTGCCCTTGCCTAATTTAAGATCAATCAATCTTTGTTCTTTAGATCTTCTCTTTGGCTGTTTCTTTGCCATCTCTCCATCTCTGTGGAGTTCCTCCCCTTCCCCCTGTCCTGTGCACAAGCACAAATGCCTGTTACTAAGTGCAAGAGTCCAACGTTTTAGTACACTAGAACAGTTCAGAAATATATATATATATATATACACACACACACACACCACTGTTTGCTTTCCTTATGAAGGTTTTAAGTACTACATAAAGGTTAGTTGATGCCCAGCTTGAATTTTCATGCATCTCTCTGTCATCCTCCAGCACAACCATAGTAACAGACATTTAGCAACAGTGTTGGCTGTTATATCAGATGTACCTTCTAGAAAGTTCTGGTACGTTTACTGAATCTATTTACATGAAAAGTAACAGACCAAGAGTCTACGGTCTGTAGCCTCATTTTTTGTTGTGCTTTCGAGTCTCAAGTGTTTTACATCATCACTGTAGTCAAAAGAGAGCTTGTCAAGTCATCAAATTGCCGAATTGCATCTGATCAAGTCCAGGTCATGTTATTCAAGACCTCATTTCTTGCCTGTGCAGCTGAACTGAGCTTCAGAATCATTATAAACCTGTCCACATGCTCTTTTGATAGCAGCTGACATGGCACACTGATATAACCAGGGCATCTGACATGGCACATCTTCTGCATCAGTTCCCTTTTCGTTGGTTCAGTGTCATTACTGTGTTCTCAGAATCAGCTACGCACATATAATTAATGTTGTAAAAGTGGAGATTCCAGAGTTAAAAGCCTAAAGGCAGCTGTGTGTTGACCTCCTTGTAAAAGTACTGGCAGTGCCCAGAAAACACTATTACCACGCTCGACTTCTCCCCAAAGCTGATCCATCGGTACCTAAGTAATCGTCTACAGCTTTAACCTGTTTGAACTTAAGTTTCACCGCTCGTCCGTGGCGAGTTGTAGTCTGCCAGGACTAATGGGTTATCTCTGTTTACATTTTTTATTTAGCAAGGTAGGGGAGGCCGCCTAATTGCTTGTGCTAATCGGCAGTTGGCGGAACTTCAAAACATAGAGTCTCTTTAACAGAGGCATTCAGAACACTGGACGCCCTCGTTTAAAATGCATGGAAAAATCTTAGAAGCTTCATCTGGAAAATCCCAGATGCGTTCATAAAAGATGGCCGAGAATTCTCTGTTGCTTTGAAAACGGCTGAGGGCTTGAAATGCGTTGCGAGCTTATGTAACATTGCATGTCAATCTGGTGTAGGAATGTTGGCTAATTAGGAAACTCTTCAAAGGGGCATTGAGGGTGTTTTCTTGCTTGGAGAGTTGCACCGAGTGGGCAGATTCCTGAGGTAAATTTGTTTCACGTAGAGTTCAACTGCTGAATCTATCCAGCCTTTGGCCCTTCGTCTGGTAGTTAAAAAAAAATCCACCTTTTTAATGATCTCATTGCTTCTTTTGAGTGAGGAAGTCAAGATAACCTCCAGATAAATTTTCTAGATGTTTTCTCATATTTAACCGTCCTATTAATTTGTGTGTCAAATTGACCTGTTTTAGAGTTTTGCAGTACAGGGGGAAAACAAATGTTATATACACTACCAGTCAAACGTTTTAGATACACTACCAGTCAAACGTTTTAGTACACTACCAGTCAAACGTTTTAGTGCACTACCAGTCAAACGTTTTAGATACACTACCAGCCAAACGTTTTAGAGCACTACCAGCCAAACGTTTTAGAGCACTACCAGCCAAACGTTTTAGATACACTACCAGTCAAACGTTTTAGATACACTACCAGCCAAACGTTTTAGATACACTACCAGTCAAACGTTTTAGATACACTACCAGCCAAACGTTTTAGTACACTACCAGTCAAACGTTTTAGATACACTACCAGCCAAACGTTTTAGAGCACTACCAGCCAAACGTTTTAGATACACTACCAGCCAAACGTTTTAGAGCACTACCAGTCAAACGTTTTAGTGCACTACCAGTCAAACGTTTTAGATACACTACCAGCCAAACGTTTTAGAGCACTACCAGCCAAACGTTTTAGAGCACTACCAGCCAAACGTTTTAGAGCACTACCAGCCAAACGTTTTAGATACACTACCAGTCAAACGTTTTAGATACACTACCAGCCAAACGTTTTAGATACACTACCAGTCAAACGTTTTAGATACACTACCAGCCAAACGTTTTAGTACACTACCAGTCAAACGTTTTAGATACACTACCAGTCAAACGTTTTAGATACACTACCAGTCAAACGTTTTAGATACACTACCAGCCAAACGTTTTAGTACACTACCAGTCAAACATCATTAACAGACATTAGACACAGTAAACAGACAGGACAGTGCAGCACCGACACAACACTCATTTCTGAGAATGAGGTAGTGAAATAAAGAGCAGAGATATTCAACAATCTGTGATCTGTGAGTTTATGTAGTCAGATAACATACATACACACAGCAGTTACTGAGGTAGTACTTGGTGGAGGTAAAAATAAACAGTGTAAAAACAGTGTTTCAGACAGTGCAAGTAGAGCATCAAAAGAAGTATGTGTAGAGTATGTATGTGAGAGGGTATTCAAATTGGTCCCTGTGAGTTTAAAAACCTGAACAAAGCTGTAGCAGAGTGGCAGTGGCGGCACAGAAGCTCCGCTACTTTCTTCCGGACAGCAGCAGTTAAAAAGTCAGTGTGAGGGATGGCTTGGGTCCTCCACAATGCTGGTGGCTTTGCGGATGCAGCGTGTGGGGTGTGTGATATATATTGTCTATGCTAATAACTTAATTGCTGTGTTGACGATGCGCAAGCTGACGTTATCGAATACACTACTGAGTGGGGGAAAAAACAGTAATCAAAACTTCTCAACTCCACCCGCTTACTATTTCATGCTTAAATCCAGGCTGCTGCGAGTGCGCATTGGAAGTGCCCGTACTGTGTGCTAGCATAGGCTAAATCTAGCATATAAAATGAGTGAACACACTGCGCCACAGGAAGAAACTCAGACACCGCCAACCGCCTTAGATTTAACTCCTAGGCAAGAATCATCTTCACTCGCGTGGAGCTGGTTTGGATCTGAAAAGACTGACGTTGCTCAGAAGACAGCAGTTCGCAGACTTTGTAAGGAAGCAGTCGTTAAAGATCGCTTGACAACTAACCTGTTCCATCATCTCCAAACAAACCACCACACAGAGTATGAGGAGTAT
Source organism: Megaleporinus macrocephalus (assembly GCA_021613375.1). Taxonomy (NCBI): domain Eukaryota; kingdom Metazoa; phylum Chordata; class Actinopteri; order Characiformes; family Anostomidae; genus Megaleporinus; species Megaleporinus macrocephalus. The sequence continues at coordinate 7,592,895 of CM038709.1, forward strand.
GAACAGAGTATGAGGAGTATGAACAGAGTATGAGGAGTATGAACAGAGTATGAGGAGTATGAAGAGCTTCGGGAGTGCGCTGTCCAAGACAGACCTAAACGAGCTAAGGTGTCTGGCAAAACACACACTCAGCAAACCTTAGCGGAGTCATTCACTAAAGAAAAGCCTTCACCCGATGAAGCGGGGATTGGCTCCAGCCCTGCCCTGTGACCCCTGACTAGTGGGATAAAGTGGAAGATGATAGATAAATATTAATATTCTTTAAGAAGTGTAAGCTAGTAAAATATAAGACTTTTAAAAACACATTTTTTAATAATGCAATATATCGTTTATTATCGTTATTTAATTACAGAAAATATTGAGATATATTTTGTCAGTATTGCACAACCATAGTGTTGCCTTCTTCTAGCCTTTTTTATTGTCATATTATTTGAAAGTTTTCAGTATGAGTCTGCTCCTCCTACTTATTTTTCTTTGTGGTCATTTCTGATCAATTTTATCACTGTTTCTTAGGTTTTCCACTGTCTGTGAAGCTCGTTATGCCACCCGATTTGCATTTCCAGAAAGCTGCTTTTGTCAGAGGTGCTGCATACAAACTTGAGTTGAACTGAATAGTAACATCAAATTTATGAATGTATTCATTTAATACTGTTGTAATTAAATAAACATAGTCATTCAGCACACAGTCACGTGCGCTTGGGTGACTGAATCTGAATTTGAAGAAGAGAAGAGAAAGTGTTGAGAGTTGCTCTTTATTACTTGTAGTATTAAGATTAACACCTCTAAGGCATGAAGGATGTGCTGCGTTTGATGGAATTACCCTCGTTTTGGCCGACTTGTAAATCAAGCTTTTTTTTAATATATCATTTTCATTCATCTCTTCCGATGCTGACTCCCTTAGAAATTATAGTATTTACTCCATTCAGCCTTTTACTTCAGCCATATCAATCTCTGAGACGTACGGTCTGGTGCCAGCTGTCCTAATGCGTTTAACACGTCCCGCGTAAGAAATGGGCAGGTTTGCGTTGGAGATGAACAGGCTGATGTCTGAGCGTGAGATATAGCCGCCGTCGAGATGAGAGCACATTTAATGCCTTCACAAACAAAGTTACAAATCTTCAGAGACAAGTCCAGCTGCGTGAGCCGCTTCTGCCAAATGGAAGCAGAGGCTCGAAGGTGGGACGGTATCGTCAGGCTCGGCTGAGGAAGGCCATGCCTCTTCCTGTCCCACATTTCGCTTCTGCCCGCCGTTACGTCTCTCCGCCAAAGTATTGGCGTTTGTCAAAAGCGTCACGGCTTCACGGATGATGCTTGTGCTGGCTCCGCTGTTTCTACTTATCAGCTTCTTAAAATGCTTTTAGCTTTAGAAAGTTTCTAGCCTGGCTGAGAGTGCCAAGTTATAAATAAGGGAGGACTTTTTACCAACATATTGCTTTTTGGTAATATAAGTCATTAGTCAACAGAAGATAAGATAAAAAACAGAAAGAGTTTACCGTGCACATTTGAAGTCATGTTTAGAATGTAAGCAGTTGCACCGTATGGCCAACCAAGCACTTAATTCGCTTTCTTAATTTCCTCACGATGCTATAAATGTCTATAAAGCCCACTTAAAAATTCATGATGGACTCCTCAAAGAGGGAATGGTGAAATAATGTGAAATTATTTAAAAAGTTAAACACTTAAAAAAAAAACTTATTTAGTTTGGCTGAAGTTTGCTCAACTACTTTGTTCAATTCAGCCCCAATCAGTAAGCTTTCACTTTTCTGAGGAACATTTTTTTCTTCATTGTGTGGTTAATAAGGGTTCTTCATGTGTCTCATAGTGGATCTGTCACTGTCTTTTGAATCACAGTTATTCATCTGAGATCCCAAGAGCTGCCTTTCATAATTTCCATTTGCATATTCAAACTGGGTTATGTAATACTGGCCAATTTATATGCAATTCAGCACTAATAAATGACTTTTAGGAAATGTAGTGTAACAGTAAAGCATTTTCACAACTGCTGACAGTGGACAAGTCTGTTAATTAGTCTGGTCTCTGGTATTCATCATTAGATTAGTGTGTATAGATGCATTAAATCTGTTGGGTATAGGGGAGAGTACTTCTCAAGTCCTATTGAGTTATTTAGGCTTTGGCTTCAGATACGTTGCATCACGCCAATCTGTTGCAAGGTTTTGTGTGTCAGGAACGTTGATGGAATGTATGTGTATGATGATTGTGTATGAAGAAAGCTGCTGTTCTCTTGATCCGTCTATCTTCGTGGAGAAGTGTGAATCGTTTTCAGAGCAGCAGGTTCTCATATCTCCCCTTTTTTTTTACCCGTCGTTGCTTGCTAGCAGCTAAGTGAGTCATAACATTTCCTAGAGTCAGCAGCGTCTTAGCTAATATGATGAGAGTTACAGGGAATATATTTTTATTTGATTATACTAGTTACAGATATGTAAGTCAGTTTTCTGTTTCATCGGCCGAATTTACACTAATAAAACCTGCTGTTTGAACAATTACATAAAATTGTAAACTACTAGTGCTGCATCTAACGATTAATTTCTAAATTAGTTAATTTAACGATTCCTTTTTCGTTTAGTTTATGATAGTTTTCGATTAGTTTTTCGAGCGGCAGACTAGTAAAACTAGGTTTTAGTAGCCACACAAGCTCGGACGTCTGCCATATTGCCAGCGACCTGTGACGCAAGACCACCACCGTAAAAGTCCTGCTATTCATTTAAAAGCTCGTTTACTGACAAATTTAGATCTTTTTGTGAGACTGATCTGCGTTTTTGTCTGATTATGTATCAGACGGTGTGGAGCTGTAGCTCAGAGAAGATGAAACAGGAGGAATGTAATCATTGTTTACCTCAGCAGTAGAGCTAGCTTCTGTAGCGGCAGTTCACTAGCCGTAGCTACGTACACACAGCCAACGTTCAGCTTTACACCGTTTTTTCCTCCGCTTTGAATTCATCCGCGGCTCCAGGTGAATCATGGGATAGCGCAGTGTGCTGTGTTTGCCTACATAAAAATGGCAAGTAGGCGATTTCAGACACACCTTAAGAGTCTACGCTCTGACTGGACTTTTGGAGGCACAAATGATACGTAGCCTACACGCCTCACACAAGAAAATCGGACAGTTTGTGGACTATATATTTTGGCAGAGAGTGGTTTGAGAAGCAGCTATGTGTGTTTTAAAGCTCCCGCGGTATCTAGAACAGTCTTAGGTTCTACACTGGACGATTAAGAAACGGTTAGCCATGCGACTTTTCAAGTGACACTACTGAAAGAAACATGTTACACGTGTTAATAATCTTAAAATAATCTGTAAGATAAGATAAACAGGTAAAAAGATGCTGTCCTGCTGCTGTGTTGATGAAGCTCTACGGGATGTTTGAGCTTCAAGGTCTCGTGTATAGCAGTTGTACTGTTGTGATCATTTTCACTGTGCAGAGCTGTCAGAGCACCACACTGTTGTGTTTCTGTGTGAAACACTCCCACAACTTTAGATACACGCGAGTGACAGTTTTTAGCTGAAGCTTGTGCTCTGGATGAATCCATGCTTTCTGTAGGTGCGGACATCTTTGCGATGCATTTACGCACGCTATGCTAATCGACGTAATTTGTTCATGTATGATGCGTCGTTCCAGTCTTATAAACTACTAAATCCTTTCTCTTGAAGCTTTTTTGAGACAGCGCAGGGCTGCTGTGTTCCTGACTGTAGTTTTTTTTAGTCTTCACTGATCCCTGACTGGGTCTTTAATGTCTCTGCAGGGTCACAGTGCTCAGAGTGTCTTCCCTACTGTCTCTATTGGTCTGACTGCCTGCTCTTTAAGCAACACTTCCTCTCTCTCTCCCCATCTCTCCTTCTCTCCCTTTATACATCAACCCTCCTCCAGAAGCCATGAATCAGCTCGGGGCAACTCACAGACACAACTACTGCGGTCAATAAATTTGCTGATTATTGGTAAGGAGTTAATGTTATTTGTGCACTTTTTAATGCATTGCTTGCGGCAACAGTGATGTTGACTGCGGAGATTTTTTCATTTAGCCTCATCAGAGAAGTGAAGGATTGTGTGTCTGTGGGAGAGAGAGAGAAAATTTGATGAAGCCTGCCGGTTTTATGGACTCCAGCGTACCATTCGAGTTCAGTTACGCTCGTTTAAAATCAATATTCCTCCAGTTGATCTTTGACCTTGACAACTATAAGGATTTCCACTTTAGTAGAAACACCTCCACTGAGCTTTTACTCATTGGCAACTTCATGAGCTCCACTTACCTTACAGGTCCACTATATAGGTATATCATTATAGACCTTAGAGCATTTGTGGCTACACAGTGTTTCAGCTTCCTCTACCCTTTTCATCATTCTAGTTTCTAACAATGAGTGACTTGTGACTCTTTTTTTCAGTACTTTTACATTTAAATCATTTTATTTCTGTTGTTACTATTGACCTTTTTGCTGCCATGAACAACATGAATAAGTCCAGCTTTTCCAGTTTAAAGACTAGGCCATGATGGTTAGTTGAAGGACTAAAATGACTTAGTGAATGAATTGAATGGACTGATATATAGATTTAAAAGATTATATTATATTATATTATTTTATAGATTAGAAATCAGTGAATGAATGAAGAGATTCAACACAGAAATAAATAAATTTGATTGAAGGTAAGAAATGAGTGATTAAATGAATGGATGAATTAGGGAAATTGAGTGATGAGCAAGGGTGAGGCAGGAAAGGAATGAGTAAATTTCGAAGCGTGAAGACAGTAGGCCCCATTTGCCAAATTTTCATAAGAAGAATTTCTTTATAAACCCACTTACGCAGTTTTCATAAAGATTGTCATTCATCAACGTTTTCCTATACTGGGATTTATTCTTAGGTAGGAAACAAATCTACGTAGACTTGTTTCTTAAGACCCTACCCTCTCAAAAACAAATGTAAGAAAAATCTGAAAAAGATATTTATGAGTAAAACCCAGTGAATGTAGAGGATGTATGAGGGAGGAATGAAGAGAGGATTTGGGAAATGGATGAATGAACTGAGTGTGTGAGTGAATGAATAAATTAATGAAGGTGAAGGGGTGAATACAATTAGTAAATGAATGAAAAGAATAAGGAAAGGAATGAGTACATTGATTTATGAAGAGATGTAGTAAAGTGAATGCATGAAGGTGGGTAGGAATTAATGAATAATGAGGTTGAAGGAATTAGAGGCACAGAATGGAATTGTTGGATAGATTGTGTTAAATTCAAGGATTCAAGGATTCAAGGATTCAAGGAGACTTTATTGTCATTCGCATCACATGTGGTACATGGGGTGGAACGAAATTGTGGTACCCAAGGACCCAGTTTTACCCAGACAGCAGTACTTAAATAAATAAACATAAATATATAAAATATATGAAAAATAAAATAAACAGGAATGGAGAAGGTAGCAGCAGAGTGTATTAAAGTGACTGGTGTCGTAAAAGTGTCAGTGCAGTAAAAGTGTCAGTGCAGTGGTTCCACTAAGTGGCGTTTAAAAGTCTTACAGCTTCCGGAATGAAGCTGTTCCTCAGTCTGTTCGTTCTACACTTTACGCTCCGCAGCCTCCTGCCTGAGGGGAGCGGGACAAACAGTGAGTGTGCTGGATGAGTGGGGTCCTTCATGATGCAGGTGGCCCTCTTCCTGCATCTGGAGGTGTATATGTCCGTGGTGATGGGGAGGCTGACTCCGACAGACCTCTGTGCAGCCTTCACCACCCTCTGCAGAGCTTTCCTGTCTGCAGCAGAGCAGCTTCCGTGCCACACGTTGATGCTGGAGCATAGAACGCTCTCCACCACACATCTGTAGAAGGAGGTGAGGACCGAGCTCCCGAGCCCAGCTCGCCTCAACCGCCTGAGGAAGTAGAGCCGCTGATGTGCCTTCCTGACCAGGCTGGAAGTGTTGTTGCTCCAGGTGAGGTTGTTGCTCAGGTGAACACCCAAGTACCTGTAGCTGGAGACCACTTCCACCGCAGACCCTCCGACATGCAGGGGGAGGTGGGCATGTCTGCCCCTTCTGAAGTCCACAATCATCTCCTTCGTCTTCTTTATGTTGATGCAGAGGTTGTTCTTTCTGCACCAACCCTCCAGGTGTTCTACCTCCCGTCTGTAGCCAGACTCATCACTGTTTGTGATGCATCCGACCACTGCTGTGTCGTCCGCAAACTTCACAATATGACAGCCTGGGTGGATGGGTGAGCAGTCATATGTGAGCAGCGTGAACAAAAGGGGGCTCAACACACAGCCCTGAGGGGAGCCAGTGCTGAGGATTGTGGTGGAGGAGGAGAGGTTGTGGATCCTCACAGACTGCGGCCTGTTGGTCAGGAAGTCCAGGACCCAGTTGCAAAGAGAAGAGCGCAGACCAAGTGAGGAGAGCTTATCTGTCAGTGTCTGGGGTATCATGGTGTTAAAGGCGGAAGTGAAGTCCACAAAGAGCATACGGACATAAGAGTCCTTCTGCTCCAGGTGGGTGAGGGCAGTGTGGACCACCGAGGAAATGGCATCGTCTGTGGATCGGTTCCTCCTGTAGGCGTACTGGTGTGGGTCCACAGTGACGTCGATGGTGGCTTTGATGTGGGTCATAACCAGTCTTTCAAAGCATTTAGTGACTATCGGCGTGAGAGCTATCGGCCGGTAGTCATTCAGACCTGTCACTGTGGAGCTCTTGGGGACCGGGATGATGGTGGCGGTCTTCAGGCAGGTGGGGACAGCTGCCTGGGTGAGGGAGACATTGAAAATGTCTGCCAGGACCTCGGAGATCTGATCAGCGCACTCCCGTAGTACTCGTCCGGGTATATTATCCGGACCAGCACTTTTCCGGGGGTTGATCCTCCTGAGGGTCCTCCTTACCTCTGCTGGTGTCACACAGAGGGGTACTTCTCCAGGTGGAGGGGTGAGTCTTATGCTGGGCGGGGTGTCAGGGTCCTCAAAGCGGGCATAGAATTTGTTGAGAGCCTCGGGCAGGGAGGGGTCTTTGGAACATTGTGCATCTCTGGTTTTATAGTCTGTGATGCACTTAATTCCCCTCCACATGCTCCTAGGATCCTGGGAGGAGAAGTGTCCCTGGATTTTCAGAGCATATGCAGCTTTGGCCCTCTTAACACCTGCGGTCAGCTCTCTTCTAGCCCTCCTGAGTTCCGGTGCGTCGCCAGACCTGAAGGCAGCATCCCTGGCTTTCAGTAGAGCACGCACCTCTCCATTCAGCCAGGGGTTTCTGGTTCGGGTAGCAGGTCACTGTCTTTGTGGTGGTGACATCCTCCACACACTTGCTGATGTACCCGAGGACAGCAGATGTGTAATCCTCCAGATCCAGCTCCCCCTCACTCTCAGCAGCCTCCCTAAAGACATGCCAGTCTGTGCAGCCGAAACAGTCCTGCAGCACAGCGTCTGCGTCACCGGGCCACACAGTGATGGTCTTCTGTGTGGGTCTGGAGCGTCGCAGTGGGGGGGTGGTATGCAGGGACCAGCATAATGGAGATGTGGTCGGAGAGCCCGAGGTGGGGGTGGGGGACGGCTCTGTACGCGTCTCTGATGTTGGTGAAAACACGGTCGAGTGTGTTGTCTCCCCGTGTTGGAATGTCTATGTGTTGGTAAAACCTCGGCAAAATGTTCGTCAGGTTCACGTGGTTAAAATCCCCCGCCACCACGTAAAACGCCTCCGGATGCTTGTTCTGAAGCGAGCTGATGTTGTCATGTAGCTCCTTCAGTGCGTTGTTAGCATTAGCATCCGGTGCTATGTAAACGGCAATGACGAACACAGCTGTAAACTCCCGAGGCAGATAGTGTGGCCGACACTTCACGGTCAGCTGTTCTGTTGCCTCGGAGCATAGGGCGTTTACCATCACACAGTTTGTGCACCAACGTTTGTTTATGTAGACGCATAAGCCGCCCCCTCGTGCTTTTCCGGACAGCTGGTTGCGGTCCGCGCGGAAGAGCTGCCGGCCGGCGAGCTGGAAGGCTGAGTCCGGCATGCTGTCGTTTAGCCATGTTTCCGTGAGACAGATCACAGCGCAGTTCCTCATCTCATCAGAAACACTCATCCTCAGCCGCAGAAGGTCCAGCTTGTTGTCCAAAGAGCGAACGTTGGACAGGAAGAGAGATGGAATCGGGGGGTCTGTCGGCGTTAGCCTTGAGCCTGGCTAGCACGCCGGCCCGCTTCCCTCTCTTCAGTCTTCGCCTGCATCGCTTCCTTTTGCCCTTTGTTCGTACCGCTCTGACCCGCCACGCCGGTGTCCGGAGAAGTATGAATAATGAATGAATAAATGAAGATATTAAATTATTGAATCAATAAATGTGGAAGGGGAATGAATGAAAAGAATTAAAGAATGAAAAGATGAATGAAAAGTAAAGGAATTAATGAGTTGATGAATGAGTGAACAGATGAATGAAGAGAGGTGAAGGCATAAACAAATAAAGGTGAGGGAGGAATGAATGAAAAGAATGAGCGTGTGTAAAACGGTGAGGAAGGGATGAGTGAATGTATGGACAAATGAAGACAATGTAGAAAGGAGCAAATTAATGAACAAGTGAATGAATTAAGAAAATTGAATGAATGAGTATGTGTAAATGAATAAAGAGGTGAATGGATGAATAAAGAGAATGTAGGAAGGAGCAAATTAATTCATGAATGAGTGAGTGAATGAATGAGCATGTGTGAATCACTGAAGAGGATGAGTGAATGAATGAATGAAGAGGATGTAGGAAGGAGTTAATTGATGAATGAGTAGATGAATGAAGAGAATAAATGCATACATGAATGAGGAGAATGAGCATGTGTAAATGAATGAATGAAGAGGATGAGTGAATGAGAGGACTAATGAAAATGTAGGAAGAAACGTGTGAGTGTATGAATGCATTAGGAGAATGCATATATGAACGAATGAATGATATTAGGGAAGGAATGAGCATGTGTGAATGAATGAGGAGGATGAGTGAATGGACGAATGAAGAGGATGTAGGAAGGCGTGAGGTAATTGATGAATGAGTGGACAGATGAATGAAGAGAATAAATGCATGAATGAATGAAGGTAAGAAAGGAATGATCATGAATGAATGAATGAATGAATGAATAATCCCGCGGGCATCTTTGAATCTCTGAAGCAGATTGAGCTGGATTGGAGGCATGTTGAGTTTTAAACTGTGATGAATGATGAGCGCAGAAGACTCCAGAATAAAACCCAGTGGAAAGTAAAAGAGATCACTTCGTAATGATATGAAACCCGTCGGCTGAACCAAACCGGAGCTGCAGCTTATCACTGTTTTGTTAGCAGTTGGAAATTTAAACAACCACTTTTCCCCCCTTTGGACTTTTTTCTAAATTTACACAGTGAGAGGGCAAGAGGTTGCAGTCATTACAACGCTCGCTCTTCCGCACTAATAATTGTTTTTTCTCTTTTTTTTTGTTCGTTTCAGGGTTGGAGCCTTGAGTTGAGAAGAAAAACAAGCCACCTGAACGCTTCCTTTGTCCCTTTGTTCTAAATGAGCAAACTCGCAGCGCCCGGTGAGCTCGAATGAGATCACATCAAGCGAGGACGGCGGCTACGTGTTTGCGTCGCTTTGCTCCAATTAAGGCTATTTATTGTGTGTGAGGAGGCCTTTATCTAGTAATGACAAGGCGAAGCACGTCCCCGCTCTCGCTGCTCCTTCAAGCATTTCCGATTCATCCGTGTCGCAGCAGGTAGACAAGCATTACACAGCCATAATTACAAATAGATTCAATCATCATTGTTGTCATTACCGTGACTGATGTGTGTTTGGGGGCGTCGGTGGGGGGGACCAGCAGAACGCAGCTTATGAAGATGGCGCGGTGTCTTCTCCCAAAGTACCTGTCAGTCCGTGTTGACGTGTCGAAGCGTGTACAAGTGTCAGTGTTGCTAATGAAAAGGCCTTATTTCCTAAAAAGCCAATTGTTTCTGATTGATGAAATGTGACCGGAGATGATGTGTTTGATGGCATGTTGAAAATTCCGGCTGTCGCAGCGTTTGCCCTCGGGGGGCACATCACAGGGCTCCTTTCTGCCTTCAAGATGTGGCTAATGTCTTCTGACTCAAGCTTGACGTCGCTTTGTTATTTCTCCTCAGAATTTAGCTCATCGAATTATGGCGCTATGGTTAGATCTTGAGCTACTGAAATCCAAAATCGCCTACTGTGTAGTATGGAAGTAGGTAAGCACGGCTAGTGTGTCAGAACACTCAGTATTCATTGAGCAGTACGTGAACGTAACCCAGACGGTCTTTGGGAGGCAGTTTGAAGTATGTGACCACAGCACACTGAGATATCTCATGATTCAGCTGGAGCTGTGGAGGAAGTAAAACGGCGGAAAGCGGTACATTGGCTGGGTGGATGTAGTGACTGCTGCTGCAAAACTTAGGGCTGCTCATGTTTCTTCTGAGGTAAAAACCCAAAACTTTAAATTCCTCAGGATTTATCTTACAGCTCAACACCGACTGAGTATGGATTCAGTCAGTACAGCAGTTCACTGTAACAGACAGTATCTGAAATTGTGTGTGATGTGTGTGTGTGTGTGTGGTGTTGTGATGGAGGCTTGGTGGGGAGAGAGATGCTACTGGGTGGATCCCAGGGAGAGAGATGCTACTGGGTGGATAGGTACTCGTCCTGTTCTCCAGAGGGAACACGGAGACAGCAGGTGCGGTGCAATGGAGACCATTTATTGGGCTGGGGAGTGCCCACACTCCACATCATCACAATCCAGAATAACAGCAGTAGGCAAAACGTACAGGCTACAACCTAGAGCTAACCTCCATGCTTGTATACCTGTTGGCATCTCTACTCTCTTTCTTGTAACATTGTAGTGCTCATGCATCTAGTCTAAGGCACTCAAAGTGACCATCACAGCGTGTGCAGTGGTGGTCTTGTGTTAAAGGATGTTGGTTAGATGGTGAGTTTGAGGTTGTGTGGACACTAAACACTAATGTACTGTAAGAGCTTGACTACTTTATTGGTCCAGCAGTGACCACTGGCTGCAGTCTACTACTTATTGACTACGTAGGTGATTTCAGATCAAGAGGGATCAAATACTGGGTAGGCTGCATTTCTGGACCACTACTTCATTGAAGCCTGATCCAGTTAGAAGGGTCCTTGGAATACAGACAAGAAGTGCAGCCTATATTTTAACAGGTTTGAAGGATGTTTCTGGAGTATGTTAGCTAGACTTTGTTTAAAGGGGGCATACAGTGAAAAACTGTGGAGTGCCTGTGAACCTGGAAACTATGCAATAAGACAGCCTTATCAGTTTTTGTGGCTGCCTAGATCAGAAAACACGTTTATATTTGACTCCCTTTCAGGTGGGGACTCATTAATAAACACCGCCCTCATCTGAGAAGCTCCGCCTTGTTTCCCGCAGGCGGTTGTGCCACTAGCTTTATGTGAAAACTGAGAGCTGTTTATAGGAGCTGCTCCGTGATGGGCTGCAACTGAGTGGACAAAGTTTATTTTTAATAGCAATGTCCAGCTAGTCAGCAGAAACCTGTATGTGTGCCCCGACCACTTTGTGTCTGACATGAAGCTGAAGTCAGCTTCCTGTTCTCCAGCGAATTTTCCCGTTCCACCTAAATTGGTGCAGCAGTTAAGATGTGCCAGCTTACTGTCTATTACATGAACAGTCTATCAAATTTTGTGCTGTCTTCTTTGCAGTGACATATGTCGTAACTCCGTTTTTGCCGTCAGAATGAAGAGGGAGGACTAGTTCAGAGAGAAAACGTTTATTCTTAGGACTGCAGTACCCACGTTTTCTGAGCTCTCAAGCCCTGGTCTCAATAATGTCTCAGCTGCATTGCTTTTATAGGCCCACCTTCCTGCTCCTTCTGGCCCATGTGGTACACCTGGTCAGTTGTAATTCTTTGGGTGGATAGTCGTTTTTGAATAGAAGTTCCCAGGTTAAGTCCAGGGTTTGTGTGAAGCCCTATGTGTGACTCCCTAAATGGCCGGGATCACAAAAGGCCTGACCTTCCCGCGAGCTCTACCGTATTCTGTAGGTCATCTGTCTCGTACACTTCGAACAAATGCAATGGTATATAAAAAAATCACTACACATGACAAAGAGCTTGTAATAGAATGTTAAATTTTGCATAGATCAGCGATACACCTTTCTCAGATGCCCAGTCTCTTTTGGAATTCATGTAGTTATTTATGATCATCACCAAATATAGAACCATGGTCCAGAGTGATATTATAATCATCATTTGTGTAATGAGGTCTATAATGGACACCCTGTCCTCTTAATCTTGGCTTAAGAAAAGACCATCAGCACACAGTTCTAGTAATTTGGACTGCAGATAATGCAGTGCAAGTCTTGGTGGAAATGTAGCATATTTACCTCATGCAGCAATATTTTGCCTCTTGATTCCTAAATTGGTGGTCAGATATTGCCTGTGGGTGGTGATGAACTGGGGCTTGACCTTTGCGATTGTTGTCTATTTGTGGGGAAAGCACCGCCACCATTCCTTTGTCTGTAGTTGGAAATCAAACTCATGTTGGTTGACAGTGGAAGATGAAGCCTGTATTACCCTACTCAGTTCCCATTGGTTCTTAACAGGGTCAGAGACAAACAGCTTAATCTCTGTTTGGTATTCAGAGAAAAAGATTGAAGTACTTCTCTTGAGTTATGTTAATTGGGCCTACAGTGTTGCATTCTTGTAAGAAATGTTTTACGTTCTGTGCCATTTTGCCATATTTTGGTGAGATGAGTCCAGAGCCAAACTGAGTCAAAGTGGTTAGAGGGTTAATGCCCTGTATTGAGCTCTCCAATCTGGGAAAATATGAGTAATTCTCTTTCATTTGGACCGGTCATCATGATGGACCGGTGATGAACACTGCAGTGCAGTGTTTTTAACACATCAAATTGTGGAGTCCAGAATAATGAGTCAAATCGATGAGTCCAAACAAGGCCATACGTCAGACCGGGTTGAAGCCGGATGTTTTGTCTATTTAGAGAAAGACCAGCAGTACTTGTCTTGCAGCTCTGGTAATTTGGAGTATAGATTATGCATGGAATATTTTGCAACAGATGGTGCATTACAACACAGACAGGGACATAAACTGGCTTGTGTGTGTGTGTGTGTGTGTGTGTGTGTGTATATGTATAACACATATTTTTAAGTGTGCTCCTCTTAAACCTCTTGCAAAAACCATCTTCGCTCTCTGACTGTTTCATATACTTTGCAGGTACATTTAGATTTTAATATTCAGTCTCAAAGAGAATCCCTCCAGAATACAAATGATGAGTTTCCAAGTTTTTCCATTCATGATTGCCCTTGTCTGTTATTTCCCCAACATATTTAATACGATACGTCTTTATTTGAATGCAATAAAGGTTTATATGTATTGAACGTGGCAAGGAACTTGCGTTGGCTGCATTTACCTGAACCAAACTCGCCAGAAAAACAGAAATCTTGTTTGCCTAGATGTGCATTAATCAGTAAGGTTTTATTTTTGCTTTTTCAGCTAAGCTTTCAACTTCTGACTTGTGAACTAATATGGTAGATTTCCATCACAGTGCAATATTTAAAGGTCACTTAGACATGAAGACATGAACCTACTGTATACATAGTCGACTGCCTGCTGCAGATTTCACATGAAAATAGAAAAGGGTCACACAAGAAACATAGAATATATGAATATTAAACAGCCAGTAAAAAGGTCTGCTGTCTTTGGGTATCAGATCAGCCTCAGACCTTTAAACAGCGGGGTGCAAAGCAGAGTGGTGAGCTTTAAGTGATCAGATGAGTCGGCCTAGACGTGCAACATGCATTAAATTTACTGAAGCAGCAATATGCCCGTGTAAACATGCCCCCCGTTTGCCCTCGCTCCATATACTAACACTTTTAAGCTAAACATGCAGTTTGAGTTATTTTGATAATAAGATAAAAAAAAATATGAAGCGAATCTCCAAATGCTCAAAGAAGATTCTGGTAAATCTTAGTTGAGTCTGAACAGCATTAAGGAATATGACCAGAATTTGTAGTGGAGTTAGGCCAGCGTCAAAGCCGTTAGAACCAGTCAGGCTGAATAAAAATTCTTCACCCCATTGTTACTTGGCATCTTCTGTGAAAGTTTGCACTTGACAATGAAAAGATTCCCGCTGACAGGTGACATTTATATACGCTTGAAACACAGCGAACAATCTTTTCCAGTAATGTTCAGGGTTAGACTTATGACACATTTGCTGAAGGATTTACAAATCAAATAACAAATAAAGGCAAAAAATAGAGTCTTTAAATATCTGTATTCATGCGAGAGCTACCAAAAGTAGTCAAAGTTCTTAGTGTAGGAAGTGAATGTACCCCACTGCTAGCTTGGTGGTATGGAAGTAGTGTTGTTCTTGCAAATCCAGTCCAGATCAAGACCTAAACCTTGTGGTAGCTGAGTACAATAATAACAATGTTAATCAACTGGCAATTGGAAGGAAAATTGGTATAAACAATGACTAATATAACAGTGACTAATAAAGTGTATGTACCTATTTTTTATGAGCTTAGTTTTATAAACAAATGACTGCATTGTATTTAAATATTGTAATACAATGTATATTGTATTCCTACTAATACTAAAACTAAATAACTGTCTATCTAAAACACAACACAAAGCTTAACTACTACTAAAGTACAATAGAAGCTGCAGTGTTATTGCTCAATAATTGCATGTGTGGATATGATTTTTAACATACACTGCAAAAATAGAGCAGACTTCTAATAAAAGAATATATGCAGCATTACTGTTTGTCAGTTTTGGATATCAGTAATATAGGTGTGGTCAACCTGACATGCATTTTTTTCTGAGGGGGTAAAAATCTCTCTGGGAATAAGCCTTTATTCTGTGTTAACGTGCCAAAATTGTATAGTAATATTTAAGGAAATGTCTGAGAACCACAATGTCTGTATGTGGAGATCTTATAACATTACATGACAGGCCTGCCACATTATACAATTAAGCAGTTAAGCTCATATCGCACTCTTTTTCAATACTGTACATGCTAAAAACTGATATGTTAGTTATATTATGTTATGTTAGTATGAAGTTATGTTACTGAGTCTGAAGTGAAGGTTTGGTTGTCGCAGGGGTCAGAATTGCTGGTGATAGGAGAGCTGTTGGTCAAAGACAAACGTGTGAGGGCATGAAGTGTTTCACTGGCTGGTCCTGCCTGGCTTTGTGTGTGTAGAGATTAAGTGTGTTAACATCTTGTGTGGTGTGTGGTTAGAAAAACCTGGAAAGCCAGTCCTCACTGGATAGCAGTAGTGAAAGATGGGGGCGCTTTGTCCTTCCTGTGAGAATGAGGTAGTTAACATCCATCAAAATGTGTGTGTGAGAGAGAGCGAGAGAGATTTAGCTGAGAATGAATGAGAATGATGAAGCTACTAGAGATGTCAGTGGTTTAGGAAAAGTCTAGATTTAAAAGTGTGTGTTATACTCCAGGCTTAAAACAGAAGGTTCTTATGTGGTGGTTGGATGTACATTTTTAAAGGGGAAAAGCATTTTCGTTAGTGTAGAACCTTTCATTCTTTGGCCGTTCCTTACATTGAAAGTTGTTTTTTTACACTTATATACACTTCCACAATTATAAAATTTGTTCTTTTAAAGAACCGTCCACTGCAAATGGTTTACTCTTCCTGAGACCGCCCTACTGTCCTGTCGAATGCTGTTGGAAAACTGACCATCAGGACCTCCTCCTCCTCACCTATCACCAGCCAGTTCTTCTCTTGCCATCTGCTACACCCTCAACTGCATCACTGTGTCATCCAGATGTACAAGATACAGATATGATGGGACTGTTTCAGTTCACTCAGACTATTTACAAAGACTCAATCAGAGACTGCCTCAGTCAAAGACTGCCTCTACCTGAGCAGCTTCTAAAGCTTTTACCATCCAGACTTCAAACATCAGACTCTCTCAGCTTTTATTCTGAACTGGGCTTAATAGACTGTAAATACTGTTTGACCGGAGGAGGATGGGTCTCCCCTTGTGAGTCTTGGTTCTTCCCAAGCTTCCTCGCCACCTTCGCCTCTGGCTTGCTCACAGGGGGACACGTTGTAATTGTATATTTTCAAATACTTGAACTATGAATGATGGAATATAGTTTGTTATTGTTATCATTGTGTTATTTATTGTATTGTGTTTAATATAATGTTTTTCCAAAGGGAAAAATAGAAAAAAATTATTTCATTTCATCACTCTGAAGAACCCTCTGCTTTTGAAACAGCAGCTTGACTAAATCCTGCGTTGAGTTAAAAAGCTTAAGAAATTCTACTTGGTGGCTGCAGTTATTGGGTACTTCAGCTCTCTAGCACGAAATAGCTTAAATGCTAATTCTGTGGCCACCACAGTGTTAATGAAGAAGCAGACGTTCCTGTTTTGAATATCTTTCGCCATTTTGAGCCCTGATAGGTGAGACTGACCCGCTATGTCCTGAAAGACTTACACATGAGTTGAGCGATCCAGGCTCACTTCATAATGACCAGGGCAGCTTTACGGGCTTACACAACTGCAACGGCCCCCTCTGCTGGACACTAAATTCCTCTCACAGCTGTCCTTGGGTCTTCCGTTGTTTTCCCATGTTTTAGTGCATGTAGTACTTGCTTTGGAACATGTGCAGGAACAGTACTGAAGCAAATCTGACACAGATTTTTTCCAACAGATTTATTGCTTCTATAACTGAAAATCAGGTCATGTTTAGTCTGATTACTAAGCATTTAGAACAATATGCCTTGTATTAAGAATAATATTGATGATAATGATTCTATACCCTTGTTTCTCTCTTTTTTTAAACACAGTGACCAGGACTCACTTGGGGTCAGGGGAAATCAGTGTGGCAGCCCTGGTTTAAACCAAGGTATGTAGGTAGGGAGGTTGGAAGAAATGGCGACTTTCATTAGTGCTATTAAATACTTAATTGCAAAAAATATTAAAATTCATATTAAGTATAATAATTTAGTAGTGCAATAAATGATACAATAATAATTATCTTAAATATTCTAGTAGTAGTAATGTTTTAATATTATATATTGTAATTACAAGTATAAATAGTAAGAATGACAGTAATAATCATGTTTATTATTGTTGCTGCTGTTGTTTTTTTTTCTTATTTTCTTGTTTAGTGTAATAATTCAGTAATTGATTGCAATCAATTATGCAATAATTACTATATATTTTAAGTATTCTAGTAGTGATTTATTTAAATATAATAACTTGTTATTTTACTTAGTATAAATATCAATAATTGTAATATTGTTAATACAATAATACTACTAATTATAATTATTTTATTGTTTTGTTATTGTTCATCTTCGTCTTCTTTTTTTCTTAAGTATAATAATTCAGTATTTGATTTCAATGAATCATGCAATAATAATTTTTATTTTTCTTAAATATTCTAGTTGTAGTAATATGTATTAATATAATATATTGTATTTGCAAGTATGAATAATAATAACAATGAAAATAATAGTAAGGTTAATAACAATAATAATAATAATAATAATTGTTGCCGTTCATCTTTCTTCTTATTATTAATAAAGTTAGTATGCCTCTATTCAAATAACTGTTCCAGGCTCCAGACTGCTCAGTAAATTGGACAGATTGGCATGTGGTCATAAAGCGCAGGCCCTCAGATGGTGAGAGGCAGGTCAGAGGACCTAAAACCATCTCCACATCTCCCTGTCTAATACTCCTGCACTCTGTCCACCGTCTCTGTGACAGTCGTTCAGACCGCCTGCCAATTAAACCGCACAACAATAAAGCATCTGGCTGTCATAAAGCAGCCCCACGTCTATGGCTCTCTTTACAGCCCGTTAATCAGCGCAGAGCCATTCCAGCAAATTCTCTCCATCCTCTCCCTCCTTCACACTCACAGAGAGAGAAGGACAGCGTCTGTGTGCTGCTGCTGCGTGTTCGCAGAAACGTGTTCCTTTCTAATGAATCATTCTGAGCAGTTCCAGCTGGCGGAGCAACTATCCTGTTCTTTCTGAAAACAAAGGAAACCGTTCGTATGCAAGTGAGCGAACGTGTTCATTCTTACAGCAGCCCCAGTCACTCCATCACACAATCACAGGTGTAAGTGTTTGTGTTTGTGTGTCAGAAAGGTGGTATGATGGCACTCTCGCTGCAGTCAGCGGGAGAGCGGAAACACAGCTCTGGCATCATGTTAGTGACATGTGAATCACTGCAGGGGGGCAAGTGCAACACATGCCAACCAGTAGGCTCATGCCAGTCCACCCTAGCAGGAGCCACAGACAGGTCTGACGGACGAAAGAGGACTGATAGTTTAGAAAGGCATTAAAAAACAAAACTCTTTCGGGTCCACTGATTAGATTGTGAGGCCAGTTCTTATTCCAATATCTCTGCAGCCAAACTTTCTGACAGTCTTTTTTATGGGCATTAAATGTAACTTATTGCAAACACTTGTGTGAAGCAAGGCTGTATAATAATTTTTTTTTCTCCCAAACCAAAAATACTGCCTGTACTACCGAATAGGGCCTACATTCTGCTCCCCCTCCATTTGTTTGGATGTTGATTTTGAATTTAAAGAAATTATTGCTAGGATTTCAGTTCGTTTCCGGTCGACGATATTAAGCAGAAAAGCAAAGAAGCTTGTGGAAATCGAACCGACCCATGAGCTCTATTCCCTGGATGAGACTTGAGCCTCGATCTTGATTAACGGTTGCAAAAAGAAAATTATTATATACGCTGACCTAGAGGGCACTTGTACAGTCTGAGGGCAAAGGGGCTCCCCCAGGGGTCAGTCTGTGCACATGCCTGCTGGGGAGTAGGATAAATGTGCGGTCGTGCATGAACTTCGAATAAAGAACCGCCATACATTTTCCCAGAAGACACTAAGAAGCTATTATCTTGGTCCTTTACAGTCTGGATCAGTAATATTAATATTACATAACACAGTGCATAACACAGTGCATAACACAGACACACAGTGTAGGCAGAACCTGGATAGAAGTGTGTATTAGCTTTGAGGAAGGTTGTAAGATAATAAATATGTTAGATTTGAGTGTGTGGAGAGTATCAGATTGCCTGTATTGCGTAATGGGGATAAAGAGGTTGTAGTACTTGGGCAAGGATAACCCTCAGATTGTCATCGCTGTCAGATCAAAACTTTGTAGATCAATGTTTGTAATTTTTTTAATCATAATTTGAAATCCACCACATAACATACAGAAACTGTCCAAAATTACTTATGTAAACAATAATATATGTTTACATTGAAAGTAAGGAAGCTTGTAATACCACAGAGCAGGTATTATTTGGGTGGTGCGTGCTGAGAATGATCTACCATCCCAATTTCATACATTCTCCATGTTAAAGTACACATTACAGTTTAGGACTAAATGACTTTCATATTCATATATACATATAGTTGCTGTACATACTTTAGTTTGATTTTTACTACATCTGTTTACAGCTTGTTTCCTCCTTCCAGAAAGTTACCATTTTAAAGATGGCAAGATTTTGCTTAGACAATGACAATATATCAGATGCACTTCCTTTAATCAGCTGCAAATAACATTTAATAGCACCATTATTTACATTATTTACATGACAGAGACTGAACCATGCATTTACAACCTGTTGTATGTTTATTGGTGATCACATAAAACAAGAAGAAGAAAAACTGGCCAATGTGGTAAAAGCATTTTCCAGACACTGTACTGTAGTCTACTAGCCCACAAACCTCAGTTCCATAATATAAGTACTCCTGAGTCAAGTTTAGTAAAGAATCGTGTACGGCCACGAGACAATCCATTGTAATCCATTTTCAGCTCCACTCCAACATCAACAAGCAGCACAAGGGCGCAATGATATTGTAAGAATTATCAAACCTTGTTCATATAGTGGTGTGTTTTAATAGTAGGATTTGAAAAATTGCAATAGATCACTTTGCTTGTAGTATCGCAGTATATCATGATTTATTGAATCGTGAGTGCAGTATCACGATATGTATTGTATCGCCAGATTCCTGCCAATGCACAGCCCTAATTGACACACATAATGTCTTGTCACATCGGCATTTGTTCATATTACCCTTATGTTCTCCCTGCTTATATTTATTATAGAAAAATATATAGATTTTTTTTTAATCTCTCACAGGTGTCTTGATGTCAGCCCACCATCTTCCCTTTAGTTAAGCAAGAGCCATTTGGTTCTTTTAGAAGAAGAAGCTGGATCGGCCGCCTTTCTTAAAAGAGGCAAGACCCAAGAGACAAGGACAGTAGGTACGTGTGTAAATGTGTACATTTCCATCCCAGCTTTTACATGTTTTTGTTTTAAACACTCTATAAAGTGTCCTAAGGGAGTCTTGGTGATGTGGCTGACCGTCTGATCTTTGAACTTCACCATTTGACCTTACTTTTATTCCGGCTGGGTTTGTCTTCAATTGAGTAGGAAAAGGGCATTACGATTTTAGGCACTGAAAATATGCATGGTTTGGCAGCATGTTTTAACTAATTGTCCAGCTGCCAACTGAGGACTTGTCCATTGAGTTTTCAGACATTTGGTTAATCTTTATGTCAGTGCTCAAGTCTGCTTGAGACAAGGTTCAAGACATATTCAGAATCACTGCCTAAAGCCAAATGAACATGAACTTTGAACAGTGAATGAAAACATACTAATATTCTGATTTTGCCTGCAGGGAATGTGTGAACTTTAGAACCAATAAACATCAGCAAACAAATATTACGCGCTCAAGCCATCCTGGAAAGGCTCAATTAGATCCTTAGCCTGCTGATTTTATTTAAACGTATAAAACATCGGTTTTTGACGTATGGGTCATGGTGAAACTGCAGTTTTTAACACAAATATTAATTACAATACACATTTAACCAAACGTAATGTTGATTATGACACGTATTGTTGATCAAATTAAATGAAATATTTATGTCATCAATGTTATCATGTTATGATTGATGGTTCTGGCAAAATGTCAGATAGTTATGGTTATATTTTCTGAGCAAGCATAACCAAAACAAAGGAGGTATAGCAATGAGTATGAAGCCCTGAGATTACCTGAGTAGGAACTGAAGACGAGTAACTGCATGTCTGTGCTGTTTGTTCAGGTGTTACAAATGAAACTTGGAAACCCAACGATTTACACCATCACTGTTACCCTGCGTTCACACCAACAGTGACGCAAAGCTTTTTTTTCAATGAAAGCTGTCAATTTCTGGAGACAGGTGGCAGGGCAAATCTGGGCAACGTGAAGTGGGCGGATCTGGTGACGCAACAAAATTGAACAAAGTTTAACTTCAGGCAAATTAGGAGCGAAGCCGTGTGGCGATTACCAATAGGAATTGAGCATTGAGCAGCGTGAAACCCACTATCTCGGGCACTGTGAAAGGGTTTAATCCTTTTATGGTTCCTAGATAATTGTTCCTACTACAGACGGAACAGAAACCCATGGTCGCAGCGTCACGCAAAGAATAAAGTCAGTCAGTTTTGTGTCTGCTTTGTGGATAAAAATTGTTTTTTATCTATATACTCTGTAGATACTACTCAGTAAAGTACGGTGTACTGCCGTAGCATTTGCTTGGCATTAGTGAAACCTTGTCAACTAAAGGTCAGCCTGAGTTCCAGGCCATGAGCGATCAGCGATCTGGGCGCCGAAAAGTCGCTGTCGGTGTATCTAAATCTATGTATCTAAATCTGTCAAATTAAGCCAGAACTTCTCAGCTTTCTTCTCTTCAGCCTGACATCCAGCACTCAGTAGCTTTTGTGCTTATTTGTGTGATGATTGAGACAAAACTGAGGCCGCTAGCTTATACTCTCAATATCTGGGTTCAATTCCAGCCCTTCTGTCAGCTTTGTAGCGCATGGGTTAATGATGCAGCAGAACACAGCTGGCCATCAGACAACTGAGCAGCCAATTGTCTAATTACATATGGTCCCCTGAACTGGGGTTCACTATAAATACCCCTAAATTAAAGCTGACATTCCGCACTTTAAACCCATACTCGCTGATTGATTTCAGATCCAGTGTGCTGGGGTACAGAGCCAAAACAACAAAGCCGTGTCACAGTCTAATTTCTTTGAGGCTGCACTGTAATCTTGGAGAATGAGAGGGTTTGCACTACACCATGTAAACAAAACTGGCTTTATAGATGTCATAACGTGCCTCCGAATTATATCCCATATCTCGAGGAAGTCAATCAAAAAAAGCACTCGTTTTCATTACGATTATATTATTATATCATTAGATCGTTATGGCTAATCAAAACAGGAAGCTCATGATGGAACTCTATTTAGACTCACCTTGAAAGAGACAGAGGGAAAAGTGCTGCACGTACTGCAGCGGAGCAGCATTTCACAGCATTGGAGGTGTTCTTCATAGCTTGATGGGCACAGGAATTAATTTTCTATATTTATAATGCCATTGTGCTGATGGAAGACAGGACATCCTCATCTTTATCACGAAATGACTAAGTGCTTTCAACATGCTTGTGTTTCCTCCAGAGTTTAACCCTTAGGCTGGCTGCAACTTGACAGTTACACAAAGCAATTCAAACTCATGCAGTTACTCCGTTAGACGTGTTTGATGGACTGTATTGTTCTTGCTATGAAATCATCCGCAAGTTCTGCATATCAAACATTTTAAACTTCTTTGAAATGTTTCTTGCTGTCATTTTATATCTACAGTAAATGAACACTTTCCATGTTTCTACACTTACTGTGTGTTTTATCAGCTCCACTTACCATATAGGAGCTTCACTTACAGACTGTAGTTCATCTGATTCGCCGTATAGCTTTGTTACATATTATTTTTTCATTTGTTCCCTTAACCATCATCTTAATCTTGTTTGCATTTGGTATGTCCATTGGTCATAGTTTGTTTCTTCGTCATGTAATGATCTCCAATGGGTAGCCTATTTAACAGTCTAGCAGTGCTAATTGTTGTAGGCATATCTCAGAGACATCATGGCTCCCAGATGGGGGGGAATGTAAATTCCTGTTTGGGCCTGAACACCTCTATTTTTATTACAAAGGTAAAGGCAGGTAAAGACAAAGGTAAAGGTAAAGACAAAGGGACAACAAGAAACTGTGGTTTACTATGGTTGACTACTTAGGTCCGTTGGTTTGTGAACTTAGACTGACTAGGAAGGAAGACGCATATTAAACTTCTTTTTCCTGGACTTCACTCTTCAGTCTTCACTCCTTCAGGAAACCAATTTTTGCTCTCTCTCTCTCTCTCTCTCTCTCTCTCTCTCTCTCTCTCTCTCTCTCTCTCTCTCTCTCTCTCTCTCTCTCTCTCTCTCTCTCTCTCTCTCTCTCTCCCTGTGTCTGTGTGTGTGTTAAAGTACACGTAACACCCAAGGAGCGAAATGTATGTTAGTTTTTGAAGCTCATAAAGCTGATGAAAAGGAAAACTACCAACCCTTTGTGGAGGACGGTCTCCTTTTCAGTCCATCTTTCTTGTTCATTTATCTGGTGAAATCAGTGGTTGATCCTGTGACACGTTATTGGCATTGAATGAGCCTTGTTTCACGAAGTTGAGACTGAATTTCAAATGAGTCGCAGGACGTTATACAGTTGTGCAGTTTAATTTAATGTAGATTCCAGTGAACTAAAGCTGCCTTACAGTTTAGGAATAAATGACTTTCATATTTATATATATATATATATTTAGTTGCTGTACATACTTTAGTTTAACTTTTACTACATCTCTTTGCAGCTTTCTTTCTTTCTGGTTTGTTTATCTAGTGAAATCTGTTGGTGATCCTGTGATAAGTTATTAGCATTGCAGGAACCTTGTTTCACAAAGTTGAGATGCCTGCAAAGGTTGTGGAATTTCAAATGAGTCGCAGGACGTTATACATTGTGCTAGTATTGCAGTTTGGTTTAATAAAGATTCCAGTCAACTAAAGGCTGATTTATACTCCCTCTATGTGCAGAAATGTCTGCACACGTTTCAAGCTATATAACCGTCACTGCCCACATACTTCTCTGCATCAGCGCTGTTGATATGTTTGTTGAGCAACAGTTTGGAGTAAATCAAACATGGTGACGGAGGAGGAGCAGTAGTTCTGTATTTACTTTAAAAACGATGAAAAACTAATGTTTGTCTGCGCTGCGGCGAACTTGGTCCGTATCCATAAGCTTTCCGAAACAAATTATGCAAATTATGAGCGCAGAGTACGGACAGAAAGCCCTGTTTGTATCCGTATCTGTATTTAACGCTGAGCATAAATTAGCCTTACAGCCACCTGACAGTTTAGGAATAATTCATGCATACATACAGTTGTTGTACGTACTTTAGTTTTATTTTTACTCGTTACATTTACACTTAAGATTTCTGGCTACAGGTTTGGGGAGTCATGCACACACACCAGGACACATTGGATAATTTAGGTCTGGTAGATACAGATGGTCAGTTACAAACATGGTCAGACTTCACATATTAAAGAGTACCTTAAATGCACGTGATCTATAAATGGTTAAAGACAAAGAGTCTACGCTCTGACTCGACTTTTAGAGACACAAATGACACGTAGCCTACGCGCCGCACACAAGAACTTGGACAGTTTGTGGACTGTATATTTTGGCAGAGAGTGGTTTGACAAGCAGCTACGTGTGTTTTAAAGCTCCCGCGGTATCGAGAACAGCCTTAGGTTCTACACTGGACGATTAGGAAACGGTTAGAAATGCAACTGTTCAAGTGACACTACTGAAAGAAACATGTTACACGTGTTAATAATCTTAAAGTAATATACTAGGATAAGATAAACAGGTGAACAGTGAAAACAGTGAAACAGGTGTCCTGCTGCTGTGTTGATAAAGCTGTACGGGATGTTTGAGTTTCAACTGCTCGTGTACAGCAGTTGCACTGTTGTGATCATCTCCACTGTGCAGAGCTGACAGAGCACCACACTGTTGTTTCTGTGTAAAACACTGCCACAACTTTAGATGCAAGCGAGAGATTGTATGTAGTTGCAGCTCGCGCTCCAGATAAATCCATGCTTTCAGGAGGCGCGACCATCATTGCGACGCATCAGTGCATGTTATGCAAATCGACGTCATTTTGTAATCGATTACATTGACGCGTCGCCCCAGCCCTTCAGGTCGCCTCTCTTCATTTGACACCTAGAGAACCCAGTACTATGCACAAATCTCCAAATGTGTATCCCTGCACATTTCTGTGTGCCGAGGGTCCTGAAAAGAATATAAGCTGTAATTAAAGCAAAGAGTGGTCACTCTAACACTGTGAAATGTCATAGTATGTTTGGTTGTTGAGGCCTCCGTGTAATTTTCCGCTAAGTGTGCTTTCTGCTTTTGTTCCAGGAGGAAAAAAAATACTTAATGGCCATTTTGCTGGGAAATTAAAAGAAATTAAGGTTTTGCTCTTTCACACAGCATTTTGTACAGTTCGGTATAAATGGGGTGTGTGTGCAGGAGAGTGGCAGAGGGTAGTGAGTCTGCGTGCGCTGAAGGAGGCCCTGAAGCGCATTGCATGTTCTCATTACTGCTAACAGCCTTAAGCCTGCCTGCCCATTACTGAGAATTACCCACTATAGTATTAACTTGTGGTCTCGCTAGGCAAATCAGCCATGCTATTCTGGAGGAGGGCCCCCCCTCTCTCAGGATGTGTCCTAAACCTCAGAGGACAGAACGAGGCAGGAGCGTGGGTGAGATCTGCAGGTGTTTGTCCACAGCGTGTCGTCTTGATCTGAGATGCTGAGTCTGAGCAGGTGAACAGCACAGTCGGGCTTTACTCCTGATCACACTAATAGCACTCGTGTTTCCCTTTTCGCTCCTTGTGTTTCGTTCCTGGCACTGAAATGAAAAAGATTTATTAGTATAGTTGGGAGTCTCATTGATCTCCCTCTGCAAGGCTGCAGTGGATATTGTTTCTTTCTCTCTCTTCCTCTCTCTCTCTTCCTCCACCTCCCTTTAGTGAACTGACCATTGTTTCATTGTTTTAATTTGTCCCAGCAGCAAACACAACTGACCATCAGCCCCCAGAGAATGAGAAAAGAAAACGAGAGGAAGGAAATTAGGTTTAAAACAGCAAGTGCCCATCCTTTTTTCTGTCCCTGTGCAAAGCAAAAACAATTTGCTGTCTTTTAAATTAAAATCAATCTTTCTCTCTCCTCCACCCATCTCTCTCGCTCTCTCTCTGGTGGCAAGCTGCAGGTAGGGAATATGTATTACCTGGCTGGCAGGAGGCGTTCTGCTCGGCCGGAGGCTGTCACGAGCAGGCAGGATGGATGGAGAGAGACAGAGAAGGATGAGTGTGTCAGTTCTTCCCCCTCTCCTCCTCCTCCTCCTCCTCCTTCTCCGGAGGCCTTGTGCTCCTCTCAGCAAGCCTGTAATAAAGAGCTTCCTGCAGCCATCCATTCCTGTTAGTGAGGAAGAGTGGAATAGTGGAGCAGGCTCTGAGGGCCAATGGCCTAGAGCTCCTGCTCACGTGTGCTTAACGTGAACGGTGACTGCGAACATGACTCCTTGTTCCAGCACCTCTCCTACATCGGCGGATATCAGACAGTACAGGTTAAATAGGAACAGACGCCGGATTTGGAAGTGGATGCGTCATATTTCCTGTTGGAGATGTCGATTGACTGTCTGCTTGTCTACCAAGTCTGATCCAGAATTTAAACTTTCACTGCTGAGTGTTTTGCAGTTGTCTGTTTAAATACTTGCAATTTCCTTCCAGAATATCTGGTGATATTGAGTCTGATTCAGTTTTCACATTTATAAAACTATTAAGTCCAATATGAGTATTACATTTCTGCCAATATGTAGTCTGATACCAAATTTGTATTCGTCCAATTCAGTATTTTTTACTATAGTGTGTCTGCAGATACTGAGTTCAGTCTGATAATTAGTATATTCAATATTGTGTCATTACCGAGTCCAAACCGATATATATTCATTCAGCGTCTATATTCATATTTTTAGCATTGTGCATTTGATACCCAGTCCAATCTGATATTTGTATTGTTGATATTGGTTTCTGTTGATACCAGTTCTAATTCAGCATAAAGTATTGCGTCTGTTCCCATAATATGTTCCATATTGATTTTCTACAGATGACTAATCTGATCTGATCTGTGTTTTAATGTGACTGCTGATACAAGGTCTGATCTGATAATTGTATTTTAAATGAAGATGGCAAGTTTGTATTTTCAAACCCAAATGTCTGCTGATGCACAGTCTGAACCAGTATATGTATGTATAATAATAAGTGTCTGATGCGAATCTGATCTGATATTTTTGTTTATTGTCAAGTGTAGGATGTAATGGGATGTTTATTTGTCTTGAATCATAACTGTATGGATGTTACGTGTGGAGAATACTTGTGTGTGAAAATAGATTAACTCAATGCGGAACCAGATTTCACGAGTGTGGGTTCTGCTCAGAAACCTGTGAGCCATTAGCAAGTTAGCAACATGCCATGTTAAGCTTCATATAAGCCGACTGGTGTAAAAGGAATCATAGTTTTTTGCTTATGGTGGGTTTTATTGTTATATACCCATAATTGTACAAACTTACACTAAACCTATCTACTTCTGTGTACTGAAACACAAATAACTGTCTAACTGATATTTGTATTTTTAATATTAACTAAGTACGATCTGATATTTGGGTATTTAATATTGAGTAGCTAGCACCAAATGTTTTTTGGCATATGTGATTTTATTCTTGTGTGTTTGTTGATGTTGAGTAGGGCCGGGGCGGCAATGATGGCCACGCCTATTGAAAGCATGGATTTATTCGGAGCGCAAGCTGCAGCTACAAACAATCACTTACATCTATCTAAAGTTGTGGGAGTGTTTCACACAGAAACACAACAGTGTGGTGCTCTGTCAGCTCTGCACAGTGGAGATGATCACAACAGTACAACTGCTATACACGAGAACTTGAAGCTCAAACATCCCGTAGAGCTTTATCAACACAGCAGCAGGACAGCAGCTGTTTACCTGTTTATCTTATTTTAGCAGATTATTTTAAGATTATTAACAGGCGTAACATTTTTCTTTCAGTAGTGTCACTTGAAAAGTCACATTGCTAACCGTTTCTTAATCGTCCAGTGTAGAACCTAAGACTGTTCTCGCGGGAGCTTTAAAACACACGTAGCTGCTTCTCAAACGACTCTCGGCAAAAATATATAGTCCACAAAAAGATTTCTTGTGTGTGAGGCGTGCAGGCTACGTGTCATTTATGCCCCTAAAAGTCGATTCAGAGCGTAGACTCTTAGTCTTTAACCATTTATAGATCACATGCGTTTAAGATACCCTTTAATACATTTTATAATGGTCTAGAATGACCATGGGTTTACTTGTCTTTATATATATATATATATATATATATATATATATATATATATATATATATATATATGCACACAGTATCATCCATTGGTTACAGATCCATAACAAAATGATACAAATTTTAATTCATAACACACATTAGAGTAATCTAAAAATGTCGTTAAATTAATTGAGTAATCGAAAAAAAAAATGTTAGATTAATTGATTAAGAAATCAATCATTAGGTGCAGCCCTAATATTGAGTCAAATTATAATATAAGTATTGGCACATTCAGTACTGCTGCTGTATTTATATTTTATATTTGCAATTTTACTGTTCTGTATTTTCTGATGCCGAGTTTTAGCTCGTAATTATTTTTTAATTCTTATTTTTTTTCCATTCTTTTTATTTAGAGCATCTGCTTATGCAGAATCAGTTTTCTTATATTGAGTGACTGATATAGAGTCTGGTCTGATGTTTCAGTGCTGAGTGTCTGCTGATGTCAAGTATGCTATTTTTGTAGTTAATTGCCGTAGAGTGCACGCTAAGATTAGTAAAATCAGTTTAATTACTATGACACGTTAGTCTGTGTTAATTTTGCTGCTAAGTGCATAATATCTCCGCCCTTGCCGTTCACGTGCAGCTAGTAGGTAAAGTGTTTTGATGAGACGCGGCAACTTAATCACAAACACTCAAAAACACTCAAAAAACATTGCAGACGTTACTATGGAGGTTGGGATGTTCCTGTTTCTACTTGAGTTCCATTAAATTAAATTAATAATTTAATTTTCTACGTTAGTTCCACACAGCAGACATTTAAACTGCCCATTAACTCCCAAAAATGTGCCTCAAGTGCTGCAAGTTGTGGATAATGTCCGTTTATGTCCCCGCTACCGAAGTGCCGTAAATACGGTGCGAGGGAATTGGACAGTAATTGGGTCAGGCTTTATTATGGGCAGTACTAAAATTTACCTGTACTGGGAGTGATACTGATCTTCCTGTGAGTGTGGGGTGACTGCCCGTCCTAAAGCAAAGAAAATGGTGAAATCTGTGCCGTGCCAGTGAAAGCGTTGCGTACAGAAAGCTTGAACATAGCAGTAATGTGAATCCTGCGGACGCAATTGCTGACAAATGGAACTAAAGACAGCAAAGACGTATGCAGTTCCATTACAGCCTGGCAGCAGCAGGTCTAACAAGAACTGTCAGGCTTTGAAATGTATGAATGTTTACTTTATCTGTAGAGCTTGTTGTTGTCAAACCTTGTATAATGGTTCATTGGAAAGAACATTTTGAAACTAAATGGAAGCCACTGTGGATTTCCAAACTAAAACACTCTGAATGTCTGTCTTCCAGAATTTCTTTGAATACTGTTTTGTTAGCCCATTTTTACACTGTTCTTTTAGGAACCCCAAAGGACCACCACAGAGCAAACATTATTAGGGAGGTGGATCATTCTCAGCACTGCAGTAACACCAACATGTTGGTAGTGTGTTAGTGTGTGTTGTGCTGTATGAGTGGATCAGACACAGCAAAGCTGCTGTAATGTTTAAACACTGTGTCCACTCACTCTATTAGACACTCCTACTACTTGCTGGTCCACCTTGTAGATGTAAAGTCAGAGACAGTAGCTCATCTGCTGCTGCACAGTTTGTGTTCCTCTAGTCCTTCATCAGTGGACACAGGACGCCGCCCACAGGACACTGCTGTCTGGATAGTTTTGGTTGGTGGACGATTCTCCGATTCTCAGTCTAGCAGTGACACTGAGGTGTTTAAATACTCCAGAAGCAGCACTGCTGTGCCTGATCCACTCACACCAGCACAGCACACACTGACACATCATGTGAGTGTCACTGAATGACTAAGATGTTATCTATATATATATATATATATATATATATATATATATATATATATATATATATATAAAACGAATCCACTAGAATGTGCCACAAGTATCTTTCAAATTTACTAGAAATCTCCCGCAGTGTGCAGTGAATATAGTAATTTGTGCTTATTGTATGTGTAATGGTGTGGAGAATGGTAGCATACTAAAGTTTAGTTGCCAGTTCGAGATGCTACATTCTGAGATGCTATGAGCAAGGCTGTGTAGTTATTGATCTAACAGTGTGTCCTGTTACGCATGTACAGTATAGTCATTTTTAAGTAATAACACAATGTATATAATTTAGACTGATTGATGCTGCTTTTCTTTGTGCTTTTAACTAAAAGTGTTCTCTTTAGTACCGAAAGTGTTCTGTGAATTGTAACAATAGCAGAATTTTTCTCCTGAGGTAATCTTGATTGAAATGGACTGCCTTATTTTCAGACCTGCCTTTAGTGGACTTAATCGTGATGCAGTGACCTTTACCGACTGACCATCTAAAGGCTCCCGTATTTCTGTGGCCCATTAATACAATTCTTGTTTCCTTCCCATGTTTGGTTGCTTTGCATCTGTTTGAATGAGTTTATTACTTTCATTTATTGATTGAGGTCAATTATGCATGCTAGTCATTGCATATGGACTGTTTATTAATTTGAGGAATGTTTTTACTGCACATGATACTGATAATTTGTCCCATGTCGCAAAATATTGTGGTGGGATCCCCACTGAGTCCTGCAGGAATGCTGACCTTTGTTGTCTAGCACCACATTAGCGTGATGTTTCCTGCTGTGAGTGAACAAGATGTCAGGTGTCCTAGCTGAGTTGGTATGTATTTCTACATGTTAACAGTGCAATTAAAAAAATCATATAGAAGAAGAATATGCTGACAAAATGTGTTTTCACCATGGCATAGTTTTGTCTTATTAAGAGAAGAAATGAGAAGAAATGTTTGTGTTGGGCTGTTTTAGGTTAATTTAGGTTAATTACTTCTGTGGTAAGAGCCTGATTACAGGTGGAGTGGTGGGTTTTCTGAAGTAGAGCCAGAGGGCTGTTATGAACAGTAACTAGAGAACTCTGAATGTTACTTTTAGCCTACATACCCCACAACCCAACAGTCGAATATCCTAGTCCAGCCCTACGCAGTCTATCTCCATGTGCCTTCAATGTACGTGAGTTGAGGCGATTCTTTTAAAATGAGTGGTCAAGAATTCTTCCATGTTGAGGTGAGAGATTGTTCCAAAGTTGGAAAACTTTTTTTCGTTCAGTAAACGGTTTTGAGTTACCTTATTTTCTTATTTATGAAATCCTTCTAGTGGCCAGAATTGAGGAAACTAATACTTCACAGCATTGTATGCTATAGGCTTATGGTGGCTGTTGACAGATTAAACTGTTTAAACTGTTTGCACTGAAGTTGTTGAACAATTCCCTGCCAACTGTTTACCTGTTAAAAGTCCTGGCATGTTTTACACCATGAATTTGTACACAGGCCTTGCTAGAGGTCTACTAGAAAAAGCCACAAAGAAATGGACCCTCGGAAACTGTACCCCCGAACTTGAGCGCATGCATATACCCAGCATGTCCTAAACCTACAATGCATGAAAAGGCATTAATCCGAGAGGAGAGTTAAATGTCAGAGCACACACCCATACGGGGAGGAGTGAAGGGGCCTGCGCTTCTCATAAACTAACAGCGAGGCGCTGAGTATGGTGCTCCAGAGCTGCCCTGACGAGATAGGGCCCATGCGTTCCATCCCCCTCCCACCCGCATCGCTTAATCTCAGCTATCCATCTGTGAAAGAGGAGAGATGTGCGCTCGTCTCCACCGCAGTGCGGCGAAATGGGCCGTCTTAATAATCAGGAGGTGCCTCCAATTATTGCTTAATGTAGCACAGCGTTATAGCGTGTGCCATTCTGACCGTACGCCTTCGGGCCTCCGTATCACAGCCACAGCACACTAGCTCACGGTCACCCTCATTAGACGGCTGGTTGGCTCTCAGATGATAAAGCCGTGCACCTTTAAGAGGGCTAGGCAAAGTCAGCCACCGGCTCCCCCTATGCTGCAAAATTTCTATTTGTTCCTCAGCAGAGAGACGGAGGCATTTGTCTGCAGTGCTGATTTGTTTTAGCAGAGATGTTAACTGAATGATTAAATTCCAGATTAAATTAAAAAAGGATTTTACTGGCTACATGTCGTAAAAGCTTGTTTAATGTCAAATTATAGTGTTACGTTACAGCTGTTATACCTCTTGATAGCCAGTGCAGCCCAGAGGATGATGGGTTTCCCTTATGAGTCTTGGATATCTACTATTGCTTCCTTGTGTTCTTGGAGGAGTTTATCATTTATAGTCGCGTCTTGGTTCCTCTTAGTACTTCTTCTTTAGGCTCTAAAGATTTATTTCCTTTCTTAGTGTTTTCATGTGTCCAACAGAATTATTCTGTTTGACTCTTGGCCACTTTCAGCGACCATGTTTACATGCAGTCTGATAATACATTAATAATACAACTAATAGCTCAATCGGAAAAAAGAACACAGCCATGTATGCACTTCATACAATAGTGAATAGAATAGTGCAAACAAGGCTATTCTGAAAACAGTTTCAGTTTGTGGTGGCTAATCCTGTAAATAATCTGTTAAATGGAAGAGTAAGAGCCATGTAAATGCCTGTATCTGAGGAGAATGGGTGGCTGTAAAGCTCTCAATAACTAACTGTTTAAATGAGTATGTGAGCAAATGAAGGGCAGTGGGTTTACATGAGCTTCAGAGCAAATAAACTAAATATAGGTTTCTCCATTTGGTGGAGTACAACAGCTAAAACAGAGTTCAGGTAACAAACTGCTGCTTGTCTCACTGACTGGACTTCACTTGATGCTCACCATCATGGTAATGTCTATACTAAGTGGTACTCTCACATTTTTAGATCAGATTACTTGTGGCATGCATGTAAATCTGGCTTTCATCAGATTGTTGAGTAGAGCGAGGATATAAACACCTCAGTTTTAATCTATAATTGGAATTAATTCAGTTATGTTGGGAAAAAATGTTTGCATGTAAAGAGTACCAGTGTTTCTACCTTGTGCTTGTAAAGTTAGTTTTCTTTTAAACCCGACTTTCTTTCATTGGTTCTCTACCCGCAGCCATGTTTACAACCGGAATAGCCATGTAAATGTCTGTATCTGAGGAGAATGGGTGGCTGTGAAGCTCGCAATAACAAACTGTTCAGATGAGCATATGAACAAATGAAGGGCAGTGGGTTTACATGAGCTTCAGAGCAAATAAACAAAACATTTCTTCTCAATTGGAAAAGAATATGTCCATATATGCACCTCATTCTAAATAGAATAGTGCAAACGAGGCTATTCTGAATACAGTTTCAGTTTAATTGTGGTGGCTAATCCTGTTAATAATCTGTTAAATGGAAGAATAATAGCCATGTAAATGCCTGTATCTGAGAAGAATGGGTGGCTGTAAAACTCTCAATAAACTGTTTAGACGAGTATGTGAGCAAATGAAGGGTAGTGGGTTTACATGAGCTTCAGAGCAAATAAGCAAAATATAGGTTTCTCCATTTAGTGGAGTACAACAGAGTCCAGGTAACAAACTGCTGCTTGCCTCATTAACAGGACTTCACTTGATGCTCACCATTATAGTAATGTCTATACTAAGTCAGATTTTTGGATCTGATTACTTGTAGTGCGCATGTAAATCTGACTTTCATCAGATTGTTGAGTATAGTGAGGATATAAATGCCTCAGTTTTAATCTATAATGGGAATTAATTCAGGTAGCTTGGTGAAAAATGTTTCCATGTGAACAGAGCCTGTGTTTCTGTCTTGTTTGTTTTCTTTAAGTTTATTTTCATCCTTGTTTGTTTTCTTAAAACCTTCCGTTCTTTTTCATGCTCTTGGAGTTTTTCCTGTCACAGTCTCCTTCAGCAACACTCATTAGGAGCTTTTTGCTGGGTTTTGTCCTTGGTGTAAACAGTTTTAGTGCTAAATCCAACAGATGTAATGATTATATCAGCCAGTACTGTACAAGGTCATGTCTGTCCAGTGGAAGTCTGTCCAGTGGAACTTGTTTTTCCCAGCCCATCAATTTCTGTAATCTATAAATTACTTTCAAATGGGGTCATGTCCTCCAGGATTGTGACGCTGCAGTTATGGCTTGCCCAGTGCTTTATCACTGCCTTAAAAGAAGTCAGCAATCAAAGACAATTCCTACAGGTACTGTGAGCCCAATGGAGGACTTCAATCAGCTTCCAATAAATGGCAGTCATTGACAAAAAGTTGCAACAGTCATTCAGTGTTGTTTGATGTAAAATGTTTAATTATGGTGAAACTTAATGAATCAACTAAAGCAGCGGCCTGACGAGAACAATTTATGGTGTTCACTCATCCAGAACGTTTTGTAAAATTAGTAAAATCAACGTGTCTTGTGATGGGACCAAGACAGACATTTAACACTACTAATCTTAACTCTTAACTTAAGAGTACATCACGTGGCTGAATACAGTGAGTATCAGCAAACAGCAGAGCTAGCACGCACAGCTAACACAAAACAAATAACCCAGAACACCATACAGACCAGATCTGACCGGTACGAACAGAACAGCAGCAACAATTCAAGATCTACATTTAATGATTGCAGTTTTCTGTTTAAAATGACTGCAGTTTTTACTGCATTTATTTAATTTGCTTTTTTCGTGTTAAATTAAGGATCTACATTTAATGATTGCAGTATTGGGGATATTTGTTTGATTAGTTTATTTTGTTAAAATTTTTACGCTGTTTCACATGAGCTCGTTAAAATTGGTAATAAACCAGTTTAGACCCTATTTCATGACTTGCTTGCACTAATAACTACATGTAGCCTTGCCGTGGCATATAGCCCCACCCCCTGGATGTCGGCCGATCGCACTGAAAGGTAATCGCCTCAAAAACACTGATCGGTCCAATGTTAACACTGTATTGATTTAGCAGGATAAAGTAACAACTTCACATAAACTCTCGCCAAATTTTGTAACTAATGTGGAAGTAAACCACTTCATGTTTGTTTGTTGCCTCATTAAATTCTATATAGTTTGATTAGCTATAAATCAAACCTTTGTTAACTTGCAGAACAAAACTAATGTTCACTAAAGCGAAAAACATGGGACAGAAAAGGATCCCCGAGAGCCATACATGGGTTTTTTTCAGCTTCTGGGTTTTCTTATGAAAGGAGTGCCTTTTTAAAACTTGAGACTAATATTTCTATGGACTGACAAAACCGCGGTGATGGGCTGTCAACAAATTAGACTGCAAATAGTAATCGTTGAAGTCTAAGGATGACTCACCATTATGAGCTATTAGAGATCTTTTACTGAAGAGCTTTTATTAAAAGATATGATGGCTAGTCCATTTTTAGAATAGCTTTTATTGGGAGAAGGACTGAGATGGTGTTTAACAACAACAAACATTCAGACACTTTTTTGCTGGGTCATTATTTTACAGACCACAACATCTGAAAGAGTAGTAGCCCTATACTGGCACTGGTTGTATTAACACAGTGCAACTTGACGTTAGCTTTATGAGTAGTCTACAAACAATGCCAAACAGCGGTACAGGTTTAATTGATCTGCTGACAAATTAGTTGATAAAAACTGAAACCTGCTTAAGTGAGTGACAGAAAGACAACATATAACCTATTTTTTTTTTGTTGGCGACACAAGCCCGAACGTCCAGGACATGTTGAACATAAAGCTAGGAGCAGCACAAAAAAAAAATCACTTGGCCCGTGGGTCACATTCATGTTGGGGTGCCGGGCGAAGTACAGAACAGTGTAACTGAGGCCAAACTCAGTTCACTTAAATATTTCTCCCCTCGCCATGTAAGAATAGTCTTATTCCTTTACTTGTTCAGTCAAAACAAATCAGTTTTGTTGACAAATGCATGCAGTAAAATGTGCACAAATATGAAGCAAAGCAAGCCCACAGCTTCTTCCTCTCATGGAAAAATTAATTGTCATGGGTTGACTTCCCTGTACCTGGGATATTCTGTAAAGTCTGTAGGGAATATGTGATTGCTTTTTATAAGAACTACAACATTTAGAAAAATGCCACATTACAGTATAGTGGCAGAAAAAGCTGCCAAGTCTGGACCACTGGACGTGTGTGTACAACAGATAAACAGTAAATCCGATTCCAAGTTGACCATGTTAGTCACAAGAGCATATCACATGGGTAAAAGAGAAAGACCCCATTAGATAGACCTTTAAATAAAAAATGGACTGCAACTTGGTAGTCAGTGCTGTAGTGACATGGCTTGCAGAAGGCAGTATTTTCTAACTTGTGCATGCAAATTCTAACGTTATGCTTATTGATAACTTCAATGTTGTGTCATTGTGTCAATCATTAGGTTTACCATGGTGATGTACAGTGTTTTATGGGAATCTTGTCTGAGAGAGCTGCAGTCATCCAGCTTTCTTAGCATCGTAGCGGTAGTTATGAAACCTTTACTCATTTACATTGTACAAGAAAATAAGTGAAAGTACATAGTGAAATTGTAGATGTAAGAATACGTTTTAACTAAATATATTAGGTTATAGGTACTTGATAATATTGGAAGAACACTTAAAAATACAAATATTTGCAGTAAATAAACTTTAAGCTTGTTGAAAAGTTAACAGTGATCCTTGTGACACAGCAAAGGCTTCGTTTCAGTCAAGTAATGCTAACTTTACACCTGTTTAAGGAATCTCTGACAATGCAAAGTGATAACCGCAAATCTGTCATGCTCCATCACAAATCACGAAGCTATTAACATGCTTACCACACATCTGTCCTGCAATGTCCAAAAAAACCCTCTTTGGTTTCCCAGTATGTCAGTCAGTATGTAGCTATTACTATGTCAAAGTCACAAAAAAAAACACAGTGGTCTAACGCTTAAAGGCAGTCAGACATTTAGACAAATGATCATTTGTCTTTCTTGTTGTACCTTTCAGCTTGAAAACAGCAAGTGAGCATGATTTAAAAAATACGAAAGTTGCATTTCTGTAAGTTTATATAAGTTTATATAAGTTTATATTTTAGAAATGGGCCGGAACTTGGTTTATTGGTGATCCAGTGCACAGTGGCCTTTAGTTATGGTATTTTAGTGCCAGTTTAGATGTTAAATAGAAGTTTGTCAGAATTTAAATTCCTCAGTAAACTTTCTAAATGTCATATCTTCTCACAAATACTTCCCAAACCTACAAAATGTTGTAGAAAAATAGTGTTGGGGGAAAAAAAATCTTTGGGAATTATTTGGTCTTGCGTGTACCTCTCCACTGTTATGATCTGGTGTACAGGAGAGTATTTTTAAAGTATTATTCTCAAAAGCATAGAACGTAGCTCAAAGCATTATTTGTCCATCGCTCTTCTATTTTTCTTTTAGGGCAAATACAGCAAACACACGCTTGCAGCTTTTCATTGCGTCCTGGCATGTAGCCATCTAGGCTTCCAAAGCGCACCCCAATGTAGCATCATCCTTCTCTTACTTTTCCTTTTTCTACTACTTTGTTTCACTCCCCCTTTCCTTCGTCTGCATGACTCCAGTGTCTTTTGTAGGAGCTCAGCCATGCAGGGATCCATTAGGCAAAAACCAATTTCACACGGAGCCAATTTCATAAATATTGAAAGTGAGCCCACCTTTAGCTCTGCTTGAGTAGCTTTAGAGGGATATACAAAGCCATCAACAACAGGCTTGAGCTTTAGCTCCCCTCTCCACTGACGCATTTTATTAAGCTTCACTCTACAGATTACAAAAGCCCACACCATAGCTGCAAGGTGCCAAGTCTAATTGATTGGTCGGTGTATAGAAATATACAGAGGTGTGGAGAAAAGTTGAAAGTGCTTTTTAAAGGTTATTGATATACAGTAAAACTACAAAATACTGTATAGCCACAGGCAGCAATTATCAGGGTCAAAATTTATTTGCAAATATAAATATTTTACGTTGACTTGACATGGATAAACTAGCATAATGATGGGTTTGTTCTGATTGGTCTTGTTTAAAAGTTAATTCCCCCTTTCCCTTCACTTTTTTTATTTATTTTCACATAAACTGGAGGCTGCAGCCAACAACCTTCCCTGTAGACTGGGCAACGAGTTGGGTTTTTGTCCTTGGTGCAAACAGTTTTAGTGCCAAAGCAGACAGATGCAGTGACTTTCAGTATCATCCAATACTGTACAAGGTCATGACTGACCGATGGAAGACAGGTAAAGGCTATGATACTAAGTCAACACCCCTTAGTGGCGACCTGAGCCATAAACCTTCTAGGTTCTAGTACAGAATCATCTGCCCATATATTTCTAACTCATAAATTACTTCACAATGGGGTCGTGTCCTCCAGGGTTGGAGACTCTACAGCTTATGGTTTTCAGTGTGCTTTCCATCACTGCTTAATTGAGCTCTTAAAAGAAGTCAACGGTTAAGACAGTCATAGCAAGTACCCAATGAAGAACTAAAGCCAGTATTTAAATGTGTAGCAACATTTGGTTTGATGTTATGTATTCATTATTCAACCAGAGTGAAAATAATGCCATTAACTTCCTACAGTGTGGTAAACCAGCGGCCCTTCCTATTAAACACCACAGGTAGCGTGTTGATGTCTTCAAAACCCATCACTTTGAAAAACATCCAATGCTTTTACAAAATGTCTGCATAATTAAACCGTTGAAATGTCAGCAAAGCCCTTTGTAATTATGTGTTGAGTTTATTCATTGTATAGAAACTTTCTAAATATTGGTGATTAGAACCAGTGACTGCAGTATGTATAGTTCAGATATAATTATTTTATTAACTAATTTATTGTCCTAAATGAGCAGTGAGCCTACGCATGGTCGTTGGCTTTTTAAATGCTGTGTTAATGATAGTAAAATTGTGGAACATCTGAAAAGGTCTTTATAGTAACTGAGTGAAAACCAAACTCAGTCATGCTCAAAATCACCAAACTACTAACATGCGTATCACACACCAACCCTGCAGTGTCCAAAAACTCAAAAATGAAGGTATGTGCAGCAATGTTGATGCTGGAGCTCGCCGACTCTAAATACTGATCAGTTTCCCAGCATGTCAGTCAGCCAGCCATTGCTAAGTCAAAGTCATATCTAGACCCCAGAAAACAGAGGGTCACATGGCTTAAAGCTTAAAGAGAATTGCAGTCAGACCTTCAGGTAAACAGAGAAATGACCTCTGCTAACATTAAAGTCTTTCCTGTCATACCTTTCAGCTTAAACAGCAAGTGAGCATGAGTTAAAAAGTTGCATTTTAGTAAATTAATTAGAGTATCTTGTAGAAATCGGAATTTAAAGTTTATTGGTGATCCACATACATTAAATAGCAGTGGTCTGACACATGGTGCGACATCACTAAGCATATTCGGTGCCCGGTGACCTATAATTATGGTGTTCCAGTAGCCTGGAAAATATATTTTGATGTTTAGATGTTAAATGTCAAATGAAGTTTGATGTCATAATTTTAAATCATCATTTTAAAATTCCTCAGTAAACTGTACCATACCTTCTGTCAAATATTTCCCAACCTTGAATGTTGATG
Source organism: Megaleporinus macrocephalus (assembly GCA_021613375.1). NCBI lineage: Eukaryota > Metazoa > Chordata > Actinopteri > Characiformes > Anostomidae > Megaleporinus > Megaleporinus macrocephalus. The sequence goes on from CM038709.1 coordinate 7,632,619, forward strand.
TAAAATAGTGATCTGGGGGAAAAATTATTTAGGAATAAAAAAGTTTATTTTAAAAGAAAATTTTAATAAAACTGTCATATTGTAACAAACACTCCACCATGGATAGATTTGATAGTTTTAGATATAGGGATGCACCGATCCAACTTTTTTAGTTCTGATACCGTTACAATACATATATAATTTGCATATTGGTTGATACCCGATACCGATCTGATACCATTGTTGAATTAATAAAATATAAAAAATATAATTAACACAGCTATCAATGTACTGAACTGCTATCTATTTGTCAAAATAATAAACAATTATGCAGGACCTCGGCACAGCATTGAAATTCAAAATAAAAAAGGCAAACTTCTTAAAATATTTTAGAATTGTACCAGCTGAAACTGAAGTAGTTAACACAAACAGTAATCAATCTTATTTTTTAATATTATTTTTAGAATTATTCTGTCACTTGTGTTTGCACACTGCGAAATTTGACCTCTGTATTTAACCCATCCGTCCCAGGGATCAAACCGGCGACCAGATCCCTATCCTTCAGGCCACGACTGCCCACAATATGAAGTGTAAAAAGTAATTCAAAATAAAATCTTGAAAAATGAAGTTGAGAATAAACGAATAACGAGCGTGCACTTTGGTCAAGGGAATGTGCCACTGATCAAGCATTTCCCTAACGGCAGTCGAAACTGAACCGCTGGCATGTGGTCCGCGAAAGATTTTTTTAAAAACAACACATTTCACTGTTGTTTTTGTTGCTTTCTTGCTACCGGTTGTTTCACGTCTCAGCAGCGTGTCCACCACAGTTAACTGTTTTGTCGTTTTGTCTCCTGCTTCTTTTTGTCTGTAACGTGAGAAACTCGATGTGTTCTTTAGCGTGGTACTTTTGGAGGTGCTTAATTAAAGTGTAAAACACCTGACTGCCGCAGATTTATTGGTTCGCTCCAGGTTGTTGTTCCTGTTTGCGTTCTATGCCATACGTCAGCAGCACCTGGGCTTAGCACATGTCGCAAATAAATTAAAGTGAACAGCTCCATGGATCGGCCTAATTATCCTATATCCGATCCATCTCATTTTGTTCATATTGGGACCGATATCCCATTTTAATATCGGATTGGTGCATCCCTAGTTAGATCTAGAATCTAAGAAATTGTACTATGTATTTATGTTCCTGGCGGTGTCTTTGTTCAAGGGTGTCTTTAGCGTTTGCTAGACCTATCACAATTATTACGTCATCACCTGACCTAGTATTTAATCTGATGTCAGTTGTTTTTCACAGTCTGACGTATTGTATTGTAAGCGTAATATGAGTCAGATGAGCTTTCATTATTTAAATGTAAGTCATTTAAAACATAATTGTACTTTGGGTTTCTTTGACCAACTCTTACAATGGAGGTAATATATTAATGAAGAAGTAAGGTTCTGGAAAGTTCTTGCCATTACTCACTGGATTCACAATAATGCTGCCTGCATTGACAAGTGGGAGTGGTGGGATACAATACATCACCTTGAATCACATTGATAATTGCCTTTTATATGTACATACATACTTTTTATTTTTTATTTTGCCAGAACGTCTAACTAAGATCAAACTGTCTCTTACAAGAGACCTGGCACAGATAACAGCCATAGAGACTTACTGCATATTAAAATACAACATAATGTACCTGATTCAGCACATTCTTTACGGTTTGATCTAAAAACAAGAGAATAACATGGCACTGGATTTGTGTTTTAGGCTTGAGGTGAAATTGGTCCCTCTAGAGGCAAAAACTTTAGGAAAGGAAGAGAATTAAAAGAAAAAAGCAAAAAAGTTGGGGAAACAGTTCAAGAATAGGAAGAGAGACGAAGAAAAACTAGCCTTGAGATGAGCAGCGCTCTTCTCAGCACAGAGAAATCAATGTGTTGGCAGAGTGGAGGAGTAGAAGTGGAGAGGTGGTTGTAGCCTAAAGTCAGCACCATGATCCCTCTCGATTCCTATTTTGAGCTGCACAATTTAAATCATCCACTCTCTGAAAACACCCTGTTTATAATATTGTTTTTTACTCTTTTTCCCTGTTTTTTTTTACTTGGTAACGGTTTTCCAGAAAGTAAAATACTGAAATAATATATATGGTAGGATTCCTGAAGATGTGGGTGGATCTGCTACCTGCAGATAAAAAAAACAAGAAATAGATGAGCTGCCAGAAAAAAAGAAAGCATTTTCAATAAAGCTGCTGCAACAAGTGACAGTTTTATTGTGATGAATGGCTAAAAGGTGATATGTAATAAATGTTTAGAGAGCAGATTTGACTCTGACAATGTTAAAAGAACAAGCTTTTAGTATAGTTGAAATATGAATAACTTGCAACTTCATGGCCTTTACCGTGCTAATATTTCCACCATCAGATTTGAAGCCTGCAGATTTCTAGCTGAAGGGCAGCACTGTCATTATGTGAGGATTATATATATAAGACAAAATTTTCCCCAACCTCCCTCCATAACCCCATGTTTTCAACAAACAGGGCTTTTAATGTGTTTGTTTTCGCTGTAGCTTTTAAATCTAAATTCCTCTGCACGCCTCTACAAATTAACACACACAGTTTAATTAATCTATAAACAACACACTGTTAGGGTAGTTTTATTTGCCATTTCCGATCACCTTTCAGCACCATCAGCCGATAACCGATACTGATCGAGGGCAGGGCTATATGCCATGGCAGGGATACAAGTAGTTATTAGCGTCATGAAACATGGTCTAAACTGGTTTATTACCATTTTTAACAAGCTCATATAAAACATCGTAATATTTTTCACAAAATTAGCAGTAAATAAACAAAATAAATCAAACAAATATCCCCAAAACTGCAATCATTACATTTAGAACCTTAATTTAAAATGAAAAAAGCTGATTAAATAAATGCAGTAAAAACTGCAGTCATTAAACTCAGACTCTGTTATTTTAAACGACAATCTGTAATCGTTAAATGTAGATCTTGAATTGTTGCTGCTGTTCTGTTCGTACCGGTCAGATCTGGTCTGTATGGTGTTCTGTGTTGTTTGTTTTGTGCTAGCTGCGCGTGCTAGCTCTGCTGTTTGCTAATACTCACTGTATTCAGCCGCGTGCAGGGTCGTGTTAAATGTCTTTGTCTTGGTTCCCCAACAAGATTTTTTTATTAATAGTAAAAACGCCCTAGATAAGTCTGCGTCACATACGGTAAAACACTGCCAGACAGACGATGTTTTCTATCCACACATGCCGTGAACGCAAACTGTTCTCACGAGGCGCGCCGCTTCAGTCAGTCTGTGGAAAATTGAAAGGGTATGTGTTTCCACCTAGTGGCTCAGATAGGAATTGCAAGTACCTGGCCGGAGGGGGTTCCAATGAAATGCTAGCTGGAAATACAGAAATTAGGCTCATTTATTTAATGCCATCGACTCTCGGGATCGGCTAAATTGGAGAAATATCGGCCGATCACGATCGCATATTTTGATTGAAAATCGGCTGATACCGATACATAGCCGATCGATCCTTTCATCTCTACTAACTGAGCCTGAAGTCACATTTGGACATCATTAAAACACATAAAGTAAGATAATACCTTAATACCGTGGGGAAACTCAGTGTTACAGCAGCCAAAGGGAGAGCAAGGCACTCAGTACAAACAATAGATAAATTAACAGTACAATATAAAACAATCAAACAGTATAAATAATAATAAAAGTCAGAAACTCTGGAGAGTATAATGGGATCCTCTTAAAGATTTACAGGATGAGTTACAATAAAACCAGTCCCAAATCTAAATGTTCCAGGCAGCTGTCAGGTTGCGTCGGAAAAGTCTGTACTTAGTCTCCTTATTCGCGTATCCATATTAAAACTTCACAAACAGTGAATGCTTTTGAAGAATCTCTTAACTTTTAATGTTGTCTCCTCTGTACACCGAGAGAGTGTTGGCAGGAAAACAAAGAAAATAAAGTCAGTGTGAAAAGTGAGATCCAGTAGACCCATTACAAGAGATGAAGGCTGCTATGGGTATAAAGCATTATTTTGTGTTCACATATTCACAATAACTTGCAGTTAACCAGTTTTAGAGACAGCTTGTAGAAATACAACTACAACAAACTAGAAACTTTCAGTTTCAGAAAGAGTTTTAAAGGCAAAGCACCACTTATGGACACCCCTGGTGATTTCACATTGTTTTAGATACTGAAAATGTATAAACATCACTTAAAATGAAATTCGCTGCCTAATTTGCTTTAAAATAAACTATTTTAATTTAATTGATTGAAAAAACTGAGCTCGCTACGGGAATTCCTGAACGCTACCATGTGATGTCACTGGTGGACAACAGTGAACAGCGCCGCGGTACAACAGTATTATGACTGACTGCGAATGAATTTGAATTTGAAAGAGCTGTAATGTAGAAATAGACCACTATATCACTTTTAGACTTTTAGTCAAACCACACCCACAACAGCAGCTCATCCTGAGTGTAAACAGTATCTAGCTAAAAAACCAACATTATTCATGACCACAGCTTATCAACCAGCTAAACTCAGATATAGAGGTACAGTTATTGTTGTAAATATGATTAAAGTTGAACTCGCTCTCATACGACTCTATAAATCTTCATAATTCAACTACGTTAACTTAGCATAACTTGAGCCACTGAACTTAGCAAGTGAAGCTAACGTTAGCTAACATCAGCTAGAGCAGGCTCAGTAACTGAGCTTACCTGGGTTACCTCCACGTACACGGAGGCTCTTAAACACCTCTCGCTGGTTGCCTTACACGCCCATATTGTTGGAACAGCGTCAGACTTAAGATCCAGTCGTCGTGTAAGCCTACGTCCCATAGTTGTGATAATCTTCAGACGTGAAATGATCTACAGATGACTGAGTGAGATGACGGTCCTTTCCAATGTGCTCGTTTAAAATTGACAGGTTTAGTCCACTTTCTGGATATTTAGGGGTCTGAGGGTCGTTTGTGCACGGGGGTCCACTGTACATCCAATTACTGCAGGCAAAAACAACAATAACAACACCACCTTTGTGTCATTTTGTATTACCATGTGCATCTTCTAGCGTTGATGTCCACCATTTGATTTGTGGGTGGAGCTAAACAGTCTTTTAAGCTGTATTTCTTGACTTGGTAAAAAAAAAAAAAACGTTTTCTGAATTTTAATAATCAAGTTGGGAACTCAAGTTCCGCTATAGTTTTCATATTATTTATTATATTATAGTTTTATACATTTTCATGTTAGCTGGTGCTTAGCCTTTAATAAAGACGTCACCCTAATTAGAAGTGTCTATATGGAAAATTAGTATTTGTAAAGAAACACTGTAAAATTTTTAAAAGTTCAGTTTGTTTTGCAGTCCATTTAACAATAACAGCACATTGCAAATTAATTTTTGTTACTTCATGAAATTAAATATCTTGACATATATTTATCATGTAAGCATAAAGTGAGTAACTCTGCTCTGAACTACTTTTAGAATGAAGTACAATTTAGGGCAACCAATCAGAACATTTACATATAATAAATGCATAGTGGGGAAAAAGCAGTGTGTTTATTTATAAGGATAAAGACTTTGTAATGCGGTTTTGGTATATGAACCCATACAAAAGTTCATCTGACCTTGGGGAGAAAACATTTAAGATATGGGCTCTTTATTCGACGTAGTTTGTCTGTAACTTATTTGACAGAGGGGTGCAGTTATGGCAGCAGAGTGCAGTTTTAATAATAAACCATAAAAGAGGTAACAGATGGCCCTGAGCTTCAGGAGCGTCTGAACATTGTGTGAAGCGTGTGAAGATTAGCCTTTCCTTAAAATTAAAATGGAATTCCAGCAATTTTTTCCCCCAAATTAAATCATTAAAATATAAACAAAGAACTCAAAAGTGGTTTGAGTTCATGCTAGAGACATTTGGCAGGTCAGAATCATTCACAGTGGTGGTGATGGGAACCAGATGCCTGAAGAGCTTATTAAAAGCTTCTTCACATGAAATGGTAATAAAAGTGCGCTGCCTGATGTCTGAGATTGTTTTATGGTCGTTTTGAGAAGGGTTTGGTTTAAAATGTGCATTTTTTTTAATGTGATCATGACTGAGAGGTATGTGCTGGGTGTCATGGTAGTTATTTTAACCGGTGGATTAACTACTTTTCAACCATCATCATTACATGCACTGTATAGACAAAAATAGAAACGTATTAGGACGCACCACTTAATTATTGAATCCAGGTGTTTCGCTCACTCCCATTGCCAGAGTTGCTAAATCAAGCATCTAATCGTGCAGTCTGCCTTTCCAAACATTTGTAAAAAAATAGTTAACTTAGCCGAGAAGTCAGACCACATAAGATAACAGATTGGTAAAATAACAGGGCTGAGTGCTCCAATGCTCTGCTGACTCAATAACAACAGAGTTTTAAACCTCATTTGACATTAGCATCAGCAAACAAAACTATGCCAGGAGCTTGGGTTTCCATGGCCAAGCAGCTGCACGCAAGCCTTACACCACCAAGCACAATGCCAAGCATTGGATGGAGTGGTATAAAGCACCGCCACTGCACTCTGGAGTAATGGAAGTGCGTTCTGTGGAGTGTTGAATCCTGCTTCTCTATCTGGCAGTCTAATTGACAAGTCTGGGTCTGAAGAGTACCAGGAAAATGTAACCTGCCTGACTACATTGTGCTGTCTGAAGTTTGGTGGAGGAGGAATAGTGCTGTTGTTAATCAGGGGTGGGTCTAGGCGCCTTAGTTCTAGTGAAGGGAAATCTTAATGCTTCAGCGATCAAAACACAGTTGTGGACAGTTGTGTGCTTCCAGATTTGTGGGAACAGTGTTGGGAAAGGTCTTGTTCTGTTCCAGCATGACTGACTATGTCCGAGTGCACAAATTAGCTCCATACAGGCTGGTTTGGTGGGTTTTGGTTTAGAAGAACTTGACTGAGCCTCAACCCCGTTAAACACTTTTGGGATGAACTAGAACAGAGACTGAGAGCCAGGGACTCTTGTCTGACATCAGTGTCATTAGAGGGGGGGGGCAACTCCATATTAATGCCTATGAAACTCATAGGGATGTCATAGAAGCTCCTTTACGTGTAATGTATAGGTGTCCCAATACTTTTGTCTATATGGTGTATAATAACTTTTAACTTATAATAACTTTTAATAACTAAAACATGTGTAGGTTCACTCGTTGTAGGTTTTTAACTGGTTTTTAATTTTAACTCTGATTTTAACTGCACTTTACACTCACTGTGCTGCTGCTGTCAGAATACTGTTTACATTCGCCACTTGCACAAAAACATTATTGTTTACATTTGTTATTTGCAGCTTGCACTTCATGGCTGCTCCTCTGCTCCTGCTCCCATACTTGCACATAAAAGTACATGTAACTTTTATTTTTTATTTTTTTATTTTTTTATATTTTACTTAACTTTAATTTTATTTATTTCAAGTTACAATATATTATTGTACTTTGTATGTTTTGTATATTTTTTTATTTCATTTTGTTATCTTTATCTACTGGTGTAAGGAGGAGCAGCAAAGTAGGAATTTCATTGTAGAGTGAAACTGTCTGTTTCTGCTGTGCATATGACAATAAAACTCTTGAATCTAGACATCATAACTCCTGGCTACTGTCACCACCACTATAAAGAATTTCAGCCAGTTCGTTTTGCTACAGTGAACCATTTCATGCCAAACCACTGTGAATGACTAATACGCAATGCAGAAAAACATTGACTTGGTTACCTCTGGAGAAATGTTCAAGCCACCTTCACATGATACACATTCTAGCATTTCTACAGCTACAGCCTTGGTGGTAAAAGGACATAGGGCAGTGCTGGAAACTCTAGTTTACCCTGTAATAAGCTTAATTAGGAGCAGATGCCTTCCTCGGCACAGTTACAGTCCAAGCTGCGATGACCTTAAAGGCATTAGTTAAGCTTCATCATAACTGGACCATAGAGAATCTTCCTTTGCCACTGGAATACTAACCACAGTTCTCAGTATGCCTAATTGCGTGCTTTCTCCCCTGAAAACAAAGGGAACTGATAAGACAAGCATAATTTTGCTGTGCCTCCTGCAAAATGCCTCATTTCTCGGGTACATTAACTCTCCCTTGAAACTACAACAACAAAAGGGAATCGCCAGACGCATTTCCCAGCTCTCTCACACAAATGCAGCAAAATGCGGCAATTCTAAGCTGTAAGTAATTTTAATAAGGGTATCATGAGAGATGAAAAAGAGAAATAGAAGAAAGGAAATGAGGTAGTTGTGGGAGGCAATACAGAATAGCTTTTCATTCCTAAAGAGAATTTACTCATGCTGTAATTGTATGACCGTGAAGAGTACGTTTGTTTCGTCCTAATCACATATACATTCTTTTTAGAGAGCTAAGGTGCTTAACGGAACAGTATGGCCAAAATGTAGCTTAAAACCATCACTGCGTAATGTATCTGTACATAATTGTCTTTACAGATGAGCGACTGGGTAGTAGAGATGGGCGAAAAAATCTAACATCACAATACTTTTCATATTACACGATATGTTACGGTATTTTTATTTTCCAACATCCCATTATTTGGAACAGAAAAATAATAAAAATAGAACCAGTAGTTCAGTATAACTAATTTGAACTAATTTGACTTTGTGTATAATGAAACATGTAGTTGGTCAGTGTTCTACAAGTACTGAGCATATATACTATATTGTAGCTGTCTAAAGAAAAACATTTTTTAATGATTTTTATATTTCCACATCATTTGAAGGCAGCAGCTGCCGTTTACATTGCTGTTGTGAATATTTTATGATGAACGTAAGGAAAATGTTCCAAAACAGCTTGAAAAAAAACATGGTTCCATTGACTTACATTGGATGTACATTGAATTACATTTGCCTCACCTATAAAATTGCCATTTTCAGGATATTTGTTTTTCTTTGGACAGTGACAATACAGTTAGTACCAGAAATAACTGGACAGTGACACAAGTTTTGCCATTTTAACTGTTTACTAAACCATGTTGAAGATACTGTTATACAATTAATGTGGCCTGAAAGTGCAGACTCCCAGCTTTAATTTAAGTGGGTATTATTCTAATTGGAGGTAGGGTTTAGGAATGACAGCTCTTTAATATGTAGCTGTCTCTATTTCAAGGGACCAAAAGTAATTTTTGGAAAAAAATCCAAAACAGCTTAGTAAAAAACGTGGTTCCATTGACTTGCACTGAAAATACATTCACTTACGTTGAAAGTACACTGACTTACATTGGCCTCGCCTATAAAGTTGTCATTTGAAGATACAGCAACAGTATATTCAGAAAAGCATATGGTTTTGTGGTATAATTTGTCATGGCTACAGTATATATAGTCGTACTGTCCAGTCCTACCAAATTACTCAGACAGTAGTTAAGGTTTAACTGAAGGTAAAGATACATTGTTTTTTAGCCATATAATAATAATTATTTTTTATGTTCTGCTTTGTTAAATATACCAGTGATCACATGTAGATCTAGATAGAACGATGAGTACATTGAAAGTAGGAAAGAATACAATGTTTATTTTTGCTGTGTTCAAAACTCTTTACCCTATTTATGCCTAGGGCTGTACAAGGCAAGCTTCTGGTTAATAAGCCAAAAGCTGCCTTAATATTCTGTCAGCTGTTATAGTTACAATGCAGATGAATGCCTGATGGGAAATCAGGTGCTTTCAGTTCTGAAATACGTTTATGGGGGTTTTTGTCCTCACTGTAATTGACTTTGCTACTTAGTGCTTTCAAGCTACAACCCCCCACCCTGTATCCGCATCTCAGCCTAATATGAAATTCTGTTTATGCCACTGGTTTGAAGTGCAGCACATTTCAGAATGCATATAGCATTACTGCATCCTTTCCAATAGCTACTAACGAGTTTTAGCAATGTTTAGCATATATTTCATCCTTGCATGGGACATGAGTTTGTTAGATAATTGCTCTGGCATTAACCTAGTTATATTTATCTAAACTAGGGATACTACACTTCAAGCATTCATCATTTGACTTGCATGTTTAATAAAGAAAAAAACAAAATTTTCAACAACCAGTGTAAGAGGTAGGCCAGTTAGGCTGTAGCTTAGTGGCTTGGCTAGGAGTCAGGTTTGGTTGGCTCCCGGTTGAGATTGATTCACAGTGGTTGTATGACAGACCTGTCCAGTGCATGCTAGGTAGTGAGAAATTAGATAAAAATATAATTTGTGTCAAAATGATAATTGTGAGGTTTATACAGTGGCAAGAAAAAGTATGTGAAACCTTTCAAATTATCTTGTTTTCTGCATTAATTGGTCATAAAACATGATCTGATCTACATCCCAAGTTTAAGTCTCAAGTTTCGACAAACACAATGTGCTTAACCTAATAACACACAAACAATTATAATATTTTATGTCTGTATCGGACACATCCATTAAACGTTCACAGTGCTGGTGAAAAAAAGTAAGTGAACCCTTGGATTTAATAACTGGTCGAACCTCCTTTGGCAGCAATAACCTCCAGCAAGCGCACAACGTTCAGGAGGAATTTTGGGCCATTCTTCATTACAGGACTGCCGCAGATCAACCATATTCTTAGGATGTCTAGTGTGAACAGCTCTGTTGAGGTTATTCCACAGCATCTCTATTGGGTTCACGTCTGGACTCTGACTGGGACTCTGACTTTTTTGGAGACATTCTGTAGAAGATTTACTTCCATGTTTAGGGTCATTGTCCTGCCGCATCACACAATATCTACTGAGCTTCAGCTGGCAGACAGCCACCCTGACATTACACTATAGGATACCTTGAAAATTCATTTTCCCTTCGATGATAGCAAGCAGTCCAGGCCCCGAAGCAGCAAAGCTGGCCCAAATCAAGATGCCCCCACCACCATACTTTACTGTTTGGATGATGTTTTCATGTTGGTATGCAGTGCCCTTTTTACGCCATGCATAGTGCTACGTGTTCTTCCCGAACAATTAAACCTTGGTTTCAGCAGTCCACGAAAAATCTTCTCAGTAGTGTTATAGTGTGCCTTTGGAGTTAACTTAGCAGGGCGCCCACTTCTAAGGAGAGTAGCCACAGTACTAAATTGTCTCCATTTGTAGACAGTGTGTCTAACTGTGGATGGGTTAATACCTAAAGTCTCGGAGATTGCTCTGTAACCCTTTCCAGTTTTAAGCAAATCAACAATTTTTGATCGTAGGTCTTCAATGAGCTTTTCTTTGCGAGGTCTGGTTCACATAAGCAGATGCTTCTTGTGAAGAGCAAACTCAAAAACTTAGTGTGTCTTTTATAAGTTTTTCCCCCAGCACTGTGAATGTTTAATGGATGTGTCCAATACAGACATAAAATATTGTAACTTTTTGTGTGGTATTAGGTTAAGTACATTGAGTTTGTCTATACTTGGGACTTAGATGTAGATCAGATCACGTTTTATCACTAATTCATGCAGAAAACCAGGTCATTTTACATACTTTTTTCTTTTTCTTGTTAGATCATACCGCATAACCAAACATATAACATTAACTGCTAGTTTTAGGCAAAAAATTCCAAACCCTGTAATTAAGCAAGACTTAGGTGAGAATGACTCACACTGTCCAGCCACACTGATTTGAAAGGCAACAGTACCTTTAGTAGATCTGCCAGCTTTCTGATTGACAGGTCTACTGCAGATGAACAAGACACTTTGAAACCAACATGCCGAACCCTATCAGATTATTCATTCTTAGATCCTCACCCCACAGCATACCAGAAAATGGTCTTGAAAGATCTATCACAAACGTTTTTTCATGACCAAAGCTGATGAGCACTATTATTCTACGCACAAAGAAAAGCAAGCTGTGTTTAGTTACCGAGGTACCAAGTAAGCCTTTGTTTGCAAGTGAAACCTGTGATTATCTCTTCCTGATCAGTGCGGTTTCAGCACATTCGAGATGCAGCAGGGCAGCTGCTTGTTCATTTCACCCAGGAGGTGCTCTTAAATGGCTGGCTAACATAAAACACACGTGAACACTAAATGAATGCTCATATTACAGAACATTAAACGTAATAGAAGCATGTGTAAGTCTTCAGCCCACATGGATGGACTTATATGTGGTTAGCTTGTTGGCAGTGTGAGAGGAAGTGGTAATAAATGGTGACTGTATTACTTTACTGCCTGTAGTGAGAAGCTGTAGTTAGCAGAAATTTTGAGCATGTTAGTGATTATCTGTTAAAGCAGCCAGATGAACACAGTCAAAATCGTATCCAAGAGGATCCATGAACACAGCGTATGGATATTTTCATGTTGTTTTCAAATTTAGAAATTTGCGTCTAAACACATCATAGATATTAGAAAATAATTGCTGAAAAGTTGTGAAAAAACAAATTGGAGTTACATTGTTACCGAACTGTTTCATCATTTTTGTTTTCATTTTTTTTTTTTTTGGACGGGCCTGAAATCATGGCTCAATAATGCACTGAAGCCGTACAGCTTTTGATACTGTTCAACACAAGATAGTAATTCAGCGTCTGAAATGCTGGCTTAGTCGCTCAGACAGTTTTAGAATGGTTTAAGTCATACTTAACAAATGGACAGTTCATGATTTCATCAAGAAAATGTAATTTTATATTTCCTGTGGGGTACCACAAGGGTCAGTTCTAGGGTCTTTGCTTTTCTCATTGTACATGTTAGCTCTAGGTGATGTCATTAAGCAGCATGATATAAACTTTCATAGTAACGCTGATGACACGCAATTATACGCTCTACTCCTTCTGATAATTTACTTCAGAGGACAGACTTACAGGCTGACTTACTTCCTTACCTTCTAATTTCAAACTTGAAGTAAGTAACCTGGGTATAATCTTAGACTCTGAGCTCAATTTCATTCCACATGTAACACAAAGTAGAGTTCATCATCTGAGAAATATTCACCAAAGTTCTGCCTTTTCTATTTTAGAGTGACGCAGAGAAACTTGTTCATGCTTTTTTTACAAACAGAATTGATCACTGCAATTCTCTTCTTACTGGGGTTCCTAAGAAAACTCTTTATCCTCTACAACTCGTACAAAACACAGCAGCTCAGATCCAAACAAAAACAAGAAACCGAGCTTAGATCAGTCTTGTTTTAAAAGAGCTGCACTGACTACCTGTTTGTTTTAGAATAAACTTCTGATGTGTTCTGCTACTCATCTATAAAGCTCTTAGTAATCTAGATCTTCTTTAAAATACAGAAAACGTAGAGAGACTCTCAGCTCTTCTGCTTCTAAACTGTAGAACTCAATTCCAGTTTTCATTAGACAGTCAAGCTCAGTGTCACCACACATTTAAAAACATCTCTCTTTAACTCGGCATTCAGTTTAACATCTTAGTACTCACAAATTTGAACTTTGACTAGGCTCATTAAGTTTGTTATTACTTATGTAAACTTGTGTAAACTTAAAACTTGTGTCTGTAAAGCATTTTGAGCCGCCGCTGGTATGAAAAGTGCTCTGTAAATAAAGATTATTATTATTATTATTATTACTAAGCATTATTATTACTAAGTTTTGCATTTTATTTATTTATTTTTTTACAATGGTGTGGGTCCTGCCATATCAGTTTGAGCCAGAGTCTGAACCTGAAAGTCAGGTATAACAAGTTGGTAAACCTGATCCATCTTCGCAAACTAGACTGGAGCAAGACGTTTCAGAGTGGTTGGTTTTTACTGCTTTACTTCTCTGTACGTTGTGTATGAGCGTGCTGAGCTAGCTGTTTGTTTTATTGAACTGTTTGTTGATGTTTTGTAAAAACAATATGCCTTTCGAGTTCTGTGTTGTGTGTAGCATCAACCTTTAACCACAGTGAAATCAATAACATTGCAGGCTCTCATTGTTTATTGCTTTTATATACCAGCCCTGCTGTCTCTTTACAAGATCACACAAACCCACAGGCAACCATTGTACTGGACAGTCTGTTTATCTGACTCTTGACTCTCCGGGGTACAAGGTTAAGTCAAGTCCAAGTCATCTCTTTGGATTGCAGTGTTGAGTCTTGAGTCTCTGGGGTGCAAATCCTAATCTTGAGTCTCTGGGGTGCAAGGCTGAGTCTAGTCAAGTCTCAGGGGTGCAATTTAGAGCCAAGTCTCTGGAGTTGGAGTCTCAAGTCTGTTGACTGAAAGTCTGAAGTGCGAGTCAGAAAGTCACAAGTGTATCAAATCTCAACTTTCAGTGGTGCAAATCCAAGTCACATCTTGAGTCCCTTTGGTACAAGTCTTGATTCTCTAGTCTCTGAATCTCGAAACCCATTGGAGTCTGAGTCACATCTCAACTTTCTGTGGTAGTAGTCCAAATTCAGTCTCACTTCAAGTCAGTGTTGATGGTTTTGTGGAGGGGGTCATTGTCAGTTCTCAAGTCTCGAGTCTCTGGAGTGGGAGTCTGAGTGAAGTCTTGAGTCTGTGGGGTAAAAGTTCAAGTCCTGAGTCTCTGGTGTGAGTCTGATTTAAATCTACAAGCAGTGCAGTGTACAACTGTAAACCCTTATTAAAAGTCTGTCTGGTCCAACACAACTTCAAATAACAAGACTTTCATGATAGAAAAACCTTCAGGACAGAACTAAAGCACTGCTTGCAGTAAAAGCTGTGTCTTCAGAGGCTGCTTAGGCTGCTGTTTGCATATCAACTAGTGTTGTATTTAATCCAGATGGAGTTTCAGTAAGCTTTAAAGGAATGTGGAATGTGATCTGCAATTTGCTAAACTCACTCAGACAGCAATATGAACCACAAACAGACGTCCGTGAGTTTAGTTTGTTGTCTTTATTCGGTCTGTTTACGAGGTCTGAGTTTGACATATACCAGACCTGCCAACCTTTACGCATTTTGTGTAGCAGATACGCATTTAGACATCAAACTACGCTATGATTTGTTACTTCAAAATACGAGAAAAGCCATCGGCGGTGTTGAGTTCAGCTGACTGTGAATTTGCGCACTAGGCAACTCGTCCATAGGTTGGGCAGCAACCTGTTGGGGGAAGAATAAAGACTTCGACCAATCATAGTGCTAGTTTTAAACTCTTCAAACAGGCTACGCCATGTGAATCACCTTCGACTGCTTTCTGTGCTCATGTGTTTTTTTTGTGCTTGAGTGTTTGACTGGGGTGTTTATTTATGAAATATTCTCTGTACATTGAAAGACGAGTTATCTTCTAGTTAATATCTTCTAGAAAGTAGAGCTTTATTGTTATTTATAATGTCCAGTGTATTTAAGACACATAATATGCCATAAACCAATACAATTTTCAAGTATGTTTAAGTTCTGACATATTTTTACCATATGTCTTGGTAAAAAAAACATTGGAACATGTTCCCAAATTTAAGTGTATGAAAGCACGGAAAACTGAAATATATTGCCTTTTTCATTAAAGTGTTCTTCTTTTCTTCATAGTCTACTTGTATGTTGAATTACCAGATATGGTGGTGAAGTAAGTGGGTACTATGTGCCTAGTAATGAGTGATCATGTGAAATCAATACCGATCAGCAAATGTGCCTGACCTCACGCCGCGCCGTGCCATGCTGTGATGTGCTGCGCAGCCCCACCGCAAGAAATTGCTTCTAAAAAAAAATTTCCAAGGTTGGCAGGTCTGATGTACACACATGGCAAAAGAAACCATAACTCTGTGGTCTGAGACCGTTTAAAATGCTGAACCAGCCCAAGTGAAAAGTGCCATATATGTGTTTCAATGTTTCTTTTACATAAATTCTCTTATGAAGCAAACTGAAACGAAATTACTCTTTCAAGTGGATATAACGTGCACGTCTGGGCTCCAGATCCTTTTTTGAACTTTAAGATATTTGTATTATTCATTGTATTATTCATGCATTATTCAAAAAAAAGGAAAGAAAGAAAAGCTGTAAAAGACAATTTGCTGTTGCCAGAGCCGCATGTAGCTTATTAGTATTTCATTGCCTGCTGGTTCCAGACATATTGACGTAATTTTCCTAAGATTCCATCAGCCAATAGTGACGCACCTAACCGCCGCGTAAGATGGCATTTTCTCTATTACGGTCGGGTGACGGCACCCCGTTACGTCTAGCTGCCAGTCACGGTGAAAGCAGGGTGAGATGTCTCGCGGACTGGCGCGGCAGGGCCCTTCACTCCACTCCTCGTCCCTGCCCATGGATTATTCATTCAGCTCAGCGTGAGAAACCAATGTCAATTAGCGCTGCAATTTTCTCTTTCTTCAGCAAGCAGCAGGCCTCCGCCCGGCCAGCCCTGCTGCTCTGTGCATTATTCAGAGCGCCCGGGAGTTCCTGTCCTCGCTCTCAATCAGCTCAGAGACGACACAGCAGCCACCAGGGGGTCCTCACAGCTGTCCGTGCGGGGGTGGTGGCCGGCAGGAGCCAAAAAAAGCCACAGCCACTAACGTCTTCCTTAATGAGTTTCCCTTGACTCCTGTGGAGAGTTGGTGCCATTACCAGAAGAGTTCTAATAAGGGTTAAGTATGAGACGATGAGGAGACACTACAATCTCCATGGAAAAGCTTATATATTAAATAGAATAGGATGCCCTGGAGCAGCTAGAGTTCAGTCTAATGTCACCATGCCCCCTGCCGAGGGTCAGCTAAAGGGGTATAAAGCACTGGGTTGTGGAGCAGTCAAACTACGTTTTCTGGAAAGATGGAACTCCATCCAGTAACTCTAAAATGAGTTGCAGTGATTCAGAACCCACCTCCCAGTGTCAGTAGCTGAAACCCTTAATGCTCTTGTAGCTGAATGCATGAAAATAACCATGTTATCAATATTAATAAATCTAGTCTTCTAGTCTAGCCTTCCCAGAAGAGTAGAAGCCTTTGCTGCAACAAAGGAAGAACGAGCTCCCTACTAATACCCTACAATTCAGAAGAAGCACTGGCTAAGCAGGTGTCTACATACATCAAGTTAAAGATTAATTTTATAGTAGTCACTGAGCACCCAGAGGTTTAAGGGTTTGTGGAACTTCCTTTATTTTCTGCATCTACTTTGTATCTCTCTTACTGCTATAGCGTCGTCTATCATATTATCTAGCCCATCTAGTGGGTGACTGACCGAGAGACAGTCCTGGCTCTGTAGATGGTTTTTAGATGTTTGAAGTATGAATTCTGTAGGTTTTGGCCCACCTTACAACTTGTTCCTTTATTAATCAGATCATATTTAGGTTTCTGCAGTTATTTGATTATTCAAGTTGTCATGTAAATAACATACAGCGATTTTTAAAAATCATATAAAGTCCTAGAAATCAGATAAACAGAGCTGGATATTAGCTCAAGAATCAGGTTTCTCAGTGCACATATACCCTTACTCTAATTTCTTTCAGATTGTTCAGCTCCCACATGAATGAAATCAGTGTGGTACAGAAAATAAGCAAGTATTCAACACAGCAACTGTGAGATGGCAACAGAACACTTTTAGTGTGATGCTGAAATTAAATATATGTGCAACAAAATGAAGGATTTAATTTTGTTTGTCTTATGTGTGTTTGTATTTTCCACCAAAGAGACTTGATTATTTATTTATTTTTGGGTTAAGGTTTTGTTACATCTTATTCTTTGGGTTCATTGGCTACTCGCAAACAAAAATCTCATGATGAGATTATTAGGTGCATGTAAACAAACTCAGTGATGTATAAATTAGATTTTCAAACATTTTTAGAGACTTGTCTTTATATAAGACCTCAGACTGTCATTCACCAGAAATCATATTAATAAATTTGTTTGTTGTGGTAGTGTCAATTTATATATGTAACAATAAAAATAATAACAATAGATACATACGGGGATACAAATGTGGTCTGACCAGAGTAGTGGGGTATTTAGGGCCGAGTATAGCCCACATACAGCAATTGAAGTGTAAAACTAGTTAGGCAAAGTACATCCCATTTATCCCATCCCATGTTATTCCATTAATATCTAGTGGCTTATTTGTAAAAATAAAAAAGTTAGTAATAATGTCATATATTCATATATTGCTGTTTACAATTATGTTGTTACAATTATTACAATTATGTGGTAATGTTTTTCTTTCCATTGTGCCACAATTCCTGGTCTGATTTACGTAAATATTACACCAAAATACAGTAATGATGTATATAATGATAAGCAGAAATATGAAAGATTATTAAAAACTTTTTGCCCAACAAATATGTTGTTTTGGCACCATTTGACAACCATCTGCCCCTTCACAACAAGCAGAAAGTGGTTTCTTAAATAGCCTCTTTTCTGTCAAAGTAGGGGAAGGAGCTGTGAAGCTCACCAGACTTTAATGACAGCAGAAGTCTGGCAAGCAAAACCGATTCCATTCTCAGTGTAAACATTTTTTTCTTTTATAAGAAAAGCCCCGACACTTAAAGCAGCAGTATGTGAGAGTTAGTATATTTTACTCATGGGGTTAGTTGCAGAGTGAATTTCACTTTTACACCACTGTGGTAAATAGAAATTGGGCTTGATTTGCAACACACATGCTCACCACTGTCAAAGTACATTACTTTATATGTAGCATTAACAAAGCTCAGCAAAGTACTGGCTCATTATGTATACAGGTCATTCGGTAATGACTTTCACACAATCAACACAATAAATGTTTAAAGAATGTTTAAATTTGTATTTAGCCATAGCGGCACAACAGCCCATCTAACTATTCAGTTGGGGAAGCCATAGTTTCATGACTAATGCAGCACAGATTATATAGGGAGTAAAACTCGGACATGATCACATGCCAAACCAAAATGAAAGCTTCACTGAGCAGGTTTGTGTCTGTTTACGTCTTCTCCAATAGTAGTTGATGTGAGACGTGGTGCCATAAAGAGTTACGCAGCTCTTATGAGATGTCTCGAGCCCAGTCCTCCAAAGTTACAGAGCGCTATAGCAGGTGTTCCCAGCCCGGAGGGGTATTGACAGAGATACCATTCTCCCTGTTATAAGGCAGTTTGCCATCAAAATGATTTTGAAAGTGTTTTTTTAGGATAAGATATTTAAGTAATGATGCTGTAAGATTAACCTCCATGAAATACGCTCGATTATGAGGCTGTTAAAAGTTTGAAATGTCAATTATACCCCTTATATGTTGTTGACGACTGCATTAAACCACTGTGCAACTGTATTATAGTAAACCACATGCATGTACAAGCACGGAAAACTGAAATATTTATCTCATACCCCCTGGCATTTGGGGATGTGCTGTAGCTTTCTCCTCCTGGCCCGAGGCTGAACGCTGCACATGCTGAATAGCAATCTGGCCACACAAAAACCAAGGACTCTCCTCTCCATCATTAGGATACACCATGGACACATTTCCAACTTTCTTTTTTTCCCCTTTTTTTTCCAGAAGCTCTGGTTTTGGCTTGGATTTGTCTCATTATCGGTGCCCTTGACCCTCTGTGTCTTTCATGCTTGTTTTCGAGTCAGTTTGGGCCAGCTAGGCCATCTTTCTGTTAGCCTTCAGCATTACACAAGACCTCACTCTGACAGTGGGAATCTGTTCAGATCTGTCTGCTGAGTTTACCGCTGCAGTTTTGTGGATGCCTGGTTTGAAGCAGTTGGGATAAATTATTACTACTGATCCAATAATCCAAAACATTGAGTAGCTATCAGCACCGGCATTGAGGATCAACATTTGATACTGTTTCTTACTCACACTTTGCTTTAAGCTGATGTAAAATACTCTGTATATGCCCAAATATGATTACATCACGACAAATGAATTCGTAATATTTGTAATAAGGCACTGAAATGCATTGGGCTATGCATGGAATTACCTTTGACTGTTGTGCTGCATAAATAGACCAGTATAGTATAGCAGAGGTCACTAATAGGCGGAGCACGGTCTGTATCCACACCCAGATGTTGTCCAATGCTGACCCAAACTGATAAACTATTGAGAGCGACAGTGTTTATTATAAGCGGCGGAACTTTTCTTGTCTGTGCGGTGCAGTAAACTCACAGGCCAATCACGTGCGTTGTAAGGTCACCAAAGGCGCTGCTCAGCCAATCAGATCTGTGCAGATTCAGGAGTGTGGAGAGCACACAGGCGAGGTACGAAGCAAGAAGCAGCTGTCAGAGAATAAAGTGAGTCAGAAAGATAGGCTCATTTAGATGGCGTGTGCTAAAAAAGAAAAGCCGACGGCGAAAACCAGGAATGGAGAGACATATAAGTTTATTCTTCCCACTTCTTCCAAACCGACACGATGAGAAAATTCAGTTAACAAGAAGATGCACCTTTTATTTACTTTTTATATAATAAAGCATTTTCAGATGTATCTTTTTTCAAAAGCATTTGTGTTGTAATGTAACATTACAGTGTTGTAGTGTGTTTGTTTTTCAGTTTCTGATGCTGATAATAGGCTATTTCAGCAAACAGTATATGGCACTGAATCATAACATAAATTAGAAATTATGACCTCCCGGACCTTGGCTTGAAGAAATTCCCTCTAACTCGTCCTTACTGCATTCTAATTAAATACCCCTGGTACATAGTATACTTAAAGTAAAAACTTTCTTCTTAGGAAGAAGGCTGATTAACAAGCTGACAACTGAACATCTATGATAACATAGGCTTCGAATGGAAGTTCTTAATATGATTCACAGTAAAACTGCAACAAATATAAAATTAAACAGTACGTCACTTGAAGATCTTGGATTCAGATTTGCCTTAAGAAGCAGGCCAAATCTTACACCCCCCCCCCATTGTCTGGCTTCTATATTTAGTGCCGATAGTCCAGTTTGAAATTGTTCACATGTGGCTAAAACATGCTAAATTTCATTATGCCCTGTTTGCGTGTCGGCACTGTTTCGGTGGGTTGAAAGTGATTTTGTTAGCTTCGTGCTAATATGAAATCACAGAGGTGACTGTGTTAATTTGTTATGTAAAAACTCCTTAGAAAAAGACTTTGGCTGCCAACACCTGCTAATCATATGTTTATTATTGTCTGAAAACAAGTTACATTCATGAAAGCATCGCACGATACGAGAGGCAACTGAATATTCTCGTCTCCAGGTTAGCAGTGCCCTGCGGTGTTCACAGCTCAGCCTACCAGGCCCACTGGCCTCTGTTGGCAGCGCACTAGGCAGTAAGAATGCTTGTAGTGCCAGTGTTTTATGGAAATGGTATAACTATAGGTACACATCAGGGTTGCCTAAATAGTTCATCAGGTCGTTGTAGTTTAATTCATACAAAGGTTTTTATCTAGTAGAGCCTGAGTACAGGTGGGGTGGTGGATTTTGTCTGGAGGACCATCAAACAACGATTGGAATCCTAAAATTAAAAACCAAATACATACCCAACAAACAAATATCCAAAACGTAAAGTATTTAGGAACAGCCCTAGTGACCATTTCTGGTAATTGTTAACAGATGGCATAATGTTTAATGTCATGACCAGTTACAGATAATATGACACTAAGTACCGCACACAGTCTCTCATGCGTGACCTGTTTGTCATTTTTATGTATGTGTTATGCGGCAAGGTTCAAGTACAGTGTTCCCTAATAATGAAACAGTACATTGTTCACTAGCCCACATCAGATCTTGTTCTTATTCTATATATTTATTAAATATTCTCTTCTATGGTTAGGACGTGATACATGGTTGGTCTTATGTTGCCTTACACATGTAAGAAAGACCTCAAGTAAGTCCACACAGGGAGGTTTATAGATTGTAAGCTGAAGAAGAAAAAAGAGCACTGGTATTGGATTGGTACTTGGTATCAGCCGTTCCCCTGAGTTTAGGTATCGGAATTGGTATCAGGAGAGATAATTACTGGATTTACAGATCTGAAGCATGAATTGAACATTATGCACCGTGTCATTCATATTTCATAACCGTGTTAATTGTTTTGATGAGCCTCGGCCTCATTTGCCGATTTATCACTTTTCAGCCAACCCCTAATTAACCTCATCTTTGAATAGCTGGGCTGCTCTCAGAGATTCGTGAACATACGCAGCCATGCTGAACAGAAACATTCTCCTTTATGCTTCCTGTGCTGACCGTAGAAAACGGAACACATAGCAGAATATGTTATAGACTTGTCAGTGCACAGAACAGGTGAGGAGCATTGCTGACATATCATTATTGATGAATTTATGAGCAGTTAAACTTATGGAAATCGATAGTTTTCGAGGAACTTATTTTTCTGCTGGGCTTGTGGTTGTTACACAAGACTGCAAAAGTCAGAAACCACCTTCTATTTGTTTAATATTCAGTCATTACATTATTAATATTTAATAATATGCGCATGTCTTCGACTTTAGCTGGTACCTCAATACTTGAAGCTGTATATTCCTGCACGTCAAATCCCTATTAAGCTGTTTACCTGAACATTAAGCTGCTATGCTCTCTACCTGCACTGTACACTTCTGTAATTACATCTACTGTTTACAACCACCACTTAATCCTGGCTATTTGTAGTTTTACTTGGAAAAGTGCTATATAAATAAATATTTACTTACTTACTTACCTCAACCACTGTATCTCTCAGTATATACACTTAAGATTAGAGATGGAAGGATCGATCGGCTATGTATCGGTATCAGCCGATTTTAAATCAAAATATGTGATCGGTGATCGGCCGATATTTCTCTAGTTTAGCCAATCCCGAGAGCCGTTAGATGCCGTTAAACAAATGAGCCTAATTTCTGTATTTCCAGCTAGCGTTTCATCCAGGAAGAGGAGAAACCCCTCTGGCCAGCAAGCGCTGATAGAAAGTATGGCCGTGTTTTACCGTTTGTGACGCAGACTCATCCAGGGCATTTTAATACGGCACTGCACGTGGCTAAATACAGTGAGTATCAGCAAACAGTAGAGCTAGCACGCGCAGCTAACACAAACCTAACAACCCAGAACACCGTACAGACCAGATCTGACCGGTACGAACAGAACAGCAGCAACAATTCAATATTCTACATTTAATGATTACAGATTTAGTTTCAAATAACAGAGTCTGTGTTTAATGACTGCAGTTTTTACTGCATTTATTTAATTAACTTTTTTCCTTGTAAATTAAGGGTCTAAATGTAATGATTGCAGTATTGAAGATATTTGTTTGATTTACTTTATTTATTTACTGCTAATTTTGTTAAAAATATTATGCTGTTTCATATGAGCTTGTTAAAAATGGTAATAAACCAGTTTAGACCACGTTTCATGACTTGCTTTCGCTAATAACTACATGTAGCCCTGCCGTGGCATATATACTCCGCCCTTTAGCGGCTATCGGCCGATCGAGCTGAAAGGTGATCGGTGATCGGAATCGGCCTCAAAAACGCTGATCGGTCCATCTCTACTTAAGATGTATTCGCTGGACTACATATTTACTGCTCTACCACATATTTACGTTTATTTATACTCACTGCTGTTTGCACCAGTTCGAGTCACATTGGTGGTCACTGGTTTTGCACATCTTGTACTTACTGGTTTTGCACATACTGTCTTGTGTTTCTCTCTACTGTATTTGCCCTACTGCTTATTTAAATTAATTTAAATTTATATTTAAATTATTTTTTTACTTTAAATATAACTAAGCACACCGCTGGAGAAGTAGCCTGACATTGTTTCTTTGTAAAGCCTTGTATTGGTATGACAGTGAAGTTAAATTTAATTAAATTGAATTGAACACCTCCAAACTTAAGTCTTAGAAACTAATTGCATTTTCTGCTTCTTATGAACCAAAATCCAATTACAAATTTAGACGAATCAGCCTATAATACTTTACATCTCAGTTGCGAGTTTTTCTCAGTGAGGAGCTTCTTGAACAGCTACACATTCTTTTAGACCCATAGCATTGAGGTGTCTTCTCACAGTGGAAGGATGGACAGGAACACGTTTTTAGATCTGAGGTAAAAGTGGTGCTTAATATTCTCCTGGCTCTCAAAGATGAAAGCTTTAAAGGGGACTTGTTATGCTTTTCTGGTTGCATGTAAAGTACATGGCAGAGGGAGAAACTCTCTCCTACTGGAAGTCTCAGCTGCCTGAAACATCTTGTTGGAATTCCAGCCCTTTTTTGTTACAAGATGACATCATTTTGTCGCATTCTCAGCCTAGGGGCTGTTTATCAAGTCCTCACGCAACGCACAGCAACTAATGGAGGCAGGGAAGAGTTTGTTGAGGTTTGTAGTCATGTTGAGAACATTTAAGATGTTCTGGTAATCTGTACGCTGTGAAAAGTTAATGGTGGAAATTAATTTTTACCACTATTCCCTCCATTCTGTCCTTCACTGCTCCAGACATTTTACATGCCTGGCACTTTACGAATGACTGCTTAGAAAAGCAGTTTGATACTGGATTTTCACAGCTCTTACTCCTGAAGGTCAGGACACTTTCAAGTTTGTGCAGCCCAGCGGGAAGCTCAGGTTCACAGCCTGTAAGCCTACATTATTATTTGTGGACTTGTGATGTTTTAAACAAACAGAGTAGCTACTGTTGGTGTGGAGTTGTAGCTGTTGGCTACGAAGAACTTACCAACTAATCTTATTGTGTTATATTGGTTTGCTTATAAGCTGCTGACCCACTAGGTGTGGAAACATGCTGCAGGTTTTCTTTTCCCCTGCAGTTAATAGATATCGACCGTTCACGTGTGGGGGTGGATTTATGATTACAGGCTGTTACCCACTGTAGGCGTGTGCTTACTGACTAACTAAGTTTCTAATGCCTTCAGTTTATTTTCACACACATATTATGCCGAGTTCAGCACAGGAGAGAAACGTCTCTCTGGAGACTGTAAGACAGAGACAAAACTGATCTGACAGATGACCAATCAGAACAGAGGGGGCAAGCCGACCAGTCAGAGCACAGAGAGCTTATCGGGAAGTGAGGCTTAAAGACACCGGAGCTCTAACAGTGTTTTAGACAGAAGGTGAATAGACATGTACAGTATTTGAAATATAGAGTTTTGGGGAACTGTAAATCTATTTTAGTAGACCCTAAAAAGATCAACATTAAACATATTGGATGTTTATTTGATGGGAACTGGATTGTGTTATTGGTGGTCTTCCAGGTGGTGGTTAGGTATTTAATTTCCTTTGTATACTTCACACATTTTTTTACTTACTTTGTTTAGACTTTTTGCTTATGGCAATGGTTTATCTTATATCTTATCTACTCAGATCTCATCCACTCATATCTCCTTTAGAGATTTCTGTAGAGGAAAGCAGATCTTGTGTGATTGTTAAGTGTCTCTTTGAATGGGAAAATAATGCCACTGATTCCTTTGGGAGCCGCTTTTATTAATAGAAAGACACAGTTGTAGCTAGTTGGCTGTTTTTTGGAAGAATGAAGTGGCATTAGGTGATTAAACGGGTGGACAGATCAAATCCTGATAGATGTGATGGTACACTTAATGTTAGTACTAGTTTGTACTACAATTTTAAATTTATTGTAATTTAAAATAAATTTAAGTGTGGCGTCTTGACTCTGGCACAGTAGTATATGGGTGCAGACTATTCATATGTATATAAATGTGAACTGCAAACTCTAATACAGTGCAAGATTTATCGTATCCATAGGAATATCTCAAACCTGAGTTTAATACAGGTAATAAGCTTTAATGAGCTGCGGTAATTGTAGAAGTCGTAAGAGCAAAGACCACAGAGGAAAAGGAAGTCCTGCCAGAAACTGAAGGGCGTCCATCGTGGCTCTTATCAGTGTTAGTCAGCTTTTAACCAAACTCTGAACTCTGCAGCCACAAAGAAAGGAAATGGATTTGACATATTTCCCCTTAAAACAGCGGTTAATTTCTCAGTGGCCTCGAAAATATCTAAGAGTTATAATCTTTGCCGTATCACTTTTTCTCAGCGCTCAACTCTGCCAGCTAAATTCAATCAAACACTCAGTCTTGTGTGACTAGCTAATCATGACCTCCGCTAGCTTCTCTCCCAGCACGTGCATCCCAGAGGACGGCCCAGGACGACACCGAAGAAAAGGCTCTGAAACTGATTAATGTATAATTAAAAGTTCTCGCTCCGTATTGAGTATCACCACACATTCAAATCTTCTAAGAGCTTTCGCAAGACTTTCAAACTTTAGTCAGGGGGACAAGAGAGACACTTCCTTCTGCTTACACGACTGTACATCTGTGTCCTCCAGCCAGAAAAGGGGTGACAGAAGTGCTAAAGCTAGAAATGGTACAAGTGGTAAGACAGTTTGACACTGTTGCCAAACACAGTGCATCAAGTGTCCGTCTGTCTCGACAAGGCATGTCTATACACACAAATAGGGCTAAACATTTGACCAGCAGCCCAACAGCCAGAGGCAACACAACAGCTTGCACAACAGTGCAGTAGATATGATACCTGTCGTGTTCAGCAACATGGTCTACAATGAATGAATAAATAAATACATAAATAAATAGAAAATGGAATACACTTTGGTTTGGTAGAGTGAGAGATGTTATACTTTAACACTATTTAAAGGTTATCACAATACAAGCATATGCACAGGGTAATGTATTTATACTTTATACAGCTATACTTGAACATTTAGAAGATACCATAAACTGAAGTATTAAAGTACTGACAAACGGGTTGTGCATTTTATTAGAACTATGCAGAACATATACAATCTTCTGCATTAGCTCTTCCATCACTTGGGTATTATGCTTCATAATATTGTTATAAACTCTTTAGTGTAAGGTCTCTTTTGTCAGTGTGGTGAGTAGTCTTCAGAGTAGGTGTTATCGATTATGTTTACCTTAAATTGAAATTTAGTGCCAGTGTGATCATGTCCATTTGTTGTATTGGTGCATATTACAGTTCTGCAATCATAGATTGTTATCCATAGCCCTGTTGACTCTGTTCTTTAGTGGTCAAGACCCCCACAGGACAACCACAGAACGGATATTGTTTGGGTGATGGACATGGTAGTGGTGTGTTAGTGTGTGGTGTGCTGGTGGTACAAGTGGATCAGACACAGCAGTGTCGCGGTAAAGGGTGCTAACGAGTTACAAGTCTGTAATTGTAGAACTACAAAATGCCTGGTGTATGGGAGCTGATAAAACTTTTTTATTTAATTTTAACAGTGAACAGTTTCATAATGCAGAAATGTTGGTTAGACTGCAAAATTGTACCACAGGCCTGGATTAATGGGCAAAACATGTTCTAGTGAAAAAAACAACTTCAAAAATACAGCCCCACCTCCCCCACCAAGCCCCACAACGAGTTTATGAGACAACTTTTCAATTCTGTTTCAGTTTATATGCTTTTTTAAAATGAAAACATTAATAATATTATTGAATATTATTTTACTGAGTAACATATTTTGATGACTATTTCACCTGTTGTTTACTGTAAACACATGCATTTAGAATCTTTTTAAGTAGATACGCGGTCCCTGTTGGAGGAACTTCAGACTGCGAGTGATTTCCAAAACTGTGCCCGTGTACATTCTACGATAAAAATTGTCTATTTCTGTTTGCGTTTCCCTGATTCTGCTAACGACTGGGACGCGTAAGCCATACAGAAAATACAGGTACATTTAATATTATTTATTACTTGCACTGGCGAGGATCAGAGGAACTTGTTCTCCGGGGTAGAGTTAACTCCTGCTCTACTCAGAAACATCCAGTCATATTAACTTGTGCTGTGTTCTTTACTGCAGTGAGTCACTGTGTATGGCAAGGTGAGTTTCTGAAGTGTGGCTCCAATGTTTAAATGTGAACCCCTATATATATTGACTATATCTGATTACATCGCCTTATCAGCCAAGCTTAGTGTAGTATCTTCTTAATATTGTATGTTTAATAACCTGAGCTGTTAGTCCTGATTGTATTTACAGCATTTAGGTGAACAACACAACATCAGGGAATTATTTTTGACCCAAGGCTTTAAAACTCTCTCAGGCTGTTCTTGTGCATATAATACTAAGAACTTGAGAATGCAGCCGGCTGGAACACAGTTATACATTTTCAACACCCCACTGACTAGAAACGATGCATCTCACAAAATCTCCAATTATCTCAGCGTTCTTCTAAACGACAGACGTGGCAAAGAATAACTTGAGACTTGAGGGTTTAGTTAGGCTGTGATATCGCAGCCAGTTTTCAGAAGGGTGAAGTTGATGCAGCCGCTCAGTCAGATTGTGTAGTGCATCCGGTAAATGACCTGTGGGTCCCTTCGCGGGTCAGCGAGTAGAAAGAACGCATCAGTGCAGCACAGTTGCCCACCATCAGCCTAATAATCTGATTCACACTCTCGAACAAATTAACCTCCATTCGCTCAAGGAACGCTGAAGGAGTCTTCAAACTCTATCAGGCCAATGGAAGGATGAAAAACACTCCAAGCTAATTAAAGCGATCTGTTTAGATCTTCTGAGAATTTACCTAAGTTGCTTTGCAACTGCTTCGTTCGCTTATCAGAAGGTTTAATCAGCCTACTTAATGAATGAGTTAATCTGTGGGCAGCGCGAACAGGCGCTATCGATTAAGTAGGAAATGTCCTCGTGTTGCTGGGGGGGGATAGAGCGTTGAGCTTAATTTGCACAATCAATCAAACAATTAATAAAGTTATATGAGGGAAAGAGCAGCAAAGTAAAGCCGACACGGAACACTGTCGTCCTGTCCTGAGTAGTTGTTTCAAATGGCTAAAACTAAACTTTTCCAAATTGTTGTTGTCGCCAACTACAGAACTGCTGACCAGCTGCCAAAATTGCAGTCAAAGCCAAATAAAACGCTTTTGACCTTCACTTACAACTTGAAACTTTCAGACTGCCAAATGTCAGTCTTAGCAGTTGGAAATAAACAGCACTGTTTTAAACAGCTCTTCCATCTAGTCATTAGTTTCTGACCTTTCTCTGGCTACATCAGTCAGACTCACTTATGCAGCTGATAATAAACAGTCATAATAGCAGGCAGTGCCAATTCCCAGCCCAACATGAGCAAGTTTTCCTTACTAATCATCTAAGCTGAGATGCTCAGCAACATGACTTACAAGCAGTTCTATAAAACACATTAACACAACACTGCCCTATAAATAAATAAGCAACAGCAAAAAGACAGCTAGGTGTGCACAATACCACCATTTCTTCTACTGATAGAGATTAGGTGCCTGTACGTCCTGGAATTTTATAAATATCTTATTTTGGTGAAAGTTCTGTGGGTATTATCTCAGCTGGTCCCATAACACTCAGATCATCATCAGGAAGTCCCAGCAGCGACTGTACTTTCTGAGAAGGCTGAGAAAATTTGGTATGCCAACCAAAATTCTCAGCACCTTCAACAGGAGTATGATTGAGAGTGTTCTTACCAGCTCCATCATCGTCTGGTATGGAAACTCTACTGCTCAGGACAGAAAGGCTCTCCAGCAGCCTTCCCCTCACTGCAGAACATCTACCACACCAGGGTCACCAGGAGGGCCTACAACATAATCAAGGACAGTACACACCCCCAGCACACACTCTTCACACGTTTACCTTCAGGCAGACGTTACAGGAGTGTCCAGGACCACAAGACTGACAAACAGTTTCTACTCACAGGCCATCAGGCTTTTGAACACCTCACACACTACCTCTCCAACCTCTCCTATCTGAACTGGTTTTAACTGGTCTGATTTAAACTGCACCTTACACTCACTGTACTGTCAGAATACTGTTTACATTCACTGTACTGTCAGAATACTGTTTACATTCACTGTACTGTCAGAATACTGTTTACATTCACTACTCACACGAACATTATTGTTTACATTTGTCTCTTGCAACTTGCACTTTATGGCTGCTGCTCTTCATACTTGCACATAAAAGCACACAACTTTTATTTTTTATTCTTTAACTATAAAAATACTTCTATCTACTTCAACTTATATTGTTATACTTTGTATATTTTGTATATATATTTTTTATTTCTTTTATTTGTTATCTTTATCTATTGGTGAATGGAGGAGCAGCAAAGTAAGAATTTCATTGTACAGTGTAACTGTCTGTTCTGCTGTACACATGACAATAAAACTCTTGAATCTTGAATCTATTACTTCACCCTGCCATATAACATTGCCATAACCCTTTCGTAAGCATGCCATTGCAGATGTTATGTGGTTGAGTTGTATGTGGTCCTGACACATTATGTCCAGTAAGACAACAGTGTCATTCTGTCATTACCATTAAACGTTGTGACATTTGTAGAGTGTATTTACTTGCGTATGTGTAAAACTCTCCAGTGTAAATAATTCCACAGCAAATGCCACTTTGTTTTAGTCACAGAACTCCCAAGAATTTTCATGTTAAAGGCTAAGCACCAGCTAATATGAAAATGTCAAACACATAACTATTATTACATAACTATAAATATTATTAAAAGCCAGAAAATGTTTTATTTTTTACAAAGTCAAGGAATATGCCTTAAGACTTTTTCGGGCCCCCCCATAGATGGTGGACAACACAGTAGAGGATGTACTTAGAAGATGGTAATGCAAAATGACAAAGGTTTTGTTGTTGTTTTTGGCTGCAGTAATTGGATGTACAGGGGACCCCCGAGCACAAACGACCCAAAGACCCCCAAATATCCAGAAAGTGGACAAAACCTGTCAACTTTAAACAGCACATTGGAAAGGAGCGTCCTCTCACTCAGTCATCTGTAGATCATTTCATGTCTGAAGATTATCACGACTATGGGACGTAGGCTTACACGACGACTGGATCTTAAGTCTGACGCTGTTCCAACAGTATGGGTGTGTAAGGAAACCAGCGAGAGGAGTTCAAGAGCCTCCGTGTACGTGGAGGTAAACCAGGTAGGCTCAGTTACTGAGCCTGCTTTAGCTGATGTTAGCTAACGTTAGCTTCACTTGCTAAGTTTGGTGGCTCAAGTTATGCTAAGCTAACATAGTTGAGTTATGAAGATTTATAGAGTCGTATGAAAGCGAGTTCAACTTTGATCATATTTATAAACAATAACTGTACCTCTATATCTGAGTTTAGCTGGTTGCTAAGCTGTTGCCATGAATACTGTTGGTTGTTTAGCTAGATACTGTATACACTCAGGATGAGCTGCTGTTGTGGGTGTGGTTTGACTAAAAGTCTCAGGACTAAGTAATATAGTGGTCTATTTCTACATTACAGCTCTTTCAAATTCAAATTCAGAAATATCATCAGAATCTGAAAAAGCAGTGCTGGAAAATTTTCAGTCCCAGTCGGTCATATTTTACAGCGACGTTGTTCACTATTGTCCACCAGTAGCGTTCAGGAATTTCTGTAGCAAGCTCTGGTTTTTTCTGTCAATGTTTATATAGTTTTCTAGTATCTTAAACAATGGTGGTGTCCATAAGTGTTGCATAGACTTTAAGGTCACTGATAATGTTCTCTGGGGTCAGTGCCAGGTTCGACCCAGCTAAAAGAGCAGTTTTAAAATGGTACCTGTTGGATTCATACTTTAAATAGTAGGGGGCAGACATCACCAGGAAATGCACAGTACCACCTCTTTCATCTTTAGTGTTTACCAGTCTTGGAGAAACGTGGTAATTTCAGCCTCAAATTTCATCCCTTTTCTCTCCAAGAGTGTCTCCAGTGGTTGGAAAGCAGCAGCAACATTAACACTCGTTCTGCTTCTATTCCTGTCACTTCTTTTGTTTTGCTGCTGAATGCGGTTTCTTGTTGAGAGTGGGCAATGACTGTTGTCTGCTGAGAGCTTCCTCCATTGTTGTGTTTACTCCTTCCTTTAATTAGCTACCTGTTCATAGATGATGTAACCGGGAGCGGCACCTTCAACGTGATGGAGAAGAGGTTACAGTACGACATCAGGGCAGCGGCGCTACGTCTTCATTCTCTTATGGTGGACTGATGGCACACTCGACGCAACAGGGTGACTCGCTTACACATTCTGAGGTACAGAGCATTACTACAAGGCAGGCCAGGCCAGACCAGGGCTAGCATGCTAACATCAATAGATATGTTGTTGAAGATGTATTGCTGAAATGGTTATTTTCTTAAATTCTGATTAAGTTCATACACGGTGTTCCATTAAGCTTCACTGGGTTTGTGGCATCAGTATTCTTCATTGCTGATACGAGTACTGTGTTTAAGCGCCGGTAACCTTACTGGTGCAATGTTAATAAGCATTGAGCAGAGCCAGGTATATGCAGTCAGTTCCACACCTATGGCACCAGTGACCCCCCAGCTGGCTGGCATAAGGTACCATCTGCCTGATGGTGTTGCCTCTGCTGAGACTCAGATCTAATTATCCCACGAGGCAAATCTCTGTTAACGCTGTTGACAAAGCGGGAAGAAGTACGCAGGTCCTTCTAACATAGCACTCTGTTACGTTATCGGTCTGTGAACCTGTTCAGCTGTTGATTAGCAACACAGTCAGTTACAATACGGATGTAGCTCTGGAGAACGCTTTGTTGATGTATTAGCCTTTGCTGTTTATTGAACACCGACAGTTAACACAAAGCAAACAGTATAAATCTTTCCCAGCGGTGGGCGGTAGACGGGCAGAGTGGCTTGATTACGCATTCTCAATAGGTTTGAAAACTTCAGGCGGGGGACCCCACTCTGATCGATGTGTCGTTCCCGCCAATTGATAAACAATGGCAATCAGTCTTAAATTCATTGGGGAGGAAAACACTATTAACTCACTGTGCTCGACTTTATTAAGCCAGGGGATTTTTAATTCAACGTCCCTCTACATCTCCCATAAGCGCTCTCTCAACTCTCACTCAGCAAAGTGACTGAACAAAGAGGGACAATAAAAACAATTCATAATGAAGGGGCAAATGAAATGTCATTTAAGAGATGTGTAAAAATTCAGTTTATGCTAATGAAAAGCACATTTCAGAACACAAGCGCTTATTACTTATACAGTATAACCAAAGCCGTTCTCAGAGGACCATTGTGCGTGTAGTGCAGTGTGAAATAACCGGAGAGTAATGATATGTGGAACAGAGTATGACATGCTGGTGTTTATTGAGCTCCCCCAAAGTCTTCTGCCTTACTGTTTCAAGACACACAAATGTGTACCGCTATTTAAATAATCTCCTCTGTGTGTCTCAGCGGGGAACGTACCAACCATAATTAGAGGAGAATTCTGCAGACTTTCAGAGAAAGTTGATTGTTAAGCTGTAATCAAAGTGATTCAGAATGGTTTGATGTAAAACGTGCTATTTAAAAGAAACAGCCAGAATAGTTCACAACAGTGTCAACATCTTTTAAAGACCCAGGGAAGCAAAATCTGTGTTCTCGTTATAATGAGGTTAATCATCATCTTCCAGATAAACAGTAAACATGTAGGCTTGCTCTTCAAATGAAGGTCCAAACCAAAAAATGA
Source organism: Megaleporinus macrocephalus (assembly GCA_021613375.1). Taxonomy (NCBI): domain Eukaryota; kingdom Metazoa; phylum Chordata; class Actinopteri; order Characiformes; family Anostomidae; genus Megaleporinus; species Megaleporinus macrocephalus. Next base: position 7,665,835 of record CM038709.1, read on the forward strand.
TGAATATAGTTCACTATATTCCTCTCCATGTAAACTAAGTAGTCCTAATATTGGGGAAAGCTTCTGTAAGCAAAACAGTTTCAGAGCTAACCTCTGGTTGGATGTAGTGGCTTTTCACCCATTAATTAGGTTATGCATACACAAACTGTGTTCCTTCATTCGCACACTGCTTTGGTTGTCCATTGGTTGTTCATCTGATTTTCTTTCGTCCAGTTGTCTGTAAGGTTAGCAGTTTTTGTTTTTTATTCAAACATTCAACAAAAGCTTGAATAAAAAATATGATTAGCATCACACAAACACTTTGCTCTGTTGTTCCCTGGAACTTTCATGACTCTAGAAGCCACAGCATAGAATATTAATATATGACATTTGTGTGCTTCTTGATCTTTGAAACGTTGTTGTATGATAATGGTGAGCTAACGATTTGGTCTAAAATTTGTTTTAATGCATTCATGGTAGAATTTAAGGGAAGAAAATACTGATTCTCTTGTATTACTTAAGGTTTTTTCAACCCAGTTTTGATTTTTAATTTGTTCATAGATGGTGGTTTATTTTGTGTTGTGTTTAAACCTTTAGGTTTCTTTGGCACTCCAGAGCATTAGCTAACCTTTGTATGTGACATTGTCTCTTAAAATGGATTTTGAAAATTGCAGTATCATGTTACAAGGATTACGATTTAATACTGTACCACAGGATCATGACACATATCACATCCTGGTTCATGCCAATACACAGCCCTAGAGGAAATGTACCTTTAAACTAGTGTAAGGCAGTTTTTTTTTGTGCGTGTTTGACTTTTACTTCTATTTTACAATCGTGTGTTAAAGCTATTGCACCATCACTGTAACTAGAAGGTATGTGTCTCTACACTGAAATATTGCTGGTTTTTGACCTAAAAACTGGTGGAATTAGCAGTACAGTTGAACATGATTTCAGGCACACAGACAAGGCACCTGCTTTCCCATTATAGCCTGAATAAACAGACTACAGCATATTAAAAAAAAACAAGAACAATCGAAAAAGCCAAACCCCATCAAAGGCTCTGGTAGTCCAGTAGTGCCTTTAGGGCTCAGGCAATTGCTATCTTCAACACAATGAAAAATACTGTCAAGAAAAGCAGCACACAAATATAAACAAAGAACACCACTGCCCCCAGGCAAATATCTTAAGATGTGTAATTTAAAAAGTTCCCCCCCAAAAATCCCCTTCTCTCTCTTGTCATACAGAGCTGCTTCATCTACATGCAAGTGTCCTTCCACCCAGTCAAAGCAACAACCCCCGTGACCCTGAAGAGTGGCTGGAATGCTCTAAACCCCCCCCCCTCCAAATGACAGACACGGCACTGCAGCGTACCCTGCCCATAGCTTTGGACCTTCAGAAGGTGGAGTGGGTTCTGTGCTGTGGAGTTTGCAGAGAGGAAGATGTGTTCACGCATCTCTAACCCTGCTGGCCAATGTCTCGCTGGCGGTAGTGGAAAAGACTGGTAGTGTCCAGCTCACTGGAATACTTAATGGCTTCAACAAACAGCTTGATGACCTGTGGAGAAAAAAAACACAGTATGCATCAAGGATAACTGAACACACAAACAAGGTTAGGGATTAATTAATCAAGCCCGAACTTGCTGACATACATACATAGTATCTGATTGTTAAAATAAAACAATAGCAGCGGCCTAAACCCAGTGCTTGGCTTCAGATGAGCTATCTTTAGCTGTAAACTATAAACTAGCCCAGTGCTCCAGTTTACACCTGGTCCTTCATGGGTCTTATCAGGATTTTATCTGTATACAGCCAAACCACATAGTAATGCGTCTCCCAACACCTCCCACTAAAACCCAAACTCCTCTAAATGCAGTACACCACTGGCCACATGATCTCTGTGAGGAACATGACTGCAATATCATTGGAAGATAGAGCACCTAAGCGAAGGAGAGCTTTGACAGTGAATTGGACAAAATACTGTAAACTGCATGCTACCCAAAACGAAGAGGCTGTAAATGAAGTGACCAGGTGTAAATGGGGTCTTATAATCCAAAACTATCCAGAAACAGTATGTAGTTCAACTACTTGTAGATGCACAGGCATTCAATTGTACACAATCATCATCGTAGATCAAACAAGGTATACTCTAGAGCAGATGAGCCTAAGGTCACCATGTCCAGTGGCAGTTACCAGCCAGGTAAAGGGCTGTGGAGCAGCGGCTCTGCATTATCTGAAGTGATCCATTACCATCCAACATCAGTATCCAATCTCACTAATGCTCCTATGGCTAAATGCAGACAAATCCCCAGCGCAATGTTCCAACATCTTGCCAAAAGCGTGAGCTGTTACGGCAGAAAAGGTAGGGCTAACTCTCTATTGCTTCCTTTGATGGCAGAAAGGTTGGATGAGCAGGCATCTACAAGCATGTGGACATAAAGTGTAGCTATTCCGATGTAGAACAAGGTCATCATGCTTTTCAGTTTAACCATCAAATATTTCAGAAAATTGTTCTAAATTAAATCACTGACCCTACATTCAAGTCTAGTCCGTGACTACAAAAGCACCTGACAACCCCCTCTCTGCTGTGGAGTGGTTCACTGGATGTGCCAAGCCTGGGCCCAGAAACTGATGGATTTTAGTCTTTTTAAAATAATAAGAGGATCATTTAGGAGCAGTTCTGAAGAGCAGTCATGTCGGACTAAATCAGCAGTTAACTTTAGTCTCCAGCAAATTCTTGGCAAATAAAAGAAGGATTTTTACGAGGGAGGCCAACCTGGAAGTTGGTGATAAGGGGCACTCCGTAGTCCACAGCCATTCTTCGGATAAGGAAGTTGTCCTTGAGGAACTTGGTGTTGTTATTGGGAAGGTTCACTACCAGGTCAATGTGGCCGTCACTGAGTAGCCTGTGTGAAGATACGCGTTCAAAATACATGTTTACACCAATATCCATAGAACAAGGTCTAATGTATAGGGCTTGTGTGCATTTGTCGAAGTCTATAACTCACTGGCATTACTGGCATCTGACTGATCTCCACTGGAAATTATCAATGCAAATCATGTAAACCATCAAGCCTGGCTCGCCCTTTTCAGTGGAGTCCTTTTCATCTGACACTACGCCCTCAGACTAGCATCACAAGTGACTGACAAGTGAGGAATGACAAAGGTGACTAAACCCTTTGTCAACAGCAATAGCTTTTGCTGCTTGCTATTGGCTAACAGCTGTCAGAAACCTACTCTCCTGAGCAACCCTTGAACAACAGACTCAGTCGTGGCCCTGGTTGTGGATGCTGGGTGCCCACCGCTGTGTTTGAGGTAAATATCAGCACTGTGGCATGGCTAAGCTCGGTGAGTAGGCTGTTCTGATTCCGCATTCTTAATATTTGTCTTTCTGTCTGTTTCTCAGGCATTCAAACTATAATGAAAACAAGGGTGGAATTAAAAAACAAACTGAAGACATGGGAGGAATCGTCATTTGATGAAATCACCAACAATGGCAAAATGTAAGCATTTTGTAGTTCACAGAAGATGATTAAGTCATATTCAGACTGTAAATGCTGACTCATGGCTAAAACCTGCCAGGAAATTTGAAGGCCTTTACTTTCAGAGTGACTTTATAACCCATGCAACATGTTATAAAACAAAAATTACATTGTCTGTCATTTGTTAATTTCGTTTCTCCATGTCATAGAAACTCAATAGCTGTTTTTATATCCTGTTACAATTTCAGCATGAATGGACCCATAGGAATCCTTTTTACCTTAACTTACTTTGAAAGTTAAAGTAGGGTTTTGTTTTTACCTGTGAAGTTACTATTTTGGAGATACATATTTTAATGTGAAGAGCACACTTCATAAAAACTTGTCTTTTGCAATTACCTTAATGGCAGCTGTTCCTAAATACTAAAGTATAAATAAAAGCTATTTAGAACTTACTTGCGGGGCGCATGTGTTATGAAGTCCTGACGTTTATTGTTAATAATGCTTATTGTGTTACTTGTAAATCATCTATGAGCAGCAAATGGCAACTCACTCAAAACCAGAATGTGTAATCAACTAGTCAAATAATTGGAAATAATATACATGTTTCCAAATAAGATTAATAATGAACTTGTATTTTCCTCACTATTTTTTTTTTTACAGTAGTTTATTTAGGAGCGACATAATCTCGTTATACTTCCATTAATATTTAGGTATTAATTCCATTTGTGTTTCTTTTCGTTTAAGAGTGCAAAAAAGGTGGAATACACTTACGCAGACATTTGGAAATGTCATTCTGAACGGCTTACTGTGAAGTGTGCTATTATATAGAATCACTTCAGAATTGTTCACAATCATGGTGATTGGGGGGAAAAAGGGGTCACAGTGTCTACTCCACAGTTCTTTGCTACAAGAAATCTTAATAAATAAAAACTAATAATAAAAGGCATTGCCACCTCCTGCATGTACCTCTTCACTATGAATCAAAAATATATGTTGTAGGCCTACAACCAGTTTTACAATAGTTGTAAAACATTGCCATTTGGACATTCACCAATGAAGCCTTCGTTCTGTATAGAATCTACATAAACTCAGCATAAAGGTCTGAACTGATCTGTGGTTTAAAACACCATGAATCTAATGTATACTTTTTCTTGGGCACTTTTCAAAAACTGAATGGAGCTAAACATTGCAGGCATAAAGAAGCGTATTCGTAGCCATTTCATGAATTAACTTTCGAACAAAGGATTTTAGAGGCACTGCACTGCCCAGACGTATGATTCTTACCACCACCACAACTGTGAGAAATTATGATTCATCATGTTTCTTCAGAAAGAAGCATGTCACATCAAACCGCAATCTTGGTTAATCACTGAATTATGCAAAAAAGATGCAAATCAATCAGGGTAGAACTGACCTGCTGATGCTGGGCAGAGTGGAGTCTTTACCGTCAAGGCTGGGCCATGCGACCGGGGTTGTGGGCACATCATTAGCATTGAGCCAGGCAGAGGTAGCCTCTGTAGCATAAAGCTATGACAGAGCCATAAAGGAGGGAAAAGCAATATAGACACTGTTGCAACAAATTAAACGCGGCACTGATAATGTTAAATTATGTATCTATGAAACGTAATGTATTTTTTCAAAAAAGCCATTAATCCTGCAGCTCCTTTATCAGAAGGTTTAATTAGGGTAACATTTTTAATAAACTGCAGAACTGCAATGTGTCAGGCACTATTTTTAAACTGTTGTAGTGGCTTGCAGTTATAGCTGATGGCATTTTTGAGCAAGGACTTCTGAAGCACTAGAATGAGCTAATTACAGAAAATATAATGTGAAACATGTTTCATACACACACGTCAAAACAAGTGCAGCATAAAATCTCTTCATACTGTGTACCATCCAATTAACAGGATGCTTCAGAGAGACAGACTAACGCAATCCTCTTACACCTCAGGCCAATAAACTACAATCCTGCAGTGGGTTTAGGAGAAAAGATGTTTCACTTACTTTAAATCCCTCCTCCTTAAGCTGGTGCGCAGTGGACAGGAAGTCTGGCCTGAACGAATGCTGAGAGAGATAGAAAGCGAGAGACAGACAATCAGCCTCTGCACACGGACGGAGAGGAACTTTGAGACAAATTTCTATTTCTCAGCATGTCCACATCAGAGACTTAACCACGGCCCTGTAATCAGCCTTTAGAAGCATGACGGATCCTCAGTCCTCTGGCTCGGCCATTAGACAAGCTGCGCAGGACGGAAGCAGTAGTTCGTTTCCGATGGGAATTTCACACTCTCATTTGTACTCCAGATTCCATTAGAAAATAATGCCGCCGTAACAACCCGACAGTGACCCCGACAAGATATTCCACGTTGCTGAACCGAAAGCAGGTATGAATCCCAAACAGCAGCCGGCATACAGAGGTACAAATATTAAATAATATAATAAAAAGATTGCAACGCCGTACAATGCATACAAAACAGCTCCACTCAGCTAACATTTCCGAGGCCGTGTTTGGGGTTTTAGGGGTCACTCTGGGCCACTTATTTATTCACCAGAAGTTCCCAAACACATTCCGTATCGCAGAAATTAGCCAACAGTTCAACATCCATGAGCACAGCAAATTAGTTACAAGTTTTTTTTTTCCAAAGAGCAATATGTAATGAGATTAGATCCAGGATAAGAAACAAGAATGGCATAGGAAATAAGTTGAAAATAAAACAGAAGCTTCCAAAGCTCCTTACAATTACATGTAACACCTGGTAGACCACCAGAACTCCCCATCAGATAACAGGCCTTTTAGCTTTTATCTTTGTGTGTGATTTCATACTAAGGAAGGAAGAAGCTGGCTGCTGGTGTTCTCAGAAAATGTCTTGGAGAAACTAAAAGTGAGTTTCCTAAAAAGAATGGACGTTGTAATGAAGAAAAAAAAAATTGTAATTTATAAATAAAAAAATTGTAAATTATATTTAGTTGTTTGAGAAATCTGTATTATTTTCTATGGTAAATGTTTTCTGCCTCTCTCTATGTTTAGACCGTGCCTTCACTCTATAGGATATAAAGGGAGAGATTTTGAGCTGGAGTTCTGGCCAGCTTCTGCTTGGAGCTATAAGGCCAGACCCTTTTTGAAGGACAGGACTCAGGTGGGACTGACAGAATGAAGAAATGGGAAGGACATGGAGAGGTAATGGTGGGGACTGAAAAATTAATCACAAGAAATGCAGGCAGTAATTAGTGCGGGGCAACATGAAGCAAAAACAACCATATCTTTGCTACAAAGTGCACTAAATGTGAGATGTCCCAAGCACTTATTACAACAGACTGTGGTAATAAAAAGCGAAATATAATGCAAAGACAAGGTTTCAATGTAAATAAAAAAAAATTACATCAAGGTAGTTGTGACTGGCCAACTGGAATCTTGGGTCAATGTTTTTTTAGCAGCTTTTAAAAACCTTGTTCCATTGTTGCAGGATTCTGTACTTTGGAGTTTGTTAGTGTGAACCGGAGATGCGTCTCCCTCCATGTGCTGGAGAACTTGAAAAAAAGTGAGTGGTTGGACAGGGGTGGGCTTGTGTACAGAGGAGTGGTAGGGGGGTTTGCAGAGAGTGTCAGAAAGGAGAAATGCACTGGAACGGCTTTACGGAAGACAGGTCATGCATTTTACCATAACATCAGCTATGTCGATAGAAATTGTATTGTCTGATTCTTTATCTTATTTAAAAATATCAATATATCTTCAAAAGTCAACAACACCCAGCCTTAGATATGGGAATTGTAATCTAAGGCATTCGACTAAAAGATGGAAGAGATTCAGGCATGGTCCTCCACATAAAAACCTCCATGTTCCAGTTATTCTGTGACCTAATATGCTCTTCTGTTTTCTTTCGTGTTGTAGCTTGTTGTGCATGCAAATAGTCTGCTAGCTTATAAAGGTCAAAGTAAACACCAGAGAGAAAACACTCTCACAGAAATCTCCTTTCTCAGCCGCCTGAAACACTGTGGTAGTATTCCAGCCCTTTTCTCTGTTAACAATGTGACATCATCTTGTAACAATCCCTATTACCTGCCTACTGGTAGGTTGGCACACCCTTACACAACACACAGAGAGCTAAGAGTGGAAACATATAACTCTGACACATCCAGTCTGGTTTGCAAAGATGGATCTACTAACGTTCCACCAGACTTTCAGGACCAGAATCTGGCTCAGACAGATGCAGCAGAATCAACACTACTGTAATAATAGCCTCTCTGGCGGTTGACCAAACATAAGAGGTGAGCTGACCAATTAGACCACACTGGACTTTTTGAGAGGCAGGGCTTAAAGACAAAATAGCTCCAACAGAGCTATAAACAGACAGACAGGATGAGAAAAATATTGTTCTGTGGAAACTGAAGCACGTAAATCTGTTCTGTTCTAGTAGACCACAAAAAATGTGCGTAATAGAAAAATAAGTCTAATAGGTCCGCGTTAATGGCCACTTCAACTGGAAATAAATAAGAAGGTTGTCTCTGACTACAGAGTACTACAAGCACATATTAAATTATTTTTAAGAGTCTTCTATTTTAGATTCTTACAGTTTCCCTCCTTAGCAAAAACATGTGTAAAGCTTCAGCAAGGCAATCCGTCAAGCAGCTTCACGAGGAGCCATCTGAGATGTTTTCGAGGTACACGTTCACATTGGCTCCTAAAAAAATTGGTGGGTAATTAGTCATAGATTGTACTCAGCAATATGCTGTAAAGTCACGTTGCACTCAAAATGTGAGTTGTAGAATTCTAGTTTTAAGTTCAGCCGGATTAATCTGTTTGTGTCCTAAACCTTGCATGACAGTCCCTCTTAAAGTGATTAAATCACCAGATTTGCTTAGTTTGAGCTACGTTCTGCTCCCAGTCTTAATTGATCTAATTATCTACTCAATTTAACATGTTATACATTCCCAGGCAAGACGAGCACGACTAATTGCTGCAAGACTGCCAATAGCTCGCTAAATGCTTGGCTTGCAATATTTCCATTAAAAAGTTCCATTTTAAATACGCATTCAATTGGCAATTCAGAAATGACTTGGAGAATGCCCAAGGCCTGCATTTACCATTCCTATCTCAGAATGACTGCGCTGATTTTGGATCGACATGGTGCAGTGACTAGTGTGCATATGACCACACACACCAGCATACCAAATTACCTTTTCAATGCAGTACTGTTCATCAGATACCGAGCTGAAATGTACATCGGCAGCATTCTCTGTTGTCCCTTATACCTTTGGTCTGTAGGATTCAATAAGCAAAGCACTTTACCTACATCAGCACTTTGGCCTGTATGATTCATACAGCTCTGAGAACGTCTGTGAGCCCTTCAGTTTTCTGGCTTTCTACATGAATAGCTCCTTAAATGAGATATGGTCTCCTTCTGTTGTGTAATTTAAAACACATTACACACAATATATTACAGTGTCAGGCATGTATGGAGTATCCTAAGCCTATATCCATGTAAAAATAGTACCACAAGACAACATGAACACTAAATAGCTTCTGTATCTGCAGTGGAACTTCTTTGTACATTCCAGGGCTGAAACGTTCAGTGTTTTTATATTGAAATCACAATCTGAAGGAGTGCAGTTGGATTACTCAATTATTGTATTATGGACAAAATGGCCTTAGCAAACTGTAAGTGGGAAGTTATACAGAGTACAAGAATGTACAAGAGTCATACCAATCATAAACACCCTTGTACTGTGTACATGACAGAGGACCCACAAATAAATGTCCACTGTTGTTGGTCATTCAAACAAATAACCGTGAATTACATTTCATTCAACATATCACAATTTAATATTTTCCCCAATACACTATACGGCCAAACCTAAACAATCACCTCACCATACTGTGACAGCGTCAAGTGTAAAGTCAATGAGCTCTTCAGTGAGACCAATCTACAATCAGCATTTGGAGACTACGTGGCTACCCCTACTGAGATGTTTCATAGTTTTGGCCATGAAGAGTTGTTCAGCCACTGTATGTATTTCTATGTCGCTGAAGTCTAGACTACTAACAAAAAGAATTTTGTATATTTGCTGTTATGACATGCTAAACCGCACACCACACATTATGCTGTGTATGTTTACCACAGTGTTTTTTCACATTTATTTGGCAATGGTGCTGAATTTCTTCCATTTGTAAACTATCCACCTGATTGTGGACTAATGGCCCAAGTCTTTAGAAAACCTTTTGTTAATACCACCATTACAAGCTTTTCTTCTGAAGCCCTCTGAAATCTCTACTCAGCAGGTAATATAAGGCGTAAAAGGATTTTTTTTTTCCATAAAAAGCATTTGCTATGGTTGAATTGATTGGAATCCCTGGAAACTCCTGTTCTTATAGGTTACTTACTATAAATTAGTGAAATTGATTAAAGCTATATGTCCCAAAGTATTCAGATAGAAATATTCCTTCCAATTAGTGAATTCAGCTACTTCAAGAAGCGGTTGTTTCTATTTTTTTTCTATTTTTTTTATTTGCTCATGCATCTTACATTAACTAATAAAATCAAATAACTAACAAAATACACTTTGCACAATATTCGTATTCATACCATCGATTGCTGTCCACGCTTTCTACCTTTCTCCTACAGCCCATTCTGAATAACCTTGAACACTTCGCTATTTCTACTGTTTATCTAATTTGGCTACCACTTTGGTTATTCCTGAGCACTCTTGAGTGCTGCGGCCCACCACGTCCCTGTGACCTCCCTCAAATCTCTCTAATCCTATCAGCTCTTTCTCCATGTGCAGTTCTAGGGGAGGTTAGAATGAATTTGGCCAGGTCCAATGTCCCCATTGATGCCACAACTGCCACATAACTTAAGACGCACAATATGTCTTATAATGTAAATCATTACTAAAAAATTGAGATCTCAAGAAGTTAAAAGCCTTAGACATTTGATGTATTAATAAAGCACAGAAAAATGAAGTTCAAATACTTTGAACTCTCTATTTGACTTCTAAATGATTCATGCGCGCTCACTCTCTAAAAAGGCGAGAAGACATAATACAACAAAGGAAACAATGTTGAAGAGACTGCTTCCATTGCCCTCCTCTGTTTGAGTGGGCATGAATGGGGCATGACAGCACTGGCTCAGTACCAGACAGTCCAGTACTGTGCCTTCTGGGTATGCAACGCTTCCGAAAGACATGAAAGCCTTCCATCACGCCTGTATTGAACAATTGTGACATGCAGAGCTGCCATGCAATGATGAGGAATAACTACTGTCAGCCTTCATCTGTGCTTCAAAGGACTTATTCAAAGATGCAGATGTAAAGAGAGAGGCTGAGCGCGTGCCCACAAGACTGAGTAAAAGAGAGAGAGCGAGCTGCGCATATATATAACATTATACAATAATATTAACTTAATATGGTCCGATTTCTGGGCAACAATTTACAATTTGCTTTAGTTATTCTCACTACTGTTTCTTCCTCTCTACATTAACTGCATCAAATCATTTTAATCTGCTACACTGGAAACAAGGCCAACATTAGAACAATGCATTCAGTAGGTCATCCATTCAGTAGGTAATGCATTCAGTAGGTAATGCATTCAGTAGGTAATCAATGCTTGATCACTCTTTGAACAATTTTTTTCAGACTATATTCAGATTAAGACCAAAATCTGAAGACCAGATAAAAATTTTGGACACTTTTTCATGTCAAGCTTAATCAAACTCACCTGGATGCCTATGAGGATTCCTTTCTGTGGGAGCTTGAACCCAGTGGAGAGCATGGCCTTCAAAAAGGCTGAGTAGATGTTTGGTCCAAAGCAGGCCACCTGCAGATGAAGAGAGAAAGTCAACATCAACAATAACAACTTAAGTCCTTAATATTTGCACTACTATACGATGTAGAATATATTATATGTTGCGGCTGTCCAAAGAAAAGAGAGGCCAAAATCCTTAATTACTTTCAAAGCAAGTTAATATAAAGAGTTTTTATTCTCTGTCATTTTGGAGCATTACTATTGGTCCATCATGCAAGTTTTACCAAAAGTAAACTGCTTTGTACTCGTTGTTTCGGCCGGTCAGTCAAATATTTAAAGCTGTTATTGCTAAAACAATACTTACTGTTTTTGCAAAACACTGTCTAACTTACAGAATGTCAGTAATGAAATACATTAAAAGAAAAAGTTCCCGTTACTAAGTTACTGTATCTGTTTGTTTGATGTTTTGTCGTTAAGACCATTAAGAGCTTTATGTTTCGCCGTTTTGGATTGTCCCATTTTTTTCTGCTTGGTAGTGAACAATCAGTTCACTGCTTCTAATCATCGACTGGCGCTGATCAGTAGAGAGCACCAGAACCTCCTGGTCTTTTGTCTCAGTCTTTTTATGATGTTTGCCACTACAAGTGAAAACAAGAGAAGCACATAGAAGACAGGATAGAAGAGGAGAGAAAAATGAAAAATAATATAGCAGAAGAGAAGTGATTACGGGAAAAGAAAGAAGAGATAATGTACAACGTAAAATGAAAAGAAGCCAACAGAAGAAGTTGAGAAGAAAACAGATGAGAAGAGAAAAGGATTGTAGAAGATGGAAGAAAAATGAAGAAGAAAGGTATTGAGATTTTAAGAGAAGAGACAGAGAAGAGATGAAAAGATTGAAGAAGAAGAAAACAGACTATGAGAACAGAGAAAAGACAAAAACTGTAGGCGCTAAGAGAAGACACAAGGGGACCATAGAGAAGAAGACAATATATAAAAGAAGAGATGAAAGGAGAGGAGAAGAAATGCTCCTCTCTGGAACGGATAGAGGCTGGCGTGAGCTGAAGGAGCACACGTTCTGTGGAGAAACGGTTCTGTCTCTTGGGAGAGATGATGAAACTATGAACATGGCCCATTACCCTTCCCTTTACTGTGTAACTATACAGCCCTATAGTTCACCACAGCCCACTGAACACTAAATAGATTCAAGATAAAAGAAATCCGATTAGGAGGAAAGTGTCTCCAGACCTCTCCGGTGGAGGCCATCTCACAGCGCAGGACAGGGTCAGCGTCCCTCAGACGTGGCCAAGAAAACATCGGAGCCTGAGGAAGAGAGAGAGTGAGAGAGTTTAAGTGTGCAAGATACACACAAACAACGTATAAAAGTCTTTAATATTAATATCACTATTAATATTAAGCATTTCTATAACTGCTTTGGCAACAGCTGTCATTTATGCAACTAAAGTCATTGGACTCTGAGAGAGAGACACTCGGATGAAAGAAAGAGTGAGAGGGAAAGAGAACAAGAAGGAACAATTGAATGTGCAGAAGTGATGTTTCATTTAGATTTTGTGTGCTGGACGTTATGAGGAGAAATATCAAGATAATATTACTGTAAAACTGAAATCTGAAACCCACTACTTTCAAAATAAGCTCTTAAAATGAAGCACTGAAATCTTTAGTGACACTGCCACCTACAGGTAGAAAATGTGAACACCCTGTAAGGCCGTGTGGGGAAAATCCAGACAATTTCTCTGACAGTATTCTATTGTCTATGAAGAAACAGCTTCACCTGAGTACATCAGGACCACAATAATTGCTTGTTTCTTATTTCACTAGTAAATCTAGTACTGAGACTGGAATCCCTCACTAGAACGTGATGCAAAGAAAGCGGGATGCTAACTTGGTTGGGGATGGAGGGTCAACTGAACAATAACCTTCTCTTAAATTAAATTAAAATAATTAAAAAAGTGGAAAGGACTGCACAAGAAATCAAAGGACGAACTGCAGGAGGAGCTTCATGGCTGTTCTGTATTCAGTGTTGACAATAGGCTGCATCAACAAAGTACATCAGCAGAGCGTAGCTCCTTTTTTTAAGCAGGGCAAATAGGGCAGCAATTTGACTTAATTGTGTCGGAGAGGTTATTGCTGTGCCTGGCTGACTGAGCTGCGAGGAGAATCGTCCTTATCACTTCAATTAGAGGCAGCCAGCTTTAGTTAACTGACGCAGGCCGGAGGAGAGGACATACGGACCGGAGCGCTGTCCCCAGCCCCTCTGCTCTGTATGAGTAACCGCGTCCAGACCACCAGGGGGAACTTACCCTTCAAACAATCTAACCAGCTCTAGATATGCAAGCCTTCCACAGCAGTGAGACCGTAAACACAAATGCACAGTAACATACAGATCATCAGACAATCAATAGAGCTGCTTTTTAATTAATATATTCTTTTTAAGCCAAACAATAAAAAAAAAATGTTAACAGTTTATGACAGCCCTCTGCATACTCCAACTCATACTACTTCTGCTCTGTTGGGAAAAGTTAACACATCCTCCACAGAACAGTCTTAAACACTGCCTTTACTGCAACATTTTTGTGTACAATTCTTATTTATTTGCTGATTTTTAACATACTAATAAAAATACATTTGTTTTTTATTTTATGTGTCAGAGTCAGAGAAACTTAGTAAGCTAAAAGTAATCAGACTAACCAACAGTTAGCAAGTTAGACCTCCTGTCTGTAGCTGCCTGACGCCTCGCTATATACCAACATTGTTCGTTAATTTATTTATTCATTCATTCAATCCTTCCTTCCTGTATCCATACACCAAGTGTTCATTCCTTCATTCCTGTATCCATACACCAACATTGTTCATTCCTTCAGTCATGTATCCATACACCAAAATTGTTTATTCATTCATTCATTCATTCTTGTATCCATACACCAACATTATTCATTCATTCATTCATTCTTGTATCCATACACTGTTCATTCATTCATTTATGTATCCATACACCAACACTGTTCATTCCTTCAGTCATGTATCCATACACCAACATTATTCATTCATTCATTCATTCTTGTATCCATACACCAACATTGTTTATTCATTCATTCATTCCTGTATCCATACACCAACATTGTTCATTCATTCATTCATGTATCCATACACCAACATTGTTCATTCCTGTATCCATTAACCAACTTTGTTCATTCATTTATGTATCCATACACCAACATTGTTCTTTCATTCATTTATGTATCCATACACCAACATTAGTCATACATTCATTCATGTATCCATACACCAACATTAGTCATACATTCATTCATGTATCCATACACCAGCATTATTCATACATTCATTTATTTATCCATACACCAACATTGTTCAGTCATTCTTGTATCCATACACCAACATTGTTCATTCCTGTATTCATACACCAGCTTTGTTCCCATTAATTTACAATCTTGTCTGTTTGTCTATTTGTTTGTTTGTTTGTTTGTTTGACTTTCTTTGTCAATACAGCATTACATACGAGCTGGATAATAACATTAGTTCTGTATGAGGGGCAGAGAACACTAGGCATGTTGGACAGTGAGCTGTCATTCAAGCTGCTAATCAGCTACACCCACATAGGTCTCAGGCAGGTCATCTTATATTATCTTATATTTTTCATTCAAACATTACTGAATGTTTAATTTAACGCTCAAGTTTAATATCATACAAACATATTTAATATTCCACTCTGTGTACTGGACTTAGCAGGCTTCTTAACAACAACCCATCACATCAAACCACTGAATTACTTAATATGCCTTTTTATTCTTTGCATACTTGGCAACATTTTTCCTTGACCACATAAAAAGCCAGGTCTAAACGCCCTCAGGACACGTAGTAGATTATAACTAGGTCTCTCAGACCACATTCAGAGATGCTCAGAGACAGATCTTAGCCACATTTAACACAAGTGCAAACAACAGAATGCATTTGTGTATAATTACATGGGAGGAAATGCATCTGTCGAGGATAAACAAAGCGATAAAAGATGAAGAATACACAGAGCTGAAGTTCTTCACAAACTAAGAGCTTCTTTGCACATTCTGGGCCATGAAAGTGATCAAGCTGAGCTTGTCGATTCGCACTCTAGTGGTGAAAAAAGTAAGCAAAAGTACACTGGAGACACATTTCAGTGAAAAGCGTAAATGGAATCCAGCCAAAGCTTATTCGGATACAATCCTGACATAAAACCCAGATTAATGCAAGGAGTAAACGGGCTCAATGACAGGACCGTCCAGAAATTAAATAAATAAATAAATTCAGTGGAAGTTTCTTTTAAGGTTTCTTTACTTCTCCTAGATTACATCGTCGTTGTCCAAAGAAAATCATGTATTTCTATTTGTGTGGACTTTTATTTTCCTACATTATTTGAATGCAGCAGCTGTCATTTACATTATGTAATATTTCAAGATGAATGGACCAATAAAAATGCACTAAAATATCTTGGAAAGAAATCTGGTTCCATTGACTTACATTAAAAGTAAATTAGGTTTCCCTCCTCTCCTGTAAAGGTCTCATTTTGAAGACACTTGTTTTTCTTTGGACAGCGACAATATACAAACTATTGTAAATGACCTTTGTAACTAATAAGATGGACCTGAGCTGCCTGCCATGATTTGATTGAATGAGTAATAGGAGACAGCTCAGAATTCAAAAGCTGTCAAATTTAGTTTGTACGACACCTCCCTTATTAGTGGCGGCACAAACACAAACGACTTCTACAAGAGCAGTTAAGGCTTAATGAATACAGAGATCAATAGTGTAGCGGAATTAAATGGAGGATAAGACATCAAATGAAGGCCCTCTGAGTGTCCCTGTGTTTTCAGACGGTGTGAGGTTCTCAAACTCCTGTCCAGGAGGACCACAACATTACACAGTTTAGCCTTCTCCCAGCTCTAATTAGCTCTGATTCAACTCGGCTAATTATCAAGCCTTTCATGAGTTGAATCAGGTGTGTTGGAGCAGGGAAAACATAAAACTGCACCGGCAGTGGAGCTCCCCCCAGGAGCTGAGCTGGAGAACACTGATGCAGCCCATGTTGGTAAGCCATGTGTCTTTCACTCATTACTGTAGCAGAAACATTGTGCACAGCAGTGGCACCTGACAGTTGGAGGTGGAATCCCAACATGCAGCTTCAAGTATTATTAGAGCAAAAGAGGCTTCTGTTAATGACAGCGGTTGTCACGGAAAGTTTTCCAGGCCTCAAGGATAATCACTAGCATAGTAAAAATCTACTAACAAGAAAAATGTGTTTTAAAGAGCCCATATCATAAAAAAACTATTTTTCCTTAAACGTGTTAAACTTTACAAGTGCCTAGCACAGCAATTGTTTACACCGTTAAATAAAGGTAATAATACAGACAATGCCAAAATAGAAAATAACTAAAAAACTAGAGGATTTCAAGCATCTTGCTACTCAATATTAAATATTATAAGATGTAACACTTCCTAAGGCACCTTAAACTGGCACTGCCAGACCTGGATTATCAACCTGGGCATAATGCTCTACCTGGACACTTTTTTTTTTGGATGGTCTTTGAGCTTTAATGAAACAGAAGGTCATATGATACCCATGATGCACCACTTTGCACCACTTTTCTTTCAACTGAGACAAACAATAGCAATATTATGCACACATTAACGACAGCGTATGTTAATATAAACCCAACAACCAACGCAATACTTTCTCATGATACATGCAAACTACAAAATTGCCCCAATGAAAACAACATAAAGTAAAATTGGACAATTGAGGTCAAACATATCAGCAAACATTAGAGCAAATGGCCGTTCAAAAGAAATATCATGTTTTTCACATGATGGGAAACCCGGAATGGCTAAGTGACTGACAAGACTGACAATGCAATTCCAATCTTTTTTTAGGGTCTCAGTCTGGATGGTCACTTAAATCGGATTTCAAAGTGTTCCTTGCAACAGACTATGACAACAACAAATCAAGACTGACTCAAGTGCTCAGAAGAGACAGAGCGATTGTTTGTTTTCCTCCATCTGCTTCCACGTTTAAAAGCCACAGCCACATCACAGCTACATAGTTACTGATGCCCATGTAGCTACCTCATGCAGATAGCTTGATGATGTCTGGAGACACACATCCAATCTGATCACTTACAAATTACAGAATGGACAGTCGTCTCAAAAGGTCTAACCTGAGAAGCGAATCCGATTAACTCTAGCAGCATCTCATGAACAACAATGTTGAACAACTACCAAAACCACAGAATTAAAACTTTATAACCATGAAATACTGAGTTACTTAGTAAGTATTATGTGTGATGTTAGTGATTTCAGTTGATTCAGTTACTCAATAAATATAGACTCGCATGAGTAGTTCACTTTTAATCCATTGCCACTCAAGCTGTTCAAACTCATCTTTGCTGACTGACACAAGAGCGCAAAAGGAACAAACAGCGATCTTAATCAATATTTTTCATTTTAAGCTCCATTTAGATTATGGACAAACACTGGCAAATGATTTTGACAGAGAACAGCCCATTAATAGTGATTAATCAATAACAAACCATCTGAAAATTACACACATGACCTGTAAAAACATCAACCACAGCAGCATATTTTATATATAAACAAGGTTTTAGACTTTCTTTAACAAACATACTTATGAAACACATAAGGCCATAATATAATGCAATCAACTTACCAGTAGTGGCTAAACAGAAAGGCTCATGGGAGATGATGTTTTTCATGGTTTGAGGTGTAGGTATGTGATGGTTATGTTTTATTGTATCTGGGGGTGGGCGGGCTGTTTTGTGTTTGGGGTTAGTCACAATGGAGTGGTAGCCTGGGGCTCTTGATGATATACAGCTAAGAACAGGGAGCAGAGTAACATAGGCCTTTATTTACTGTTTAAGATCATTTCTCGTAGTTATTTTCTGATCGTTACCATTTCCTAATACTTTTTCTACCCGTAAACACAATATTGTTAGTCCAGGCCTGATCACGGCCAGATATTGGTTCATATGTCTTGCATAGCTGAAGCAACAATTAAAGCAAAGTCAGTAGTTAACAGTTAGCCAATGTACCTGAAGACAAAGAAGAAAAGCAATCGTTACTAGTCAATTGTAACCTACCTGAGCACCATGTCATGTGGCTCAGCATCCTGGTTACAAGAGTGCTAAAAAACACATATGGGATTGTTGTCTAATTTTAAAATAAGCTGAGATCAAGAGTTGATGTGGATCCACCTCTAGATAATGTTTTTAAATCTTCATTCATTATGTGAACCTTAAAAGCTAATAAAACGATCAAACATTTAGGTATTGGTTGGGTAAATAACCCTAATTAAAACGTTATTTTTGAATCTAGCAATTTTTCAGCCAAAGTTTCTGGCCAGTTTTTCTTAGTGTGGCTTAAATTCTGGTCCATTGCTACATAACACCATTAAACATTTAGAGTACCATTCACTCTCCAGTACCACACACTCCACATGATAACTACGCTCCGAAACAGCACGCTTTTATTTGGTTTTTGTTATAAGATGCATTTCTCCCCATCAAGTCTACCATTCAGTTTCTTCTAATCACCCTGATGTTATACAGAGTGCTTACAGAGTATATCTAATTACATAGATCATAGATCAGAGGGGTTGATAAATTTATTAGATTTTTTGTCATATAAATGTCAAAATGTGAAAATAAAATACAAGCCATATAAGAAATAAATAGAATATGGGCTTTAGAATAAGTTTGTAATAGCGCATGGCTTTGTTCGTTATAGCCATTAACGTTAATGCAAATGAAAAAGTCATCTGATAGTGTAGTACCATGACACGTTTAGAAAATATAATAACATGAGCAGTACATTATTGGGGCTGACGGAAGATTACAGTTCATATGCTCATGTATATGTTTACCGACAAATTAAATTGAACTGAATTAAATCTCTTCAGTAAGGTGAACCGAACAGCGTACACAACATGGCAAAATACAAAAGTACAACCTTTCTGTGACCTCAGAAAAGCTCTTTGTGCTGCCATGGCATATATATCCCCAGTTTGCTGTTTGTCTCAGAGCTGTAATTTAAACAGCATTTGTTGTGCAGTTTAGAAAAGCAACGAAAATTACACAGTGGGGACTTGTTAGGCAGAGAAAATCCACGTTTTGCTAGCTACTCCCTGAGCTGGAGAGAGTGAGCACAGGAATACACAGTACACTCTTCTCTCCAGGCACTGAGTTCTGAAGCTCCTTGGAGTCTCGGTTACTGGCAGCACACACACTCATAGGAAGAGACAGAAAAACAGACACAGGGAGAGAACGTGAGTGCGAGCTAGAGATACAGAGTGTGAGTGGTGTGGATTATAGTAGTGAGTGAGAGTGCATAATATATTCACTCGTTCCGGTGTATTATTTACAGCCGAGAGGACCCACAGTGTCAGGAGCAAATAGTATGATGTTTATCAATGTATTTGTAACCGCATACATTATGCAGATGTGCTATAACTGCATGCGATGATCCTGTCTGCATGCTCTTCCTGTGGGTTTTGGAATCAACGGAATTTTCTTTGGTTTAAACAAAGTGGAGTACATGAAGAGCACGTATAGTTTCGAGGTTATGCAGTGCTAGTTGCAAGATGACAATGATGATGCGTAATTTATTGTAAAGTAAAATAGATTTTCAATAAATTAATTTTATTTTATAAGCCCACCAAGCCATTTCTAGGGACATTTGTTAATTCTGAATGGAATGGCTTTCTGAGTACAGCGACTCAGCATGAAAATCAACCACAGTTTATCTACTTCTTGATTTGTTTACATAAAATTTATTAGAGATCGACAGATATATCGGTTGGCCGATATATCAGGCCGATATTTGCCTTATTTTTATATATCGGCATTGGCCGATATCAGCGTTCCGCAGCGGCAAATTAAAGTCAGGCACGTCTGCGGGCAGCCCCGTGTTATTGGTGCGGTGAAACGTGCTGCTGCCGCATGTGAAGGACCCCAGGCCGAAACCTTTGGAACTGTTCAGCCAAAAAAGTGAAAATAAATAATTAATAATGAACAATAAAATTTTTAATGACGCCGTTACGTGTGTCTAGTTTCGGCCGTAGACGTGAACCAGAGCGGATGTTGTACTGCTTAGCTCAAAGGCTAAAGCTAACTGCTTTAGTGTAATACACACATTAACACGTTACTGTTACACAGAGAGTCTCTCCAGAGCAGACAGAGGCTCCCAGATATTACTCAAATAGTACTCAGATAGTACTCAGCTTCCAGCACTCGAGACTAACAGAACTAAAGAAAACAGAACAGAGCTGCTGTTTTAACAACCATTACAGCAGATCAGCGTCTCCCTCTCTCTCGTCGCGCAATTTTACTACAACACGATAAAAACCTGAGCGTGAAGTGAGGCTCTCTCTGTAACTGCAGTAAACATGTCGGCTGTGTGGACATATCTTTCAATGCACTTCTTAATAACTTGTTAGTTATGGGTATAATGTTACACTATTTTTTGGGGGGCAGAAAATATTTTGCTTTTTTTCTTGCCAAGTCAGTGTTTGATAAATGATGTTAAGTTCAGAAATGTTGTGCATTCACTTCTTATTACTAGTGAGACATTTTAGCAGCAAATAAATCAGAAAACTTCTAGATATCGGCTCAAAAAATCGGCCAAAAAAATTGGCAGCACATATCAGCCATCGGTTGACCCTGACCTCTAAACATCGGCAACAGAAAAACCCATATCGGTTGATCTCTAATATTTATTATACTTTATAGTAAAGATGGGCAGATCAGCTTTTTTGAGGACGATTTCGATCACCGATCACCTTTCAGCGCGATCGGCCGATAGCCGATACCGATAGAGGGCGGGGCTATATGCCACGGCAGGGCTACGCATAGCTATTAGCGAAAGCAAGTCATAAAACATAGTCTAAACTGGTTTATTACCATTTTTAACGAGCTCATATAAAACAGCATAATATTTTTAACAAAATTATCAGTAAATAAACAAAGTAAATCAAACACACATCACCAATACTGCAATCATTACATTTAGACCCTTAATTTAAAACTAAAAAATCTAATAAATAAATACAGTAAAACTGCAGTCATTAAACACAGACTCTGTTATTTTAAACTAAATCTGTAATCATTAAATGTAGAATTGTTGCTGCTATACTGTTAAAGGGTATGCTAGCTGGAAATACAGAAATTAGGCTCATTTGTTTAACGCCACTGATCGGCTCTAAATTGAAGAAATATCGGCCGATCACATATTTTGATTAAAAATCTGCCGATACCGATACATAGCCGATCGATCCTTCCATCTCTACTTTATAGACATTGCCAGCTATAAAGCTATAAAAATGTTTTATTAAAAGGAGGAATTTGTAAGATTATGCAACCAAAAATGAACAGGCACTCCTCCCTCTTCACTCCTTTCCAGCATAGAACATGAGTTAAGCACCAAATGTATCCCTTTAATCTACAAGAGCATCTTCAGTTATGAACAGCAGTGCCAGCGTTAACTCTTGGTTTACTTCCATTTATATCATTTCATTTGTTTGCTGCTGAACCTGGACTACAGTTGGGCACAGACAGCAGCAATCACTTACCAAGAGCTTCAGGCACCAGTGTGTTTACCTGTCCTTTAATTGACTATGTGTCTCTAAATAATCTAACCAGGAGCATGATTTTAACATGACTGATACCACTTGAGGCTACTTGTTGCTTCAGATATAACGTGGTATTACAAGACAGGATAGGCTGGGGCTAATTGGGTGGTATGCTAACTTCAGTAGATATCTCCGTTACACAACACTTGCATGTCTTTGATATACCATCAACAACTGTTATTTCTTCATGTTCTGTTCATCATTTTAGTTAATGTTGGAATGTTAAACTCAGAATTTTACACGCTGCTTTTTTAATTCTTCATATAAGAGCATTTATGAATTATAGATCATGAGCGCTTGCTCAATTAGCAATAAAACAAGCCAAGACAGTCTAATCGAGTGATGGCAGTTTTATAAGAGGAGGTCCGGTGATGTAACAAGTCCATGATTTGACTGGCCAAATCATCAGGATGAAGGATCTCTGTAATATCCTGAAATTATTTCAAATAACACAGCCAAACAACCCACCGCCCTGGAAGATGTGCTTTCTGGATATACAGCCATCACTGAAAATTTCAGATTTCTTATCAACAACTTGAAAAATAAGGGTCTAATCATGCTTCTTGTTCCAATGTTCTTGTTCCACCTTAAATAATGGCAATGATTATAATAACGCATGAGACCCCAGAATGTACCTGCTGCTCCATTTAAGGTGGAACAAGAAAATCTGAACAAGAAGCTGGTGAATCAGAAGCTGACTTCAGCCCTGTCTGTTGTCTGTTACCTGATTACTGACTCAAATACTGGATGCAAGCAGGACTGTTGTTTCTGAGGAGCCTTGCATGCATCATGGCAGATACGTACTGGATTACAATGACAGAGGTCGTTGGTAATCACTCAAATTAGAGCCCTCAGATACTAATCCTGCTCAGATAAGGCTTTATGCTACTATGTGGAATTTAGGGCTGTGTATCGCCACTGATTTCTTGGATCAATTCGATCCTGATTCACAAGGTCCCAATTCAATTTGATTTCTGATTCAATTTGATTAATTTAGGGATATTTCAGTTACAATAATATGTTTTGTTTGAATATGAAAAGAGATTTTCAGAGAACTAATGTGGTAAATGTACGAGGAACACTCAACCTAACATTACTAAACACATTATTGTTTATATGTTTATATACCGTCATGGTTTCTGAATCCAAAATGTGGCCAGACATCTGCTTTCAAGTTCTGGGGCGTCTTCACTTGTGCTCCAGCCATGTTTAACTGATGTGCGACCCCAGCCAGATCTCGCTGCGTGAAAAACAATGATCACACGAATGCTGGTGGAATGGGGTGGAACGCTCATTTTAAAGATCGATCTCGGGTTTATACGAATTGATATCGGATTATTCAAATGAAGATCGATTTGAATTGAAAAATCTATTTTTTAAACACACCCCTAGTGGAAGTGGTCATTGGGTTGGTCATAATGGTTCACCAGGTCAAAAGCTGCTCATTTTAGATTTTAACAAAACTACACACAGCACCATTACTGTGAGTGGACTGAGGCTTTTATCTTCCAGCGTAACAGTTAGGATTGTTCATCAAAGAGAGAAGAAAACCTTGCTAAGAGCATGCTTAGAGAGAGATGCAGACAGACAGACAAACAGTTCTTCGATCCCAAAGCAAACTGATGCATCAGAGCAACAAATGTCCAGCAGCACATTCTTAGACACAACCATGTTTAGGACCACCACAGAGCAGGTATTATTTGACCCATGTCAAGTGTCACTGCAGTGCTAAGAATGATCCCCACTCAAATAATACCTGCTCTGTGGTCTTCCTAAATATTAAGGAACAGGGTTAAACATGGTTAATAAAGTATACAGAGAATCAGATGAACTACAGTCTGTAAGTGTAGCTCCTGTATGGTCAGTGGAGCTGATACAGTGGACAGTGAGTGTAGATACAAGGAGGTGGTCTTATTGTTATAGCTGACCGATGTATGTACCCATGTTACAGGTCCAGCATTGTGTTCCTTCCCGTTTGAAGCCCCTCCCCTCCACAGGCTTCTACAATATTCATGTCTGCGTTTAATATTCCCCTCAGCAGCAGAGCTGGGTATTTGAAACTTTGAGAGTGGCAGGAGACGAGGATTATTCCTGCGCGGCTGCCTCCTCATCACGGCCATTGTGCCTCGACTCTTTCGTAATTATGTAGGAAATTACTTTGGGAGAGGAGAGACAGCACTGAAGCAGCGAGGGTCCTACACTTCCCATTCCAAACCCTGCCTTCCCGCTTACTGATACACACCACTGTCTCAAACACTCCGGGTAATTTAACACCTAGCTGGAGACATGTGTACAGCAAGTACCCCCCGATGCCAGTGTCATTTAAAGGCAAATTAAATGCTCCGAGACCGCTGGAGAAGTGTCCGGAGAGTACAAATCTTCGATTAAAGAGTGAGGCATCAGCCTCAGCTTAACTTTAATTACATTATCCTTTACACAGCTAGTAACCAAGATACTTCTCAGACGGAGGGTATCAGGATGTTTAGAAAACGAGTGAAAAATTGGGGCTGTTCTGCTCTTAGTAAAGCAAAAAGGACTGTGGTGTGTGGATGTCAAGTGCAATGGATACCAATGCGGCTATAATAGTTCATAAACTGCATCTGCAATAATACTGTATTGTGATAATATTGTGCCCAGGACACACACACACACACACACACACACACACACACACACAGTTACAGGTGCTAGGCTATGAAAGACCAACTGTGCTGCATCTTTAGTTAGTTAAGAATATCAGTCAGAAGCTCACTGATTGTGCTGATATGGACCGATCAGCGTTTTTGAGGCCAATAGGACGGGGCTATATGCCACGGCAGGACTACATATTATGCTGCATGGGGCTGCATAGTAGTGCAACCAAGTCATGATACATGGTGGAAAATGGTTTATTACCATTGTTAATGAGTTCATATGAAAGTATAATATTTTAACTAATTAAGAAGTTGGTCTATGTAGGAGTAAACCGCTTGATACAGCTCCGGAAGAGCCACATCTGAAAAGTATTTCTACTAGGAACAGCAGAGCGTGGATCCAGGTGGAACATTAAGCAGCAGAATGAACGTCTTCTACAGCCGAGAAGAGCTGCTTATCTAGAACTATAAACTCAATCACTCTGGCTGTGGTTCTTTAGCTCTCTGGCCATTACTGCTGCTGCGTACCGGTCAGATCTGGTCTGTAGGTGTTCTGGGTTATTTGTTTTGTGTTAGCTGTGTGTTCTAGCTCTGCTGTTTGCTGATACTCACTGTATTCAGCTGGGTGGTGTCTCTGAAGTGTGTATCAGATTAGTAGTGTTAAATGTCTTTGTCTTGGTTCCCCGCGAGATATGTTGATTTTACTAATTTAACAGATGGTTCAAACTGCCCTGGATGAGCCGATCACATATTTTGATTAAAAATCGCCCGATACCGTTACATGGCCGATCGATTCTTCCATCTCTAGTGCTGACTTTTACAGACCTTTCCCTATTAATTCTATTTGGAGTGTTTATTTTATTTTTCACAGTGGACAGTGTATTGTCATAAGTTTATTTTCAGATATTTTGATTTTAAGATATTCAGGGAGTACAACAGGTTAATTAGGAGGGTGGTGACCCCACCCAGGACACCTGTACTTTGCACCTTGCACTTACCTTAATGCCAACATATTCCACAGGAATGATGGGGTTCTCCAGGGTGGGCAGCTGTGACTCATTAACCGGCTCTCCCACCATCACCCTGGTGGCCACATTAATGAAGTCCACACCAATGGTTTTAGACACGAATGGGAAGGAGCGTGAGGCACGCAGGTTACACTCAATCACCTGCAGACCAGAAATGTAATAAATGCAGGTAACATTTAACTCCAGTCACTTTGTCACATTTCTAGTTTGTGTTCATATTATCTCGAAAACATGGTTGTCAAAACTGGATTCTTCTGTGGGGTATGTCAAATACGGATTTGAGTCTGTCTCTACATATGAAGAACACATTAAACAGCACGTACAAAGCACATCTTTTAATTAGTGCATTAACACAGAATTTATTTAGGTTTATATTCATACAGGTACATAGAAGTATTTTACAGTGGCTTTGAACATAGAGCCAATTAGATGTCAGAACCAGAACTATCCATTTCACCCTTAATATTGTGAAGAGTGGCGTCCTTGGTTTTAAGATTGCCAGCAACATTTCCAACCCTAGCCTGAACTGTTGCTTATATTTGTTAATTCAAAGAGAAATGCTAAAGAAAACTGTATGTTAGCTTAATTTGTACCATTCTCTTATATTTATTCCTTTGTGTAGGGGGTAGAAGGGATATTATCAAATAATCACTTCTTGACAAATTTGGCTTTTGAGAACTGGTGGGCCCGTTAGGCATGGCAAAACTCAATTCAACTTTTAAAGTCCACACTAGCATTTCATCAAAAGTTCAGCACCAATAACTTACCATGACATCATTGCCTTTCACCAGAAATTGAGTGTTAAACGGCCCTGAGATCTCAAACGCCTTCGCAATTTTCCGGGTGGCAGTCTTCACCTGAAAATCACCACAGAAATAAGTGAAATTACACAAAATCCCAAAAACCATAACTCAGTTTAAAATCTTGCGAATCGGAGACCAAGATTATATCAATCACTGTCAGGGTTATGCACACCCTGCCACCAACACAGAATGAAATATAGAGACGCCGATAGGTGGAAACCAAATGCAAAAGAAACTTTGATGTGGCAACTTTGACAAACTGAGTTCGATTCAGACGAGGCAAGCGCAAGCAGTGTGTCACTTGATCAAAGAGAAAGATTGAATCTTAATCTCTCTGTGTAATCTACAAACCTTCCATATCAAATGAGTTTTACATGCGGAATGCCATCAGATGCATGGACTTATTTCTCTCTTATGATTTAACATGGAATAAAGTATGAAGCTACGGTGCTGGGTTCAAACTAAAGAATGAAGACTGAAGACTCCTTGCATGTGCTGCATGGTATAGTGACGGAAATGGAAAATTCCCCAAAGAACATGAAAACAAGAGTACACAGAAAAAGAAGAGCTGAAACCTTCTCCAAAGCTCCTTGGCTGATGGTCTGTGTCGGCAGCATCAGGGTGGCATCTCCTGAATGAACTCCAGCATCCTCCACATGCTCAGTAATGGCGTGAACCAGCACCTGGAAGGACATCAAATATTAAATCAGCAGCAAAAAACACTCAAGCACCCACCATCCTCAGCATAAACAAGTTTTTGACGGCCTCATCTCCAAATCCCACTCCACTTATTGAAAACTGTGAAAATCACTAAATCAATTCTAAATCACTATATTTGAATTTGTCATACTTTGTTACTCTGAAACAAGAGAATCTTAAATGTTAGCATATTACCCAGTACAAGTTGTTAAACGTGTGAAGAAAAGCAGGGATAGTGAGGCCAGAGATAGCAACTCCCAACACTGTGAAAACAGATTTTTCTAATATAAGAAAACTTGGTCCACTGAGGACAAAAGATCTCATGTGGAAGATTAAATGTCCTTTAGCATCCAGTATTTTCAGGCTAGTTTTAGTAGCTCATCTGACGTAGTCTTTGTTACTCATCTGCCACTAGTGGTTTCCAACCTGAGTCCCATGGCCTCCCAGATGTTCCATAGATTTGCATCAAACCTGACGTACTTAAAGGAATAAAGGAAAAATCTGCACCATCTGTGATCTCGCATCTATAGGGTAGACCAACAAGGTAGGACTGCCTGATAGAGTGGACAGTGTTTAACCACTCCAGCAGCTCTGCTGTGTCTGATCCATTCGTACCAGCACAACACACACTAACACACCACCGCAGTGCTGAGAATAATCGACTAACTACATGGCACCTGCTCTGTGGTGGTCCTGTGGGCGTCCTGACCACTGAAAAACAGGTTAAGAAGTGGCTTAAAAAAATATACAGTGACAGATGGACTAGAATATGTAACTGCAGGACTACAGAGTAGGGCTGAAACGATTCCTCGAGTAACTCAATTACCAAAAATCATCGATTCAAATTCTTTGCCTCGAAGATTCGTTTAATCCATACAACCACATACAGCGCACTGTTTCGCACGGATGACTTTTACTGTTGCACAGCGCGCGCTTACGGTGTTGCCAGGTGACACGAAGTAGACATGGTTTGATGGCGCGGATTGCAAAACAGAGAAAGAGAGAGAAAATAAGGAGAGACGAACAGAAGAGACTGACCAGAGAAAACCATGCACAGAGTCCAACATCTACTGTAAAACTGAACTAGCCGAGGGAGCCGTTACTGAGAGTAAACCTGAAGAAAGACGTGGCTGAAGTTAGCTTCTTATGTAAATTCCGCCGTTCCACCTTAAATGATGCAGCAGTTAGAGGCGCCAGAATGTAACTTCTATACCATTTAGGGTGGAACTAGGTATTCAAATAAGAAGCTAACTTCAGAAAGCAAGCAACTGAGCTTCCCAAGCAAACTGATAGACCCCTAGACCAGCACGACATCAGTGTTTTAGTCTACTCTTACAGTCCACGGAGCGGAGCGATACACGGTAACGATAAAATTTAGCTTAAATCAGTGTGATGGTGAGTTAAGATAAAGACTAGTAAAGCGTGCATGTTGGTTGTGGTTGTTGTATGTAACGGCTAGTTAGGAACATTAGTCAGTGTGATGGCGAGTTATGTCCGTAAATCCAAGCTAAATTTAAAAACATAACCACAGAAAAAAAAGCATGAGCTTCATTCACATTATCGTTTTAATCATAGTCTTTAACAAACACACACTCACAAGGACATACACCCCTCACCCACCCTTTTCCCTCACAGTGATTTATAAAATACACAACAAACTAAATATCAGGTGGTGTTTGTAGCAATTAGGAGCCTTAAATGCACCAAATCCAGTACAGTGAGAATATTCAATTTAGTTTGCAGTAAGTGGGTCAGCATGCTTCAGCATAGTAAATGAGTATACAGTAGCCAGTCTTGTAAACTTATAGTAAGATATATATGTCTAGTAATACATTTCAATGATAGTAATTATTAAAATGTTTTCTTTAAAACCTTACTATATGAAATTTAAGCAATAAAATGTTAAGACACTTGTCTTATTTTATCTTTATATATTTACTATTCCTCTTTAATACAGCAAAAATATATTTTAATCAGATTAATCGATAAAATAATTGATAGAGTACTTGATTACTAAAATAATCGATAGCTGCAGCCCTACTGCAGAGTGCACTTATTGGTAAGCGGATGGAATAAAATGGACAGTAAGTGCAGACGATCTGTGTATGTATGTGGTGGGTGTACCTATTAAAAGCCTAGACCCTTTAAATGCATAGAACATTTGCTCCATAAGTTTTGTGGCGCAAGATCAGTGTAAATTCTGTCGTGAGGAATGTAGGCTGTATGAAAGTAGTTAGGTTTGAAAAGATCTGGTGAGATGACAAATGTCATATATAATTACATAAATAAAAATAATAAACACTAATAAAATGTGTTATGCCAGTAAAGTCACCATTGCACTGAACAGAAGAAAAAATTTGGTGGCATTTCTTTGGAAACTGGTGGAAGACATAGTCTCTAAATTTACTGTCAGGACGTTTCCCCCAAACAAAAGCAGTGGGTGAATAAAACTATCAATGCTCTAAACTCCTGCACAGCTGCCTACAACACAGAACTCATCAGCGGGTACACAGATCAGTAAAAGGCCACAGATCAAGCTCTATAGTGAGAGAGAGACGAACCTTACATTTATACATTATTCTTTCATTTATACATAAAATACTATAATTATGCATTGTGTTTTATGCATATGTCTTTAAGTACCATGATTTATATGTTGTCACATGGTCCACCATTACCCTTACACTGTAAGTGCCATATTGACCACCCTTAGCTATACAGAGTAATGTCACATTGCCCACCCTTAGCTATATAGAGTAGTCACATTGCCCCCCCGCAATTAGCTATCCAGAGCAATGTCACATTGCCCATCCTTAGCTATATAGAGTAATGTCACATTGCCCATCCTTAGCTATATAGAGTAATGTCACATTGCCCACCCTTAGCTATATAGAGTAGTCACATTGCCCATCCTTAGCTATATAGAGTAATGTCACATTGCCCCCCCATTAGCTATACAGAGCAATGTCACATTGCCCATCCTTAGCTATATAGAGTAATGTCACATTGCCCCCCCCCTTTTGCTATATAGAGTAGTCACATTGCCCATCCTTAGCTATATAGAGTAATGTCACATTGCCCCCCCCTTTAGCTATATAGAGTAATGTCACATTGCCCCCCCCTTTAGCTATATAGAGTAATGTCACATTGCCCCCCCCCTTTAGCTGTATAGAGTAGTCACATTGCCCATCCTTAGCTATATAGAGTAATGTCACATTGCCCATCCTTAGCTATATAGAGTAATGTCACATTGCCCCCCCCCCCTTTAGCTATATAGAGTAGTCACATTGCCCCCCCTTTAGCTATATAGAGTAATGTCACATTGCCCCCCCATTAGCTATACAGAGCAATGTCACATTGCCCATCCTTAGCTATATAGAGTAATGTCACATTGCCCCCCCGCAATTAGCTATCCAGAGCAATGTCACATTGCCCACCCTTAGCTATCCAGAGCAATGTCACATTGCCCCCCCCCCCTTTAGCTATATAGAGTAATGTCACATTGCCCCCCCCCCTTTAGCTATATAGAGTAATGTCACATTGCCCCCCCCCTTTAGCTATATAGAGTAATGTCACATTGCCCCCCCCTTTAGCTATATAGAGTAATGTCACATTGCCCCCCCCCTTTAGCTATATAGAGTAATGTCACATTGCCCCCCCCTTTAGCTATATAGCGTAATGTCACATTGCCCATCCTTAGCTATATAGAGTAATGTCACATTGCCCATCCTTAGCTATACAGAGTAATGTCACATTGCCCCCCCCTTTAGCTATACAGAGCAATGTCACATTGCCCCCCCCCTTTAGCTATATAGAGTAATGTCACATTGCCCCCCCCTTAGCTATATAGAGTAATGTCACATTGCCCATCCTTAGCTATATAGAGTAATGTCACATTGCCCCCCCTTTAGCTATATAGAGTAATGTCACATTGCCCCCCCTTTAGCTATATAGAGTAGTCACATTGCCCATCCTTAGCTATACAGAGTAATGTCATATTACCCCCCCCCTTTAGCTATATAGAGTAATGTCACATTACCCCCCCCCTTTAGCTATATAGAGTAATGTCACATTGCCCATCCTTTAGCTATATAGAGTAATGTCACATTGCCCATCCTTAGCTATATAGAGTAATGTCACATTACCCCCCCCTTTAGCTATATAGAGTAATGTCACATTGCCCCCCCTTTAGCTATATAGAGTAATGTCACATTACCCCCGCCTTTAGCTATATAGAGTAATGTCACATTGCCCCCCCCTTTAGCTATATAGAGTAATGTCACATTACCCCCCCCTTTAGCTATATAGAGTAATGTCACATTGCCCCCCCTTTAGCTATATAGAGTAATGTCACATTACCCCCGCCTTTAGCTATATAGAGTAATGTCACATTGCCCCCCCCTTTAGCTATATAGAGTAATGTCACATTACCCCCCCCTTTAGCTATATAGAGTAATGTCACATTACCCCCCCCTTTAGCTATATAATGTCACATTGCCCATCCTTAGCTATATAGAGTAATGTCACATTACCCCCCCCTTTAGCTATATAGAGTAATGTCACATTGCCCCCCCCTTTAGCTATATAGAGTAATGTCACATTGCCCATCCTTAGCTATACAGAGTAATGTCACATTGCCCCCCTTTAGCTATATAGAGTAATGTCACATTGCCCCCCCTTTAGCTATATAGAGTAATGTCACATTACCCCCCCCTTTAGCTATATAGAGTAATGTCACATTACCCATCCTTAGCTATATAGAGTAATGTCACATTACCCCACCCTTTAGCTATATAGAGTAATGTCACATTACCCCCCCCTTTAGCTATATAGAGTAATGTCACATTACCCCACCCTTTAGCTATATAGAGTAATGTCACATTGCCCCCCTTTAGCTATATAGAGTAATGTCACATTGCCCCCCCTTTAGCTATATAGAGTAATGTCACATTGCCCCCCCTTTAGCTATATAGAGTAATGTCACATTACCCCCCCCTTTAGCTATATAGAGTAATGTCACATTGCCCATCCTTAGCTATATAGAGTAATGTCACATTGCCCCCCCTTTAGCTATATAGAGTAATGTCACATTACCCCCCCCTTTAGCTATATGGAGTAATGTCACATTGCCCCCCCCCTTTAGCTATATAGAGTAATGTCACATTGCCCATCCTTAGCTATATAGAGTAATGTCACATTGCCCATCCTTAGCTATATAGAGTAATGTCACATTGCCCCCCCCCCTTTAGCTATATAGAGTAATGTCACATTGCCCCCCCCCTTTAGCTATATAGAGTAATGTCACATTGCCCCCCCTTTAGCTATATAGAGTAATGTCACATTGCCCATCCTTAGCTATACAGAGTAATGTCACATTACCCCCCTTTAGCTATATAGAGTAATGTCACATTACCCATCCTTAGCTATATAGAGTAATGTCACATTACCCCCCCCTTTAGCTATATAGAGTAATGTCACATTGCCCATCCTTAGCTATATAGAGTAATGTCACATTACCCCCCCCTTTAGCTATATAGAGTAATGTCACATTGCCCCCCCTTTAGCTATATAGAGTAATGTCACATTGCCCCCCTTTAGCTATACAGAGTAATGTCACATTGCCCCCCCTTTAGCTATATAGAGTAATGTCACATTGCCCCCCTTTAGCTATATAGAGTAATGTCACATTGCCCATCCTTAGCTATACAGAGTAATGTCACATTGCCCCCCCTTTAGCTATATAGAGTAATGTCACATTGCCCATCCTTAGCTATATAGAGTAATGTCACATTACCCCCCCTTTAGCTATATAGAGTAATGTCACATTGCCCCCCCCTTTAGCTATATAGAGTAATGTCACATTGCCCCCCCCTTTAGCTATATAGAGTAATGTCACATTGCCCCCCCCTTTAGCTATATAATGTCACATTGCCCCCCCTTTAGCTATATAGAGTAATGTCACATTGCCCCCCCTTTAGCTATACAGAGCAATGTCACATTACCCCCCCTTTAGCTATATAGAGTAATGTCACATTGCCCATCCTTAGCTATATAGAGTAATGTCACATTACCCCCCCCTTTAGCTATATAGAGTAATGTCACATTGCCCCCCCTTTAGCTATATAGAGTAATGTCACATTACCCCCGCCTTTAGCTATATAGAGTAATGTCACATTGCCCCCCCCTTTAGCTATATAGAGTAATGTCACATTACCCCCCCCTTTAGCTATATAGAGTAATGTCACATTGCCCCCCCTTTAGCTATATAGAGTAATGTCACATTACCCCCGCCTTTAGCTATATAGAGTAATGTCACATTGCCCCCCCCCTTTAGCTATATAGAGTAATGTCACATTACCCCCCCCTTTAGCTATATAGAGTAATGTCACATTACCCCCCCCTTTAGCTATATAATGTCACATTGCCCATCCTTAGCTATATAGAGTAATGTCACATTACCCCCCCCTTTAGCTATATAGAGTAATGTCACATTGCCCCCCCCTTTAGCTATATAGAGTAATGTCACATTGCCCATCCTT
Organism: Megaleporinus macrocephalus; assembly: GCA_021613375.1. NCBI lineage: Eukaryota > Metazoa > Chordata > Actinopteri > Characiformes > Anostomidae > Megaleporinus > Megaleporinus macrocephalus. The sequence continues at coordinate 7,699,443 of CM038709.1, forward strand.
AGCTATACAGAGTAATGTCACATTGCCCCCCTTTAGCTATATAGAGTAATGTCACATTGCCCCCCCTTTAGCTATATAGAGTAATGTCACATTACCCCCCCCTTTAGCTATATAGAGTAATGTCACATTACCCATCCTTAGCTATATAGAGTAATGTCACATTACCCCACCCTTTAGCTATATAGAGTAATGTCACATTACCCCCCCCTTTAGCTATATAGAGTAATGTCACATTACCCCACCCTTTAGCTATATAGAGTAATGTCACATTGCCCCCCTTTAGCTATATAGAGTAATGTCACATTGCCCCCCCTTTAGCTATATAGAGTAATGTCACATTGCCCCCCCTTTAGCTATATAGAGTAATGTCACATTACCCCCCCCTTTAGCTATATAGAGTAATGTCACATTGCCCATCCTTAGCTATATAGAGTAATGTCACATTGCCCATCCTTAGCTATATAGAGTAATGTCACATTGCCCCCCCTTTAGCTATATAGAGTAATGTCACATTACCCCCCCCTTTAGCTATATAGAGTAATGTCACATTGCCCATCCTTAGCTATATAGAGTAATGTCACATTGCCCATCCTTAGCTATATAGAGTAATGTCACATTGCCCCCCCCCCTTTAGCTATATAGAGTAATGTCACATTACCCCCCCCCTTTAGCTATATAGAGTAATGTCACATTGCCCCCCTTTAGCTATACAGAGTAATGTCACATTGCCCCCCCTTTAGCTATATAGAGTAATGTCACATTGCCCCCCTTTAGCTATATAGAGTAATGTCACATTGCCCATCCTTAGCTATATAGAGTAATGTCACATTACCCCCCCCCTTTAGCTATATAGAGTAATGTCACATTGCCCCCCTTTAGCTATACAGAGTAATGTCACATTGCCCCCCCTTTAGCTATATAGAGTAATGTCACATTGCCCCCCTTTAGCTATATAGAGTAATGTCACATTGCCCATCCTTAGCTATACAGAGTAATGTCACATTGCCCATCCTTAGCTATATAGAGTAATGTCACATTGCCCCCCCCTTTAGCTATATAGAGTAATGTCACATTGCCCATCCTTAGCTATACAGAGTAATGTCACATTGCCCCCCCTTTAGCTATATAGAGTAATGTCACATTGCCCCCCCTTTAGCTATATAGAGTAATGTCACATTGCCCATCCTTAGCTATACAGAGTAATGTCACATTGCCCCCCCTTTAGCTATATAGAGTAATGTCACATTGCCCATCCTTAGCTATACAGAGTAATGTCACATTGCCCATCCTTAGCTATACAGAGTAATGTCACATTGCCCCCCTTTAGCTATATAGAGTAATGTCACATTGCCCATCCTTAGCTATATAGAGTAATGTCACATTGCCCCCCCCTTTAGCTATATAGAGTAATGTCACATTGCCCATCCTTAGCTATACAGAGTAATGTCACATTGCCCCCCCTTTAGCTATATAGAGTAATGTCACATTACCCCCCCTTTAGCTATATAGAGTAATGTCACATTGCCCCCCCCTTTAGCTATATAGAGTAATGTCACATTGCCCCCCCCTTTAGCTATATAGAGTAATGTCACATTGCCCCCCCCTTTAGCTATATAATGTCACATTGCCCCCCCTTTAGCTATATAGAGTAATGTCACATTGCCCCCCCTTTAGCTATACAGAGCAATGTCACATTGCCCCCTCCCTTTAGCTATATAGAGTAATGTCACATTGCCCCCCCCCCTTTAGCTATATAGAGTAATGTCACATTGCCCCCCCTTTAGCTATATAGAGTAATGTCACATTGCCCCCCCCTTTAGCTATATAGAGTAATGTCACATTGCCCCCCCCTTTAGCTATATAAAGTAATGTCACATTGCCCCACCCTTTAAGCTATATAGAGTAATGTCACATTGCCCCACCCTTTAAGCTATATAGAGTAATGTCACATTGCCCCCCTTTAAGCTATATAGAGTAATGTCACATTGCCCCCCTTTAAGCTATATAGAGTAATGTCACATTGCCCACCCTTAGCTATACAGAGTAATGTCACATTGCCCCCCTTTAAGCTATATAGAGTAATGTCACATTGCCCCCCTTTAAGCTATACAGAGTAACTTCACAATGCATAATTTAAGGAAGAATAATATGTTAAACTATGGTCATTTGGGGGGAAACTGAACCCAGTTCAGATACGTAAAACAACTTCTTTAACATCTGTAGTTGCCTAAACGCTCATGTTATACTGTTCTATATTTAATGTTTATCTAAGGTACAACACCCAATTTTAAATAAATAAAATCAATTACATATTTATTACGAGTTCTTCATACCTTGGGTCCCTTACTACGGGGGCATGTCATTTACTGCTGCCGTAAGTGTTACATTACTATTTGTCCATTTTGGCTTTTGGAATTTGCTTTTTGCTTCCTATAAACTGGATTTAAAAATTATTTATTTATCTAGCTCATAAATATATACACTTGAATTTAAAAAAAAAAATACAATATCACCTGTAAATATAATACTTAAATATTAAATCTGGTCTATTATCAATGCACCAGCGTAGCAGCATATGCGCAGCATGATAGCTCACAGAAGACGACCAGCAGATTTCTGGTATGAAATGATTGTGAAAAAAAGCACTGGAAGCTGGGAAACCAGAAGGGGAGAACAAAATAGCTGCATTCAAAATGCAGTGTGTAACATTTGTTTTCATTAAGGCTGTTATTATGGGGGGATAACATCCCTGTTCCAGAAGGTAACCCACAACAGATGAAAACCTCCATCTGCTGCATAATGAAGTCACTCTTGTGTGGCTCTGCGATTCAGAGACACAGATTCAATCAGAATCAAGTGCTTCACATTTCGCTTTTGACCGATTTCAATTTAATGCAACTGCGTTTTGCTGATCTTTGCCCGATAAACTTATTTTTGGCTTTTATCTCTTGTTCATGAGCCATATACCACACATACATGAAACAGGTCTGCATATTGTAGAAACAGGTGAAAGAAAACAAAGTAGAGCCCAACCTTGCCTGCCTTGGCCACTGCGTCCACTTCAACCTCTCTGGCGCCCCTTATGAACTTGGTGATGACCACAGGATGCTCCTGCATTGGCAGTAGACAAGAATAAGAAATTACAGTACAGTTCCCTTTACATTAAGGTAAATAGCATGAAATAATATGGAGTATCTCTTAATCATACACAACGGTTTGTACCACCTCTGATATATAAAATACAATATAAAAATATATATTTAATATATAAAATAAATATATTCAATGCACAGTTTCTTTTGTTTTGTTTGTTTTTTTAAACATCATTAACTAGAGGCACCCAAACTAACAAACTTGCATACAAAGTCCCAAAAATACAACTACCTCTTGAAAATTAAAAGTACCAACCAGAAATAAATAGTGCATAATAATAAATGCATAATGCAAACGTTCTGAACCAACTGAAGTGTTTCCTAGAAACATATTCCAGCTAGGAAGCATTTAGAAACCTTTTACAGAGTAATATATATGTGTGTGTGTGTGTGTGTGTGTGTGTGTGTGTGTGTGTGTGTGTGTGTAATTTTCAAGCAGCCACACTCCAAAAATAAGAAACTTTGGGATGCACAATGCCAAAAGCGGCTTTAGGTTTCCTTAGGCAACCTTTCAGTAGAGATACACTGATATGGGAATTCTGGGCTGATGCTGGTATCTCACATATGATATGTATGTATCTGCTGATGTAGACATACCAGTATTTACATACCTTTATACGTGGGTACACTAAGTGTTTTGCCATTAATTAATAAATCAAAGCCATATTGGGACACAGAAAACCACATTAGACCACATATGGCTTAAAATGTTCATAGAGAGGAACATAGTCTTTCAGATAAACAGACAAATGCTAATTGTACCTCAGTTAATGTTACTTGCCCAGTCTTTTTTAGCTCAATCAGCTGGACAACAGGCAGTTTGTGAAGAGCTAGTATACCGATGGTAACCATTAATGACACTGAATGCTTCATTTCGTTCAATTTATAAGGGTAGATTGTAAAAATGAACTTGGACCTGGTGTTTATCGGCTCTCCCTCCCAGCATTTTATAACCACCTGAAAAAATGAGTCTACAATATTGAGTTGTGTAGCTCCAGAGCAGGTCTGTGTTGGAAAAATAACAATGGCTGGGTTTGGTGTAACATCTGTTGAAATCCAACATCTTCCACAACAGAGCACAGCGAATCATCCAGAGTGATCAATTTTATGACCTTTGCTGTAATAGTTGTAGCTGTTGGGCTGTTTTTGTTGAATGTGTGTGATTTCCAAAAGAGATGATCCTCGGGTGAGGTAGCTGCAGGTTTTCCTTGCGGGACACATTTTAGCTGTGGTGCTGCAACCCAAGCACTGATGCTGATAATCTTTGAAGAAAATCAAGTATCTGCCAATACTAATATGATATCATTGTGTATCCCTTCATTTCAGCTGATGGTTCTTTGGAACACAAGATTTCTAAATGAGAGGCTTAAAGAAAATGTTTAAGCCTAGAACATTATGTAACATTACATTATGTTAACATATTTTAAGCTTTAATTAATTAATTTGTAAGAGACTCAAAACAACTATTGGGTTATAAAATTAATAAACAAAGAAAGGAATGATCTCCAAGACCATAGATGCTTAGTGTATTGGAGTGGCATACCATTGTAGAGTTCACATAAGCCAGCACACAGTATTTCCTGAAACTCAGCAAAGGATCAATAGGCACGTCTCTGTGGTATCCATGTGTTACCGCACATAATAGGAAAACATGGGAAACCGCCAATGACGGCGGGTTGGATTCAGCAGGACTCTCAGCCTGACGAGGTGCTTCCTTTCTCTACAACCTGCATCATATCATTATCCGTCATAATGAGCCTCTCTGAGTGTCTGCGACAGCTACTTGCACAGCCTGCCACAGCACTAATGGATATTCCACTGAAGGGAAGACGGTGGCCCTTCAGACAGGCGCTGTATGTGTGTGTGGCACCTTTCAACGCAGGTGTCTCGCTCCATGCTGTTTGGTGACGGTGTACATACTGAGGTTATAGGTATCAGACTGAAGATCTTGGCTCAGTGCTTGTCCTTCATGTCCAAGTCTTTACACAGCCAGCCGCCTCAATGATGTCTGGAGCTGGCAGCATTTTGATGTGGAACTGGCTGTGCATGAAAGAAGAGGCAGTAAATCTTGCCTTGTGATATTCTGCAATTATCCGATTCACTATAAAGCCCTGAAGAAGCGGGGTTAGCTTTACCTGGGGGGCCTCCATAATTTAAGTGATTACAGTGGAGATCAGTGATGTTAATCAAGTATGAATCTGCAGAGTGTTTTTATAGACTGACAATAATTGCAGAGAAACGTTAACCTATGAAACGGCAGTGTGTTTTACAGTCTGACTGTAGTAATAGTGGAGTGACGTTAATCCAGTATGAATTTGCAGTGTATGTAATTTCCAGTCTGACAGAACGAAATGTGAAGTGATTTTATTCCAGTATGAATCTGCAGTGTGTGTAGTGTGTACAGTCTGACAGTAATAATTGTAAGTGATTTTAATCCAGTATGAATCAGCAGTGTGTGTAGTGTTTACAGTATGAAACTGCAGGGATAATTGTGGAGTGATTTTAATCCAGTATGAATCAGCAGTGTGTGTAGTGTGTACAGTCTGACAGTAATAATTGTAAGTGATTTTAATCCAGTATGAATCTGCAGTGTGTGTAGTGTTTACAGTCTGATAGTAATAACTGTACAGTGATATTAATCCAGTATGAATCTGCAGTGTGTGTAGTGTGTACAGTCTGACAGTAATAATTGTAAGTGATTTTAATCCAGTATGAATCTGCAGTGTGTGTAGTGTTTATAGTCTGATAGTAATAACTGTGCAGTGATATTAATCCAGTATGAATCTGCAGTGTGTGTAGTGTGTACAGTCTGATAGTAATTATTGTGGAGTGATTTTAATCCAGTATGAATCTGCAGTGTGTGTAGTGTGTACAGTCTGATAGTAATTATTGTGGAGTGATTTTAATCCAGTATGAATCAGCAATTTGTGTAGTGTTTACAGTATAAAACTGCAGGGATAATTGTGGAGTGATTTTAATCCAGTATGAATCAGCAGTGTGTTTGTAGCTTTTACGTTCTCCCTATAGTAAAGTAAAGGGTCTTCTATGACTTGGACCTTTATCGATTACAGTAGTCCTGTTCCAATCCAGTTTACTTTGATTGAGGAAAATCTGCTAATAGATACAACAGTGCAGTTTCATTTTTGTTATTGAGCATGTGTTCTGTGGCAAGATGCTGACTTTAACATTCAAACTACGACCTTGCAATCCCAGCAGCCTGTGGGAACTTAAGTAAATTACAGATGTTTATCAAGAACCAACAGGAAAATTAATGGGGTCAAGTCATACAGATCTCTGTACAGCATGTTCTAATACATATGATTCAGAGACCAGAAACTGGTCTGAAATTAGTGCTCGGAGAAGACCAGTATATAAGTATTCAACAAAGTGATTCACTGGAAGCACAGGTGAGCTGCAGAGAGGGGCAGAAAAGAAAGGACCAACAGGAAGAACACTAGAGGAGAGCATATCTGCTGCAGAGAAACCTCAGAGAAAAAAAACATGGTCTGATGAGGTGCCAAGTAAGACACAGGGATAAAGAGAGACACTAGAAAAGATAGGGTTAGTGGAGGGGAGAGAGTAAGAAAGAGAGATAGATCCCCAAGAGGGTGGAGAGACTAGTGGGTAGGAGAGGGAGACAGAAATGAGGTAGAGAGAAAAAGAGGAAACAAAATTGTGAGAGAGGCAGGTAAAAGACAGAAACTAGGAAAGCAAGGAAGAGGGAGACAAGAGATGAGGTAGACAGCAAAGGAGCATGAGCTCAAGTGTGAGGGAAAGAACAGAGAGAGAGAGAGAGAGAGAGAACAGAGAGGGAGAACAGAGAGAGGGAGAGAGAGAGAGAGAACAGAGAGGGAGAACAGAGAGAGGGAGAGAGAGAGAGAACAGAGAGGGAGAACAGAGAGAGGGAGAGATGAGGTAGAGAGAAAAAAAAATGAAGCAAGATTGTAAGAGAGACGGGCAGGAAGAGAGGGGAGCCAAGTAGAAAGAGACTAGGAGAGAAAGGAAGGGGGAGACGAGAGATAAGGTAGACAGCAAAAGAGAGTGAGCTCAAGAGTGAGAGAAAGAGAGAGAGAAAGAAAGAGAAAGAGAGAGAGAGAAAGAAAAAGATGAGATGTGAAAGAGACAGGAAGAGAGAGGGGATGCAGGTAAAAGACAGAAACTAAAAAGCAAGGTAGGGAGAGATGAGAGATGAGTTAGACAGCAAACAAGTGTGAGCTCAAGTGTGAGGGAAAGAACGAGAGGGAGAAAGGAGAGAGGGAGAGAGAGAGAGAGAGAAAAAGAGATGAAGCAAGATTGTAAGAGAGACGGGCAGGAAGAGAGGGGAGCCAAGTAGAAAGAGACTAGGAGAGAAAGGAAGGGGGAAACGAGAGATAAGGTAGACAGCAAAAGAGAGTAAGCTCAAGTGTGAGGGAAAGAGAGAGAGAAAGAAAAAAATAGAGAGGGGGAGAGAGAGAGAGAGAGAGAGATGAGAGAGGAGCCAGGTAGAAAGAAATAGGGACTAGGAGAGGAAGGAAGTGGGAGACGAGAGATGAGGTAGACAGCAGAAGAGAGTAAGCTCAAGTGTGAGGGAAAGAGAGAGAGAAAGAAAAAAATAGAGAGAGGGAGAGAGAGAGGGGGAGAGAGAGAGAGAGAGGGAGAGAGAGAGGGGGAGAGAGAGAGAGAGAGAAAAAGAGATACACAAGTCAAACAAACAGAAACATGTTGTGGAGCCGGGGGGGAGAGAAACACAGGCTAATTGGGTGCATCGGAAGGCTGTGTGCATGTTTACACAGAAAACCCAATCATCGTTTTCCCGCCACCGTTCACCCGTTTACTGTTTCACCTTCAACATGTGATCATAATCTGCTATAAACATACTACATAAACAATCACAAATTAACTCATCTACGCAATGACAACCTGCAGTTAAACAGTTTGAGAGAGCTTATATACCAGAAAGTCATAATTAAATTCTGTATGACCTTTTTACAGCCTCTCTTTATCCCTTAGAATTAAACAGGCTGTGTTAATTACTGTGCCTTTAAAGGGGATCTATTTTTCTGGTTCTTTTCTTTTCCTTAAGTGTGGTGAAGCTTGTGCATGTAAACAATCTGCAACAGTAGTAACGCCAGAAGTACATGCCAGAGGGACAAACTCTCTCCCACTGAAACTACGGGTAAGTCCGAAATCGCCTACTAGTCAGTAGGTACTGGATTAGAGCCAGTATATACTGCTTGAGCAGAAGACTAGTAGGCTGGTTCAGTAGGCGAGTTTTAGTAAACACACAATCTCAGACACAGTACGTCCCCCATCTTACCAACGTCCTGTGATGCAAGACGTCAGACCTCCAACGTAAAAGTCTTGCTATTCATTTAAAGCCCCCACTTACTGACAGATTTAGATGCTTTTTGTGACACTGATCTGCTATTTTGTCTGAATCTGCACTAAGACGGTGTTGAACTGTAGCCCAGAGAAGATGAACTGGGAGAAACGCAATCAGTTTTGAACTCAGAAGTAGCTCTTAACTTAGCGGCAGTTCACCAGCTGTAGCTACGTACACACAGCTTTTCACGATTTCTTAGCTCCGCTTTGAATTTAAAGGGCCAGCTCCGAACTTAAAGGGCCAGCAACAGCCTGCTTAACACAGTGTCTGTGTGAATACAGTTCATACTAATACTGCCCCATATATATATATATATATATATATATATATATATATATATATATATATATATATATATATATATAGTATGTATGTGTGTGTGTGTGTGTGTGTAATGCGTGTATTTGTTTAATTTATGTGAAATACAGTTGTGTAATGTTTTATAGTACATTTTCTATCTTCTGATAGAAAATAAATCAGAGGACAAAAAACAATTTAATATTTTTTTCACATTTTAATATCTTCACTTCTTACTCAAAGTAAAAAGGCAATAGTGATTTGTTTTATATCGTGATATATATCGACAGATATGAAAAAAAATTATCGTGACAAGATTTTTTCCCATATCGCCCTGCCCTATGTTCAGTATGGAAGTTTTTTTCTTACTAGGTGACATCATCTCGTAACATGGCCGTTATTGCCTGTCTAACAGCAGGCTTGGCAGTCACACAGACCTACCCCACTCTGGAATATCCTGCTCCAGTCTAGCTGTAAAGGTGGGTCTACCAACTTTCAGGATCAGAAACTGGGTCAAAATGATACGACAGAGCAGACGCCATTACACGAACAGGCACGGCAGTGTGGGGGCGGAACCTGTAGCAGGATGTCACTTAGGTGGTGTATCAAAGAGAACATAAGGAGAAAACCGACAAATCAGAGCACAGCTGGCCTTTTGGGGCCTATAAACTGAACAGATGGATATACGCAAATGCATTAATAAACATAAATAGTAAAACATGTATACTGAAAACAAAGCTACTTTTTCAAAACTTACAACTTACTTTCTCAAAAAGTTACATACAGCATCAAACTTTTTTTAAAAAGTGAGTATGTGTGTCTATGAATTGGGCCTTTTAAACATAACCAACAAACCAATTCAAGCTTAGCCAACAAACCTTTCTCATATTCCCAAAGCTTCTCTGAGTAGCAATACTGATCTAGGATCAAGTTATTTACTTTTACTGTGACTTTACTGAGAAGGGCAGATCATAGATCAGCACTCCTAATCTCAGAAGCTTTGTGAATGAAGGCCAAGAGAAATATTATTACTGCACTGCCAGAGTGGAGTCCACAGATGGGCTGGTGGTTAAATAACAAACCCATCAACATGTCATTTCTAAATTAAGCCCATTGGTAGACTAATAAAACATCAACTTTAATCATTTCAGTAGCCCACAAGACCGCACTAATAAGCGGGTGTTGACAGTAACAAGCACTGAGTACTAATATTTATGGAAACAAAGTCTTTCAAACATAGTAAAAATGCAGTAAAAGCCAAATACTGTACTTCTTAACCCACTACATTTCTATGAAGGTTCTTTTTACTTTGAAGTCAACAGACAAATTTTCTTTTTTAAGAGTAGATCAGCCATATTATGTTTATCACAGAAGAAAAACAAACTACACTCCTCCTACAGTGTCAGGCAAGGGCTGCTGCATTTGAACTTGACTAACCCTTGAACTCCAGTCTTGATGCATGATCCTGCTCTTGATGTTAGCTAGCAAAAATGCTAACTCAGTGCTATTAATAACATTGCGTGAAGGCAGTGCATTCAGTCGGCTGTCTCAGAGTCATTAGGGTCTATAAAGGCACTGTGGCAGGAACACAACAATGCATAGATTAAAAGAAAATTTATTTTTCAAAAGTTTTAACTATTTTTAAAACTAAATACCCCAGCGATCTACTACAAAAATACAAAATACTTTCACTTGTATTGGAGTAAAATTTGACCTGGAGTACCCATACTGAAGTAGTAGAGTTCTGTATTTGTCCACCTTGTGTGACAAAAGTGCCATTATTTGCAGAAAAAAAAGTAGTAAATCGCAATAAATTACGGCATGTTGCATCGCAGTACCTGCCCTACCAGTCAAAAGTGTGGACACACCTAAAACAGAACCTCATAGAAAAAGGACTATTAGAACAATTTTCCAATAATTGTTTGAAAGCTGCAAATACTGCCATTCACAATGAATTTTTTTGACTGTCACAAATTCCAGGCTATTTACACGCGTCCGGAAATTCAGCCTACAGCTGTTTAGCCCCACATATTCAGGCTAACGCTATAAGGAGTGTTTGAAGAATAATATTTACGTATTGAATGAGGTGCAATACAAGAAGGCCAAAGGAAGGAGCTAATTTACATATATCTGGCTTACAGGTACAGAAACAACCGGTTTCATTCTAAGAGTGTAGAGCATGGGGGAAACAACAAACAAGCAAAATTTAGGACATGGTATGTTTATTCTTTGTGGTGGACATAAATTTATACATTGCCACCCTTTTGAATATTACTTTTTGTCTCAAAAACAAGTTTTACATGTAAACTTTCCTCAAAACGTCTTTTGGCAATCAGATGTGTCCAAATTTTCAGAAGGCGATGTATTACATATTTTAAAAAATGGCAAGTTAATTGTATTGTAGCTCAAATACACAAACACTAATAAAATACTATCATGGGGCCTCTAGTGGCCCATTTCCACATCCTACATTATGCACTCACATTTTTATGAGCGGCAGTGAGTAAGCATTTCCTCCGCAAAGGCTGAATCAGATTCATTTCTTAATGGCGGCAACATCGAAGGATGATTGTACTTAAGGGAATTGAGATTACAGTGTTGGCTTTTATTACAGTCAGTTAAATTTGTGTTACGGTAGTACTTCCTACAAGTTGTTCGTCATAAAGCTGTGTGAGAAGCAAAAGGCTCACCTGTGACACCTGGGCTGCCTCCTCCAGAAAGCGCTTCATCTCCTCCTCCCCGTAGGCAACGTTCATCGCAGAACCACTGAGAAGAGGAGGGGGGCGAAGACAATAAAGACAAAGAAAACGTCTCTAATAACTTCATTTAAAGCAGACGCATCTGCTGTGCCTAAATTAGCCCTCTGGGAGGGCAGTGCAGTGACACAACAAAAGATTAAGGAGTTGTAGAATGAAAATACAAGAAGTAATGAATACAAAACAGAGTGGGGATGGAAAATCAAATGGTAAGAGATATTTGGGTCAGCCAGCCCTCCGGGCTCTTCAAAGTTTTGTTTCTGAAGCCTCTTTTATGGAAACAAAAAGAGATGCGGGGGGTGTGAAGGGGAAAATGTGGAGTTTTCAACTGATTATGATTTCACACCAGAATTTCAGATGGAATGCTTTTTGGTTACAACACTTCTGCCAGAACAATGCAAGAGTGATCCAAGACGTATCTGCGCCTGATCCAGAGTCCACAACATTCTCCAAATGTCTTTTAATCCGCTCATATAGCTGGATTCGTAGCTGAATAGAACAATAATAATTAAAAAAAGAACGACAACACATGCTTTCACCAACTGTTTCACCAAGCTTTCAACGATCCAAATAAAAATACGCATGAAGCAGAACATCATTCTGAACTACTCGCAACGACATGTTTATTTCACCTACCTGACACCAGGTTTGCTATGGGAACATGAGGAACTGTGAAAGTTCTCAACAGCGGTTCTGTGTAAGGAATTCACGTAAGCAGTCTGTTCAGTTCAAATGAAGCGCTGAGCTGGGGTGAGCCTGACAGGTTCGGTGTCAGTGCCGCAGTCCCTTTGTGCCACAGCCCGAGGCACAACTAGAGCATTATGGGTAACGGTTGTGTGGTGTTATTGCAGTGACAGGGCCTCCCAGACTGCACTGTGGCCGCAGTGTCCCCAGACCTACAAACAAACCACTGCTAAAAGCACAGGTCTCGACAGAGCGGCTCAGCCGAAGCACGGTGCAAAAAGCACCTAGCAACAAGAAATACAAAATAACGCTCGACACTCAGGTGTTAAAAGGTGCACCACGCAGTTTCTGTGGAAATTTCACAAATTTTCAGGAAAACGAATCATGTCTTAACAGGTGCGAGAGGCTATTTCTGTCATCCTTCTACCCTTTACACTGAAGTGCTTTCAGTTTCAATGCTTTGATACACCACGAGGTCAGTCATGCCATTTATAGTCATATTCCTGGAACTTGGTTCATCGTGACAGGAACATCATCACCAACAAGTGGTCACTTCTGCTGGTTCTATGTCCTGAATTCTGACATACCTGCTGTAGGGTATGGCAGAGCCAGAAGCACTGCGCAAGCTGTTTTTTTAGGCTCAACAGACTCTCAGTAACGTATCAACAACATATCAACGATGGCGCAGGGGTCAGGCATATAAATACATTCAGTAGATTATCTTCTTTAGGGTCGACCGGGAAAATTTTTATTCTACCTATAAACTCTCCCACCAAGAGTTTTATGTACAGAACTATCTACACAAATGCGGTTTGGTAGGGCATTTCGAACAAGGTAACAGTTTGTCAAAACACATTTGGTATATTAGTGAGTGGTGGTCACAATAAGATTTGCCCCCTTTCACAGTTATTCCATCTGCATGTTCTGCAAACATGACGACTGTCTTCAAACTAATTTCCCACTCCACTCAAATACAACCACACTTAAGACTTCTCTGGAGCACCATGACTGGCTTCTGCCATGTTTCAAAAATAATCCAAAACAAACCAGTGGTGCATGCTGCACCTGGGAGACTAACTTTAATTGATGCAGGTTAAAGGTTTGAAGCGGTAACGCTAACCTTGGGAATGTTACTGCGGTTTACTATGAAACTTCTCAGCATTTCTTTCAGGTTTGCAGTTTAATGTTTTTGTTAGCTCTGTATTTAATATGCAGCTGTACCAGTGGGCGATATATATCGTCTATGATAATATCTTAATTGCTGTGTTAACGATGCGCGAGCTGATACGCTACTGACTGGGGAAAAAACATCAATCAGAACACCTCAACTCTACACGCTCACTACTTCATGCTTTAGTATAGGCTGTTAGGAGTGCGCATTGAGAGTGCTAGCATAGGCTACAGCTAGAAGAGCTGCCTAACAACACACCTAAAGCTGTAAATGAGTCAACACTGCCAGCCTTGCAGTCTACTGCCTTAGATTTAACTCCTAGGTAAGGATCATCTTCACTCGCGTGCAGCTGGTTTGGTTTTGAAAAGACTGACGATGCTCAGAAGACGGGCAGCTAAACCTAAACCAGCTAAGGGGTCCGGCAAAACACAGACTCAGCAAACTTAAGCGGAGTCATTCCCTAAAAAAGCACCATCGCCCGATGATGCTAGGTAATCCACACCCTTAATTAAAAAAAAAAAAGCAAAATATCAACGCTATGTTGTTGCAAACTGAAAAAGAAAGCATGACGATCTGCTGAAAACATTTTTGAAAAGCTGCTCACATCCTAACATTTGACAGGCAGTGTTTATTGCTGTGCTTCAGTGGATGTGGTCTGTTGTTATGTAAACACCAACTGCTTCCTTTTACATCTTAAATTATGTAGAGATTTTCACTTGACTTCCATTAAACTTCAGTACAAAGTACCAGTGTCGCTTAAGACACTCTCTAAACAATCACTATAAATTGCATCAAAACAGACAATAACTGTAGGGGTGACATTTAATGCAAAAGGTGGGGAGGCATCCCGGCTGATGAAATTAAATTGCTTTTTATGACTGAACCGTTTACTGAACGAGTAAGTGAGTAAACGGGCCGAGTCTCCAGCTGTCTGTGTTTGTCCTGCTCTCGGGGCCGAGTGGGCTGAAGCGTCCGTTGGGAGAGGCCTAATTTTCTCACCAACTGAGCACCGAAAACAAAAGCCAGCCATCTGATTACGTGCAAATGAGCTTTTCCAGTCCCACCAATCTGAGGCGCAGCGGGTTTTGATGAATTACATCTCACAGAGACGTTACTGCACTCTGGAACGGGGACAGCCGCAGTGGAAGCCCCTGCTTTCACCAGTCAGCCACATTATAAGGACCTACACTTGTGTCCTTCTGCGCTGACATCAATTTGCATGCTTCATCAGCATGGGGAAATGTCAAGTCACTCCATAACTAGAAATCTCATGTTGTAGCCATGAAACGAAAACAGCTTAAATTCATGGGAAACGTCAAATCACTTCCACTAGATGAAAATGTTAACTGTCAAAATCCCATTATGGGGAACCATTTGTGTGGCCCTGAGGATGTTTTACTCACCTTAAAACATAGGATGGGCGCAGGAGGCAGGGATAACCCACTTTACTGGCAAAGGCAAACGCGTCTTCCTGAAGAAAGAAACACACACACACACACACACACACACACAAAGAAACTGTCTATCACAGTGCTCTAGACAGCATCCAATTGCCTACAGGAAACTGATACAGAGAGGATCTGAAACTTTGTCTTCAGATTGTAGTAAGTTTCTCTCTCAGCTCCAGAGACCAAACAGAAGGCAATTACTGTGGACAAAATCCTCCTCCAGAACTCAGGACTTTGTGTCGAACTGACCGTGTTAGAAAAAAACTCCCAGAAAAAGAGGAAGCAGACAAATGCAGCCAACTCTAAAAAGTCAAATAACTTTAAGGAATTTTTAAAAAGTATATATACACACACACATTCATATGCATGCTTTTAACACCCCTGTTCAAAAATATGTTTTATTGAATTTCTATGTTAAAAAATTATTTATCTGCAAATATTGGTGCAAAGTTTTTGTTTTGCAGAGGCCACAAGTCAGGTTTTGTTCTTTCACAATAGATATTTTTTCTAACGTTAAATTGAGAACGTTCAGAGCTAAAGTTGAGCCTCAATATTTTCATTCAAGGCTTTATTCTTTATTTTATAACGCTTTCTTTCTATTCATCATTCTACTCATTCTACATTATTCTACATCGACACTTTTTATTACATAACAGTTTAGATTTTACAGCCTTTAACATAATAGTTGAAACATAAAAAGACTACTAGCATCATAATAAATAGCTACTAAGTAAGTTTTAGTTTGTCAGAAGATATTCCTCAACATCACTGAATGTGTCTGGGATAAGTTGCTAAAGCAACACTACTAAATTTTGGAGGTGTGGCAGCAGATTGATTTGAGAAACTGAAAGTGAATCTCCTGACAAGATGAAATGAAGGTAAAAAGTGGACCCCCTAAAAACTTAACCATCTGATATTGTATTAAGTTTTCATATTCAGTAATTCTGGGTAATTTGAATTTAAAAAGTCACCGCATCTTCAACAAATTGGTTTTAACAGTGACTCCAAACATTTAAACAATAATGTGTTTTATTTCGTCTTATTTAGTTTGTTCTTGACGCCAACACTGCACACAGTATGTACTGAACTATATTGTCTGTACATCATTTTAATAATATATTTACATAACTAATATGTATGAAAATAATGATGTATCTTATTTCACTAATCAGCAATGGATTACATTATAAACGCTATGTGGAGGAAGTGACCTCAATTGCACACTCTCCAGGTCCTCCTGTTGTTTTGACACTGCTTATCCTACAAGTGGCTTAGCCCTGCACCCTATGCAGTCCGGCTCAATAACCAATGGTCTATTAAAATGCAAGCGGTGCTGTCAGCGAAGAAATAGTAGTCGACGTCAGGGGGAACACTGCCACCTCACTGGCCCATCACAAAAGAGCCAGGGCAGTTAATGGACGAGGCAGCTAGCCTCCAGACAACACGTTTCAGCACTTCTAACATCAACAAGTCAAAAGCACTCAACACACCTCGGGAGGATTGGGTGGCGAAAGTTGCCTTTCACATGTACAAAATGCCACCAGTGTTGAAACGTGACCAGCCTGTGTTTGCAAATTGTTTCCATGCATGATTGAAATTGAGATTTCTTGGAAATCTGAGGTGAACAAGGGTAATGATAGGAAATTCTTTTCACAGAAAATAACTTGGAACAAAGAAAGATTACGACGAAATTACAAAGAAACTACATATCAAACTTCAGCTATAAAACAGAATTTTTAATTCACTCGCCATGTGGTTGATCAGTAAAAACAATTGATGTTGGAGCATTTGCCTCTATCTGATTTTTTTCTCAAATTGGAAGTCTAAGTAGGTTCTGCACATTAGGGGTGTGCCATATTGTATCATACACAATAATATTGCCAACATTTTTGAATATTGTGAACGATATTATACCCTGCAATATCGTGCCATATCACCCATCCCTAATTATCACATCAGGGTACTACTTTTACAGTTTTTAGCAAAATAATTTTTTTTTTTTAATTCAATGTTTTGTCATATCAGAGTATCGTTATCGCAAAAGTACCATGAAATATCGTGATATTAAAGTAGGGCCATATTGCCCACCCCTACTGCACATGTGCATTTGCATCATAACAGGAGATTATAACTTAACACACTGGTAGCCAAAGCTGGTTTGCAGAGGAGACAAAGTTTTTACTTATTTAGTTCACAGGATGGACGTTCATGAATAGCAATAGCAAAGCTGTTTAGACGAGTATATGAGCAAGTAAAGTGGGTTTATAAACTATAAAGCAAATAAAAACACAGTATGTTTCTCAAACCAGCTGCTGTTCGTCACAACTGTGACTAAACTCGCTTGATGCTTGTATGTGTGTGTAATGTGTGTGTAAACTGAGATTTTAATCAGATTGTTGAGCAGAGTGTGCCTATAATCACCTTAGTCTTAATCCATAATCGGAATTAATTCATGATTAGGATGAATTCATTTGGATTGGTGAATATCTTAGAATGTAAACACAGCAACTGAGCCAAAAAACGACAAATGCTAACATGAAGCATTTCTGAGATATGTGCACTACTGAGATGGCACCAAAAGTGTGGCTGAGGAAACAAGAAGAGATGCACAAATAAAATAATTTTTTGTGGTGTTGTGCAAGACGGTGCAGATGGGGCTCACCAGGGAGTTTAGGGCTCTCCATGGCGCCTGAGCGACACCAAGATCGTCCAGGATAGCAGAGAAGACGGAACGCTCCTCGGCCCGGTCGATCTGCAGTGGGTTCGTGCCCAGAATCTTCACCCCATTCTGGTGTAGAGGCACGGCCAGGTTATTGGGGATCTGCCCTCCTACTGAGACTATGCAACCAGTGCAGCCCTACAGAAAAGATAAAGAGTTAGCTTTCTCACAGTGATCATGAGCGATTAATTACAATACACTGATAACTATCTACCTAATCTATATTAGGCTATCATGATGCACTCACCTGAAGATACTGAACATCTAAGAAATGTTGGAATGCACTGAGCAAAGTCACTAATAATGCTTAACTGTTGTTGGTAACCGTGGTCGATAGTTAAGGATGGGTTAAGATGTGGGCTGTTTACGTTCTGAGAAAACTGTGTTTCTAGTTATTTAAAAGGTAAATGGCTGATTGTCATGGTTTGGATTTAAACATTGAATACTTTGAGCTTAATGCATACAATGGCAGGCTGTTATGTTATCCCATGTGATTGATAAGCCCTTGCTATGTTATCCCAGGTGGCTGCTAAATCACTGCTATGGTATATAAGTGTTTTCTAATGTACTGCTAGGTGGCTGCTAAAGTGTTATACTAGGTGGCGGCCAAGGTACTTTTAGGCGGTTGTAATGCTTATACCAAGTATTTCTTAATTAATTGCAGTATTTTCTCTGTATGTTTAATTCAGTAAAATCGCACTTACAAAAATAAAAAATACAAAAATAAGTTTGTATCACCTGTACATAAAATAGTCCTGAATCACTTAAAAATAATCAAATCGAAAAGAGCAAAAGTATGATGCACTGAACCATTTCCTACACACTCCAACCAATTAAATCTTTATTTCTTCTGTAATGGTGAAATCTGCCTGAGCTTCTCTGAGAGAAATAATAGGCCTTGCAGATTGAAGTAAATGGTTTGGTATCCAAACGTTTGAAATTTCTGATAGATGCAAGTGTTGCCCCATTGCGCATTTCTACTTTTTCCCCCACCTGGTGGTCTTAACATGTTTGTTTAGTTCTCTTTCTTTCTTTTCATTTGTCTTCCATGCTTTGAAGAATGATGGACACAGGTCACGGGCCAGCCTCGATGCGTGACCCTGCACACTTCTCCAATCGGAGAGCACTCACTCTCTATCTCCCTGATCCACTGTCTTGCATTCCCATGGCAACCACATGTATGACCACTTCATTATTCATGCCCAGGTTTTGCCGACCCCCTCCAGGTTTCTATGCTCACTCTAATACAATGTTAATTACCACAACACAGCGTTTGGGAATTTCCATGCATGAACCATTTCGTATCGGAATCTTGTTTTTCCTACCCCCCAAAACCAAAATAAAAATAAACACTTCATTATCCCGTGATCCAATCACCCTTAACCGGCTTATAACCAATCAGAAAAGGAAAAGTCAAGGGGTATTATCTACCCAGAGGAGACCGAGCTCAGCTGGTGGGGCCTGGGCTCGAACGTGATCAGGTTTTTGCGGCCTCTGTGGAGATGGAACCGGCAGTATCGAGATAATGCAAGTTGGCCTTATGTCCTGAAATGATCCCTGGCGAGTTAATTGCTCATAGGACAAGAGCATTAGGTTATTAGAGCCATGTTCTAATGGCATACCCACACACGCATTAATCAGACTTAATTTCTGCGAGAGGCTAATTGCTTATATTTTGAGCACACTTCAGTATAATGGGATTTTATTGGTGGGCTGATGAAAATCTGACTCTGTCGAGTTTTTAAAAGGTCAAAGCAACCTGCAAACACAGGCTTATAACGGTGCAACAGGAGATGCGGACCCCGAGGACTCCACAGACAACAGAATTCAAAAAGGTGGCAACATCAGTTACACATACTGCACTTTTTTGTATGAGCTGTATATTATATTGTATATGTAGACATAAACAGCACTGTGTTGACTGCTGAGCACAATTTATAATGGCAAAAACAGAATTTGTGCTTGCAGAACGTCATGCAGCTCTGAATAAAACATTTCAGCTTGTTTGGCTGTGCTGGTTTTGATGGCCCTGAATCCTCTACTAGAGGGAAGTGGCTGGAAGAGGTGCTGTCCAGGATGAGATAGGTCACCTGTAATGTTGCCAGCATGCTTCATCACCCTGCTGGTGTGGATTTCCTGAAGCTCTGGCAGATTACATCCAATGATCTGCTCTGTTGTCCTAATTATGTGCATAGCTCATTGTTCAGGTTATGGATGATGTGAGAATGGACTTGAGGATCGCTCTGTAGAGCTAGATCAACAGGGTCTACGGCAGGTTGAATTTCTTCAGCTGTCTCAGGAAGACTCCGTGTTTTGTTTTCTCGACTATGAAGTCCTCTTCCACTGAAGGTCGCGGGAAATGGTGGTGCCCAGAACCATGAGGGATTCCACAGTGAAAACCATAGAGCCATTGATGAGATAGAGTTCGCTCAAAGTCCACAATCATCTCCAGTCTTTTGCATGATCAGCTGCAGATGGTTGCTGCTGCACCAGGAGACCAGCTGCTCACCTTCCTTTCTGTAGGCAGACCATTGGCTAATAGGCCCACCATAGTGGTTTCATCTGTGAACGGTGCATGCACACCTCAAGAGACAAAAGTGCCACTGCAAACGGAAGACATTCATTTTCAGTGAGAGTCAATGACACTCAACAGTGTTCAGCGATGCGAATGTGAGTATTGAAGTGAGCAAATTCAACTACATGAGCTACAAGTTGAGCTCTGCTTTATGCAAATAAGCAGCAATCCGTGGCAGGGCTTACCAATCAGAAATAGGTTCTTAGGTCCCCCCAAAACCACTTTGGCTCCTATAAAAGATTTGTTTCTTTCAGAAAATAAGAGAGACTCATTACTGCTGTGTGCAGCTTTTCTGTCCTTTATGAATATCCTTATTTTTAAACAAGGACCTCATGAAAAAACAAAACTTGGAATGAAGTTTCAGAAATGTGTAAATGACATTGAAACTAGAAAATACAGCATAGTTAGCTCAGGTCAGTTAACATGTGTATTGGTACTCATGGAAACTTTAGGAAAGAGATTATGTCTTTAAGGTGTGTTAATTCAATAAAGCTCAAATATGCCAACATGCTGGTGGACACGCTCACCAGTGACTCCCGCACAGGCAACGGTGAGCATGCAGGGTAAGAGACATGGTCGCTTGGTCGCATGGTGTACAGACTAAAGAGAAGGGGTAAGAGCACGAAACCTCATGGTATACTCCGGATCCACGGGTCTGATGTGGTTTCCAAGCTGCACTTGCTGTCTCCTGTTTGTCAGGAAATCTATAATCCATCAGCACATGGGATCTGGTGCAGGCCACTAGAACAATTTTGATCTGCAGCAGCTCTGGCACTCTGTCCACAAACAGAACCCTGGCATAGGTTCCAGGACTGATGAAAACAAGCTTTAATGCAGTAAAAAGTGGGAATTGATCTTTCGAGCTTGTTGAAAGAACAACACTTTGGTTCCAGACTTCTCCTGGACCTCTTGAGCCAATCCACTGATTTAATAAGCTCTACCACCTGCACACAATCACAACTTACTGAAGGACTGATTAGTCGAATCCGGTATTGGACTAATGTTTATTGAACCATTTCCAAACCTCTCCTTGAGGAAGCCCAGTATTACTTGTGACTACAAAAAGAGGTTTGAAAATGGTTTAATAAATATTAACATGTGTAAAATCACTAGTTATTGTATTAATGAGTAAAGCGTAAATACCATCTTTATCAGACTGTGTACATGTTTTTCAGTACTTGAGTCTGATACCACAATGAGTTACCTATTTAAAATTAAGATGTTAGTATAAATGAGTGCAATGCACCTTAAAATTAAATAATTACATCCTAGCTGATTTTAAACAATGTGCATTAATGTGCTATGCTACATTAGCTATTTAGATCAGGTAGTGCTGCAGTGAAGTATTTTTGTTCCACATCAGGAAAGCACTTCTGCACAGCTGTTAAAAGTATGTTTCAAAGTTCAAAATCTCAGTCAGTCTCTTTCAACAACAATCTCCATATCACAGTTACAGCAGGAGTCACATCTAAGGCTAAGAGCTCACTAGTGGGGTTTTACATCGCTTTTGATTGAGCTGTAGTCAGATGTCCTCTAATGCAAGACATACGCTGTGTGGTTTTAGAAACCTTGTTCTTTGTTGACTTGCACATTGTGGGCTTTAGCTGTGCATGATGGTTTATTGAAACATGTAGTGTATGCTCACACTGCACAAAAACTGATGTGGTGCTATTGACACGTTCTATGAAACGTAGCTTCTACAGACAGTCTATACAGACAGTGTCTATAAACAATTATTAATAAAGCTGTTTTGTTAAAAACAACACACTGCACACAGAGTACTGAGCAACAACAATGTGCACTAAAAAGGTTCATGACAGGACAATACGATCTCTTTACTGCCTGTTTTACAAAGACTAATCAGACTAAAAATTCTGTATTTACAGATTTCAATAGCAAATGTCAGTGTATTTTTTCTTCATTTTGCTAACCTACATTTCTTCACCCATATTAAGGAAAGGGTTATAATTATTGTATAATTGTACAATTGTTGTTTAACAAGCTAAAATCACACAATGAGTATCTGATAGGGTCAGTAACATTTCTTTGCATAAGCAGTTCCCCGTTCACTGCCAGCCTGAGGCCTTTGTCCAAAAGCATGAGAGCATACACTAGGCTTATGCCACATAGTAGCAGCTGGTATCAGATGGCAGAACTAGTGCATTTTTATGAGGAAGTGAATAAGCATGGTATTGGGCCAACACTTGACACCAGTATCTGTACTAATGCATCCCTAATCTTAATATTAGTGTTCTTCCAAGCAAATAGATGCTTAATGTCTGGATCAATAGCTATTACCATTGAATTTTCTCTGTTTTCCTGTTATATATAATTTATGTATATACTACGGATGGGCATTTAAGCAAGCCCCCGAACATACAGAACTCTACTGTATGCCAGCTATCAGGTGGATGACACTCAGCATCCCAAGAAAACGTGCTCCTCAGCATCTCACTACTACTGCACTATACTATAGCAAAATATACATGGTGTGGCATATACAAAAGAGTACACAGATACATGCCATGTTTCCATTTTCACATCAGCTAATGTTATGAGCTGTAATGCAAGATGCAGGCTCTTCACTGCCATCTGGGGGAGTACAGGTGAGACATTTTATTGTTCTCAAATATGAGAGTGTATAACGAGACAAAGTTCTAATATCCTATTTTTTATTTTGTGATTATTTGAAATTTTGACTCATACACAAGATTTTTTGCATGTGTAGTTATCATTTTGTGCATACAGTTTGTAGAGTGAAAAGTATTACTGCTGGATTTCCAATATTTTCATTTTTTGTGCAGCACACACTCTAAAACACAGACACATGCACGTCACGTTTTGTCTCAGAGTTTTGGAAATGCACAACAAAAGGGAGGTATGGAGCCGAGCTGTGTATTAAGAAGGGCGTTTCATCTGCACCAGAGAGCGGAAAGGCAGAAAATCTATTTCCTTAAAGTTTGCAGAAACGGAAGTCTAAGTATAGGTGTGTGAAACTCAATAACAAGCTGCATAACTTCTACTTTTCCTTCTATCCCTTCTCAGTCTCAGCCTGCTCCTGCTTTTAAGCTTTGAGACAAATTGAAAGCACTGACTGCTTCAGAAGAAAAACTAAAGAAAAAGGCACCTTGTCTGATGAATGCTTTGCCATCTCACTCGTGTTGCATACTGTATCGATGTACAATAATGTTCTGTAATGTATGTTCCAACAAAAACACTGAACTCATATAGTCGTATCCAGATATCCTTGCCAAAAAGTGAGAACTGCTCAAGTTACCCAAAGGGAACAGATGCATAGAACGAACTTTGTCCTCTCACCTCCTGCTGTGTGATGTCCAGAATGCGTTCTAGGGTCAGCTCCTCGAAGTAGAGTCGGTCGCACTCATCAAAGTCGGTGCTGACCGTCTCTGGGTTATGGTTCACCACCACTGTACGCTTCCCCATCTGTCTGAGGGTGCGGATGCTCGACACGGCACACCAGTCAAATTCCACACTGCTGCCTGGAAGCGTAAAGCAATATTCACATATTCGCAGTCTGAGAGATCTCATGCCAAATCACAGGCCTCATTTTTAAGGAAAGAACATCCATGGATAGTGTCCACCAGGTTTAATCTGTGATTGGAAATCTGATTCAAGACAAGCAATGTAAAGTATTCAATATTACTATATTTTATAGTATTACTATATTACTGTAATACTATATTAGTATGTGGTAGCAAAAAAATTCAATGAATTGACAATAGCAGAAACCTTTCCATCACAGAGAAAAACAGTGACTCACCAATGTGATAAGGACCACAGCCCAAAACCATCACACCCTGATCTCTGAAGTCCAAGTCATGCTCCTGTTGGAACGACAGAAACAACACAGTGAAGGGGAATTTCACTGACATTTAAAAAACATCTGCAAAATTCAGTGGTTGAGATTACTCAAAGTGCTTTTGGTCATAGTAACCAGGGATCACAATGTGTCCAATGTGAATGTAGCCACATGTCAGGCATCACACTGTTATGTCTACTGTGAATAAGCTTTTGGAGCCATTACACAGCTCAGGTGTCTGATTTCTCTAGAACAGAGCAACAGAGCATCAAAGCACTTTGAATGACTTAATTATGTAGAAACTCAGCAAAATCAGTGAAAACTGTTTTAACAATATTTAGGAAAGGTCTTAAGAACCTCAGCGGTGCGTTCAATTAGTTAACCCATTTAGATGTTGACACTACTGTGTTCATTACTTGTCTGGCCGTTTAGGTGGTAAAACATTTGCTCACCTGGCCGTGGTAGGTACAGTAGAGGTAGTTTGTGACAGCAGGATACTCTGCAGCAAGTGTGTCAATCTAAAAGAGAGTGGAAAGGAGATATTTGAGTGGGAGACAGAAAAACAAATCAAAATATGAATCCTTTTATTCTCAGACAGGCATCAGGTACGGATAGATGTTTTTACGTCCTCTGAGGTGTTTAATGGAGAACCACATTGCCAGAAACACATTGATTTTACTATTAAGGAAATATAGGCACAGTGGGAGAACATAATACTAGTAGTGCAGTTATACCACTATATACTGTGATTGCATTACACCTTGACCTACATTAAACACACTTGTAAACAAGACTAGTGTGACCAAAATACTTTTAAAGAATCAAAGCATTTATGTAAGCCAGCAAACCACCCACAGAAACTCATTTGGAACTAAAGCCGCCCAATATGGATATGAAATGTGTTGCTTGATACAACCAATGACATAAAAATTAATAAATTACTTTAAAAATAGTGTGTGTTGCAAATACAGATTCGTTTCACTGTGTTTACTTAAAATCTATTTAAGCGAATAAAAACAAATAAGATTTTTTTTTTAAATGTAAAGAAGAAAAGAGTAAAATATAATGGTGTGCGCTGTGAAGCTAAATAAGGACACACAGTGTCACTGATGCAAAGCACTGCTGTATGAAGCATCAAAAGCTTTATTGAATGCCCCCTTGTGGGAAATATGCAGCCTGCAAAAACTTGAGTGAATTTAGATTTTAGAACTAGAATTAGCCACATGTGTTTGCACACAGCGGAAATTGACCTTCGCATTTAACCCATCCGTGCAGTGAAACACCCACATATACACACACTAGTGAACACACTAGGGGGCAGTGAAACACCCACATATACACACACTAGTGAACACACTAGGGGGCAGTGAAACACCCACATATACACACACTAGTGAACACACTAGGGGGCAGTGAAACACACACATATACACACACTAGTGAACACACTAGGGGGCAGTGAAACACCCACATATACACACACTAGTGAACACACTAGGGGGCAGTGAAACACACACATATGCACACACTAGTGAACACACTAGGGGGCAGTGAAACACCCACATATACACACACTAGTGAACACACTAGGGGGCAGTGAAACACCCACATATACACACACTAGGGGGCAGTGAGCACACATGGCCGGAGCGGTGGGCGGCCCTATCCACAGCACCTGGGGAGCAGTTGGGGTTAGGTGCCTTGCTCAAGGGCACCTCAGTCATGGCCTGCCGATCCCGGCGATCAAGCCGGCGACCCTCCAGTCACAAGACCGGATCCCTAACCTTTAGGCCATGACTGCCCCATGGTTTCAGTTTTAAAACAACCAAAATTGCCTGGCAAGTATTTACCATTTGTATTACTATAATATATACTTTTATTTTTAACATGGACCCCCATAATACATATAATACCTTAAAAAGCTCCTTATGGTTTACTATACACTCTATGCATTTTACATACACAGCTTTGACAGTGAGTATTTTTAAATCATGTTTTAAGCAGTTTTACAGGCTAACAGTTCAGCACAGAGACGTTCTTGAGCTTTTCCATCAGGTTGTTTAGTGGAATGGTATTTGTTTGTATCATCATGGTAGAGAAGTGTTCAAGTGCAGGGAAGCAGTCAGGCTTTTAACACTACATTCTAGTATAAAATTATTTGACCTCCGTTATCCCAGTCCTTAACTATGTGTTTAATGAAACTTGTACTGAGATAATGCAAAAAATGAGCCAAACATAAGACATATTTCACAGTATAAAGAATTATTGGTAGAGAATTGTGTGACTTGTTTGAGAACAGCTGTGTACACATATATAGTAAGACAGATGAATTCATTAGTGCAGAGAAAAAGAGAAAAGAGAACAGGCAGAGAGAAGGAGCTCATTAGCAGAGCTGCACCTCATGCATAAAGCGACAACTAATAGCTGTGGCCCTTTGGGCAGTAGGTCCTGACCTGTTTGACCCATGGTCGGATGTTGTGGCTCAGCCTCAGGGTGCGGGCCTCACCCTCAGAGCTGCCCAGGGCCTGGCCTACCTGCCGGTCTGAAAAGCCCTCCTTCTTGGCCTTCAGCAGCACCTCGCCTGGCACTGTGGAGCTAAGAGCCAACAGAGATGATCAGCGTTACAACACCTAAACCCCTCAGTGGACATCTTATAGCCAAACATCACCTCATTATTGCTCGGCTTATTTAAGCATATTATAATAACTTAAACAGTTTTAACTAGACGTAAACAGCAAGGCGATTTTACTACTTCAATAAGTAAATTCAGAAAGTAATTTTAAACATTACTGCAAACAGTAGCAAAGAAAAGAATGCCTAAAAATAATGATGTTATTTATTTTTCATGCTGTTGGCAGCCCAAAGAGCGTTATAAACAGATAATAAAGCTTATAAAAGTGATAAAAATGTTCTAACTAACAAAATAAATAGCTAGCATTTACTGATATTGCTAGCTTGCAGATAAAACTCCAGTACACCACTTCAGGCTTTATGATAAAACATAAGAAAATAACATTTTGAGCTAATACACTGAAGGGGCACTTCTGCCTAAATTCAAAACATAAATTAATCTTTTTACTTCAAGAGGAAAAACCAAACAAATCTATTTTTGCACAACCCTACGCTAATTACATATGTTTTTAATTAAACAAAACTTCATAATGAATTCTAGTCTAGGCATTTAGGCATTTAGTAAATGTGTAGACTAGATATGACAGACACACACACACACACACACACACACACACACACACACACACAGGACCTTTTCTTGTTCAACAATTACAGACTGTAGTCCATATGATGCTCTGCATACACTGTTGATCCACTTTACCCTGTTCTTTAAAGGTCAGGACCCCCCACAGGACCACCACAGAGCAGGTCCTATTTGGGAGGTGGATCATTCTCAGCACTGCAGTGACACTGACATGGTGGTGATGTGTTTGTATGTGTTGTGCTGGTGTGAGTGGATCAGACATAGCAGTGTTTAAACACCTCCTCAGTGTCACTGCTGGACTGAGAATCGTCCACCAACCAAAACTATCCAGACGGCAGTGTCCTGTGGGCAGCGTCCTGTGTCCACTGATGAAGGACTAGAGAACACAAACTGTGCAGCAGCAGATGAGCTACTGTCTCTGACTTTACATCTACAAGGTGGACCAGCAAGTAGTAGGAGTGTCTAACAGAATGGACAGTGAGTGGACACAGTGTTTAAACACTCCAGCAGCACAGCTGGGTACAAACCAAATAGTGAGGAACAGTGAGCTAAATATCACATGTAACTCTTACATATTATTCAGCTTTTCCAGCTTTAGTCAGAGCATAATATCACTCAAGAGAACAACTTTTTAGATTGTTGCACTGTGATGTCATGCAGTTGCAGTGTGGTCGGTCCTATGGAAAATAAGACAATGTTGATCTACTAGTAGGTGTAAGAAAATATTATTATTATGTTATGTTTCATGATCCTGTATCAATTCTCAAAAAAACACAGTATGGATACACAGATTCTTGGCAAAAAGTGAATCATTGTGTGTTGTGTTTAAACCTCTGACCACTAGAAGGCAGTGTTTTAATCCATTTTCAGCTCCACTCCAACATTAACAAGCAGCACAAGAGCGCAATGCTATTGTAAACATTGACAAACCTGTTCATATAGTGGTGTGTTTTAAGAGTAGGATTTGAAAAATCACAATATATCACTCCACTTGCAGTATCGCAGTATATCGTGATATATTGAATCGTGACCGCTGTATCACGATACATATTGTATCACCAGGTCCTTGCCAACACACAACCCTACCTACTAGAAGAGGAATTTGGCCAATTTGTCAAGTTATTCTGTAATAAACAAGTATCCGCAGTCACGGCTCCATTAAAATAGTTTGCTGCAGAGGCTGTGTTTACTTTTCACTTCAGTAAAATTTAACTGAAAAAATAAATGTTATTAAGGTCAGGGCGGCACAACTTACATACAGATAAATAAAACAAAACTTTGCTGGTGGAGTTCAGCATTTTAGTTCAACTTTTATTTTAACCTACTTAAAACAATATCATCAATTTAAAGAGGCAAAATACAGACTGCTGTTCTAAAAGTATAATAAGATGCAGAGGAAGTAAGAAATCCTGCATCATATCCATCCCTGAGCCAGCTTAATTAGTGAGGACGGTGCAGCGTTGTTGTCTAGTGGGCGGATTCTTGTAGTGTTGTTGTCGTTTGAATGCCTATGTTACTGCACCACCACAAACATGGGCTGCCAGTCTCTGTAATTCCTGATTGGTGGTTTAAGACACTAAATTATACCACAAACGCTGGTGCATTGGCACAACGCATCAGGAAGCCGAAAAGTGCTATGAGCATAATGTCAGGGAAAGATTTCACCTCCCCCTCAGCAGCGCCATAACCATGGCAGGCCACCAGCATGGGGCAGCAGGTGTGCGAGACGCAGTAGTGTCAGTCTCTGTGGACAGACGATTTCAACAGCTATCCCACACACCAACTGTGAGCTTCTACTAGAGACGTACTCAGAGTTAGTCAGTGACCCACGCAGCACAATAACACTGCGGTGCTTCATATGGACGGGAGATTTATGCCTTTGTTTGTATGCGAGGCATCTTGTGGATTCACATTTGGCTGGCTATGTCAATAAACTGTGTTTCACAGTGACTCACTGTATGGCAACCCACTGTTTTGTCAATACACTAAATTTATTTTTTTTTTTCGATAGTTTAGGACATGATGTACCTGTATGGACAGGATATGTATACAGAGTCTGTTTCCAGTGTGGACTAAATGATGACTGGATCAGAAGAGTTTGGTGCTACTTTGTTAGCACAACAGCACTGTATTTTTAGAATAAAGGCATATATCAGTGACATCAGCATATCACATATTTATGGAGTCATTAAAAAATGACAAAGGATGATCTCAGTCATGTCTGCGTCAGTGGAGTCATGCTTTAGCTTATGGCCTAAAACCCTCAAATCCCATTTGTGTTTCTCATACGGATGCATACGAAACAAAAATAAGCACTACTTGAATGGATTTCAAAAGGCCAGACAGATGCTGTCAGCAGCTGAACGTCATCGGCTGCTCGTGAAGGTGCTCCTGCCTATGAGTTTCAATATGAAGAGTGATTTACTTATGACTACACAATGGCAATATTACTTCAGGGATGTTAAAGCATGAGAATTGCATTGCACAGAACAGTCAGTGAGTTTACCTGACTGACAACTGGACTATAGTGTGAATAGCTTAAAATACAGCCACATTGCCATCTACTGGCAACCATCTATAACTTCTTTGGTTCACTTGCTAGTGATGTGAGAGCAAGTACAGCTATCTCCTAATGTTTGTATTGAAAAATTGTGTTTCCCTCCCTCTAGTGTAAATGATCTGTACTTCGGAGCTCACACTGTACTGTCCCATACATACCTGTTGTACTGACTCAAGTGCTGCCCCAGCTCCGTAATGCATCTGAGTTTGTGCAGAAACCATTTATCAATAGCCGTGAGCTGATGGATCTGGTCTACGGGGACTCCGTTGTGCAGAGCCTGGGGGAAAAAGATTAACATGTCTAAATTTGCTGCTGAAAATAAGTCAATCAGTGCTCGAACAGAAATCGTGAAAAGAGGCCAGTTGTTGGGCAAATTGGGATCTACAACAAATTGTTGGGTCATTGTTAAATGAGGAATAATGGCTCTTGATTGCAAGCTGTGAGCTTGCTGCCTCCGCTGAATATAAAGAGGGGGCCCAATGAGCTGTGGCCCACTGTTGCCGTGGAGAGGGGTCCACTTTAGCTGCTGGCCAATCAGCATGCGGACCCTGGCCAGCCTGGCTTTTCAACAGGGGACATAAGCAGGTCTGAGGGAAATTACGTGCCCAGGGACCAACATGAAATTACAGTGGAGCTATTATTGCAGGGCCAACCTTGAGAGTTATTGATATTTCGTGGCTTGATACAATTTGGACCATTAGTTCTTAATAAATCTGCCAGCACCAATAAATTCATTCAACGCTCATGAAATATTTGGTTTCAAATAGCAACAGGGCTCAAGAGTGAGGCGGTGTTTTCAAGGAGACTCTGAAACAACCATGATGACATCAGCAGCAAGAACAACAACAATCAGAAAAAAACAATGGCTTACGTCAATATATTGCGAAGAAACATGATACAAAAATTTCGAATTATAATAAAGCGATCAAAAATCTGATAATACAGAGAATCTCAAACGTGTCAACAGTAAATAAGTGGAAAATTTCTTAACAGATGTTAAGTATAATGCAGCAGCATTACCGAAGGTATCCTCCTACTCACTGCCTAACCTTACAAACTTATGCAGAAACAGTGAATCATTGTGGGCAACAAAACAGCATAACGTCTCTTAGCATTTTATGTTGTCTATGCATTAGTCCTAACTGTTATACCATGATTAACGATTAGCTGATGCTTAAATATCAGTAGTATATTCAACTAGAGATGGACCGATCAGCTTTTTTGAGGCCGATTCCGATCGCTGATCACCTTTCAGCACGATTGGCCGATAGCCGATACCGATCGGGGTTGGGCTATATGCCATGGTAGGGCTACATGTAGTTATTAGCGCAAGCAAATCATGAAACATGGTCTAAACTGGTTTATTACCATTTTTAATGAGCTCATATGAAACAGCATCATATTTTTACAAAAGGAAAACAAACAAATATCCACAATACTGCAATCATTCAATTTAGACCCTTAATTTAAAATGGAAAAAGCTAATAAAATAAATGCAGTCAAAACTGCAGTCATTAAACGCAGACTCTGTTATTTTAAACAAAAATCTGTAATCATTAAATGTAGATCTTGAATTGCTCAATCGGTCAGATCTGGTCTGTATGGTGTTCTGGGTTATTTGTTTTGTGCTAGCTGTGCGTGCTAGCTCTGCTGTTTGCTGATACTCACTGTATTTATCTGTGTGGAGTGCCGTATCAGATTAATAGTGTAAAATGTCTTTGTCTTGGTTCCTACAAGAGACGCTGATTTTACTCATTTTAAAACGTCCTGGATGAGTCTGCCTCACATACGGTAACAAACTGCCAGACGGACATGCTTACTTTCTGCGCATGCTTTTCTCGCGACGACGCTGCTTTAGTCAGTCTGTTGAAAATGAAAGTGTGTGTATTTCCACCTAGTGGTTCAGATAGGAATTGCAGGGAGGGGGTTCTTCTCTTCCTAGATGAATGGCTAGCTGTAAATACAGAAATTAGGCTCATTTGTTTAACGCCATCCATCGGCTCTCGGGATCGCCTCTAAATTGGAGAAATATCGGCCGATCACTGATTGCATATTTTGATTAAAAATCGCCCAAGTGGCTTTAGATACATAGCCGATGGATCCTTCCATCTCTATATTCAACATATACCATTTAAACTATGCTGCCCCTTGAATGTGCCCAAATTGACTGCTGGCCAAAGTAGAAGATACTTCCACACAAATTTGTGAGTGAAGAGACGTGAGTACTACCTTGGCAAGGGAGAAGATGCGAGTGCTAGAGGGCACGGCCAGCTCCTGGCACAGGTCATACTGCTCACTCCAGGCTCTCTTCAGGGGCAGCTGTGGCACAAAGCCGTCCACTGAGGGGTGGCACATCCGCAGTGCCTTTTGGATGCTCTCCTCAAAGGTGCGACCCACTGCCATTACCTGAGACGCAGGGGGAGGGGGAAGAAGAGGACAAGAAGACAGGAGAGATGTGGAGAGGAAAACTTAATGGCTGGGAGCTGTGAATAGAAATATATCTGGAGATGTGAACAAAGACTTTGTGTCAGGCATATCAGGGACTGGAGTGGTTGTGCAAACGTATTAAAACATACTGAAACTTATTTTAGTATTGGTTATTTTTTATATTTTATATAGTATGTTAGATTAAATGCTAATGTACATACAATATACATGACTAAATCCACTGGTATGGATGCAAGACATGCACACCAAATATCGTATCCTATTTTTTTCTTGCATTTTATTTTACTTGTGTGATTAAACAAGCCGTTACTGTGCTTTTACAGTTGTCGGTAAATACTTCTTATAACAGTCAGCATGCATGAGCAGGGCTAAACTGCTATAGGCTTAATAGGCATATATGTGATAATTAGTCTTTTTTGTGCAGTTTATTTAAAGCAGGCTGTTTTTGCAGCTTAGTTTCTATAAAAAGACTATTCATCTATATTACATCCAACTCTGAAAACATATGGGCCCTTGTTTTCCATTCAAAATACATGAAATCTTTTCTTATTGTATAAAAACTGGACTGGATTTGCTTAAAATGTAGATTAAGAGTTAAAATTCATGAAGATATTTAAATACTGACAGATATTCAAACTCTGAGTACAGGGGACTGTACTCTGTGAATTAACATTAGCTGTAACAATGGTTTGGGTCCTGCGAGTCTCTAACCTCTCCAACGCTCTTCATGGCGCTGCCAATCTCTCGGGACATGCCCTGGAAGCGGTCCAGGTCCCAGCGAGGGATCTTAGTCACAATGTAGTCCAGACTGGGCTCAAAGCAGGCAGTGGTTTTCTCAGACACTGCATTCTTGATCTCGGGCAGAGGGATGCCCAGCGCTAGCTTGGCTGCTACAAACGCCAGAGGATACCTGTGCACGAGTAAGAAGCACAGAAACAGAGGAAAGCTTGCATTGTAAAAAGTATTTCATACAGCAGGACAGTACCACTCGAACTGTAGTCACTGGACACCAGATCACAGATATCTAATTGGTTTCATGTTTGGAAACACTAACACCTGACCATCAATCTCAAACTCAAAAAAACTCTGCATTAGCTTTTTGAGGAAGTGATACCCCTCCTTTTTAATAAGCGAAAGCAATCCTTTCTCTTACTCCATGCATTTTTTTTCTTTAATCTTCAAAGCTTTGGAGATTGAAATATATTTCTAAATATACACATCCATTTCACACTAAACAGCTAGAATGGTGGGTGGGTGTTTTCAGAGTCTGGCTTCCAATGTGTCCAACGTTTGGCGAGAGCTACTTCCCAGTATTCCTGCGACAACAATCGCAAAACCAAAGACGGTGTGAATCGCTCACGTCCAACGCAACTTTCAGAAACTTCTGCTTCACAAGTCAAGATCTAACAAAGCCAATTACAAAGCCTTTACTGGACGATATTCAGGTGAAGAAGTGTCGTTACATTTAGCTGCCATGAAGCTCAGAGAGCTATAAGAATTGAACATAAAGCCTTGAAATAGCAAACAGAGTCGTCAATCCTGAGGGAGATTTCGGTTCACGTATTAAAGTTATTTTACATGCAATAGAACTTAACTTGGACCGCTAAGTAAGCGATTGAATATAAACCTGGCCTCATTAAATCAGCTAAACTGACAATAAAAACTCCATTAAACGGATTTACAACCTGAATCTACTTCTGTATAATAGCTGTAAGCAATAATCCAGTCAGACTGTCTTCTTATTCAACATAACATCATTGCAATATTCTGATTAAAAATGATTAAAACTTACTTAATAGTACTGATAATTATTAAATGTACATATTACTGTTTTTCATAACCACTAATGAGAATTTAAAGGCTACAAAATGCTGTTTGAGCCAGAACTAAACAAGTTCCTATTTATAAAACTGTATTTTGTAACTATTATCATTACAAAATATAATATATTGTCATAAAATAAATCTTTAACAACTCAATTTGAAATCCAGCAACATTTTGTTGATGTTTAGTGCATAGTGTCCTTGTGTGTTTGTGCCCTTAACATACTATTAACACTGCAATTTGCCCCCCCTAACAAGACAAAACATTTGGGTATCCATCCTTTGCACACTCATGTTTATTTCTGCACTAGCACAGACAACTGAACTGATTAACAATCCACCTATTAACTGGGAACCCCACCAATTTAATAAAATGGTCATGATATAAACAAAGTCCTAGAGAAACCCACTGAGTCAGAACTGTTCACAATGGTGGTGAAAAGAACCTGACGTCCATCTCTAAAAGCTCCCTCACAGAAAGTTATTACATGAAATGTTTATGAATGTATTGCCTCATGTCATAGACATTGATTGATGGTAGTTTTGAGATAAAGTTTTGGTCTGCAACGTATTTTAATCTATTTATTTTAATGCATTCATTCGTGAAGGGTGTTCAAAGGTGCCCAGAGAAAATATATTTTTCAGATGTATGACGATTTTACCATCATCAACACGTGTAGGTTCACTGGTGGGTTTTATATTAAGTAAATTGGCTATACGTGTTGTAGAAATGGGACCCTGGTTCCCATCACCATCACTGTAAAGAAATCTAGAAGCATTTGAATTAGAAGCATTTCATGGGTTGATTGATGTTTTAGAAACTGGCTACAATCAAATAAAAAACAATAACAAAACAAAAGTTTAGAAATGAAAGTTAATAAAGGTAAAAAAGGGTAAAACAAATAACTGTCCTTAAGTAATATCTTACCCTGTGGCTTTAGATGCCAGTGCTGAGCTTCTAGAGAGCCGGGCATTGACCTCAATGATGCAGTACTCTAGTGAGGATGGGTGCAGGGCATACTGGATGTTGCACTCACCCACAATGCCCAGGTGACGTACCACTTTAATGGCCGTCTCCCGCAGCATGTGGTACTCCTCATTGGACAGAGTCTGGCTGGGTGCCACCACAATAGAGTCGCCTTAGGGAGGAGCAGGAAGGACAGATATTTCAGCTGATATTATCTCAGTTGGATGTCTTTTATATGAAACATGGTGACTCATCAACTAGTGAAGGGTCTGCTGTTTATGGTACAGCCCCCCTGGAAATACTGCACTAGTCTGACCTGGTTTCCACACTCTTGTAATAATTCATGCAGGAGAAAAGTTGAACATTTCATTTTCATGGTTCGCTATAGATCCTTTGTGGATGTGAAATTAAATTTGCTCAATTTTCCACTGCAGTTAATCAGCCAAGACATGCTTGGTGCCAAATTTTTGCTTCTTTAGTTCATTTCTAGCGTTCTAAGGCGGATGTTTCTAACAACAATAACAACAGTCGCCAAAATCTTTTCTGTAACTATTTCCCAAAAACTTCCTTCAACCTACATACAGGTCTTTAATAGCCTGCCACAGACCTCTTGTTCAGTACACAAGAAAATGAAGTGCTGAACATAGTATGAATGGATCAAGATATGTTGATTCCTTGTGTTTATTAGCTATGTTAGCATCATATCTCCAGTGCTGGATTAAAAAAGCAAAAAGATTGAGGATTAAGGAGAAACTAGATAACTAGGATGATTGCACATGAACGACAAATAAAGGAGTGTGGGTCAGTATGTCTGTGGATTAGAGCTTTGGGCCCTGAGTGAGTACATGCAGTTTGGAGGCAGTAGGTTAAATGAAACCATGATGTTTGGATGTGGCCAAAAATGAATGGGACTCTATGGGGAAAAAAATAACGACGAGTGTGGGTCAAACCAACACTGCACTCGTGGCCAAGGGTCTGAATCAGTGTATATGAAACTGTGACTGTCAGTTGAGCAGAAGTTTGGTAGACTGCCGTGCACTTTCCCATCCTATTCATTCTCTCAAAAAAACAAAAGCAAAATATAATATGCGCATAATTGCGCATCGTAATTATGTAAACTTGATTTTTCACCAAGTCATTCATTCATTCATTCAACTTAAACAATTGGATTACTGAAAAATCTAATTTACACAGTTTTCCTCTTGTCCCAACATGCAGTTGATTACACTATTCATTTGGGTCAAAGTAGCTAGACTGTAATAAAAGTCTGTGTCATGTAAAAGCTATTAACTTCTTTTAAATAGCCTCCAATGAAAAACTATGCTCAGGCTACAGAAAATTGTATGCATTGGATATTTTTACTGAATTATTTATTCAACATTGCCTAAAATTAAACATAGAAAAGCAAGATTTTCTTATAGCAACAGCTGTTTGCATTTATGAGTCCCAAACTTGAAGGGCATGAGAGAATATTTGCCAGTTTAAGAATAAAGAACAGAAAGCTGACCTGTGTGGATGCCTAGGG
Source organism: Megaleporinus macrocephalus (assembly GCA_021613375.1). Classification (NCBI taxonomy): domain Eukaryota; kingdom Metazoa; phylum Chordata; class Actinopteri; order Characiformes; family Anostomidae; genus Megaleporinus; species Megaleporinus macrocephalus. The sequence goes on from CM038709.1 coordinate 7,735,967, forward strand.
GGTCGAAGTTCTCCATGTTGCAGACAGTGACGCAGTTATCAGCTACATCTCTGACCACTTCGTATTCTACCTCCTTCCAGCCCAACAAAGATTTCTCCACAAGGATCTGACTGCTCATGGCAAGAGCCTGCAGCAAACAGAGACAACAGAGAGCAAAAAAAAACAGACATCAGACTGCACAATTAGAGAAAACAAAAACATACAGCACATCAGGTCCCTAGCAATCAGGAGCATTTTTTAACTGGATGATTTCTTTAATAGTGGCTGAAAAGAGCATCAGACAAAAGCCAAATGCATTACAAATCATAGATAAAATGACAATGTAGGATGAAGGTGTGGTACGTTATGAAGTCAGAATTAATCTGTTCAGGTGTTCCAGCCCATTGCTAACAGGTGTATGAAATCAAGCACATTGCCATGCATAGTATCTGGCAGTAGATGGGGTCATACTGAAGAGCTCAGTGATCTTAAACGTGGCTCTGTTACAGGATGGCACCTTTGTCCCAAGAAACGTCTGCCCTGCTAGATCTGCCCCAGTCAACTAAAATTGCTATTATAGTGAAAAAAAAGCAGAACGACACAGAAACAAAGTGGTGGGCCATTTAAATTCGCAGAGCAAAGCCTCAAGTGCTCACTCTGTGGCTTATCTGGGGCTTCATGAAATAGGTTTTCAAGGCTGAGCAGCTGCACAAGCCTAAGGTCACTATGCATGTTGCCTATTGTTGACTGGAGGGGTGTAAAGCACACCACTATCAGCTTATGTTGGAGTGATCAATCACACTTCACTATCTGGCAGACTGATGGATGAATCTGGGTTTGGTGGATGAATCCAAGAGAACCCTGCCTACCAAAACGCACAGTGCCCACAGTAAAGTTTGGTGGAAGACGGACACTTGGGGGAGTCTGGGGCTGTTTTAAAGGTCTTGGCTCCTTAGTTCAAAATAAAAAGAGTGATGTTAATACTACATCATACAAAGAAATGTTGTATGAGCAGTCTGGGGAAGAACCCTTTCCTGTTCCAGCATGTCAGTGCCACTGTGCACAAAGCTAGGTCCCTAAAGACATGGCTTGTGTGGAGGAAGTCCAGTGTCCTAACTTCACATCAACATACATGATATGCATTACAATATTTTCAATTTTACATAACAGCATCTGTCCAGATTAGAACTGGCAGTATCTTAAGAACAAGCAAAAGCTTTTTATTGCTTTCATGTAATAAAAATAATCATGACTTAGCCTAAAAGGACATTAATATTGTCACTGTCCAGTGAAAAACAGCAAAGGGCACAAACTGTCTTTACTTTTAATGCAAGTCAATGGAACCAGAAGTGATTTTGGAGCATTTCTATTGGTCCATTCATCATGAAAATCACTCAATGTAAAAAGCAGCTGCTGCATTCAAATGGAATGGAAAAATAAATACATGAGATACAGGAGATACATATTTTCCTTTGGACAACGATGATAAGTAATTTACTATGATTAAATGTCTTGTTTCAGACATTTGAGTATTCTCACCCTGTGTGCTGTTTCTTCCAGCTTCTGCTTGTTGGCACAGAGGCCTGAGCCCAGTCCTCCTAAAGCATAGGCTGAGCGTAACATTACTGGGTAGCCAATTTTATCTGCTGCCTTCAGAGCATCTGCCACCTACAGGTCAAAAAAGAGAGCATTACATCATATGACAGTAGGTAAAACAATGCATTTAATGCTTTTCTAAAACAGATGATGTAGCTGATTGATATGGCCACAGTAAACACATAGTTGATAGCTGCAAAGCCAACTTAAGATTGGGTACTGGTACACAATAACAGTTCTTTAGCAAACAAGTGAAACTGAAAAGAAGAGCATGGGATTCTGTCTCACCGACTCCACTGCGATACTGGGAGCGATCTTCTCATTAATCTCCATCAGCTTGTCAGCAAACAGCTGTCTGTCCTCTGTGGCCATGATGGACTCAACAGGTGTTCCCAACACCTTCACGCCATACTTCTGTAGCACGCCGCTCTGAAACAGTTCCACTCCTGGCAATACAGACACACAACTGGTAAGTTCTTCAACACATACACGAACGCTACATTTTCTGCTAACTTAAATTTAACATAGTAATGGGACACACAGTTAAACACACTTATTACACATACCTATAATAAAAGTAATTCCTATACTATTCCTATAGTATAAAATACTTTTGAACAGTAGCAGTTTTTAGTAAAATCTCTGGATGTTTCTTAAATGGCATGAAGTCACTTTACAGTGAGTGACTCACCACAGTTAAGTGCAGTCTGGCCCCCCATGGAGAGTAGAATGCCATCAGGCCTCTCGGTTTTGATCACCTCCGTCACAAACTGAGGCGTGACGGGCAGGAAGTAGACCGAGTCTGCCTGCTTGGTGCCCACTTCATTAGTCTGCACAGAAGCGATGTTCGGGTTCATCAGCACAGTCTTCAGGTTCTCCTCCTGCAAACAGAAGCACATGTTGCATTTGACACTGTAATTTTTTTAAAATATGTAATTTATTGCCTATTTTTGCGGTTAAAATTATGTATTTACTTCAAAACATTGTGTCATATCTCTGACTATATATGAGGAACTCAAATTCACTGCCTACTGATGGACTCACCTTCATGGCTTTTACAGCCTGTGATCCTGAATAATCAAACTCTCCAGCCTGGCCAATGGACAGGCCACCAGAGCCCAGCACTAGTACTTTTGAGACCTGCACAAAGCAAGAATAACAACAACAGTACTTTTAAGGGTAAAAAATATCTGCTGATATCCTGCTGTATACAAGACTGTGTCTCCCTCACCTGGGCTCTTTGAGGAACTGCAGGCTTCTTTGGCATCACAGACTCGATGCTTGCACCTTTTCCCTTCTTTATCAGGGACAGGAAGGTATCAAACAGGAACTATACAAGCCAAATAAATACAATAAAATAATCACATAAGTTTTCACTGCATGAAGATAATCTCATGTCCGGAGTCACCTGCACAATTTCATCCTGTTTGTGTAAAAAGTTTTAATGTAATTAAAGACAGAAATTAATCCATGACATTAGAAAAACAAAGCAATCAATGTGCAGCTTGTTGTGTGAATGGAACAGCTGTGCTACCTCTGTATCCGTGGGGCCTCCCTTTGCCTCTGGATGGAACTGTGCAGTGAATATTGGCTTGGTGCTATGCATAATGCCCTAAGTGAATTAAATGAAACACAATACCCATCAGAAACAGTTTCTTAATGAAAAACAACACAAACAAATACCTGAATTTTTTTCCCTCACAAATTAATAGTCATCTAAACAACTGCAGTTGACAATTTAATAATTGTTGTTCAGTTGATGTCAGAAGATAAATGCTTTAACCTTTTTTAAAAGGTATCAGTCAGCACTGAACAGACATATATATATATATATATATATATATATATATATATATATATATATATATATATATATATATATATATAAACACTCAAGGATTAAAACACAACACAAAAAGAACCACTGTGTCATGAGTCTTTGTGGTAAATCATTATTTAAAAAATCAATACTGTGTATTTGAGAATGGATACTCCTATTGGGTATTTTCTTTCACCCCTAATCAGCAGCAAAGAAATCAGTAATGTAATAATAACATTTGATAATTGCTATACATATAAAAATAATTTATGTTTACATAATCAAAAAAAAATCATAATATTCTATTAAGACTTTCTTGCATGGGGACAGTCATGCAAGGCATATGTAGCGAAAATCCTAAATTCATGTTTTGTTGTTCTGAATAACATGTTCTATAAAACATATATTTTGTTTATGTACAAAATAACTAATACTCTTGGAACTGACCTCATTGGTTCCATCATTGGCGTTGACGAAGAGTGGACTCCAGCCTGGAGGCAGAGACTCGCTGTCTATTCCGTAGCCATGGTTCTGAGCTGTGATAAAGGCCTGCCCTGTCATCACATTCACCACAGGCTGGTTCTGGCCTCTGCATACACATTTAAAGGGAACTGTGTAAAACTAATGACAAACTATAAAATCAAGAGACAAAAAAATAAATAAGGAATGACTATTAAAGTAATACGCCCCCCATAATATTATTTATCTATGTATCAGTATGTATCAGTATATTGGGAATATATTGCCACTGTCCAAAGAAAAACATACATCTACATTTTTCTACATTAGCAGCTGTCATTTACATTTAAATTTCATAATGAAGAAGCCAATGGAAATATTTTAAAATCCCTTTTCTGGTTACTGACTTACACTAAATAAAGGTGATTTTGTCCTGTCCTGTAAAGTTGCTATTTTGGAGATACAGCAACGATATATTGTTTAAAACATTTCATCAGCAAATTTAAAAAGTGCAAAAACTCTTTAAGAAGATACTAAGCACACTAATAAGCATGCAAAAAATTATTATGTTTTTCTCTATTTGTGTACAGGCCAGTTGCATGAAGTCACAGACCAGGTATAAGTAACGTTTCTTCTTGTGGTCTCTAGGTTCACTAGTCTAATCAAACAGTCAAACTGACTGGGTCTATAAGAGAACAAACCAAAGATTCATTTATACACTAACAGTTCTTGAATAGGTTATCTGGTTATCCAATTATCAGATTGCAACCATTGCCCAACATAGCTGTACCTGTTCCCCATAGGCAGTTTGTAAGACTGTGCACCAGCAGCCAAAGCAGTGATCTGGTTCCCCATACAGATGCCAAAAACAGGCTGAGGTCGGTCACTTTCCAGTACCTGAAAGAGGGAAAAGCAACGGAGCAACAACAATAAATATAAAACACAGAGTAATGTCTTTATTTTATTTTGGTTAAAAGTCTGTTTGACTGAACAATTGTAAATGGCTATGTTTTATGGTACCTTGATTTTAGCTATTTATTGATTATAAAGTCAACAAATAAAGTCAAGTTTATTTGTATAGTGCTTTTTACAACACTGTTGTCAAAAAGCAGCTTTACAGAACTTTGAAAGCATGAAAATATGAAGTCACAACACATTATCCACTGTGAGAAAGCCAAAGGCGACTGTGGCAAAGAAAAACTCCCTTAACTGGGGAGGAACCAGACTCACACGCGATTATATAAGCACAATATAATTTAAAGAATTGTTTCTCAATCTGGCTGTATATCTATATCAAATGTGAACACTGACTTAATCTGTAAAAGGTTTGTCGTCAAGCCTTCAATGAAGTAATAATCTGAATAAGATCTGATGATCTGTTTAACCATGTTTACATATGAGCTTACATACTCTTTAGTATGAAACTATGAACGGGGTGTGTTTTGTTGAAGTACCTTGCGAACATTTTGGATCAAGGTTTCAGCCAGGGACGGGTCTCCAGGGCCGTTAGAGATGAAAAGACCATCATAATCCAGACTCATTAGGTCCTGGTTCCATGGCACCAAATGCACCTCAGCACCACGCTAAGCAAACATATACAGATACACACAAAGTAAGACAGGCAAAATGGCAAATGACGGGCAGAATAGCAGAGACATTTATTCATATTCCACATGACACTGTCTTTGTAATGCTTGAAAGGGCATTCCAGCCTTAAACAATAAGAGTTTAGTGTGTATGTGTTATGTTATATTCTGTAGTACAGCATTACTCTATGTGATAGTCGTTGTTTTTATATAGTTCTCATGTTTTTGTTCATTTGTGTTTTCCCACTACCATACCCAGCATGCATTGCACAAATAGATAATACAACTACTGGGAATCCCTGTGGTGTCATTCTATCCTGACTGCTAGGCTGGCAACTAATATACAGGCTGAAAAACAACAATCAATCACTGGAATAACCATTCACAAACATAAAGAAAACAGCTTTTCTGTCTTTATTTGACATAGGATGTAAGCCCGAGACACATTTTACCCATTCAGCCAGAGGAAAAAAAAAGCCAAACTTAAAGGTATCCAGACAGCTAGGTACATTTTAGACTTTAGCTCTTAGCTTACTGTTCTCCACATCTGACGACTTGTTTAAGTAATCCATTCTTTTCATTGTTTCCACAGTTATATACTGCAGTGAGATACTCAGCTACCAAGCAGTAATGTTAGCTATCTGCCTCTGTCTAGTAGTTTTTGCTTTTAAGAGGTAATAAGAGGTAGAGAAATAGTCAGAATGTTCGAATGGAAAAGCTGACGTTCAGGGTTTTTTTTTACATGCATATTAGCTCATCTCTAACTATATTTTAGAATAGCCCTGAGATGTCAAAACTCTGTACACCACCAGAGGACAGCACAGAGTCTGTCTTATATTTTGGACAGAGATTATTATCTGATTGTTCTTCTGAAGGAAGCATACTGCTAAAGGCTAGCAGCTAAAAACCTGCACACTGGGCCAGAAAGTGGTCACTCTATAGACTTAAAGATATCTACTCACATAGATAGTGTCTTAGAACACTCTGTACCACTGTCTCAACCAGTGACTCTTCTGTTCTTCATATTTATATCTATTTAATTCAGTCTTGACTGTCCTTTACTGCTGCACTCAGTACTTTACTCTAAATATACAACTCTGCACATGTTAAGTTTACAGGTGTGTCTGTGCGTGTATGTCACTGTGTGTGTATGTGGGTGTGTGTAGGATTTCTTGTATGTGTGAGCATACTTGGCAAATAAAGTCTGATTCCGAAAGGCTAAGCACCAGCTAATATGAAAATGTCAAACACATAAATACAGTGGAGTTTGAATTTCTAACTTTAAACGGGCACATTGGAAAGGACCGTCCTCTCACTCCATCATCTCTAGCAACATCTGAAGATTAAAACTGTAAGACGTAGGCTTACACGACGACTGGATCTTAAGACTGGCGCTACTCCAACAATATGTAAGGAAACCAGCGAGAGGTGTTTAAGAGGCTCCGTGTACGTGGAGGTAAACTGGGTCAGCACAGTTACTGAGCCTGCTTTAGCTGACGTTAGCTAACATTAGCTTTACTTGCTAAGTTCAGTGGATCAAGTTTTACCAAGTTAACGCAGTTGCATTATGAAGTTGTATAGTGTCGTATGAGTGTGAGTTCCATTTTGATCATATTTACAACAATAACTGTACCTCTATATCTGAGTTTAGCTGGTTGCTAGGCTGTTATGAATAGTGTTGGGTATTTAGCTAGATACTGTTTACACTCAGGATGAGCTGCTGTTGGGGGTGTGGTTTGACTAAAAGTCTCAGGACCAAGTGATATGGTGGTCTATTTCTACATTACAGCTCTTTCCAATTCAAATTCAAAAATATCATCAGAATTCGAAGAACCAGTACTGGAAAATTCCCAGTCAGCCATAATGCTGTTTTACCGCACCATTGTTCACTGTTTTCCATCAGTGACATCACACGGTAGCGAATTTCCATTTCAGAAATTTCCATTGCGAGCTCAGGTTTTTTTCAGCTCAAGGTTTTTCAATTTAATAAAAATCTTCTATTTTAAAGCTAATTAAGCAGTGAATTTCATTTTAAGTCATAAAACAATGTGAAATCACCAGGGGTGTCCATACGTGGTGCTTAGCCTTTAATGCAATAACGCTTTCAATGTAATTTCATGAATTTAGGGAATAAAGTAACTGTTCACAAACTCACAGTTTCTTTGGATTTGGAGGTGTCCTTTTTAGTACTATAAGCAATGACTATAAACTAATGCTCTACTCACTTGTTTCTAAGAATGTCTTTATAATAATGAAATATCAGATCTGACTGAAATGCCCTGAACTACCACAGTGAAAGTGTAGCCATCTTTACAATACATGTAGCTAAGGGAACATATTTCATTATGTTGGCCAAAGTGTCCATTTAATGTAAAAACTAAGTCTAGTTTAAGACATATAGCTATATTAACAGTATTAAGATAAGATAAACCTTTATTATTCCCACAGTGGAGAAATTCACTGTGTTACAGCAGCAAAGACATAGCAGGGCACTCAGTACAAAAAATAGATAAATAAAACAGTACAGTATATACAATATGAATAATAAAAAGTCAAGAACTCCTAAGATTGTATTTACAAATAATTGCACGTTGCACAGGGGTAATGGAAAAATATATTTTCTGTAAGTGTGTAGTGTTTTCAAAACTACAATCTCAATCTGGTATAACTTGTAAGGACTTTATACCTGAGTAAGATGACAACCTTAAATGTCTTACCTTGACAAGCAGCCTGATTATGTTGTGCTTGATCCCACAGTCCACCGCCACCACTTTGATAGGGTTGCCTTTACCAAACACTTGGGTTTCCTTGAGTAGAATGAGTGATTGCAGAGGTTTGTTGTTTGCACTGCAGAGAGTTGGCAACAGCAGCAACAACAAAAGCATCATCTGAGATTCTGCTTACCTTTGTAGAGACCTCTGCCACAAGATTCCGCTTGTTTGGATCAGTTATTTCTACAGGCTGCCCTTCAAACTCAATCTTCCCCAAAACTGTCCCCTGATAAAAGAAATGAAACCATACAAATATAGAAAAATGTGACATTTAAAGAAAGGCTGTGAAAGTCCTCCATTACAGAGGAAATGAATAAAGTGCCTACCTTATCTCGGATGATCTTAGTCAGCATTCTAGTGTCCACACCGTATAAAGCTGGCACCTTCAAAACAAGAAGCCTATGTATCAAACCAAATGCAATGGTATCTTTAACAGGGCCAAAGAATGGATTTACATTGCCATACTTAAACAGTGTTGTCCCCTGCTTCAAATACAAATGTCCAAGACAGTCCTGACTTAACCTAATCTGACGTCCCCAAAATGTACATATACCAGTTAAAGATCCAGCCTAGCAGAAATCTTGTCAACAGATGAGCAATGGCCGATTATACATGCAAAAATCCAGACTGTGAACAGGAAGTTGACACTTGTTCTGCCATCTGTCAGTAAACATAAATGATGTTCATCTTTAAATGAGGCTAAAATTGGCTTTCCAAGCATTATTATCGAATGTTTCATTCCACCTTAAAGCCACGGCTTGTACAGGTGCTGGCAGACTGTGCAGAAACATACTTCCCAGGCAGAGAAGTGCTTTGCTGACACGTCTCATACCCTTTTGAACGGGAATTGTTGATGTTCTGTCTTTAAACGAGGCTGATGTTGTCAACCATCAATGGTCTGGACCCCCACAGGACCAGCAGGCAATACTTAGGTGGTGGATCATTCTCAGCACTGCAGTGACAAACACTGATGTGGTTGTGGTGTGTTGTGTTGGTACAAGAAGATCAGAAGGCAGTGCTGCTGGTGTTTTCAAAAACCTGCAAACCTGCAAAAAGCCTGCAAATTGGACCAACAAGGTATGAGTGTTTCATAGAGTGGACAGTAAACTGACAGTGTTGATTCACTGACTCCAGCGCAACACACCACCACCATGTCGCAGTCAAAGTGGGGTCTACACCATCACAAACATCGTCTGTAACCCAGTTTCACTTGTTTTCAGCCAGCTGGGAATGTTTATCTATAACAGTTATTCCCAACCCAGCCCTCAGGGCTCCACTGTTCTAATAAACAATCTTTCACAATCACAGCACAGTGCTCAGTAATTTAACTTCCACATACCTTCTCCTCCTGCAGCCACTGTGCCAAAGACTTCACAGAGTTCCAGTGGCTGAAGTCATGGCTGTAATCCTGCACCAGCAGTCCTGACACCTGCCAACATCACAGCATATAAATTTCAGTCATCACTCATTTTTTTGGGATATACATATACAGAATTTCCAGGCTGATAACACCAATATCAAAAAATACCAATAAGAATAATCACTGTTTTTGGCATTTTAAAAGAAGTTAATATTATTATGTTTGGTGATACTGTATCGATTCTTAAAAACACAGTATCGATACACAGATTCCTGACAGTGAATTAGTGTGTTTTGTGCTTAAACCTCTGACCACTAGAGGGCAATGTTGTAATCCATTTTCAGCTCCACTCCAACATTAACAAGCAGCACAAGGGTGCAACGCTGTTGTAAGCTTTGGCAAACCTGTTCATATAGTGGTGTGTTTTAATAGTAGGATTTGAAAAATCGCAATATATCACTTTGCTTGCAGTATCGCAGTATATCACGATATATTGAATCGTGACCGCTGTATCACGATACGTACTGTATCACCATGTTCTTGCCAAAACACAGCCCTAATATATAAATTGCAGTATCTGAAACCTAAATAACCCAACAAGTTTTAACATCAGTGTTTACTTCAGTGCATGCCTTTATAACCTCAAGGCTAGATTATTGCAATGCATTATTGTCAGGATGCTCCAGCAGGAACCTGAATAAACTTCAGTTGGTTCAGAACGCTGCAGCTAGAGTACTAACTAAAACCAGGAAATTCGATCACATCAGTCCAGTTTTATCAGCGCTACACTGGCTTCCTGTTAAATTCCGTATCGACTATAAAATTCTATTACTGACGTATAAAGCCCTGCACGGTCTCACACCAGAGTACCTGCAAGATCTTATTTCCTATTATGAACCGCCACGTTCACTCAGATCACAGGATGCTGGTTTTCTAATAGTTCCTAAAATTCAGAAGACTACAATGGGGGGAAGAGCTTTTTCCTACAAAGCCCCAAAATTGTGGAATAATCTCCCAGTTAATGTTCGGGACTCTGACACAGTCTCAATATTTAAGTCTAGACTGAAAACATACTTGTTTAGTGTAGCTTTTGGTTATTAATCTTCTCTTTTAGATAAAGGCAGGAGATCTGGGGGTTCTTGGACACAGAGGTTTACGGTAAACTGAGATGTTGGTGCTGTTGTTCCACCACTTCACGCGATCACACAGGTTTGTTGATGGTGGAGTGGGGGGACCCCAGTGTCTCAGGGTACTCTCATGTCCATGTTACCTTCTGGTTCTCTCCTTTTAGTTTAGGCTGTTATAGTTAGATCTGCCGGAGTCGCCAGCCACACTCTAAAATTCTGAAAATTCATATTCTCTACAGTCATACTCCCGAGCCCAACTAACTCTGTCTCTTTACTCTTCCTGAGGAAATGACTGTCCTCCCGTCTGTTGAAGGCTGTTGAAGGACTGATCATCGGGCCATCACCCCACCATCACCAGCCAGCTCACCTGTCCATTTACTGCTACACCCTCAGTTACATCACTGTGCCATCCAGATGCACCAGCACTGAGATAGGATGGGACTGTTTCAGCTCACGCCCACTTTACATAAAGACTCAGTCATAGACTGCCTCAGCCAGAGACTGCCTCAGTCATACACTGCCTCTATCTGTGCAGCTTCTAAAGCTTTGCTATCCAGATTTCAAACAGAGGCTCCTTTCTTTGGTATTTAGTTCAAACTGTAAATACTGTTTGACCAGAGGAGGATGGGTCTCCCCTTGTGAGTCTGGTTCCTCCCAAGGTTTCTTCCTCCAGTTGAGGGAGTTTTTCCTTGCCACTGTTGCCTCTGGCTTGCTCACTGGGGGATATATGTTATAACTGTTTTCAAAACTCTGTAAAGCTGCTTTGAGACAACATCATTGTAAAAAGCGCTATATAAATAAAATTGACTTGACTTGACTTGACTTGACTTGTAAACTACTAAGATGTAACATTCCTCAGTAGTCATGTTTTCATCCATTAACATGTTAACATTAAATGTTTTACGTTTGCAAAGTTTCTCTACATAGGCTATATACAGAAGTTTTCTGTAATAAGTAATTTTAACAATACTGTTTTTAAAAAAAATAAACAAATTTACAGTATTGGTTTGGCATGGGAAAAACGGGTGATCCTGGAGGGTCCCAGCACCCCCAGTTAACCTCTATGGCTACCTGAATGTCTAAAAATCTAAATTCTGGGGGGTTTCCAGAAAATAAATATATTCATTTGTGTTCCCTGTTTAAGAAAAAACAACACTCACATGCAAAATTAGAGAAAGCTCTTGCCTCCCTAACCCACCGAGTACATTTGCTTATTACTGGTATTGCAAGAAAGCAATCAAGCAAACTATTCTGAATACTACCAACACAGACGGGTAGCTACTCCATGTGCTTCAGGCTTCATCTGCTCACTTCTCGTCTGCAAAGCTCTCTGCAATCCAGGCTAAAGTCTAAGGTTTGCAGCTAGACTAAGTTAAAGCTTTACATTGCACATCTGCTCTCCTCCTCGACTGCCTGTCAGTGAAAATGTGCACGTACGTTGTGCTATTGAAATAGTTTTCTACATCTGGCTCCAGCTATAACTGCAATGTCTGGTCGGTAAGCAATGACTTAAAGCATTCACAAGTCCTGCAGTGTATCTAATTAGACAAGTTAGACATGTATCTAATGAGTGACTCAAACAACAGCCAATCAGAGCTAGAGGAGTGTCTGAAAATAGGAGTGCATGTAAAATATAGACATAAGATCATCATCATCATCATGTTTATAATGTTTGGATCCAAACCTCATCAGGCTTTCTACAATTTTAAGTCAGCTGGCAGTTTTCAGTAAAATGTTTGTCCAGTGTTCACTGAGATATTCACAGTGTTTCTCAACCACATATTCATGCCCGGTTTGTGTTTTTGCTCTACATAGAAGCCCAAACAGGTCCAGCCAAGTAGACTTAGTTTTGTTTACATCACATGGGGGAGATCTGGGATTTTAAGTTCTTACTCACAACCGAAACCCGTTATATATGTGTTATAGTCTTGGTTTACCTGATCGTCTAGTGTAAGCGCCCTGATGACAGAAAGATGAGAAATTTAGCAACAGATTGACATTAAGTTCGTGATTTTTTGAGAGTCGTTTTTAAGATGTCGTGTAGCGGCTTGGATTACAGACACACACTGACGTCGATCTGACCCAACAAATTATATGTATTAAATCATATGGTATCACTTGTAAATCCCAGCATCATCGGGCAAAGGCCGGGTACAACATGGAAAGGTCGCCAGTCCATCGCATGGCAAACACACAGTCATGCAAACACTTACACCTACGGGCAGTTTAGAGTGAGTGATCAACCTAACATGCATGTGTTTGGACTGTGGGAGGAAACCGGAGTACCCGGAGGAAACCCACTCAAACACAGAGAGAACATGCAAAGTTCATGGGGGGGCTGCCCGGAGTCTATACCAGCATCATTGGGCGAAGGCGGGGACACCAGACAGGTCTCCAGCCCTTCGCATGGCCAACACACACTCACTCATGCACACACTCAAACCTATAGACAATTTAGATGGAGCAATCAACCTATCATGCATGTGTTTGGACTGTGGGAACCATCTTTTTTACATTTTTATTCTAATTGTATTTGTACTTGTTTTGCTATTCGGTATTTTTCTTGCCGCTGTCACCCTTGGCTTCTTCACTGGGGTGTCAGGCCCAGATTTTCTGTAAAGCTGCTCAGTGGTATCTTATAATAATAAAAACAATATATTTTTTATTGACAGTTTCCTTTTAACTACCTTCTATCTCTATTAGAGCAATAATACTTACGCTGTTCTTGTAATGTATATACACATATAACCTTCTCACTTCTGTTGTTAATAGCTCTTCTGTAATGCTCCATTTAGCTCCAAATAGCTCCACTTCAATCAACTACAACATTAAAAGTTCTGCTTTTACTAACTAAAACACTGTATACTTTGATATAGACAGTGATACTTTCTGAAATGGTTAACAAAGCGTTAAAAAAATCTATCACTGCAACCCTAGCTGTAGCACAGATCAAATGAGGGCAGCCCTGTAGTAAATCAGCTCACACAGTTGGCCTCTAGCAGCTGTAACGATGCCCAAGATGCTACACTTTTTTTAAAGCTAGCATTAGTGCTGCTTTGGCAAGTTGTCAGTCAGACATTGTGGGACCCCGTCCCAATACTAGGAGGTATCTCGCAGTTGGTAGCTGTAATCCAAAAGAATTTGTATTTACAAAAACATATACAGGCTAGAAAGGTTTCAAACAAATCATGACACAAATCTATTAACCATAACTCATCAGACAGCACCACCGCCGTCCTCAGACACTACACTAACATATGAAATATATACAATTTTCAGGTTCCTTTGGAACAAATAATGTTATGTTAAATTTGTTTCAGCCTTTGCACTTGTACAAATAAAGAAATGCTAAACTACTGTACTACTAAAGAAATGCTAAAGTAAGTAAAAGTAAGTTTATTTATAAAGCACTTTTAAAACTACTCATGTAGACTAACGTGCTGTGCATCTAAAACATCACATAAAATACAATACAAACATCACACTGAATAATTTTCACTTTCATTGCTCAAATGTGAGCCTGTAAAAATAGGTCTAAAGTCCTGTTTTAAAAGATGAGATTGAGGAGGCATAACGAATAGTGGATGAAAGAGTGTTCCACGGTCTCGGGGCTCAAACTGCAAAAGCAGACTGCAGTTAATCTGATTCTCTGTATACTTTATTACCCTGTTATTCAACAGGCAGGACCCCCACAGGACCACCACAGAGCAGGTACTACACTGACATGTGTTAGTGTGTGTTGTGCTGGTGTGAGCGGATCAGATAGAGCAGTGCTGCTGGAGTATTTAAACACCTCAGTGTCACTGCTGAACTGAGAACAGTCCACCAACCAAAACCATCCAGACACCAGCGTCCTGTAGGACTATTCAGCGACCAAAGCAACTAAGCTATTGTCTTTGACCTTACCTCTATATGGTGCAGCAACAAGGTAGGAGGGTCTAATAGAGTGGACAATGAGTGGACACAGTGTTTAAACACTCCACCAGCACAACATACACTAATATACCACCACCAGGTCAGTGTCACTGCAGCGTCGAGAATAATACACCCCTCAAATAATACCTTATTTGTTGTGGTCCTGTGGGGGCCCTGACCATTGAAGAACAGGATCAAAGGGTATGCAGAGAATCAAATGGACTACAGTCTGTAACTGTAGAACTATAAAGTGCTCCTATATGGTCAGTGGATCTGATAAAATGTACCAGAAATGTAGCTACAAGGAAGAGCCCAGTGAATATATATGCAAGACAAACTCGGCTGCAAGTGGGGATGCAAATGATTATAAACATACTACATTAGGTGATGATGAAGGGAATAACACCCACCTGAACGCGGTCAGACTCCACATTCTTTCTCAGTCCCAACTCATCCAGCTCCTGTGTGTTAGGTACACCGTAATTTCCCACAATGGGGTATGTGAGTGTGAGGATCTGACCTCTATAACTGGGATCTGTGAGGGCCTCTGGATATCTGGGAATGAAATAATTAGCATTACAGCCCATTTTACATTAGGCTCAACAATAATACAAGACACATTCATATGCTTCTCCTAACTTTATGTTCTAGTATGAATCATGGATTTTATCCTTTACTTAGTCTCCCTTTCTGAACTGTTCCAACATTCAATTACTGTCTTATAATCACTGCGCAATATTATGTTTTGCTTGAAAAGTACTATATAAATAAAGGTTTATCTGCAAAATGGCAATGACAATGTTATGGTTATTGAGCAGTTATGTCTAAGCTATGAATACACTGCAAAAAAAAATACAAAAAAAAGCGATGCATTGAATTTACTGGATTCAAATGTGTAGATCTTTTCTACATCAATATATATATATGATCGATATGTTTTATTCTTGTGGAACTAACAAAACAAATACATTCAACACATCACTTTTTTTCCAGTTCAGAGCTGCAACACTGTCTGAACCTTCTGGCCACGTTTCCTCCGCTCAGTGACTGTATTTAGTGGTTTTCTGGCTCATAAATCTCTGGATGAGTCTCCTCACCCCACAAGCCCTGTGTTGAACACAAGCTCTCCAGCCGCTGACCACCTATGCCCAAAGGAATATCCCTTCATTACTGTGCCATCTTCGAGTACCAAGTGTGCAGTCTTGGCCTATAATAAAAAAAAAGACAACCTGAACCGGTGGCACAGTTCCGTTCATGGCAAAGTGATGCAATTACTCAAGATTTGTTCCTGCATGCAGGAGTGATGCAATATTACACCAGCTCAGCTGGACTGGTATTCCAGAAAGCCAGCAATAGGTTTCTGGCTGTCCAAGCATTAAAATATGAAAGTGTAAATACAAGAAATGTGGCTAGAGAGTTTAGTTTGGAAAGTAGTAAGCTGGCAAGTGTGGGTCAAAGTCATAGTCAAATTCAAACAGCTCAGTATTTATTAACTCATAAATTTATTTTTTTACATGTTCATTCTCTCCAGCTGATAGCCAGCTACTTAGCAGGCTAAGGCTTGTTATAAACATATCTGAGCAAAATATCTTAATATCAGCAAGTTAACACCTCATTGTTCCTCTTTAATAGGTAGTCATTGTACACAAAAATCCAGACACAGAAGAGCTTTAAAGAAGTTAAACTAATAAAAAGTTCAAAATAAACTGTACTCGTGTACAGCGTTGCATATGTTCTGGACTGCAGTGATTAGCCAATGCTGAAATATAAAGCTAAGCTAGTTAGAGACCTGAGCTTTCTTTATTGGAATAAATGTGAGTTTTGTTGGTCTTAATGTGACTTATATGAGTTGTGGGAGGATTAATGTGTGTTGTTAGAGTGTTAATATGAGTGGGTTACCGTAAAGCTCAACAGCTTGCTTTCTGAAGTTAGCTTCGTATTCCAGTTCCCCGTTCCACCAGTTACAACGTAGACGTGCCCCATTTAAGGTGGAACGGTAAAGCTAACTTCAGCCACGTCTTTCTTCAGGTTCATGTGATTTATATGACAGAGTTATGTGAGTATGGGGTTCATAGGTGTTGTTAGAGGTCTAGTGTGGACAACATGACCATTTGTGTTTGTTGTCGGTGATGAATAAATATGAATTCTATGAGAGTTAATTTAAGCAACGTTAGTCAGAGAGAGTTAATGTGAGTAGTTAGAGAGGATTTATGTGAAGTTGTATGAAGGTTAATGTGAATAATTAGAGAGTTTGTTCGAGTTGTGTGGAGAGTATACCTTTAGGCTAAACGACCGTTGCTGTGACGTCGGTCCGCGCGGCCAGCGCCGGCGTTTCAGCAGCGCGGCGGCTCCTCTCAGCATTTCAGTCCGACTTTCTCTCTTCAATTCCGGTGATTTAGTCTGTCACGTTTCGCCGGGCGGGGAGAAGGACGGTACGCAGCGAGCGGGACCGAGTTTGAAGAGTTTTCGCGAAAAGAAAAGAGTAAAAATCACTGAATGAATGAGCGGCGCGTCGTCGTTCCCACAGGGGTTTGGGGCTCGAGCGCCATACTACACAGACCCGCCTACTCCGCTGCTCCGCCCCGCCCACTCCCCAGCCGAGCCACGCCCACTCCGCCACACTCCTGTAAACACGTGGGGAGCTAACTTTCTCAATGCTTCCTGAGTACCTTTATTAAAACGTGCTTTCTCGTCTGTATTGCTTTATTTTGTCTGACCTGTGGCTTCATCAGATATCTACATATCTACATATATCTACATACCTACTATATCTGCCAATAAAATCAAAGAAAGCTGATATTAAAAAGAAGTTTGGTCACACCTGCTCTCGTGCTTCACTTTTTGCACCAGTTTCAGACACAGAAATACACTAATTCTATAAATCACTGCTTCTCAGTCCTTTTTTCTACATGCACGCTTTTTGTAGTAGACGTGATTTTGGATACAGCCTCTCACTTAAAGGGAAATATTCACCACTTTTCTAAATGTTTGCATTCTTTCCAAAGGTTGAGTTATAAATAACGTCATTCAGAGTGATCTAATATAAAATGCTCCCTTCTGAAGAACCATGCACAATCAGAATCATTCACAATGGTGGTGATGGGAACCAGACAGCCCTTATGCTAATGCATCCAAAAGCTACCAAAATGGTTTTTGACATATACTGTCCAGTGCCTGACATTGAGTGTGTTTACATGCTCTTAATAATCAGATATCTGAAGAAAACTGATTTTGTCAGTAATCAGGTGATCGCATATACATGGATGTGAGTAATCAGATAATGGAGAAACTCCGGGTCTACACAAATCAGGCAATAATCAAATAAACTCACAAAGGAAGATGTAATATAAGCAGAAGATAAAACTCTAACTTCATGCCACAGAGTCTGTTAACTAGAACATATGTGCATACATTATTCAGAAGATTTAGAATATTTAAAAATACTTATTCTGTCGAGCATGTGTTTGGTTTCAGCATCGCTTAAAAAGTGTTTTGTCGCCGTCTCGTTGTTGCTGTGTTAAAACACTGTTTGTTTATTTTTGCTACTGCTGTCTGTTTTCACGCCTATGCAGACTGATAAGTCCGAAAGAAATCAGAGTAAGGGCTATACATGCACTATGAAACCCAATTACTGAGCTAAAGTCCAGCTCTCTTTATCAGATCATGCAATCAGATTAAAAAACATGTGCCGTCCTGCCTCCGGCCTTCAGCCCTGCCATCATAGCCTCATCGGCTCCACCAACATCCTTCCCCACATCAACTCCAGCCTCATCAGCTGGACTTGCCACTATATTGGCATTAAAGAACATGCAGAAAACATGTCATCTCCAACATTTCTAAACTTTACAGGAGAGGACAAAAGCTGTCTTTACTTTTAATGGAAGTCAATGGAACCAGAATTATTTCCAAGTGATTTTGGAGCATTTCTTTTGGTCCTTTCACAAATTTTAACACAATGTAAATGACAGCTGTCGTGTTAATATGATGTAAAAATATAAAAACCGACAAAAACAGGGATACATGAACTGAATGCTCATCTTCTAGCCACACAACTTTACTTGGTTATAGATACTGACTCCACACAATCTAACCAGCCCAGCCCAGAATGCTAAAAATAACACAGCAGCACTCATAACACCCATAACAGCAACTCCTTTAAAGATTAAAGTCTCTCTCACTTCCTCTGGCTGCTGGAGCAGAGAGACTGCGTCCTCCTTACCTGTACATGGTGGAACTCCTCACAGTTTGCAGCATCAGCCCTTGTGCCTATGGGAGCAGTGGCAGCAGCAGTGTGCCATAGACACTAGTGAGGTTGCTGCACATACGCTGGAGACCTGACTCTGAGCCTCAGCCAACCACATTCCTGATATCACTGCTGTTCCTCTCCTCCACTGACCATCACTGCTCTTCCTCTCCTCCACTGACCATCACTGCTCTTCCTCTCATTCACAGACCATCACTATTGTTCCTCTCCTCCACTGACCGTCACTGCTGTTCCTCTCCTTTACTGAACATCACTGCTGTTCCTCTCCTCCACTGACCGTCACTGCTGTTCCTCTCCTTTACTGAACATCACTGCTGTTCCTCTCCTCCACTGACCATCACTGCTCTTCCTCTCCTCCACTGACCATCACTGCTCTTCCTCTCATCCACAGACCATCACTATTGTTCCTCTCCTCCACTGACCGTCATTTCTGTCCTCTCCTCCACTGACCATCCCTGCTGTTCCTCTCCTTTACTAACCATCACTGCTGTTCCTCTCCTCCACTGACCATCACTCCTGTTCCTCTCCTTCACTGACCGTCACTGCTGTTCCTCTCCTCCACTGACTGACCATCACTGCTGTTCCTCTCCTTCACTGACCATCACTGCTCTTCCTCTCCTCCAATGACATCACTGCTGCTCCTCTCCTTCACTGACCATCACTCCTGTTTCTCTCCTCCACTGACCATTACTGCTGTTCCTATCCTCCACTGACCGTCACTGCTGTTCCTCTCCTCCACTGACCATCACTGCTCTTCCTCTCCTCCACTGACCATCACTGCTCTTCCTCTCATTCACAGACCATCACTATTGTTCCTCTCCTCCACTGACCGTCACTGCTGTTCTCTCCTCCACTGACCATCCCTGCTGTTCCTCTCCTTTACTAACCATCACTGCTGTTCCTCTCCTCCACTGACCATCACTGCTGCTACTCTCCTTCACTGACCGTCACTGCTGTTCCTCTCCTCTATTGACCATCACTGCTCTTCCTCTCCTCCAATGACCATCACTGCTGTTCCTCTCCTCCACTGACCATCACTGCTGTTTCTCTGCTCCACTGACCACCACTGCTCTTCCTTTCCTCTATTGACCATCACTGCTGTTCCTCTGCTCCACTGACCATCACTGCTGTTCCTCTCCTCCACTGACCATCACTGCTGCTTCTCTCCTCCAGTGACCATCACTGCTCTTCCTCTCCTCCAATGACCATCACTGCTGTTCCTCTCCTCCACTGACCATCACTGCTGTTCCTCTGCTCCACTGACCATCACTGCTCTTCCTTTCCTCTATTGACCATCACTCCTGTTCCTCTCATCCACTGACCATCAATGCTGTTCCTCTCCTCCACTGACCATCACTCCTGTTCCTTTCCTCCACTGACTGACTCTCACTGTTGTTCCTCTCCTCCACTGACCTTCACTGCTGCTCCTCTCCTTCACTGACCATCACTCCTGTTCCTCTCCTCCACTGACCATCACTGCTGTTCCTCTGCTCCACTGACCATCACTGCTCTTCCTTTCCTCTATTGACCATCACTCCTGTTCCTTTCCTCCACTGACTGACTCTCACTCCTGTTCCTCTCCTCCACTGACTATCACCGCTGTTCCTCCTTTGTTGTTCTGCTGATAACAAGAGCACTAAACACACACAGTCAGACCTTTGAGTTTTAAGTCACACCCTTCTGTTTCGGTAATCTTATGAGACAAATCAAGTCAAGTTCATTTATAAAGTGTTTACAACAGTGTTGTCACAAAGCAGCTTTACAGAAGTTTGAAATCATGAAAACATGAAGTTACAGCATGTGTCCCCCTGTAAGCAAGCCAGAGGGGATGGTGGTCAGGAAAACTCCCTCAAAACTAGAGGAACCAAGACCCCTGGATAATATCTGGATGGTAAAAGCTTTAGAAGCTACACATGTCCCTGAAATCATATCCCAATGAAAGCAATTATACAGGTCCACACATAACTATTCACTGACCTATGTAGAGTCTTGCCATCATCAGATTCACCAGTCGGATGAATGTTTGCCAGAATCTATTTTTATCTATATTCCTGAAGCTATCAGATTATTCTGTACGTATAAACAGACTCAGTGACTCCATGTTGGTCCTGCATATCCACTGTACTCTCTTCACTAGTCCACTCTAGTGAGAGGCTGTATATGTGTAACTCTAGCAAGCTGACCTTTGCTCCTTCCTCTATATATGCTATATGTAGCATCAGCGGTGCACTCTAGTTTGAAGCAGTCTCCACCATTAGGTTTATCACCATTTACTTAAATGGGAGTGTCCCTTTAAGAAAATAATCCACAGTCTAGTGTCATTCATTTATTTTAATTTAGAACTATTGGCCTTTTCTGCTTTTGCTTTACACACCTACATACACATACACTAGTGAATACACACACAGGGGGCAGTTAGGGCACTCAGAGTGGTGGGCAGCCCTATCCACAGTGCCTGGGGAGCAGTTAGGTGCCTTGTTCAAGGGCACTCCAGGCATGCCCTCTCAGTTCACAAGGCTGTTTCCTGAATCTCCAGCCCATGACTGCCCAGCCGAGTAGTTTGATGCAAAATGATCTGGTCTAGAGAATCTTACCAACTCACAGTGATGGAGGCACAAACCAGGAGATTTTCAGTTTTTTTTAAGTATGTGACGTTAATGTGTACAGGTTGTGTGAGCGTTGGGGCAATCTACCGTCATCCAGGCTTGGGCCCTGATTCAGGCTAACCCCTGGCAACTGCTGCTGTTCTAGTGGCTTAAAAAGCACATTTCCCTCTTACATAAGATCAGTTTCGCCCTTGTGTTATTCAAGTTGCCTCAGCCTTTTCTGTGCACACCCATGCTACTGTATTAAAAATAAATTATAAATATTATAAAATATTTTCATTGGCAGTGAGGGTGCTGAGTAGAACGATTAGGCAATAATTAGTCCTAAAAAATGCCATTATCAATATTATTAACATTAATATTACCAAATATTACCATTAGTAAATAAAATGTCTGTGTTTATGCTGTAGACTAGTTGTCACGGGCGGCACGGGTAGATGGTGTGCCGTAGCAAACAAAGGCAAGGAATGGGGGACATACATCCAAGCTTTTAAACGACATTTAATAAACAAACAGACGGATTACAAGAACAGAGTTTCATAACAAAATACTACAACCTTACATAACAAATGACTGACAAAGACTGAGGGCAGACAGAGGGCATAAATACATGGAATAATAAGGGAAACAGCTGACAGAACTAATGACAAAATGACAAACAGGTGAGACAGGCGGAGCAAGGGCGGAGCAGAGAACGAGGGGAGCACATGACTAAACAGAACCACATGGACAGGACGTGAACAGAAGCACATGGACGGGCAGGATGTGACACTAGTGGTATTTAATTATAAATCAGTAAGGTCCAGCTAGAGGGAAGGCCAAGATCCGGACAACCATCATCATTTCTAACTTGTGTTCTGATTCAGTGGTGTATCCTGTTTACTGAAGTAGTCTAGTATCAGCATCTTATACCATCAGCTACCGAAACACCAACACATCACACATACCGTTCAGTATATTTCAGTATATTTACTGTTTAAATGCTGAACTGAATTAATTATTAATAAACTTCTGATAAATGTTTTTTACTCACTTCAATAAAAACAAGAGCTACATTAAATAAAGCAGCGTCTTCTCGTTAACTCAGCTTCACAGCTTGACCTGTTGGTTTGGAGCCGCCTGTGGAATAAACATAAGTCTTTCAACTTTCTGGTTAAAAGAGTCAGGTTTCACCATCAACTTTACTTTTTTTAGAGCACGTTATTCTTTCTCCGACCTGCTTTTTTCATTTCTGACTGCTGCTTCTCGCTTCGTTCCTCATCTGTGTGCGCGCCACACTCCAAAATATTCACAGATCTGATTGGCTGAGGAGCGCGTTTGGTGATCTTACAGCGCACGCAATTAATCTGTTAGGTTAATCTGCCACAAAGCTCGTATACCGTAAAGGCAAGAAAAGCTCAGCCACTTAAAATTATTTTAATGCTTAAAAAAATAAACAAGTTCAAAATTAAATCACTAAATCACTCTCTAGTTTATCGCTTCCACCTATTAGTGACTTCTGCTGTAGACATTGTGATAGTTCCAGCGATGGTTCCAATCGCCACCACTGTAAATACATCTAAGCTTCTGCAATGAATTTCCAACCACTATAAATCCCGGTATCAACATGGTCATTGACATACCATCAAAGCTGTTACTTCTTCACATTCTGCTCATAATTTGAGTTAATTTTGATATGCTAAAAAGTTTACATATTGCTCCTTTAAAGACATTATTATTATAAGCCATGTGTTTTCCAGCATGAATCAAATAAAATGCTCTACTTTTGGGAAACTTACTAAGTCCGAGTTGTTCACAGTGGTGGTGAATGGTACCAGATGTCCACCTCTGAAAACTCCCTCACAGAAGCTTATTGAAGCTTATTGGTTATAAATACACTACACGATGTCTGAGATGCTGTTATAGGCTAGTTTTGAGAGGGTTTTGGCTTGAAATGTTTTAATTTAGGTTCATGCAGGGCAAAATAGTTCTCATAGAAAATCAGTTTGTGCTCTACAACCTCTGTTGTTACTGCTTTAAAGTATCCAGCTGAAGTCTGTAGTGATACTGCATGTTCTCACACTCTGCTTTCTGATAGACATCACCATTCACCGCAACCGCTGCAGCCTCTGTGCCTCTGCCTGCACTGTGACAATAGTGTGCAGTGGTGGAGCGGGATTAGTGACAGTACAGGAGTTTGCTGAGCATGGTGGGACTGCTCTGCTGGGTTCAGCAGTCTGTCAGAAGGCTCAGGCTAGGCGTGAGTAATGCAACCTGGCACTAACTTTCAGCACGAGCACAATATAGGAAGTCCCTTTCTACACCCCCCTATAGCACCCAGTCTGGCTCGGCCCCCTTTAGCTACTGCAACACATTTAAGGCCATAGGTTAAGGGGCTAGGCAGTATTTCATTGTATGTGAACTTGAACCAAACCTGAAAAACAAAGTTCTTATAAGCTACATTACACAGATATACACAGTAGAGTCACATTATTATGACCGCTTCCATCCTTTGATGGCAGCACTGTGCAGGGGGCAATTTTTTGTGGCACTTTCTGAGCCCACTCATCCATGAGGAAGGCACTCTCAACCGATTTGGGTATAAATCCATCCTTGCAGATCACGTACATACATGCTGATGGTCTTCTCTGGGGCCGATGGGATCTTCCAACAAGACAATGCGACACGTCACACGGCTAGATTTTCCCACATTGGTTGGAAGAGCTGACCAAGACTTTCAAGGACTACGCTGGACCCCTAATTCCCCAGACTTGAACCCAACTGAGCATCTGTGGGACCACCTGAATGATGATGTTGGCTCTATGGATCATCCTCTATGCTCCCTGTGGGATGCACTGCAGTCAGCATGGCTCCAGATACCTGTGACCACCTACCAGGACCCTATTGAGTCTCCCAGTCCATCTAGCTGCTGTCCGTGCTCCACAGGATATTAGTTGGTGGTCATAATAATGTGACTTGACTGTGTAAGTACTGGATTGTTTTGATTAATTTATGGCTTTAACCACTATAGCCAACAAGGATAAGTCTAGACTAGCAGTCGTACAGCTATTTTCCTGGTAGAGATGGCATTGAAGGTGCATCCCAAGATCACTCAAGTTTGAGGGCACCACGATATCCTGGGACCTGGACTGTGAAAGGAACACAGTCTCCATAGCCTAGAAACACAACAAAGAATGTTCTTCCTGAGACAGCTGAGGACCTTCAACCTGCAGCAGATCATCGATCACTGAGTTCATCCTCACGTCATCCGTAAGCACAAGAACGAGCCAAACTCCAGCACATGAGTATGACAGCAGAGCAGATCACTGGATGTAAACTGCCAGCACTTCAGGACATCTACACCAGCAGGGTGATGAAGCATGCTGGCAAAATTACAGCTGACCCCTCTCATCCTGGACATCACCTCTTCCAGCCACTTCCCTTAAGTAAACCATTCAGGGCTATTAAATTCAGCTGGGCTAAACATGCTAACAGCTCTTTCCCCAGAGCCGCAGTGCTCATTAACCTTAAACTGAGCCCACACACCTCCTGTACTATATAGATATAAAATATACTCAGACCTACATCTCTTTAGCTCATCTCCATGGTTACTATTCTTATTTCTTATTCTATTTGTTACATTTAATATTGTCCTGTATTAGTTTATTACTAGTTAACAGTCTGTACGCTTGTCTGGTATGTGCGCACTCACCAAGATAAATGCCTTGTATGTGTAACATACCCAGCAAAAGAAAGTAATTCTGAATCTAAACAGGTGATGGACTGGCGACCTGTCCATGGTGAACCCCGCCTTCGCCCGATGATGCTGGGATTGGCTCCAGCCCCCCCACAACCCTGACTAGCCGGATAAAGCGGAAGTTAACGGAAGGATGAATGGATGGATGATTCTAAACAGTGACATTTGTTCAATCGTTTTAGGCACGTTATTATATTAAGAAGCTTAATTTGTTCAGCAAAACACTTTATTTAAATATTAAAACAGTATTAATAGAGTAAGTAGTGCTCTTACATATGTGTTCATTTAATCCTTTCCAAGCTTCTCCTAAACAACCCAGTATTATTAACAGTTCTCATCTAATACCTGCTTTGACTGCTCAGTACTTCATTAAGCTAAATCAAGATTGCTGCTGAAGAAACTGAACACATTCATACAATGTCTGGGGCGTCCAGGAGGAATCTGGAACTACACTTTGTTCTTCAAACTGGAGCTCAAGATCTGATCTACTTCTCTCACAATAAGATATTCATGTTACTTTGTATTGTATGTATGATTATTTACATCTGTTCCGATCATATCTGGTGTTCTTACTGGTGAAAACATACTTATTAATAAGTTAAAGACTTTTAAAATCCTCAGACTTTTGCACAGTAGTGTATGTTGACATGGACAATAATTTACCTCCACTGTCTTTTTAGCTCTTTGTTTGTGTTCTCACATTTAAAGTGCCATAAATGTCACTGCAAGTAAATCATCATGTCCTTCTGTTATAAAAGTCTTTCAATACTGCTACCACTATAATCCTGCATGTGACCGCCACCTAGTGGCCCATATTTGAAATGGACTTTCCTTTTTTATCTAGAACAACTGAAAGAGATGGTTTGTTTGGAGGATTTAACGATTTCTGACTGAAACTAAACCCAATATCTAATAGCAGGAGAGGTCAGAGCTGATGTCCTTAGATAATCCTCAATTTCAGCTCCACTTTCTCTTCTTAACTTCTTTGTGAAATACTCCTCAAAATATCAGTCGAAACATTTTCTTTGAATATTAAGGGAGAAAGTTTTATTGGGTACTATACAGTGCGTTATTTGTAAAACATCAGGTAATGGAACACTAAAGGTGGGGTGATCCAGCAAGTGGCAGTGAAGGAAAAGGTCCTGGAATGCATAGACACAACAGTGCTTCAAGCGTCCATCTAACAGTAGTATTCTATACAATAAAATAATCCTAGCTTTAATGACTGCAGTAAGGAGCTGCAACTATAAAGTCTTAGAGATGCCACTGGATGAATAGTTTTCTAATAGTTTCCTACAAAAAAAGACATCAAAGAGGTGGTGGATCCACATAAATAAGTGGTACCTGAAATATGAGAGGTGCCGGATCTTGTTCCAGCAAGATCCAGCACAAATTAAGCACTGGTACTATAGATATGGGGCAGTGCAATAGGGCACGACTATGCTTAAAGGCCATGTTGGGAAAGAGATCTGATGAAGTATTAGACTCACTTAAGGACTACATATAAACAGCTTGCTAAATAATATGAAATAACATGTACATGTAATGTTATATTCTGTTATATTTACTGTAATGTTGTAGTGTAATGTTATATTATGTGATATTCTGTTATATATAACATATATTTTATGTTATATTTACTGGTATAAACTGTAATCGCACTTGATCTTCTAGGAGCACTGGCTAAGTATTGCACTTGTACTGTATGTAGTCTTGTATTTGTTCTCTTCTCTGTAGGTGTTCCAGTCTTGCTAGGTATTGCGTTGTCTTCTTTCTAGGTATCAGCACTGGCCCTGTGTTTATGGCAGTGTTTGAGTATAAGAGTAGTTTGGACTTAATCCTGTTTGTACTAGATAGAGATTCATACTCTGACTGAACACTAAGCACTTTTGTAAGTCGCTCTGGATAAGAGCGTCTGCTAAATGCCGTAAATGTAAATGTAATATTCCCCTTTCCTGTCATATCAGTGGTTGGGCATTGGTAAGCTGTTAAACTGCAACTGATATCAATGGTCAATGGTCAATGGGTCTGGCCAGACACTATGATTATATTATTTGTTTTGGTGTTGGCCTGAAGAAGCCAACAGAGAGGCCTACCCTCCAGAATGACATTCTCTAGGCCCACTCATCCATGTAGAAGATACTCTCAACCGATTTGATATGCTGATTGTCTTCCCTGGGATCTTCCAGGAGGACAATGCGACACGTCACATAACTAGAAATGACCCACACTGGTTGGAAAAGCTGACCAAGACTTCTATGTACTACTCTGGACTATGTACTACTCTGGACTGCCCAGATTTTAACCCAATTGAGCATCTATGGGACCATCTGGATGGTGGTGTTGGCTCTATGGATCCTCCTCCATGCTCCCTCCAGCAGCTGTGAGATGCACTGCAGTCAGCATGGCTCCAGATACCTGTGACCACCTACCAGCACTTTATTAAGTCTCCCAGTCCGTGTAGCTGCTGTCTGTGCTGTACATGGCGGTCACTCTGGAAATTAGCAGGTGGTCATAATAATGCGACTCCACTGTGTATGTTCCTTGTGCTATTTTTTGTCAGCATGTGGATTCAGTTGTGTGGGTTGTGTGTGTGAGGGAGGGTCACCATCATGTGTACTTGTGACCTCCCTGTGTATTCTATACTTTTCTTGCCTGACGTTAAGAAGGAAGCACTTCTTGATGCTGTATAATGACCTCCCTTGTGTCTTCTTCTATAGCAATGCTTCGGTGGTGTCAGGAGTGGTAGAGTTCACCCCAGCAGTCTGAGGCGGAACTCTGGCCCAAAGAACTTCAAGGCAGGAGCCAAAAGAGGCAGAGCCTGGCAATAGATCAAACAACAGCACTGATAATGACGGGCTCATGGCTTAAGTGTAGGTCCCCTCTGACTTCTTATACACTGACACTACAATTCATATACTAATGTATGTTGCATAGCTCTTAAGTAGGTTTCTTGCCTTCCTTTACCATCACTGCCCCACTATCAAATCCAAAAACAGAGCCATACAGTGCTCTACCATGCCGTGCCAATAGGCTTCATTTCTATTTTTAGAGAGGCCACTCTTTGAAAATACTTAGAGTAACACTCCATAAGATGGAAAATTGCTCAGTGATTGGATAACACTTGAAGACTGTGAAATGCGTAGCTTTCTATTATGGCTCTTAACTGAATCCCACTGCCGGGAATTGGCATCACAACAGACTGCGTTGGTTACTGTGTCTTCTGGAGGACGTCCTCTTTGGCCCAAGTCCCATCTGCTGTTTTCAGACATCTCAGGCCATATACAAGAGAGCTGAAAATAGCCAAGGCCATCTTGGTCACATTTCTAAGTGCTGTTTAGTCACTCTCCTTGTCTGCAGCAAACAACAGTGAAAGCTGAGAGGACCGGATCTACACTAAGATGAACGCAGATGATGATTTGTGTGCTGTTTTAAAAGACGGGACGTGTCTAAGGCAACACCTTGGTGACAGATATTGTCCACAGTCTATTTTTTTACGCACCTGCCGTTTAAACTAGCTATTGTAAAGCCACTTAAAGGAGCAATGTGTAAACCTTCAGTGGCGAGGTTACATATTACAACCTACTGAACTTCACCGCCCACCCCTCCCTTCTCTAGAAGCAACAGTGGTCAGTAGGCTCTCTGCTGTTGCCTCAGTGCCTGATTTCATTTTGCTTCTTCATGTGTTCTCTCCTTTATGGCAAGGATTTTCCTTTCCTATGTTTTTTGTGCTTAATAATAAATACAATCCAGTACAGTCACAATTTGGGTTCTCAAATTTTTCATAGCAGCAGTTCTAGCAATTTATTCTATCCATTTAGGGGCTCTACCATGTAGGCTCTTATCATTAGTACAGTGTAAACATATTCAACTGTTTATCATGTTTTTAGTGTTAATACAGTTCAGATGAATATTACTACCCCTCATTTTTTAATGCTATTAACATTTTTCTGATAAAAACATTGATCAGCTTCTTGTCCCACCTTAACCGAAGCTGTGATCCCATTCTAGCGCCTAAAGCATTACAATATCTATTGACCATTTAAGGAGGAATGGGAAAATCCAAATATGCTGGTGAATAAAAAGCTGACTTCAGCCACATAGTTCAAGCTCAAATGTGAAAGGCTTCCTCTAGATCCAGAGTATGGTTTGTCCATTTTGGGCTACTGTAGAAACATGGTGGTTGCAGATTTAGATAGATAGATAGATAGATAGATAGATAGATAGATAGATAGATAGATAGATAGATAGATAGATAGATAGATAGATAGATAGATAGATAGATAGATAGATAGATAGATAGATAGATAGATAGATAGATAGATAGATAGAATATATACAAGAACATATGAATACAAAACTATACAATACTATACAACCTGACTGTAGAAGATGTTAGAAGATGACCTGCTGCTATGTAGATATGAGAGGCTCATTCTAACCAAACGAAAATACAACATTTTATAGTAAGACTGTATTATACCAAAATGAAAATATAGTTATATACTGTGTTCCATATCTTAAAAATTGATGCATCAACATTTTATGCTCTGCTTCTTTAATACTATTGTTACCTGTAGATGGGAAATGGGCTATTATAAAAAGTTAGCAAAGTTAGTTTAAATACATTTGATTTCTGTCAAGAGGATCATCTGCCATGGCATTTTTGAGTCCTACTGCCAAACGTACCATCTTAACTCATTAGTAAATTGGTTGGATCATGTGTATTTGGAGAAGGCAACGCTAGAACATGCAGGGCGGAGGGTCCTCCAGGAACAGGCCTGAGAACCACTAGCATGTGCTACTAGTTCATGAGGCTGGCAGATAATCTGATGTGCTGTAGTACTGGTGATGAACACACAGCGGCAACACTGAGCGGATTTATTTACATGGTGACAGGGTGCAAAGGCAGTAGAGCTCTAGAATATTCCGCAGATGTTCCAGTCTATCTTACAATCATTTTCAAAATAAGAAACATGCATGTGTTCAAAACATGGCAGATGAGCTCACTGTTGCTTTGGCCAAGTAGCGTCATGGTGAGTCTAATACCAATAAATTTATACCTCATGAAACTGAGAACAGTACACTGTTAATCTGCCTGGAGATCAAAACTAGGGTCAAATTCCAGGCATTTCTGTTTTATCAGGTAAAAGGTTTTATGTCTAAAATAGAAATAACTTATTTTATAGGCCTACAAGAATGCAATCCTCCAAAGGGTGTCAGGCTTTGAATGTTTTCTGTTAATCCCATTAAAATAGTGTTCAAAAAAGTGTTCATGGTGACGGTATAAATGATTAAATTTCAGTTATTGTTCAAGTTTATTGGTGGTCACCAAAGGAAGGAAGGATGGCCTGGAGACACAGATGCTCATAAATAGCAAAATAGTGCTTGGGTGACTTCATTGACTCCAAGAGACTATAATGGTCATTCTTCTTAGGAGATCCGGATCATGTTGCTCGGGGACCCTTGCAGGGAGGTACAGGGTGGCCTCCAAGGCCGAGGGCTTCTTTGTTTAGCCTTACCCTTTATAATCAGGGCCGACACTGCGAAAGGAGCTTTAAGCGGCCGGCCTTGTGGAGCAGGACCAGCCCCCTTAAGGAGCTGTGGCCTCTCTCTGAGAGATCCCAAGAAACTTCACACCTCTCGAGACGCGCCTATAAATAGGGCCCACCTGTCCCTCGACTCGGTTACAGCCCCATTCCTTATGGAGCTGGAGGGGTGTGGTGGCCCAGTCAGATGAGTAATGAGTAAGTGAGTGAGTGAGTGAGTGATTGAATGAGTGAGGAGACCCCCACATTAGAATACGTGAGGATGGCAACGCTTCCCAAAAACTGGACTTCTCATTGGCGTGTGCTTGGCTTGGTGATGCATGGAAGTGGGCGCAGCCTTTACCTGTTAGCACCCAGCCTACGTAACCAAGCAGAGGGGAGGAAGCAGAGTCAGGTTTTCCTGGCTCCACACAAAGGATAGCTTTTCTTCTAGTCCTTGATTTGAGGTCAAGACTGCGATTTCAAGTCATAGGTTCTTGTAGACCATCCTGCTGTCAGGGTTCCCATAGATTCTGGAAAACAAGGACTTTCAGACACTGGAAGATATAAAAATGAATCAAACAGACGTCATGAAAAGAGGTTGGGCTTTTGTCAAATTCAAAGAAAAATGTATATTAAAAAGCAGAAAACCTCTGCTGTGTCCTCCAGTATGTTCCAGGCCAAGAAGCCACCATCATTTTCACAAATGTCATCTCCCGAATGGAACCGTAAACCAATAAAACAACAATTATTTTTAGCTGTAATTAGAATTTTATGGGGTATAGGGTTTTATAAGCTACTTACATACTATGAGGCACGCTTAACAACATTTCCAGCAGCTCAGCCATTGTGAATGAGGCAATATGTTTAACGTAGGATTATTAATTGGTTATTGCATGAGGTAACCGAATCTGCTTCAGATGGAAGACTTGGTAACACTTCCTATGAATTCTGTGTTAATAATATTTTATAAAAGCATTCATTAGGCATTATAAGACATACATAATGCCTTATAAAGTCAGTGGTAAGCTTTCACATTTGCTTAGTTATAGTAGCATACATAAATAGTTATAGTGGCATACATAAAACTTAAAAAAAACATGTATGCAGCTATGCCAGGTTTTATAATGCATTATAGTGCCTGTTCATAAGAACATTATAAACATGAATGTTGTTATGCATTCCTACAAAGGAGGTCAGGCTTTGAAGGTGTCTTCAAAGATCTGCAGTTAATGCCATTAAAATAGTGTTTAGAATAGTGTGCATGGTGAGGGTATAAATGATTTATTTTTAGTGATTGTTCAAGATTATTTATGGTCATCAATGAAAAAAGTAAGGCCTGGAATGAAATAAATAGTGAAATAGTGCTTTGTTGACTTCATTGACTCCA
This sequence comes from Megaleporinus macrocephalus, assembly GCA_021613375.1. Taxonomy (NCBI): domain Eukaryota; kingdom Metazoa; phylum Chordata; class Actinopteri; order Characiformes; family Anostomidae; genus Megaleporinus; species Megaleporinus macrocephalus. Next base: position 7,768,103 of record CM038709.1, read on the forward strand.
AGATACTATAATAGTCATTCTCCAGATCCAGATCAACTTTTATAACATTTTATAAAATGAATTTATGCAACAATGTCAGGCTCTAGAGGGCATTACAGTGTCTGTGCATAAGAATGTTATAAACATGAATGTTGTTATGCACTATTACACACTATAACAAAGTTCCACTAGAGTTTCTGATAAACCTTGTTGGGTGTTATCACTTCCAGGACAAGGGAGAACTTTTTATGTGGCATAAATTTGATAGAGTTGGTTGGCTACAGGCGTTAGACTGTTAGCTACTTTATTATATTTGTATTTAGTTGGTAGATTAACTACAGTAATTTACATAGCTAGGGATAACATAGCTAACATTAGCAATTTCATTAAACTGGTTTTGTTTACTTCATCTTGTAATTCCTGTTTTAACAGTAAGATGTAATTATCTCACTATACTTATAACATTTAATACAATGTAATGACCTGCCATAACTCTCTATAACTATAATGAAACAGTTTTCTTATGAACAGATGCTATAATGTGTTATTAAACCTGACTTGATAAAGTCATGTACTCATGCTTTATAATGCAATAGTATAGCAATTATATATATATATATATATATATATATATATATATATATATATATATATATATATATATATATATATATGTATATATATATATATATATATATATATATATATATATATATATATATATATATATATATATATATATATTATGGGGCTGTTTATTGGCCAAAATCTGGCAATACAATACATATCATGTATCACTCTACTCACTACTCACCACTACTTGTTAATGTTGGATCGGAGCTGAAAATGGATTACAACACTGTCATCTAGTGGTCAGAGGTTTAAACACGCAATGATTCACTGTCTGCCAGGAATCTGTGTATTGATACTGTGTTTTTGGAGAAGCGATACAGTAACACGAAACATAATATCCTGATATTCAATATTTCAATAATTTCTTACACCCCAAAAAACAAAAACAAAAAAAAACATGTATCCAACCATTATCTTCTGCGTTATCTCGCTATTTGGGGTTACCAGGGGGCTCGAGCCAATCCCAGCATCATTGGGCGAAAGCAGGGTACACCATGGACAGGTCGCCAGTGCATCACAAGGCCAACATGCTCACACTCACACTCTACGGGCAGTTTAGAGTGAGCGATCAAACTTAACATGCATGTGTTTGGACTGTGGGAGGAAACCAGGATACCCAGAGAAAGCCCACTCAAGCACTGGGAGAACATGCCCACTCCATACAGAACGACCTGGACCAGAATCTAACCTGGATCGTGTTGCTGTGAGACAGTGCTATATATATATATTATATTATAAGTACATATAAATATCACAGAACCTCCCATTTCCCATTTCCAGCCCATTCTAAGAGCTATGAATATGAGCTAACGTTCAGTGCCGTCATAATAACAAGCATAGAAACACAAATGATCTGTGTTTGGAGGGAGTGGGGAGTGGGGGGAGATGCCCTTGTAGTGACAGTGTAAGATGTAGAAAGGGGCTTCTGAATTCGGAGCCTCTAAGTTTGGGCCATGGCGAGTGCTCAGCTGGCCTGCATAAAGGTTATACTGCCGGCCCTCCAAGGGTTCCTATGGAAGGGTGATGATGTGAGTGTAAGGAATTACACATAGCTGTCTCAACAAAGCTGTGGCTGTCTCCATGTTCTCTCAGCGAGCCTGTTCTCTTTCATGTGCTCAAAGAAGCATGGTCAGGACCCCCACCGGAGCACCACAGAGCAGATGTTATTTGGGTGGTGGGTCTTTCTCAGCACTGCGGTGACACTGACGTGGTGGTGTGTTAGTGTGTGCTGTGTTGGTGTAAGTGGATTAGACACAGCAGTGCTGCTGGAGTGTTTAAACACTGTGTCCACTCACTGTCCACTCTATTAGACACTCCTACTACGTGCTGGTCCACCTTGTAGATGTAAAGCCAGAGTCAGTAGCTCATCTGCTGCTGCACAGTTTGTGTTCCTCTAGTCCTTCATCAGTGGACACAGGACGCCGCCCACAGGACACTGCTGTCTGGATAGTTTTGGTTGGTGGACGATTCTCAGTCCAGCAGTGACACTGAGGTGTTTAAACACTGCTGTATCTGATCCACTCACACCAGCACAACATACTCTAACAAACCACAACCACGTCAGTGTCACCACAGTGCCAATATCTGCACTGTGGTGGTCCTGACTATTGAAGAACAATGTATACAGAGAATGATGAACTACAGTGCTCCTATATGGTGGAGGAAGTGGTTTTATTGCTATGGCAAACATATAAATGTTGCATGTATTCCTTTATTAATTTAATAATATAACTCAAATAAATTCATGACTTTTATTATTTATAATGACGTAGATCTATGATCTGCCACCCAGCTATCCATTCTCACCTGACTCGGATACCCTGGAGCCTCCGTTGTATGTGCATATTAAATCTTGTGTAAATGTGAACGTGAATGTAAATACACTAGCAGTGTGTTGAAGTTCCTGTGTAATGCATTGATCTCTTCTAGTGCTGCTTCTTCCACTGACAATAAACGGCCAAGCTGAAATCCAGAAAATTAATAATTTCCTTGTTTAAAGCTATACAGGGAGGCGTTGGGGCAGTCACACAGCAGCATTTCCAATGCATTTCTGGGATGGAGAAGCTAATAAGCTATAAAAAGACATTTCACTGATGAGCAGTTGCTGCATTTGGCCTTCCTGAGGATCCGACAAATCAAGCATTGCGGAGAGAACGCGTTCTTCAAGACGAGCCTGGTTTCTTAGTACGCGGTGATGAATGGCTCATGGGTCAATATCGTCTTCCCATAAGAGAACATGCTGTAGCTGTAGTATATCAGACTGTCACAAACTGTTAAAGTATGTATGTTTTCACCAACAATATAAAAAGTTACTGCATTCATGACATAGACTAAAACTCTTGTATTCCATTACATCCTATTCCTGTTCATGAACGACTGAACTGCATGAGTTTAATTAAACGTGTTAATAAACATTGTTTTAATCATTTGTACTGAAATGCTGAGAGTCTGTATGAAGAACAGATACAGTATGAACTGAAACCTGCTGTATAAATGAGGTGCTGGTTCTGGAGGGAGAACATAAACAGCGTTTTAGTTCCTCATACAAACATACAGACACTTTAGCGTCACTGTGAGGGGAATGCTCTTGTCTTGGGGGTTTGTCTCTCAGGGGTTCTTGTCATAGGGGTATGTGTCCTGGAGGTTCATGTTGTGGAGGTTCTGGTCTTGGGGGTCCTTGCCATGGAGGTTTGTATCTCGTGGGTTTTTGTCATGGAGGTTCTGGTCTCTGGGGTTGTTGTCGTGGGTGCTTTTGTCTTGGGGGTTCTTGTCATTAAGGTTCTTGTCATGAGGGTTCGTGTCTTGAAGGTTCTTGTTGAGGAGGTTCTTCTCTCTGTGGTTCTTGTTGTAAAGCTTCGGGTCTCTTGGGGTTCTTGTTGTGGAGGTTCTGGTCTTGGGGGTTTTTGTTGTGGAGGATCGTGTCTAAGGGGGTTCTTATTGTGGAGGTTCTTGTTGTGTTGGTTTTGGTTTCGAGGGTTCTTGTCGTAGAGGTTCTTGTCTCGGGGGTTCTTGTCATGGAGGTTCTGGTCTTGGGGGTTCTTGTTGTTTAGGTTCTGGTCTCTGGGGCTCTTGTCCTGGAGGTTTTGGTCTCGGGGGGTCTTGTTGTGGAGGTTCTGGTTTCAGTGGTTCTCGTTGTGGAGGTTCTGGTCTCGGGGTTCTTGTTGTGGAGGTCCTGGTTTCAGGGGTTCTAGTCATGAAGTTTCTTGTTGTGGAAATTCTGGCACTTTTGACCCAGGTTGTGCATCAAAGGGTTCATTCATTCATTCAATCATTTATTCATTCATCATCTGAGGTTCTCAGTCTCCTTGGTCATGGGAGTAGCTAAATATGAATGGCTGAAATGTACAGTAAGTGAATAAGTAGTAAGCTCCTTTACTAAGTAATATACTTGAGTATTGAAAAGTATTGCTATTAGAAAAATACTCCATCAGTATTACTTGAGTACTTGTAACTAGTTACTACCCACCTCAGTTATTCAGTTACTGGTGTTGATCATGGAAACTAATCTGAGTTAAGCAGTTATGAGGGTGAAGTGTGGACCCACACATTGATGCATAGCCTTTAATATATGATTATGTTATAATTATTATACATACAGAACACATAATATTCAGCTCCTCTGACGATCTGAGCTGATCTGGATTCACTTCTGCCCTTTTGATCCCTGCCAGGCACTAATCCTGCATTGCTGCGCTGTTGTTTGGTTTGTAAATACGGCCTGGAGGTGTATTAGGAGCCAATAAACAGCATAAAGGGTCTTTTAAACGCAGCTCCTTCATAAAATTACTATTTGCTGAGCAATGCCAATCTGGGCCTTGAATCAGATCAGCAGCGAGAAAAGATAAATGAAGGCTTCTCATTCAATAAACAGCTGGTGCCTCTAAAGCGCGAACATGCCTTCACGCTATTAGAGACTCTCGACCAAACAGGCCGGTGGGATCAGAGGGAATAGAAAGCGGAGTCTCTCCAGCCTCTCTTTCCTAATGCATCTTTTAGCGCCAGTCATATTCATTTGTTGGAGAGGGTTTTGGCCATAAGACCTTGTGGGACATAAGAATGACCGGATCTTTTATTAAACAGTGATGGATCTGTTCGCTCAAAAGCAGACATGGCAAGCTTTTCCGAGTAACGAACAAGTCTGAAGTTAAAGGAACTGGACGCTAAGTGAGGCCGTCGCTCTGCCAGTCTGGCTGGAGCTCTGTCACGGCTCCCGCTTCCTCAGCCACTGCATGCACTTCCTTTGACCTGGCCTCCTGGCCTCCTCCAACGATCTCAGCTCAGAGCAATGCGTCAACACATGAAACCTTAACTCTGCCTTTTACTATGAAAGTCATGCGCTCTGACCTCACTGGGTCAGCGCTGAAATGACGCTCAGAGAGAGCGTGATTTAGAAGGTGCTAGAGATCTTGTTTATCGCGGCTAAATTGGAGATTAAATTTTTTTTCAATTCAAGCATTGCTTTATCTTTCAGCATTTTTTGAGCTGTGTGAATGTAAAACTAAGCTAATAACTCCACAACACTTGACCTCATGTTGTTAAAAGTACAGTCAGGGACAAAGGGAAATCTAAGTATGTGCCGAATTCAGAAGCGAAGATGTAACTCATTGTAGATTCACTGTAAAGGTCCTCTTGTTCTACAACATCCTGCACCTCTCTACATAAGCCAAAGGATTACCAGTGAATGTTTTTAGAGACATAACATGCTTTTACATAGATGCAAACAGAATACTATGATGTGCAGACCATTTGAACCCTGTATTTATGTAAAAAAAATTATACTAAGACAATGTTTCAAATGACGAAATGGTTCATCAGCTCCTTTTTAACAGCTCATTTGTAGGAGACGTTTGCTGTAGTTTAAAAAGTGAAATGATTCTCATTCTCAATTGATATCAGATTTCAGCCGCAGACCAGTTTGTTGTATTTTTCGTTTTATCATATGATAAATAGAAATGTTTTCAGTGGGTGACCAGGGGTCTGTACTGCAGGCAGGCCCATTTAGCACCCAGACTCTTCTTGAAAAGACGTAGTCTAGAAGGCAGCGTATGAGTATACTGTATATACCATTCAGCATTAATGGTTTCTTCTTTGCACTAGACTCCTAACTTGTGTTTGTAAAGCAGTGGTAAACTGTGTTAATAGATAATAGTTTTGTGAAGTGTTCCTGAGCCCATGCCGGGAATCTATACAGAATTTGATTTGTTTTTAATGCAGTGTCGTCTGATGATCAAGACCATCCAGCACTGGTTTTGCTTCTTATGTACAGAGATTTCTCCAGTTTCTCTGAAAATGTTAATGATATTTTGTAGTGTAGATGATGATAATCTCCAAGTTTATAGCTATTATGTATTAAGAAACATTGTTCTTGAATAATTGTACTACTTAGCAAACTTTCACAGTGTGGTGATGCCTCTGCCTCTCTGGGTGACCACTCCCCCTCTTTACTTCTGAAAGACTCCACCTTTCTGGGTAACCCAGCCCCCTCTTTACTTCTGAAAGACTCCACCTTTCTGGGAAACACATCCCCGTCTTCTAAAAGACTCCGCCTCTAAGGGTGACACCCCACCATTTTACTTCTTTACTAGTGACAGACTTCGCCTCTTCTAAAAGACTCCAGCTCTAAGGGTGACACCCCCCTTCTTTCCAAAAGACTCTGCCTCTCTGGGTGAACCCCCCCCCCGATGTTACTTCTTTATTAGTGACAGACTCCGCCTCTTCTAAAAGACTCCAGCTCTAAGGGTGAGCCCTTCCCCTCTTTACTTCTAATAGACTCTTCTTCTTTGGCTGACCCATCCCCCTTTTCTTTTTCTTAGAGACTCCGACTCTAAGGGGGAGCACTCCTCCTCTTTGCTTCTTTACTAGTGAAAGACTCAGCCTCTCTGGGTGACCCCTCCCCCACTTTACTTATGAAAGACTCCACCTCTCTGGGTGACCCCTCCCCCATTTATGAAAGACTGCACCTCTCTGGGTGACCCCTCCCCCACTTTACTAATAAAGGCTCTGCCCCTCTGGGTGACCACGCCCCTCTTTACTTATGAAAGACTCTACCTCTCTGGGTGACCACGCCCCTCTTTACTAATAAAGGCTCTGCCTCTCTGGGTGACCACGCCCCTCTTTACTTATGAAAGACTCTGCCTCTCTGGGTGACCACGCTCCCTCTTTACTTATGAAAGACTCTGCCTCTCTGGGTGACCACGCCCCTCTTTACTTATGAAAGACTCTGCCTCTCTGGGTGACCACGCCCCTCTTTACTTATGAAAGACTCTGCCTCTCTGACCCTTTAGTACCCAGTTATGTTACTGACCTGTTAATAATGAATAATAATTAATAGTGAGACATTTCACCAGGTGTTTTTTTTATCACCTTGTGCTTTGTTGCTTTTATCTACATTTTTTTTAAACTATCACATTAAAAATGGGAATATATTTTGAAAAACAATCAAATTTCTCAGTTTTAATATGTTGTCTTTGTACTATTTCCAGTTAAATACAGGGTTTAAACGATTTGCACATCATTGCATTCAGTTTCATTGATTGGAAACTGTGCTGTAGCTAAACTTGAGTGTTTTAAAAAGCAACACTATTCAGAAAGTAAAGTTGGGCCTCGTTTAATGTAACAGCATGAACTCTTTAATTTGGGACAATACAAATAGCATCACTGACCAAAAACAAACATGTATCTTAATTTTTGTCCATTTTTATTTTTCTACATGATTTGAATGCAGCTCCTACTGTTTACATTATGTTAAAATTTCATGCTGAATGGACAAATAAAAATGTTCCAAAATCACTTGGAAAGAAATTCTGGTTCCATTGACTTACATTAAAAATAAAGAAAGTTTTTAGCCTCTGCTGTAAAGTTTCAGTTTTTGAGATACTTGTTTTTCTTTGGACTGTGACGATGTTCTGACTTCCAAATTATGTCTCTTGGACTTTCTAAAATTAAACGGCAGATGGGTTTTGTCATGTCATGCATGCTTTGCTCCTGTAAGGACACTGACACAACAACAGAACATAGTGAACAAATTTGAAACCTGACGGTATGTACGTGCTGCTTAACCCGTCAGATACCAAATTATCCATCCTGTTGGATATGGTCAAGGTTCACTGCTACACCCCCTCGGCTTCCCCGTAAATCATTAAGAAGGAGCGAGCGGGCTCTTTTTAGGGCCGCCGATCACTGCTAAACTCATTAAAAGCTGGGGCGGTTTGTCGGGTCGGACAGGTGCAAGGGCTCCAGCTGAAGGCATGGCGAGGGTGAATCTCGATGACAGCTGAAGCGATGGGGCTTTCTCTACCAATATCTCTACTAAAAGGGATCGGAGAAAGCGTAGGGCTGGGGGGTGGAATGTCTCCAGCCTCTTCTCAGCCCTTGTCTGGGCGGGGGCCAGGAGTTCGGAGCCAGATTTAGATGAGTGGGAGGGTTCAGATCAAACTCCGATCACCCTGTGTGGTAAGAAGCTGCAGCAGCTGAGAGCTGGAAGAGTCCTCCACCTCCTTGAATCCTGCAGAGTCACAGAGACTCACTGTAACACAATTACTACAATAACGTACTGTCTTAAATCTCATAATGAATGAAGGTATCCAAGTGGGTCTATGCAAACAAGGTACTGTGCTAGCCACTCCCCATTAGCATTCTGCTATTTTAGCATGTGGTCACGCGTGTACAGTAGAAAAGGGCATATGATGGACAAATGTAGCTCAAACACAATTCCAGGCCTGAGTTAAAGGGTCAGTAGCTTGATGACCTCTCACCTTCTTTACTCCCAGGCTGGGTCCTCCAAGTCATCCAGCTGCTCTCTTTCTCTCTATCTCTCTGGTCACTACTCACTTTTCATTGAGATGTTGAAGGAATTTCAGATCTTTGGCTTTAAATGAGTTTTTATTTAAAGCCAAAGTTTTTACTTATTAGGCATTTCTGTTTCTCTCTTACAGCAGCATCTATCTATCTATCTATCTATCTATCTATCTATCTATCTATCTATCTATCTATCTATCTATCTATCTATCTATCTATCTATCTATCTATCTATCTATCTATCTATCTATCCCTTTATATGTATACATATATATAGAGAGAGAGTGCAAGTATTTTCCACATGGCCTTAGTTTTAATGCAAGTTAATGGAACCACAATTCGTTCCAAGCTGTTTTGGAGCATTTCTATTGGTCCATTCATCACAAAATTTTCACACAATGTAAGCGGCAGCTGTTGCATTCAAATAATGTAGGAAATAAAAATGGGAAAAAAATGAAGACACATATTTTTCTTTGCACAGCAACAACATATATAGATATAAACTCAGCCATTCACATTATTTCATATCAGTATTAAACTATTAAAAGTAAGTTTTTTCCCATGAATGCCCTTTTATGGTTTTATGGTTTTTATCTGATCCAAATCTAAATAAGCACGTATTTCAGGTTGCCGTTTCCTGTTCCACATGACGCATGAGTCACACGCCCAAGCCCACCCTCCACAAACACACTCTCTCTCTTTCTACTCTCTCCACTGTCACTAGTAAACACAGTGTGCTAAAAATGACAGTCTTTGAGTTTCTTCCAAGAATCTCATCTGAAGTGAGAGAGTGGCCGCGGGAAGCTGGGTTACTTACACTTGTTTGGGGGCAGGGTGGGCAGAGGTCACCCCATTTATGCAAAACCAAGAGTGTCTCAGCTGGTGTCTTTGCAGTGTCTGAAATAGACGTAGGGGTCAAAGCATGTAGGAACCTTATTGTTCTGGTCAGATTTCTTACTCTGCTAAAACGCCATGAGAGGCAGAGACATAGTCCTGCCCGGCAAAGATATAACAACACTTTTAGACATTTTTATGATACACAATTGTGTTATGATGATTTTTAGCTTCTCTGATGTTTCACAAGTAGAACAGATAGTAGTGCCACATCAAAAAACATAACTAAAACTATGAACAGTGATTTTTATTCAGTATACCTCACCAAATGCAATTAAACATGATTAATTATACTGTCTTTCTAGGGACACAGTTGTTCTTGAAGTATAAACATATAAATACATATTGTTAGAATTGGCCATGTTTACACTATGCTGATTTTATTCGTAAAAAATCAAGATTCAAGAGTTTTATTGATATATACACAGCAGAACAGACAGTTAAACTATACAATAAAAATTCTTACTTTGCTGTTCCTCCATTTAGCAATAGATAAAGATAACAAAAAAGAAATAATAATAAATACATACAAAATATACAAAGTATGATAATATAAGTTGAAGTAAATAAAAGTCATTTTTTCTTTTTATAGTTAAAAAATAAAAAATACAATTTGCGTGTGCTTTTATGTGCAAGTATGAAAAGCAGCAGCCATAAAGTGCAAGTAACAAATATAAACAATAATGTTTTGTGCGAGTAGTGAATGCAAACAGTATTGTATGTAAACAGCAGTACAGTTAGTGTAAACAGTATTGTATGTAAACAGCAGTACAGTGAGTGTAAACAGTATTGTATGTAAACAGCAGTACAGTGAGTTTAAACAGTATTGTATGTAAACAGCAGTACAGTGAGTTTAAACAGTATTGTATGTAAACAGCAGTACAGTGAATGTAAACAGTATTGTATGTAAACAGCAGTACAGTGAGTGTAAACAGTATTGTATGTAAACAGCAGTACAGTGAGTTTAAACAGTATTGTATGTAAACAGCAGTACAGTGAATGTAAACAGTATTGTATGTAAACAGCAGTACAGTGAGTGTAAACAGTATTGTATGTAAACAGCAGTACAGTGAATGTAAACAGTATTGTATGTGAATGTAAACAGTATTGTATGTAAACAGCAGTACAGTGAGTGTAAACAGTATTGTATGTAAACAGCAGTACAGTGAGTGTAAACAGTATTGTATGTAAACAGCAGTACAGTGAATGTAAACAGTATTGTATGTGAATGTAAACAGTATTGTATGTAAACAGCAGTACAGTGAGTTTAAACAGTATTGTATGTGAATGTAAACAGTATTGTATGTAAACAGCAGTACAGTGAATGTAAACAGTATTGTATGTAAACAGCAGTACAGTGAGTGTAAACAGTATTGTATGTAAACAGCAGTACAGTGAATGTAAACAGTATTGTATGTGAATGTAAACAGTATTGTATGTAAACAGCAGTACAGTGAGTGTAAACAGTATTGTATGTAAACAGCAGTACAGTGTGTGTAAACAGTATTGTATGTAAACAGCAGTACAGTGAGTGTAAACAGTATTGTATGTAAACAGCAGTACATTGAATGTAAACAGTATTGTATGTAAACAGCAGTACAGTGAGTGTAAACAGTATTGTATGTAAACAGCAGTACAGTGAATGTAAACAGTATTGTATGTAAACAGCAGTACAGTGAATGTAAACAGTATTGTATGTGAATGTAAACAGTATTGTATGTAAACAGCAGTACAGTGAGTGTAAACAGTATTGTATGTAAACAGCAGTACAGTGTGTGTAAACAGTATTGTATGTAAACAGCAGTACAGTGAGTGTAAACAGTATTGTATGTAAACAGCAGTACATTGAATGTAAACAGTATTGTATGTAAACAGCAGTACAGTAAGTGTAAACAGTATTGTATGTAAACAGCAGTACAGTGAGTGTAAACAGTATTGAATGTAAACAGCAGTACAGTGAGTGTAAACAGTATTGAATGTAAACAGCAGTACAGTGAGTGTAAACAGTATTGTATGTAAACAGCAGTACAGTGAGTGTAAACAGTATTGTATGTAAACAGCAGTACAGTGAGTGTAAACAGTATTGTATGTAATAAGCAGTACAGTGAATGTAAACAGTATTGTATGTAAACAGCAGTACAGCGAGTGTAAACAGTATTGTATGTAAACAGCAGTACCATGAATGTAAACAGTATTGTATGTAAACAGCAGTACAGTGAATGTAAACAGTATTGTATGTAAACAGCAGTACAGTGAATGTAAACAGTATTGTATGTAAACAGCAGTACAGTGAGTGTAAACAGTATTGTATGTAAACAGCAGTACAGTGAATGTAAACAGTATTGTATGTAAACAGCAGTACAGTGAATGTAAACAGTATTGTATGTAAACAGCAGTACAGTGAGTGTAAACAGTATTGAATGTAAACAGCAGTACAGTGAATGTAAACAGTATTGTATGTAAACAGCAGTACAGTGAGTGTAAACAGTATTGTATGTAAACAGCAGTACAGTGAATGTAAACAGTATTGTATGTAAACAGCAGTACAGTGAGTGTAAACAGTATTGTATGTAAACAGCAGTACAGTGAGTGTAAACAGTATTGTATGTAAACAGCAGTACAGTGAGTGTAAACAGTATTGTATGTAAACAGCAGTACAGTGAATGTAAACAGTATTGTATGTAAACAGCAGTACAGTGAGTGTAAACAGTATTGTATGTAAACAGCAGTACAGTGAGTGTAAACAGTATTGTATGTAAACAGCAGTACAGTGAATGTAAACAGTATTGTATGTAAACAGCAGTACAGTGAGTGTAAACAGTATTGTATGTAAACAGCAGTACCATGAATGTAAACAGTATTGTATGTAAACAGCAGTACAGTGAATGTAAACAGTATTGTATGTAAACAGCAGTACAGTGAATGCAAACAGTATTGTATGTAAACAGCAGTACAGTGAATGTAAACAGTATTGTATGTAAACAGCAGTACAGTGAATGTAAACAGTATTGTATGTAAACAGCAGTACAGTGAGTGTAAACAGTATTGTATGTAAACAGCAGTACAGTGAGTGTAAACAGCAGTACAGTGAATGTAAACAGTATTGTATGTAAACAGCAGTACAGTGAATGTAAACAGTATTGTATGTAAACAGCAGTACAGTGAGTGTAAACAGTATTGAATGTAAACAGCAGTACAGTGAATGTAAACAGTATTGTATGTAAACAGCAGTACAGTGAGTGTAAACAGTATTGTATGTAAACAGCAGTATAGTGAGTTTAAACAGTATTGTATGTAAACAGCAGTACAGTGAGTGTAAACAGTATTGTATGTAAACAGCAGTACAGTGAATGTAAACAGTATTGTATGTAAACAGCAGTACAGTGAATGTAAACAGTATTGTATGTAAACAGCAGTACAGTGAGTGTAAACAGTATTGTATGTAAACAGCAGTATAGTGAGTGTAAACAGTATTGTATGTAAACAGCAGTACAGTGAATGTAAACAGTATTGTATGTAAACAGCAGTACAGTGAGTGTAAACAGTATTGTATGTAAACAGCAGTATAGTGAGTGTAAACAGTATTGTATGTAAACAGCAGTATAGTGAGTGTAAACAGTATTGTATGTAAACAGCAGTACAGTGAATGTAAACAGTATTGTATGTAAACAGCAGTACAGTGAATGTAAACAGTATTGTATGTAAACAGCAGTATAGTGAGTGTAAACAGTATTGAATGTAAACAGCAGTACAGTGAATGTAAACAGTATTGTATGTAAACAGCAGTACAGTGAGTGTAAACAGTATTGAATGTAAACAGCAGTACAGTGAATGTAAACAGTATTGTATGTAAACAGCAGTACAGTGAGTGTAAACAGTATTGTATGTAAACAGCAGTATAGTGAGTGTAAACAGTATTGTATGTAAACAGCAGTACAGTGAATGTAAACAGTATTGTATGTAAACAGCAGTACAGTGAGTGTAAACAGTATTGTATGTAAACAGCAGTATAGTGAGTGTAAACAGTATTGAATGTAAACAGCAGTACAGTGAATGTAAACAGTATTGTATGTAAACAGCAGTACAGTGAGTGTAAACAGTATTGTATGTAAACAGCAGTACAGTGAGTGTGAACAGTATTGTATGTAAACAGCAGTACAGTGAATGTAAACAGTATTGTATGTAAACAGCAGTACAGTGAGTGTAAACAGTATTGTATGTAAACAGCAGTATAGTGAGTGTAAACAGTATTGTATGTAAACAGCAGTACAGTGAGTGTAAACAGTATTGTATGTAAACAGCAGTATAGTGAGTGTAAACAGTATTGTATGTAAACAGCAGTACAGTGAGTGTAAACAGTATTGTATGTAAACAGCAGTATAGTGAGTGTAAACAGTATTGTATGTAAACAGCAGTACAGTGAGTGTAAACAGTATTGTATGTAAACAGCAGTACAGTTAGTGTAAACAGTATTGTATGTAAACAGCAGTACAGTGAATGTAAACAGTATTGTATGTAAACAGCAGTACAGTGAGTGTAAACAGTATTGTATGTAAACAGCAGTATAGTGAGTGTAAACAGTATTGTATGTAAACAGCAGTACAGTGAGTGTAAACAGTATTGTATGTAAACAGCAGTACAATGAGTGTAAGGTACAGTTAAAATCAGACCAGTTAAAACCAGTTCAGATAGGAGATGTTGGAGAGGTAGTGTGTGAGGTGTTCACAAATCTGATTGGCCTGTGAGTAGAAACCATTTGTCAGTCTTGTGGTCCTGGACTTCACACTCCTGTAACGTGTGCCTGAAAGTAAAAGTGTGAAGAGTGTATGCTGGGGGTGTGTACTGTCCCTGATTATGTTGGAAATGGCAATCAAATGCAAAAAAAACCCCAAAAAAACGTTTATAAATATACACTTTATAAATACTTGTCCAAATAATCATCACATTTCTATATCTTGGTTCCATCATTCAAGTATTTATTGAATTAAGTTCATATCAAAGTTTGTATGATGGTGTAATTTGAAGTGTAAATTGAGCATCTCAGAAAACAAGCAATCAGATGGCTAAACTGAGCAATGAGTATATTCGAGAGACTAGGCATTTCAATAAACAGTGTATTAGAGCTTTTTTTATTAAAAATAAGTACTTCGTTCATTTTTGCTCTATTCTCATTATTGTGACCTAGGACGACTATGAATTTGCCCATTTATATAATTTACAGAACTTATTTTTTCAAACTACTCCTAGATTTGCTCCTCAAACAAAGTTAATCTGTCAATAAACAGATGAGTTGAGTGAATATTTGAGAATGGAAATGACCAAACAATGCTGGACACCTGTCCTCCTGGACCAGAATGTTCTTGAATGGGCAGAGTTAGCTCCGAAACTTAAACCAATGGAATGTTTTCACTGGACAGTGCAGTGCAGCATGATAACAACTATACCAAAACAAGTGGCTGGAGCTATTTGCCATTGCAAAACCCTTGAAAGCAGGCTTCTTCACAGCAGTGTTACCTGTTAACTCAAACATAAGTAGCAACAATAAGCTTTCTTGTTTACTAACCTATGAAATTTGTCAGTGATATTTATTGGCAATTTTTTTTGGCTTTGCTTGTTTGGTACTCAGAAGTTAAACAGGGCACTAAGAGGTGGTTTGGGTCCCTTGTTGTCATACAGTGCTGTTTTTACGGATGCGCTTATTAATATTTAGTCAGTACAGACATCATAAGCTCAGTTAAAGAAATCCTGAATGGTCAGTTCATGCACCATGATCTGCAGTGTACAGTGAAAAGAAACATGACTACACATCACGTCCTGGCTCTTAAACCATGACTGCCTCTTCACTGGTGCTTGGACCCCTATAATTACTGCTCATTATTATTTTCTATATTTCATAACACTGCTTATCATCTTACAGGAATCCTTTTCAAATGCTTCCACTCAGATTTCATCACTGCATAGACACTGTTTACATCTGACCACATAAAAATTGACACTAGCCGATGGTTAGCATGCCTTTACTTTGGACGGCCCAGCCCTGCCTGGATCTGGGGCGTGTACTGCATCACTTTGTTATTATAGTTCATGTATACATATTAGCCTTCCAGCAAAACTCCCACAATGAAGAATCAGCCGCAGAGGAAGTTGTTAAACGTTTTATTTTTGAGATGTTAAACATAAGTCACTGACTTTTGAGACAGATCTTAACTAGGATGCAGTTCCTGTGTCTGTGTATGCATTTCAAACATCTATCCTGATTGAACTAATCAATTCAGCCCAGAGGAGGATGTTTCCCTGTTTCAGTCCTGGTTCTTCTCAGTGGTTCTATTTTATGCTCTTAGAGAGTTTTTCATTGTGAGTCCTGGTTCTTCTCAGTGGTTCTATTTTATGCTCTTAGAGAGTTTTTCATTGTGAGTCCTGGTTCCTCTCAGTGGTTGTACTTTGAGCTCTTAGAGAGTTTTTCATTGTGAGTCCCAGTTCCTCAATGTGGTTGTACTTTGAGCTCTTAGAGAGTTTTTCATTGTGAGTCCCAGTTCCTCAATGTGGTACTACCTCATGCTCTTAAAGAGGTTTTTATTGGGAGTCCTGGTTCCCCTCAGTGGGTCACCTTCATGATTTTAGTAAACTCTCAAGTCGTGGTTCCTCTCAGTGTTTCTGTCTTATTATGTTAAGAGGTTTCTTAATTTTGAATTTTGGATTCTCTCAGGGGTTCTTCTTCATGACTTCAAGATGCTTCTCATAATGGGTCTGTCTCAAGGGTCTGTGAAGGTCTACATAGACAGCATTTTACGTCATAGTATGCGCTCCCGACATGAAGACTGTCCCAATACTTACATACCTTAAACATGCTGTCTACTGAGGAACCTTATTTAGACCTGATTTTAAGAAAGCATTGAACGCTTCCTCAGCCACTAAGACAATCCCATGATGCAACGCAGGCAAATCTATGAGCAGTGAAGAAGTTCTTTTGATTCTGTCTGGAGTTTTAATGTGTTTCTTGTCATATAATCACACAAAACAGTGATTATTAGCAACTTTGCAACAAACAAACCATTTGGATTTTTTAAGCCTCGGGCTATTGTTTTGGATGATGGCAGGTAGCTTAGCAACCAGCTAAACCACTGGTCGCGTGCTGCAGTGGGCAGGAACAAGCCGTGACGCAGTCTCTCTCTAACTAGAGCGTCTCAGTAATCTGTTTTATGAGGAGAGATGAGGAGAGAACACTGCTACTTACACAGCTGCTACCTAGACAGCCTACTTACACACTCACTAGAGTTTGAGACACACCCAGTGATTTCTGGTTCTTCTCAGTGGTTCTACTTCATGCTCTTAGAGAGGTTCTCATTGTGAGTCCTGGTTCCTCACTGTGGTTCTACTTCATGACTTTAGGAAACGTAGGAGTCCTGGTTTCCCTCAGTTTTTCCTCCTCATCTTCTTAAGAAATTTCACATTTTGTGTCTCACCTCCAATTAGTATTAACCTTCATAATTTAAGAACATTTTTAATTTTAAATCCTGGTTCCTCTCCTAGTTGAGGAGTCTAAATTTGAGTCCTGGTTCCTTTCAGTGGCTCTTCTTCAAGCTCTTAGAAAGGTTCTCATTGTGAGTCCTGGTTCCTCTCAGTGGCTCTACTTCATGCTCCTAGAGAGTTTCTCACTGTGAGTCCTGGTTCCTCTCAGTGGTTCTACTTCATGCTCTTAGAACGTTTCTCATTGTAAGTCCTGGTTCCTCTCAGTGGCTCTACTTCATGCTCTTAGAGAGTTTCTCACTGTGAGTCCTGGTTCCTCTTAGTTGCTCTACTTCATGCTCTTAGAGATTTTCTCACTGTGAGTCATGGTTCCTCTCAGTGGTTCTACTTAATGCTCTTAGAAAGTTTCTCATTGTGAGTCCTGGTTCTTCTCAGTTGTTCTACTCCATGCTCCTAGAGAGTTTCTCACTGTGAGTCCTGGTTCCTCTCAGTAGTTCTACTTAATGCTCTTAGAGAGTTTCTCATTGTGAGTCCTGGTTCCTCTTAGTTGCTCTACTCCATGCTCTTAGAGAGTTTCTCACTGTGAGTCCTGGTTCCTTTCAGTGGTTCTACTTCATGCTCTTAGAAAGTTTCTCATTGTGAGTCCTGGTTCCTCTCAGTTGCTCTACTTCATGCTCTTAGAGAGTTTCTCACTGTGAGTCCTGGTTCCTCTCAGTGGCTCTACATCATGCTCTTAGAGAGTTTCTCACTGTGAGTCCTAGTTCCTCTCAGTGGCTCTACATCATGCTCTTAGAGAGTTACACCTTTTGAGTATTGGTTCATTTTAATGGTTCACTTTCATAACTTTTCATTTTGAGTCCTAGTTCCTCTGAATTCCTCCTTCTTATTATGTTAAGAAGTTTCTTAATTTTGAGTTATGGATCCTCTCTGTGGGTCCTCCCATCCAATGTCCTGGAAGCTTCTCTGGGACAACGTTGTAAACAACATGTATAAAATTGAATCTAATTGAGTTGTTAGGATTCTTTCCCACCGACCCAGCTCGACCCAATTCATCACCATCCCCCCTTTCCCTTCAGACTGGGGTGCTGGACTCCTCCTCCTCATTTCATGGCCCGGCCCCCTCTGGCCATGTAGAGCCTGTGAGTCATGCCCTCAGCCCAATCCGCCCCCTCTGCTCCCTCTCACAGCCACTATGGAGTAAAAGAGGGGGATATATAAACGTTCAGCCTTGGAGTGAAAGCGCTGAGTGTCCTCCAAGCTGCGGTCCACTCTGAAGTCCAAACAGGTCATTGGCTAAAACATGGCACCCAAGAAGGACGCAAAGAAGCCCGAGCCAGCCAAGAAGGCTGAGCCTGCCCCTGCCCCCGCACCCGAGCCTGAGGCCAAACCCAAAGAAGCAGCAGTGGACCTGTCTAAAGTCAAGGTAAAAATATGGATGGCGTCTTACTCTGAATCACACGGGGGCATAAGAACTAAAGATGGTGGAGAACCAGTTCTAGAGTTTAACTTTCACATTACAGCTTCTCACATGGTTATCTGGGAGTAGGACTCACAGAAAGATGGTTCTTCAATCTTTCTGATTAGAACCATTGTTCTAATTTCATGCTTAAGTGTTCTTTGCATGGTGAAATGGTTTCTTAGATTGATGGAGAATGTGTTGCATGTACTTCTTTATAGCACCATAATGGGTTCTATTGATGCAAGCTTGATATCTTAAGCAAGCAGAATCCCAGAGTCATTTTCAGGAAGGTTCTATATAGAACCATATACAACCATCAATCTGAAGATGCATTTCACCATGCAACGAAATAATTAAGCATGCAAATATAACCAATGCTTCTACCCTTAAAGAACCACCAGTTTTTGAGAGTGCTTGTAATAGATTATAGCTTTTACATGAGTCATGCCTAAATGACATCATGCAGGTACAAGTGTTTCATCTTCTGTTTATTATTGATATATATATATATATATATATATATATATATATATATATATATATATATATATATATATATATATATATTATTTTATAAGGTTTAGAACTCAAAATACTGCAATCTGGTCCCAGACCTCCATTCTTCATCCGCCTGCCTGCAAAACATGTATAGTTGTTATTGTTTAAAATACCTTAACAGTATAAGTCTGGAGTTTATGACTGGAGTAAATGCACTTGAAAGAAATGTCAGGTGAACGTATATTCCAGAACCTCAGCACCATGGATAGTTCCGTGGAAGTTGCTGGCTAACCCGTGACTAATCAGAATCATTAATCCAGGTGTGTCCCAGCCTGGGTCGGCGGGGAGGGTCGTGGTCCAGCACAGTCTGGTGATTTCCTGGCTCAAACACATCTGGTAGGTGTGCTGGAGCAGGAGAATCACAAACTGTGCTGGATTGGGCAGCTCCGCCCCCCCCACCCAGCGCTGATTTTTACTGACCAAGATGATGACACATTGCAGCTCGGCATGTAACCAAATATGGGCAAGGTTAAGATGGTCCAAAGATGGACCTCCCTCGGTCAGGTTACCATCGTAGAAGAAACTAAATTAAGCACTCGAAGAGGTGTAGCTTTACCTCCGTCACTGAGACTTAAGCTTTTCCGCTTCTCTCGAAGCATGTCATGACTTACTTCCAAGAAGTGATTAGGAGTGATTGATGCGTGACACTTTTACTATTTCTGGCATTTCAACACTGCAATAACACTTATGTTACCGCATCTGATGTGGTGTTTTTAAGCTCATTGGATTAAATAAACGTGTAGATGAATGACATAAGACTTTCAAGGGTTTTCAATAAAAGCTTAAACTTAATTTCTATATCTTAATAATGATATCAATAATTAAATATGTTGCGTTAGACAATTAAGCTGGGAATCAAGCATTTATTCTATTATTTATTATATAAAACTCACACATCTCCAGAAAAAACGACTCTCTTATTTCACATATTAAGGACATACAGCTCTTTAGGTGTCTGCACATTAACAGATTATTATACACATATTGCAGCATGTTTCCAGTTTTAACTTTTGAAAAATAGAAGGTAAGAAATGAAGAGGTTGTAAATTAAATTTTTCTATCTTTCTGCAGGTTGAGTTCACTCCAGACCAGCTAGAGGGTAAGTTCACCTACTTAAAGCTGTTTTGTCTACATAACGCTGCTGACAGAACAAAACCTGCACCCCAATTTTTGTCATTCTTCTGCTTTTTGTTGTTCTTTACATTGTGTGCAATTTCCATTTTAAATGAATCCCAAGAAATAACCCAAAATGACCCAAAACGTCTGGTTCCATTGACTTCCATTAAAAGTAAAGTTTGTTTGTACTGCTCCCATAAAAATATAATGCTGGAGACGAAGACGAGGTTTTGTTCTGACAGCAGCAATAAACATTGTTTAAGGCTATAGATTGGCTCTCAAGGCATATTGTTAATGATGGAACAAACTGATAAAAAAAGAAAGAATGAATGAATGTATCAAGCAGAGCGTCATAGAATAATAACCAATGCGTGTATAAAATCATTGCCTGTGTAAGACAACCTCTATCTGGAGTTAGTTGATGAAAATTGTTGCGATAACAGGCGTGTATTTGTTTTATGCCATAAAAATGCCTTGACCATTGTCATTGGTCAGGCTGGAGAATGCCCTCTCTGCCCAGTGGCAGGTCAGGCAGTCTCCAGGCTGGGTGTTAGTTACACTCCAGTCAGCATTCTTGGTTCTATGCGAGTCACTCAGACGTCTTAGTGACTTTATATGGATGGAGTTATATTCTTGGGAACCCGTATCGGTTCCAAGTCGGGGCATTAGATGTCTTCCCCAGGCAGGCCATCGGCGGCACACGGCTGTGCGTGGAAATCGCAAGGAGCTATTAATCTTACACCAGCTCTCTTTCCAGCAGGCCCGCGGCAAAGCCCATTGAAATAGCTAGCCCTTGTTATCGCTCGGTGAAGGGCCTCAGCCAGCACGCGTGCAGCTGTCGGCCTTAATTTGCAGAGGTCAATGAGTGAAATGACTGACATTGCACACATTGCTCGCTAACCTGACCGACAGGTTGTGACTGACAGGA
Organism: Megaleporinus macrocephalus; assembly: GCA_021613375.1. Classification (NCBI taxonomy): domain Eukaryota; kingdom Metazoa; phylum Chordata; class Actinopteri; order Characiformes; family Anostomidae; genus Megaleporinus; species Megaleporinus macrocephalus. The sequence continues at coordinate 7,788,934 of CM038709.1, forward strand.
AGCCAAGGGCTTTACACTAGCGCTGGGAAGTCTGCCAGAACCACTACATTCAAGCTCAGTGTAGCCATAATTAAGTTTGGATATTTTATTCCAATGATGTGAAACAAATTAAGTGTGAAATATATAACTAAAAAAAAGCTCACTCAATGAGCAAGTCAATGAATGTCTAGCTTTTTAATGCAAATTATCTTTTTTACAGTGGCATTACAGACTGAGTGGGTTTATGTTAAGGATAACAATACAAACATAGATGTCAGTGGAAATATTCATGATACATCTTGGGAGTAATGAGAAAGAACACACTATGAAAAATAGATTTTAATTTTAAAGTTTTTTAAAGATTTTAGTTATTTTAACTTAAAATAATAATTATCTGGGCATTCTTCTCTATTAACTTACTATTTGAAATTTAATTAACTTTCAATTGTAAGGCAGCATGGACATACATTTTTTTAAAGTTAAAACAACTTTCTTTTTGTGTTTTGAACCTACTGCGATGTAATTAGCACTCAATACTTTAAGGTCTTTAACATGACCAAATTTTAGTTATACACTTCTATAACTTGGCTGGACTGCACGGCCAATGCGGCTGCTGTAGCCAGGTCCCTCGGTTTAGCCTGAACGTTTAATATTGTAATATTACTATTGTAATATTTTGTATTACATATCTAACTAATTGATTAGTATACTAACACAACATCAGATGAGCTGATTTTAATTCCACTGGCGAAATGGCCATTAGGAGGTCTGCAGATATGAAAATATGAAAGTCTAATGATCATTTAGGCACCTACTCTTCTTGCCTTTAATGAAATGAGAAACACTCATTTCACAACAACAAAACTTGACTAAATATGTTTTCTAACAGTAAAACTATTAAAATTTCAAAAGAAGGCAAAGGGTCCCCAAACCTACGTTGGTAAATGTGATTTAAATCAAAGATGTTGTAAAAAAGAAGCTTAATGGAAGTGAGCAAACCAAGAACACCTCTCTCAGAGAAGAGGAACCAGACTCAAAAAGGGGAGCCCATCCTCTTCTGGTCTGCACCGGATAGTAAAACAAGTACAAATACAAAAGGAATAGGACTGACTACCATATGCACTACTGAATATCCCATCAGTTGGTGTCACCAGTGAAACCAGTGGCTACTATTAGAAGCTTTTCACACTGAAACACCACTAATGTCAGTTTCTGCTGCTAGAAGCTTATAGAGCTGATCGAGTGCTAAGATTATGAGAAGAGCTCAGTGTTTTGTGAGGCAGGAGAAGAAAACATCAGGACGCCTACACAGCCTAAAGTCTCTCTTCCTTTTCATTACCCCAGACTACAAGGAAGCCTTTGGCCTCTTTGACAGAGTGGGCGACAACAAGGTGGCCTACAACCAGATCGCTGACATCTGTCGCGCTCTGGGACAGAACCCCACCAACAAGGAAGTCAACATTATCCTGGGCAAACCCAGCGCTGAAGGTACAAACCCACAACTCTACAACCCGGCTGACACGCAGATGTGTTTATGTTGTTTTTTCTTTTAGTAGAACTCACAGAAACATCTACTCAAGAATATCATGATACTGACACTGTGAGCCCTCATGCAGTTGATTAGCCAAGATACATTTTATGCTTTACTTCCACAACCCTGCTGGAAAACCCAGCACACACTAACATGGTCACCAGCAAATCTAGTGTATGCTGTGTTTTGGATGCTGGTCTACCAATGTGACCAAGCTGGTTTACCAGCTAAACCAGTGCTCTACCATATTTAACCAGCATACAATGCATGCTGGTCTGTGCTGTGTTTCTGAGCAGGGAAGGCTAATGTAGCTAACAAGTAATGGAGCCATCAGCTAGCAGATCTAAAGTATCAAATGTTTGTCCTGTTACTTTAATAAATAACTTAATAATAGACTTGTGTACGTCTGACATACTGATATGTCTACGCAAGCATGCCATGACATAGGAATCTGGGGTATACAAGGCTAATTAGTTGCTACAAGCCTTCATTACTTGTTGGCTCATTAGTCGTGTCTGTACTTTTGTCCATTCTTATAAAAATACGACTGTCTTGCACTGTTAGGAACCTCATACGCAGGTCTATTTTCAGATTTGAGGTAGTGCAATTAGCTTAAGTAGCATAAGCTGGTGGCTATAAGCTTTCATTACTTGCTGGTTTGTTTGCTACATTAGCCTCATAGCTGCAGAGCGAAAGAAGTACATTTTAAGACACAGATTGCGTCCTGGAGGACACTAGGACACTATTAGACTTTTGCCCCAGTCTCTGTACTGCATGCTCCTCTCTTCTACACGTTCTAGACGTATGCAAGCTCATATTACTGTGGGGTCTTCAAGCAGCTGTGTGCAAGCATATGTCTGCACCTCTGATCCCTACTGTCCTCCTTCCTCCCCACAGAGATGGCCAACAAGAGGGTAGAGTTCGAGCAATTCCTGCCCATGCTGCAGTACATTGTCAACAGCCCAAACAAGGGGACCTTCGAGGACTACGTTGAGGGTCTGCGCGTCTTCGACAAGGAGGGCAACGGCACAGTTATGGGTGCTGAGCTGCGTATTGTCCTCTCAACACTGGGTGAGCACCGGGACACAACACCACAACAAACAAACCTATCTGACCAATTTGGAGGAATCAGCTTTAGATGTTTTTTATTTAATACACACACACACACACATATATATATATATATATATATATATATATATAAAAAATAGATCACTACTAGTCAAACGTTTTAGATACACTACCAGTCAAACGTTTTAGTACACTACCAGCCAAACGTTTTAGATACACTACCAGACAAACGTTTTAGATACACTACCAGACAAACGTTTTAGTACACTACCAGTCGAACGTTTTAGTACACTACCAGTCAAACGTTTTAGATACACTACCAGACAAACGTTTTAGTACACTACCAGCAAAACGTTTTAGATACACTACCAGCCAAACGTTTTAGATACACTACCAGACAAACGTTTTAGTACACTACCAGCAAAACGTTTTAGATACACTACCAGCCAAACGTTTTAGATACACTACCAGACAAACGTTTTAGTACACTACCAGACAAACGTTTTAGTACACTACCAGACAAACGTTTTAGTACACTACCAGTCGAACGTTTTAGTACACTACCAGTCAAACGTTTTAGATACACTACCAGTCAAACGTTTTAGATACACTACCAGCCAAACGTTTTAGTACACTACCAGTCAAACGTTTTAGTACACTACCAGCCAAACGTTTTAGTACACTACCAGCTAAACGTTTTAGATACACTACCAGTCAAACGTTTTAGATACACTACCAGCCAAACGTTTTAGTACACTACCAGTCAAACGTTTTAGATACACTACCAGTCAAACGTTTTAGATACACTACCAGCCAAACGTTTTAGTACACTACCAGTCAAACGTTTTAGTACACTACCAGCCAAACGTTTTAGTACACTACCAGTCAAACGTTTTAGATACACTACCAGTCAAACGTTTTAGATACACTACCAGCCAAACGTTTTAGTACACTACCAGTCAAACGTTTTAGTACACTACCAGTCAAACGTTTTAGATACACTACCAGTCAAACGTTTTAGATACACTACCAGTCAAACGTTTTAGATACACTACCAGCCAAACGTTTTAGTACACTACCAGTCAAACGTTTTAGATACACTACCAGTCAAACGTTTTAGATCACTACCAGTCAACCGTTTTAGATACACTACCAGTCAAACGTTTTAGATACACTACCAGTTAAACGCTTTAGATACACTACCAGTTAAACGCTTTAGATCACTACCAGTCAACCGTTTTAGAACACTACCAGTTAAACGCTTTAGATACACTACCAGTTAAACGCTTTAGATCACTACCAGTCAACCGTTTTAGAACACTACCAGTTAAACGCTTTAGATCACTACCAGTCAAACGTTTTAGTACACTACCAGTTAAACGCTTTAGATCACTACCAGTCAAACGTTTTAGATACACTACCAGTCAACCGTTTTAGATACACTACCAGTCAACCGTTTTAGATACACTACCAGCCAACCGTTTTAGTACACTACCAGTCAAACGTTTTAGATACACTACCAGTCAAACGTTTTAGATACACTACCAGTCAAACGTTTTAGAGACACTACCAGCCAAACGTTTTAGTCCACTACCAGCCAAACGTTTTAGTGCACTACCAGCCAAACGTTTTAGTGCACTACCAGCCAAACGTTTTAGATACACTACCAGTCAAACGTTTTAGTACACTACCAGTCAAACGTTTTAGATACACTACCAGTCAAACGTTTTAGATACACTACCACACACACACATTATTACATAACATACTTATGTATGTTTATGTATATATTTTTTATGTTATATTTGCCTTCCCTTACACATTGAATAAATTACATTGTGATATAATGACTTGTGATGTAAGCATCTCATCATCCTCAGTCATAACACTCGACCCCCCAATATATAAATAATAAGTATCTGCTGTGTGATGTACACTGTACTGTGATATGATTTTGGATGTAGCTCATTTGCTCTACATAAATGACTGACAGGTGAGAAAATGTCAGAGGCTGAGGTCGATGCCCTCATGGCAGGCCAGGAGGACGAGAATGGCTGCGTCAACTATGAGGGTCAGTATTCCAGGAGGACTTGGGCACATGTATTATAATGATCATATTATAGTTACAGGTCCTATTTCCTAATTTCTCTTTTCTCCCTTTTTTACAGCTTTTGTGAAACATATCATGTCAGTGTAAGCGGTATGAGGTTTGAGGAAGCACATCTATTTCTCCCGACCCCATGGTGTCAGGATGTCCATGCACTGTTTCTCCAACCAGCGGGGAAATGGATTAAAAAGAAAAAAAAGACTATGGGATGTCATTTCTAAGCCATTCTTTTTGTCTATTTATGTTTTTTTTCCTTTTTCATGTCCACTCTTGGAAGCCGTCTGTTGTTGTCCTGTTGCTTACGCAGGGGCTAATCTCTCCACAGTGGGGCAGTAATGAGGGAGTAAGGGGTGTCCCGGCTGCCCTCAACGACAGGACACGCCTTGACCCTCCTCACACACTCCTTGTCGTCTGGATCGCAAGGCCGAAGGTGCTAATACTACTGCCTCCACTGTGGATTGGTTGTTGACCCCTCCCCTTCCACCACCCGCCCCAACTTTCCCCAGAGTCTTAATTTATTTTTTGCCTCTGTCATTTCTCATAATAAACTTTTCACAAAGTACACACCTTGTCAGGTTCTCGTTCTTGCCCTCAGGAAAGGAGGACGAGGGAAAACCCACACAGGTAGGTCGAGCAGGTGGGCGACTTGTTTGCACGCAACCCTACATGGTGTTTACATTGCATGCACGCCATTATTGGACGATCCCAACAGCTGTAGGTGAAGCATTTAAGAAGACTCTCCTTTACTATTAGCTACTTCCACAGCTGCAAAGCTTATATATCAAACACTAGAACCCCACAGTACAGTACACAGCATTGAACTGTGTAAAGGTAAACTGTAACACTACCTTTACCTACCTGTGTACAGGTAAACTGTAACACTACCTTCACCTACCCGTGTACAGGTAAACTGTAACACTACCTTCACCTACCCGTGTACAGGTAAACTGTAACACTACCTTCACCTACCCGTGTACAGGTAAACTGTAACACTACCTTCACCTACCCGTGTACAGGTAAACTGTAACACTACCTTCACCTACCCGTGTACAGGTAAACTGTAACACTACCTTCACCTACCCGTGTACAGGTAAACTGTAACACTACCTTCACCTACCCGTGTACAGGTAAACTGTAACACTACCTTCACCTACCTGTGTACAGGTAAACTGTAACACTACCTTCACCTACCCGTGTACATGTAAACTATAACACTACCTTCACCTACCTGTGTACAGGAAAACTGTAACACTACCTTCACCTACCTGTGTACAGGTAAACTGTAACACTACCTTCACCTACCCGTGTACAGGTAAACTGTAACACTACCTTCACCTACCCGTGTACATGTAAACTGTAACACTACCTTCACCTACCTGTGTACAGGTAAACTGTAACAGTACCTTCACCTACCCGTGTACAGGTAAACTGTAACACTACCTTCACCAACTTGTGTACAGGTAAACTGTAACACTACCTTCACCTACCTGTGTACAGGTAAACTGTAACACTACCTTCACCTACTTGTGTACAGGTAAACTGTAACACTACCTTCACCTACCCGTGTACAGGTAAACTGTAACACTACCTTCACCTACCCGTGTACAGGTAAACTGTAACACTACCTTCACCTACTTGTGTACAGGTAAACTGTAACACTACCTTCACCTACCTGTGTACAGGTAAACTGTAACACTACCTTCACCTACCTGTGTACAGGTAAACTGTAACACTACCTTCACCTACTTGTGTACAGGTAAACTGTAACACTACCTTCACCTACCTGTGTACAGGTAAACTGTAACACTACTTACACCTACTTGTGTACAGGTAAACTGTAACACTACCTTCACCTACCTGTGTACAGATAAACTGTAACACTACCTTCACCTACTTGTGTACAGGTAAACTGTAACACTACCTTCACCTACCTGTGTACAGGTAAACTGTAACACTACCTTCACCTACTTGTGTACAGGTAAACTGTAACACTACCTTCACCTACCTGTGTACAGGTAAACTGTAACACTACTTACACCTACTTGTGTACAGGTAAACTGTAACACTACCTTCACCTACCTGTGTACAGATAAACTGTAACACTACCTTCACCTACCTGTGTACAGGTAAACTGTAACACTACCTTCACCTACCTGTGTACAGGTAAACTGTGCAGCAGCATATAATCCACAATGACCCCAAAAATTAACTTGTTTTTTTTATTTATTTTTGTTCATTTTGTTTTATTGTGTAATTGTTAAGAGCATTTGTAATCCGTATCATCAACAGGAGAAAAACTGCATACATCTACAGGACCTTTTAAATAGATTTACAGTCGCTGTGTTGGGGGGGGGGCAGGGGGGCTGGGACGGGAAGAGGGAGGGCAAAAGGGGGGGTGCAGAAAAAACACAGAAGCCAACAAACAACGGGAGCTCCGGGGGGGTGGGGGTGGGGGGGGGTGGGGGTGGGAGCAGTGGGGGAGGGGGGGGGATACCACAAATGACGACGGAAAAAATATACAGGAGCACTTTTATCAAACTGATGCAGGACGAGTGAGTTTGTCTCTCTTTTTTTTTTTTGTTTGTTTGTTTGTTTATGTTTGTTTGTTTCCTTGTAGCTTTTTTTTTGTATTTGTGTGTTGTTTCTATTTCCACCTCTTAAGTTCACAGGTAAAGCAAACCTAAGCATCTAGAGTCGAACACGGCAGAGGACGGAGGGGGGGTGTAAGGACAGTCCAGAGTAGCTGCTCCCTACGGTGAAGAATTAAAGAAGGGCTGCTCGGACGGCCGTGTGCCCAGAGGGCCCGTCTGCAGTCCGACAGGAGCTTTCCAAGCGTCTGCGTTTACCTGGGACGGCCTGTAGGGGTCGAATTAGGACGCATACCCGTACGGTTTCGTTCGTGATGGGATGCAGAACCGTGGGGCCTGAAATCCAGCCCATTAACTCCTATACAGAATATCTGAGAACGGTGTTTTCACGTGCATGGACCCCTGGGTGGGCAACGGCAGCACAGTCATTAAGTTATTAACAAGCGCAACATCATCGTCACTAATATCTATAAAACATGAAACGTTTGTTCTTTAACCCAATGGTTTCGGCAAATGACCTACTAAAATTCTTTTGTTTGAAATAGAAAAGAGTCTCTTCTCACACTAGAGTCGACACATGCTCATCATACCGTATTCTAATTGCTTATTATTATTATTTATTTTTTTTCTTCTTTCAGTTGCAATAATGCAATTGTACAGGTTAAGTTACAGAAGGTGTAATGTTGCCTATTACTCTTATTTTTTTTATTTTTTTTTTAAGATGCTGTGGACAAATAATCAGTGTAATTATACATATATTAACATACATCGCGATCGCGTCGACGTCCGGGTGAGCGTATTTGAGTCGCTTTAGGGATGCGTGTATTTTCAGACCCCATGCACTGAACTGCGTAACGTAATGCTGCGTGGAATGGTCACGTGTCCTCCTGTCCGTTGTAGAAAAAAAGCCCCCGGTGCTCTCTCTTTCTAATGCATACCAATAGCTAAGCCCTGATCTGAGATCAGTATCTGTACACAGCCGTAAAAAAAAAAAGAAATCAAAAGAAAAGAAAGAAAACAGAACAACAAATAAAGAACCACTCACACGGTAAACAGGGAGAACAAATCACGGGTACCTCTCTAAAGCTAAGTAATAGGAACTGCTTTGACAAAAATAGCAATAAAATTAAACTCCAAACAATGATCCGCACGTTCTTCCCATCTATCCCATCTTTCCTAGGTAAAGTCCATTCCAGCTCCAGGAGGTCGCTGTTGTTCGGTCGACGGATATAAAGTATGTGATGCGAATAATGGGGGGAGCATGGTGAGCGTGGGTACAAGTCTTCCAGAAATGGGCAAGAGGGCTGCTGCCCACCACTACTACGCCACTAGAGGAGACTACTGTAGGTCAGGGGTGTGGTTCACAAAGCAGGACTTCTCAGGAATGCTGGATAACGTTGGGAATGTTGATTAACTTTGCTCACACTCATTCCAGTATTCCACCAACTGGATGTCTCAGTTTGGCATCTGCAGCCAATGACTAGCTTTCCAAGCCCCTCCGTCAGAGGTCACTAATCGGGGGACCGTGGTGCAGGTCTGGATCCAGACGTTGTCCAATGTGGACCTAAAATCGATAAACTATTGAGATTTAAGTTTGACAGGGTTTATTTTTAAGAAGCTAAGCTTTTCCTGTCTTTACAGTATACAGGCTCACAGGCCAATCATGTGCATTGTAAGATCACCAAAGGTGCTCCTCAGCCAATCAGATCAGAGATAGAGAGATGTACATGTTTAAACCAACAAGATGTGAAACTGAGTGAACAAGAAGATGCACGCTTTATTTACTTTTTCTATAAATAACCACTTTATGCTTCACTTTTCCATATATTGTTCATATATTCTTTTTTTTAACGCAGCCCTTGTTTTTACTTGAAGTTAGGAAAAAACATTTATTTGAAGTTTTATAAATAACTCATTCAGTTCAGCATTTAAAACAATACTTATTGTTAAAATATACTGAACGGTATGTGTGATGTGTTAGTCTTTCAGCTGCTGATGGTATAAGATGCTAATACTAGGCTACCTCAGTATATAGGATACGGCACTGAATCAGAACACAAGTTAGAAAGTATGATGGTCTGAAACCTGGCCTGAAGAAATTTCCTCTAACTGGATCTTACTGAACTCGTTACCCTGGGAGGGCCTGGGAGTCGAATTAGGGCACATACTGTTTCATTCGTAATGGGATATAGAACCGTATGGTCTGAAATCAATCTCAATACCTGCAGAATATCTGAGAACGGTGTTTACATGCACCCCTGGTGGGTGTTAGGTTAGGTAGGTCACATGGTTAGGGGCAGCCACTGATTTTCCAGGGGAGCTCACTTCACAGTCCCTAACCAGTGACTACTAAAGGTGTTTTTGAATTACAGCGAGGGGGAAAGGACTGATGGGATGGCGTGCCTGGAGGCATGCTGGTGTCCTGTGATTGCACCTTTGTGTGAGTCCCCCCCTTCAAGTAGCGTTTTCTAGAGTTTCGTTGGCCTCCACCAGCGAAACACAACTAAACTGCCTGAAGTAGATAAGAGGCGTCAATGCCGGAGCTGGCCTAGAGGATTCTGGACCAGAACAATAGCTACCGGCACCGAGTGAGTGAAGTAGATCACAGGTAAGTGGGTCGCACTCTGCAGCTCCAAGCTTGAGTTCAATTTGCACATAGTGGAGAACTGACTTTCAAGTCTTTGAACCACAAAGCTGCGTTTCAGGTTGCAGAGAGGCGCTAGTTCTCTTTCTTTATCCCAAGACACTCAGTAAGCAGATGGGCTAATAGGTAAAATAGCAATTAGCCATGGTGATCTTCGTTTGTAACATTGGGCAATGGCAGTCATTTGAAGGTATTGACAAGCCCAACATTATCATCACTAATTAAGTTTTTTAAACCCAATGATTCAGCAAATGACTTCCAATTTCCATTTGCAAATAAAAGAAGAGAAAATATTCACGCCAAACAGAAGCTGTTGGGCAGGTAAGCTACTAAACAGCCCATCAGCTTCTACTATAAGTTTTGTGAGCACAGCAACGTGTCGAATCTATTGTCTGGCGTAAACAATAAAATGCCACAGATAAATAATACATGGAATGGATTTAAAGTTATCCAGCGGAGAAGTCCTGCTTTATGAAACCTCCCCCTGGAGACGGAGGAGAACTAGCTGAGTGGTGGTTGTAGCTGGGTGTTGTGGTTGGAGCTGGGGAGAATGGGTGGGGTTTCACAGTCCCTGTTTGGCCAGGGCGGCGGTCACATCCTCAGCCAGCGTTGCCAGCTGCGGTGACTCCAGCAGGTTGATGCTGCCGGATGAGGACATGTGGCTGTGGCGATGGGGCGAGGTGCCACCCGAAAGGCCGGGCGACTGGCTCACAATCTCCGCCCCGTGGTCCACTCGCGCCTTGGCCCCCTCACGAAACATCAGTTTGTGGCTTTCGATCTGGAACGCAGGGGAGAGAGAGTCAACACGAGGACCTTCAACAGGCGGTGCAGATGGCTGGTGATATGACAGACATTAATATTCAGACGCAGTGGAGCTTATTCGTCTATCCCAGGAGGAAACAGGGTCATTATAAGGGAGGTTATTCAACACTGCTGACAGCCAAAAATCATGCACTGCCATTCAAACTAAGGGTGCGCCGATACAATACTCAGTATTGGTATCAGGCCAAGATCACTATCATAGTCCGATATGATACTTTACTCATTCGTTAAACATCTAACTGGCTTATCTTCCTGGGTCACAGGGCTGTTGAAGCCTATCCCAGTGGAAAGATGCAAGGCAGGAAACACCCTGTTCATCACAGGGAATCTTAATTTTAGATGTTTGATGGTGCTGGTGATGATCAAAGCTGCTAAAAGTTTAAAAATAAAGAAACAGCAGTATTGCATGACTGTGGCATGCTGGGAGGTATGCGTATCTTTCTTTGGGAGAGGAAAATATATGTTTCACATTTTGAGCATGATGTTATTTAGATAAATAACATCTAAACAAAACACAAAAATGTATTATTAACTGCTTAGTTGTTTAAGAGAGGGTAAAAGACGGTATCAGTATTGGCTTCAGGACATATGCATTCAGGTTTTCAATAAAATAAAGAAAATTTTATTACAGAAAATGGATAAAATATGCTTTATACAGTAATCCAGTTTCAAACAATTAGTAGGAAGTTAATAAATACCCAAATACCCAAAATAATTTTTTTTCTGTGTACAGAATATAGAACAGATCTAAGAAGACTCCATAATATATATAATTGAAATACATACATATAATACATAACATATAATTTTATTTTTCACAGCTGTGGGTATGTTTATTTTACTCTGATATGAATTTAGTTGGAAGCTTTAATTAAAAGTAGAAAAATCTGATATAAGATATATCCTGAACCGCTGATGCTCTTGAATGAAACAGTAGGGAATAAAAGGTGTGCTGTTTTATTTTGGGAATTTAAATTATTACGTTTGAATATTATTCTAATATATTTAAATATAGCAGGTAAGTATATATTACATAGGTATGTTTCACATGCTTTTCCTTTGGACAGCGACTATATATATATATATATATATATATATATATATATATATATATATATATATATATATATATTAAAAATGGTTAATAAATCTAAATTATATATTTAATGAACCTTCTTCACACAAAAAAATAAAATAAAAATAAAATAAATAAATAAATAAATATATATAATTTTCTATTACCAGCCATGTTTACAGCCTATAGACTATCTTCTTTGGCTCAGTTCTATATTCTATATGCAGCTAATGTGTATTTTTTTAGTTTTTTTTTCACAGCTGGATTACTGTATTAAACATATTTGATCCATTTTCTGTAATTAAAAGTTTTTATTTAATTGAAAATCCAAATGCAAATGTATTTACACATTTACCTGCAAGAAATGATTTGCATAGCTGTGTGCAGGTTTGTTTTATTCTGATAGGAATTTATTTGAAAGCTTCAAATTAATAAAGTAGAAAAATCTGATATATGAAACACTGAAGCTCTAAAATGAAATAGTATTTAATAATAAATGTGCTGTTTCATTTTGGGAATTCAAATTATTCCGTTTTAATGTTTCAATATATTCCAATATAGCAGGTAAGTATATATTACTCAGGTATGCTTCACACCTGCTCTATTACATATCAGCACCAGTGCAAAACTAGAGAGGATCTGGACCTCAGACACAGTGTTTGGAGACAGGGTGAAGCTCGGTGTGATGGAGGTGAGGAGTTATGAGAATGAGGCATGATTTTCGTTGTTGAAGTATTTCTTTGAAGCTGCAGTCGCGTACTGTGGATTTCTCACCAGCACATGTCCTCCCCCTGGCACGTGGTGGGCGTTATCCAGTGAGCCCACCTTGGCCTGGGCTTTATCTTTGAAGTCCAGCTTCACACTTTCAATGCGCACATTACCGCCCCCTGTTGGTGTAGAGCGGCCAAGACAATGAACAAACAACAGCAAAACATATATATCCCATTTGTGTATGAATCAGAACGTCTGGTGAACATTTGAGTCCATTTCTTATGTAACATTACTGCTTAAATTTGAGGAACATCCTACGTTAAATCGACTGGATAGTTTATATATCATATATCAAATATCAGAACAATTTATCATGTTTGTGCTTTATTTGCATTAAGTTATCGCTGCTGTCCAAAGAAAAACAGGCATCTTCAAAATGGCAACTTTACAGGAGAGGCCAAAAACCGTCTTTACTTTCAATGCAAGTCAATGGAACCAGAATTTTTTCCAAGTCATTTTGGAGCATTTTTATTGGTTCATTCATCATGAAATTCTCACACAATGTAAATGGCAGCTGCCGCGTTCAAACGATGTAGAAAAATAAAAATCAACAAAAATTGAGATGTGTTTTTCACTGGACACTGACGATATGTTAATGTTATTTTATTCTTAAAGCACGCAGTACATTCGGTCTGACTGTGCCCAGTTACACAGACAGCAATCTGACCAGCAGGTGGTGCTGTTGCTCTGTCAAACACAGTACACAGCCTGTGCAGTAAGTTCATCCGGATGACACGGCATGTTTTAGTGTACCTGACCAGAAAGTGTGAGCTGATCTGCTAACCTGGCCTGTGACGGATGTTGTCCAGTGATCCACATTTGGAGGTCACGTGGCTAAGGTCGAGCTTCTTGGACTGAATCTGTACCTGTTAAGAAAGAGACTTTATATTATATGTGTAGGCACATAATGAGCCCTTCATCTGGAAAAGAAAGAAAGCTAAGAAAGACCAGGGGGTGGTGGCTAGACTCCGCTGCTTCATAACTCAGATGAAATGTCTAATATTAAAAAGCGTGCAGATATATCATTACATTCCTGGAAAAAAGAGATGAACTTAATAACAAGCCTCAGCTCTTCAGCCGCTCGGCGCTAACGTTTGCTTTGACAACAACCTAAAGGTCAAGAGCAGAGTACTGTGATTAGAGTGTCGCTGGAAAACCTGAGAATATAAAAATAAAGATAGGGAGGAGTGAAAGGTGGTGCCCCCCGGGGCCAGAAAGACAGCAGCAGGTATGCAGCCATGATGCCACGCCTACTCCAGCCTGGAGAAAGAATCACACGCGCTCATGCATGACCTCAGCACAACCCAGAGGCAAAGCAAGCAGCTTTAAAGCTCACAGCGACAACATACAGACACATCAACATCAGAGGAGCTGCTGAGTGAAGTGGACACTGTACTTTATCAGCACATTTCCACTCTGCTGACACAATGAATGTACATACCTTACGGTACAGTAGGGGTGTAAGAAAATTGAATTGAAATATCAAATATCGGGATACTATGTTTGGTGATACTGTATTGATTCTCAAGAACACAGTATCACTACACAGATTCCTGGCAGACAGTGAATCATTGCGTGTTGCGTGTTAAATCTCTGACCACTAGATGGCAGTGTTGTAACCCGTTTTCAGCTCCACTCCAACATAAACAAGGAGCACAAGGCCGCAATGCTGTTGTAAGCATTGACAAACCTGTTCATACAGTAGTGTGTTTTAATAGTAGGATTTGATAAATGGCAATAGATCACTTTGCTTGTAGTATCGCAACATATCATGATATATTGAATCGTGACCGCTGTATCACAATACGTATTGTATCACCAGGTTCTTGCCAATACACAGCCTTACTGTATATACAGTAACAAGCTATTTCATAGATGTTGGTTATGTAAGTGAACACAGACATGATATTCAGCTTCCTAACAGTAACACTAGCCACCAGCTAAGTTTTCCAGCTCTCAGCTAGAACTGATGGAATTGACGGCTCAACTCCACTTAATTGTACTGAAGACACTCCCAGAGTTGATGATTCAGGGAAAAGGCTGTAATGAAAGCATGCTAAATGCAGGTCTCTCATTTTTTCAGCTTATTTCACAAAACAAGACATGACGCACTGAGATCATCATTACTGTAGTCAGAATTCTTTAAAAAGAAGATTTTTTTTTTTAGTTCTTGTTCCTTTATTAGAGACTGAAAAGCTGGTAATTAAACTAAGGTTACCCAAACTCAGACTCGTTCTTGCTTCATACTTGCCTCCAACAGAATGTCCCTCAATCAATTATGGTGACAAAGTATAGTCGACAGTCATCTTAGATGACTTTTGCTTAATAGCTCAATTTTTGACACTTTATTCAACAAATCTAATCCCACTGCACACTTACGTCTCTTCCATCCATTATCCTCCGCTTAAGCCCGCTAGTCAGGGTCAGGGTGGGGGCTGGAGCCAATCCCAGTGTCACTGGATGAAGGCGGAGTACACCATGGACAGGTCGCCAGTCCATCGCATGGCCAACTTACACTCACGCACACACTCACAGCTACAGGCAGTTTAGAGTAAGTGATCAACCTAACATGCATGTGTTTGGACTGTGGAAGGAAACCAGAGTACCTGGATAAATGGTTAAAGACTAAGAGTCTCTGCTCTGACTCGACTTTTAGAGGCACACATGACACGTAGCCTACATGCCTCACACAAGAACTCGGACAAGTTGTGGACTATATATTTTGGCAGAGAGTCGTTTGAGAAGCAGCTATGTGTGTTTTAAAGCTCCCGCGGTATCTAGAACAGTTAACAATGAGACTTTTCAAGTGACACTACTGAAAGAAACATGATACACGTGTTAATAATCTATAAATAATCTGCTAAGATAAGATAAACAGGTAAACAGGTGCTGTCCTGCTGCTGTGTTGATGAAGCTCTACGGGATGTTTGAGCTTCAAGGTCTCGTGTGTAGCAGTTGTACTGTTGTGATCATCTCCACTGTGCAGAGCTGACAGAGCACCACACTGTTGTGTTTCTGTGTGAAATACTCCCACAACTTTAGATACACGCGAGCAACTGTTCGTAGCTGCAGCTTGCACGCCGGATAAATCCATGTTTTTAGTAGGCGCGGCCATCGTCCCAGCCCTACTGGGTATTACTAGGTATAGCACTTGTACTGTATGTTTTTCTCTTCTCTCTGGGTATCAGCATTGGCGCTTGTTTCTGGAGCTGTTTGAGCTCAAAGGTAGTTTGGGCTTAAACCTGTTTTTACTAGCTAGAGAGACATACTCTGACCAAACACAAAGCTCTTCTGGATAAGAGCGGCTGCTAAATACCCTAAATGTAAATGTGTTTTATGATAAACAGGTACCAAGTTTATGACAAGGCTCTGACCCTAAGAGGAACAGTAATCAGTAAACTGGACGAACCACTATTCCAGGGGTATTTAATTAGAATCCAGTAAGGTCCAGTTAGAGGAAATTTCCTCAGGCCAAGGTCCTGACCGTCATAGTGTCTAACTTGTGTTATGATTCATCCTGTATACTGTATAGACTAGTATCAGCATCTTATGTCATCAGCAAGTGAAAGACAAACCAATTACAAATACCGTTCAGTATGTTTGAACAATATTTATTGTTTTAAATGCTGAACTGAATGAATTATTTATAAAAGTTAAAATAAATTATGATTTTTTTTCCTCACTGCAGGTAAAAATGAGGGCTATGTTAAAAAAAGAGTGACAGAAAAAAAGTGCTTATTTATTGAAAAAGTAAATAAAACGTGTGTCTTCATGTTAACTCAATTTCACATACTGACCTGTTGGTTTGGAGCTTCCTGAGGGAAGAATAAGCATACGCTCCATTCCAGGTTCAAAAAGTCGGGTTTTTCCGCCGACTTTCCTTTTTTAGAGCATGTTATTCTTTCTCAGACTCGTTTTATTCTCTGACTGCTGCTTCTCTGCTCAGATGTGATTGGCTGCGGAGCGCTTTTGGTGATCTTGGTCTGTGAGTTTATTGCACCGCGAAGCCCGCGTACCGTAAAGACAAGAAAAGTTCCGCCTCTTTAAATAAACACAGTCAAAATGAAATCCTTCTCAGTAGTTTTCGGTTTGGGTCCGCATTTGACAACGTCTGGGTCCGGACCTGGACCGTGGTCCGCCTATTAGTGACCCCTGCACTATACTGTCTCTTACTGCATTACCCCAAACATTCACTGCCGTGATCTGACCTGCATTTAACCTCCGTGCACACCAACGCACTCATACACACAGTCCATTGACCAGCATTAATCTGACCGGACACCTGACAGGACACTAAAAGCACACAGCCCCTGAAGAGCAACCGATCTGCTCACACTGCACCACAACCCTGACGCCAAATCACACCGACTGCTGTCCTGCTGCTGGAGGAGACGGAACAGAAACAGCTTTGATTGAAAGACAGACATGAGTCAGCAGAAGCAGACACACCAAACACCTGCTGACAGGTCACATCAGCGGACATGCACAGTCAGAGCGGTCAGAGGACGCTATAGGCACAAGCTGTGTCTTCAAATTTGTTTAGGTTGCAAAGTGTGTATAAACATATATACACACAGATCAGCCATAACATTAAAACCACCTCTCTGTATCTACACACACTGTATCAGCTCCACTGACCATACAGGACCTCTACTCACTGTCCACTGTATCAGCTCCACTGACCATACGGGAGCTCCACTTACAGACTGTAGTTCATCTGATTCTCTGTATACTTTATTACACTGTTCTTTAATGACCAGGACCCCCACAGGACCACCACAGAGCAGATACTATTAGGGAGGTGACACTGACATGGTGGTCGCGTGTAAGTGTATGTTGTGCTGGAGTGTTTAAACACTGTGTCCACTCACTGTCCACTCTATTAGACACTCCTACTACTTGCTGGTCCACCTTGTAGATGTAAAGTCAGAGACAGTAGCTCATCTGCTGCTGCACAGTGTGTGTTCTCTAGTCCTTCATCAGTGGACACAGGACGCCGCCCACAGGACACTGCTGTCTGGATAGTTTTGGTTGGTGGATGATTCTCAGTCCAGCAGTGATACTGAGGTGTTTAAACACTCCAGCAGCAGCACTGCTGTGTCTGATCCACTCACACCAGTGCATGTACTACTACTCCGTTAACTACTAACAAGCTTCAAGTAACTAGCATGGCTAACTAAACAGTATGAGGGCGGAGCTTATTTACACAGAGGTTCATTTTAGTCTATTTCGACACCTAGTTGCTCCTGAGTGATAATCATGACGCCTTACTGTAAACCAGCCAATCAGGGCAGACCTCATCAGATTATTAATGACCAAACCATAGAAAGTCAAGAGCTTCTATGCGGAACATCAGAGAATCTGGTTCCTTTCACCACCAATCAACATTGACATGACATCAATAATAATAAAGTATGAGTGACAGTTTACATGGTAACTGTTTAATTTTGCAAACATCTTTTAACAAATTGGTAGAATTAACATTTAAAGGAATGTGTCATAGTGTTTCAACCATATCTCCATCTCTCTATATCTATAGCACACAGTCAAATGCCCTGTACTTAGACAAGAAACATTATATTAGAAGCCAGTGCTTCATCACCTGCCCACTGACGTCCATGTATATGTGTTTTGAGTCAACACGGTTTCTGTTTTTTTCCTTATAAAGAGAACCTACATTGAAACTACTGTCCATAGTAACTGACTGTACACTGTAGACTTGGCTGATACAGATGCTAGTACTATATGAACGGTTGGACGGGATGTTAGAACAGATTCAGCTTCTGTTGACTGATTATACTCACTAATGATGTGTATATATTAAAGAAAGTCTTGTTTTATTACACAGTCACTGTGCACATACACACAGGCTTACATAGACTCACCCTCTATAAGTCACTGTTTGTGCAGGGGTTATTTCTGAGGACATGAGATATAAGATCATCCACTTGCATCAGAAAGAGTTTCATAAATGATTAAAAGCTACAGCGAAAAGATAATGAGACTCCTACCAACCACCCGCACGACCTGGTAGAGCCCAAAAACTGTTCTCATCAGATAAACTCCTGCTCTTGCTTCAGATCTGAAAAGATGTTTCTGTCCATTCTTCCACTGTGAGAAGACGTCTGAGCGCTATGGGTCTGAAAGGATGTGTAGCTGTTCAAGAAGCTTCTCACCGAGACAAAGAGATACAGACACATCAAACAAAGAAGATGCTGCTGATCTGAGAAAAATGGACTGACCACACCAGAGTCCAGAACCTCAATATCACTGGATGTGTTTGGGGTTATTTGGTTGGTGAGAAGCAGGAAACCAGCTAATCCAACTTCTAAGACTGAACTTGGGAGGTGAAAGAGTGGAAGCTGTAATCAATGAAATCAAGTCCAGTTAAATATATGCTTTGTACTTTTTCCTGATGCTGAAAAAGTCATAACCTGTACTTAATGGTTGTTTTGCAGGTCTCTGGCTTTCACACACTGCTGCACTGGTGAGATATACGACCAAAAGAGCATCACAGTTCAGTGAAGTGTCCAGAAGTGCATGCAGAGAGAGAGAGAGAGAGAGAGAGAGAGAGAGAGAGAGAGAGAGAGAGATAGAGACAGGACACTGGACAGTGCAGTAGGATGGTGCTCAGTCATTGTGCTCCACACAGAAAGACTAGAAGAAACTCAGAGGACAGAACGTTGGCCGACACATCAATCTGAAAGACAATATTCAAAGGTACGGCCAGGCTGTGGTGTCTTGAGTGACCGGAGCAGCAGGCTGCGTTCCGGACTGAGCCGTTTGACAACTGCACCAGTGGCAGAAGGTCTCAGGAGAGAGAAAGAAAGACACACAGGTGGAAGGAGGAAGGAGGGAGAGGTGGGGGGGGGGGGGGGCAGTACGTACATTTCCTCCGTGGGGAGAATGCTTCAGGTTATCCTTGGATCCACACTTTGACTGTATGTGAGTGAAGTCCAGCTTCTTGTTTAAAATTTGAATCTAGAAAAATACAAAGACACGTGTTTCTTTTTAATGACGATGAAAACACACACAAGCCGTCCATGCATGAGTAACACATATCAGCCAGCCAGCAGCCTCGGTGGGTAGATGGACAATAGCACGGTAACCACAGGGAGGGAGCTACGGGAGGAGAGTGACACAGCGGTTGATAAACACATCTCAGTGAAAAGAGGTGGATTAAGTTCTGCTGCTGTTCTCAGAACAGTGGACTGACCACCCCAGAGTCGAGAACCTCAACTTAATGGTTGTGTTGCACTGGACAGTGTAGTAGGATGGTGCTCAGTCATTGTGCTCCACACAGGAAGACTAGAAGGAACTCAGTGGACAGAATGTTGGCCAACACATCAATCTGAAAGACAATATTCTAATGTCTCAGTGAAAAGTGGTGGATGAAGTTCTGCTGTTCCTGCTGGGCAGATATATATGAATTATTTTCATCATGTAGTGAGGTAGTATGTCAACATGATGCCTAACATGATGACTAAAGTCATTATCTTATTATACAAAAATACCACCTTACTTTCTTAAAAACTCATTATTTTGACAAAGCAAGACAAAGGTATGTGAAAAAAAGTCATTATCTCTGGATGTGAAGTCAGCATTTTTGAGAAAACACAATTTCCATAGGGGTTATTATCTGGCACTGTCAAGCTTTAATGAAGTTAAATAGAAAAAAGAGAGATACGGAATGTACTTCATTCAGAAGTGTACATTATGTCCTAGAGGCAACTGAATAATGAGGATGACAACCACCAACTTCTCTGTGGCCAATTCATTAGAAAATGACCTACCCATTACCACAATGAGCGCTAACGTCCAGTCACAAGAATGCTTACATTACATTAACCTGATGAGTTACTGTAACTGACAGCGTACTATGCCAAGAACTAAATAGACTGCATTAACTACACCAGTTTCCTGTAACCGAGCAGGTATATACCGCTCTATATATATATATATATATATATATATATATATATATATATATAATCAGAATCTTTGTTGGCCAAGTATGCTCATACATACATCATTTGTTTTTGGTTACAGTAGTTCACAGTGCACGATATCTGACATTACAGAAGTAACAAACACACCCAACCTAGCCATCCTCCTACACACACACACACACACACACACACACACACACACACACACACACACACACACACACACACACACACACACCTGTAAACTTAACATGTGCATGTTAAGTTGTATGTTAAAAGTATAGTGCTGAATGCAGCAGTGAAGGACAGTACAGACTGAATTAAATAGATATAAATATGAAGAACAGAGGAGTCACTGGTTGAGACGGTGGTACAGAGTGTTCTGAGACTCTATCAGATAAATAAAACATTATATATATATATATATATATATATATGTATATAACAAAAACATAGAGCCAACACCACCATCCAGGTGGTCTCACAGATGCTCAACTGGGTTTAAGTCAGGCACCAGGGTAGCACTTGGAAGTCTTGGTTAGCTCTTCCGCCCCATCGAAGACAATCAACAAGTATGGTGTACGTGATCTGCAAGGATTGATTCAGACCCAAATCGACTGAGAGTGTTTTCCACATGATAGAGTGGGTCCAGAGAATGCCACAAAGTAGGTGGTGGAAAGTTGGAAGTGGTCATAATAATGTGATCTAATCTTGGGAAATCGGTGGCCTTGTGTTCGCTTCCAGTGAACTCTGGTGCGGTCCACAGAGTGTGTGGAAGCCAGCCGCTTATGGCGCTGCATATGGAGTTGCATGATTTTGTAGCATGATTGTTTCGACTGACAACTTAAAACCTAACAGCACAATCGTCCACGGATTGGACGGAATGAAAGCAAACCAACGAGCCCCTCCCCAAAATGACCCCAGAATCACTCCTGGATGAAGCGTAAAAACGCCCTCTGGGTACAAACAGCATGACAGCATGGACAACACACGTCTGCTGGAGGAGAAGTCACGCCCCGATAACTTTCACAAATTGTTCACCAAAGGAGAAGAGCGCACTGGAGCGTATGCAAATGTTCATCACCTCACTGTCCTTCTCTCCACTGAGGTCTCCGCTTAACTCCTGAAACACTAGCCTAGTTAGAAATGTTATCAGTGACACAAAACAAAACACAAGGTTAAATCAGAGCCTATAGCGGCTCAATTACTGCCACTGTTATTAGTGCTTGCTGTTACAGTTTACCTGTACACAGGTAGGTGAAGGTAGTGTTACAGTTTACCTGTACACAGGTAGGTGAAGATAGTGTTACAGTTTACCTGTACACAGGTAGGTGAAGGTAGTGTTACAGTTTACCTGTACACAGGTAGGTGAAGGTAGTGTTACAGTTTACCTGTACACAGGTAGGTGAAGGTGGTGTTACAGTTTATCTGTACACAGGTAGGTGAAGGTAGTGTTACAGTTTACCTGTACACAGGTAGGTGAAGGTAGTGTAACAGTTTATCTGTACACAGGTAGGTAAAGGTAGTGTTACAGTTTACCTGTACACAGGTAGGTGAAGGTAGTGTTACAGTTTACCTGTACACAGGTAGGTGAAGGTAGTGTTATAGTTTACCTGTACACAGGTAGGTGAAGGTAGTGTTACAGTTTACCTGTACACAGGTAAGTGAAGGTAGTGTTACAGTTTACCTGTACACAGGTAGGTGAAGGTAGTGTTACAGTTTACCTGTACACAGGTAGGTGAAGGTAGTGTTACAGTTTACCTGTACACAGGTAGGTGAAGGTAGTGTTACTGTTCACCTGTACACAGGTAAGTGAAGGTAGTGTTACAGTTTACCTGTACACAGGTAGGTGAAGGTAGTGTTACAGTTTACCTGTACACAGGTAGGTGAAGGTAGTGTTACAGTTTACCTGTACACAGGTAGGTGAAGGTGGTGTTACAGTTTACCTGTACACAGGTAGGTGAAGGTAGTGTTACAGTTTACCTGTACACAGGTAGGTGAAGGTAGTGTAACAGTTTATCTGTACACAGGTAGGTGAAGGTAGTGTTACAGTTTACCTGTACACAGGTAGGTGAAGGTAGTGTTACAGTTTACATGTACACAGGTAGGTGAAGGTAGTGTTACAGTTTACCTGTATACAGGTAGGTGAAAGTAGTGTTACAGTTTACCTGTACACAGGTAGGTGAAGGTAGTGTTACAGTTTACCTGTACACAGGTAGGTGTAAGTAGTGTTACAGTTTACCTGTACACAGGTAGGTGAAGGTAGTGTTACAGTTTACCTGTACACAGGTAGGTGTAAGTAGTGTTACAGTTTACCTGTACACAGGTAGGTGTAAGTAGTGTTACAGTTTACCTGTACACAGGTAGGTGAAGGTAGTGTCAGAAATTTTACACAATGACTCATATTAGTATAGTGTAAGGTGGTTACCCAGTTGTTGGGAATGGAGGGCTGCTAGGTAACCCACTATTCTATACCAAGGCACTCTCTAAAAAGATGTAGTTCAGTAAAGACAGTGGTTCCATACGGAGTCGCAGACATGCTTTTGCTTGTATGAATGCGTTGTATATGGTTCTCTAAGGGTCCTTCTATCGGTACAAGTTTGCTCCTCCGATGCTCCTGCATCACCCACTTAGTTGGACACACAGTCTGACCAAGGCCTGCAGACGCCCAGCCGCTCAGCCCAGAGTGTGTGTTGTGTCTGGTGTCACAGTCTATTAGGCTGTGTGTGCCAGCTCTGCACCGCCAGTCAGGCAGGGGTGAGCGCGTATTTTGGGCCAGGCAGCTTGAGACTGCTGGAAGAGTTATGCAACCTCCTGCTTATCCCATGGGTGTCCTGTCCCAATATGACCCTCAACCCCACAGTGAAGGCCTTAGCTGCTCTTTAGTCAGGGTGAAAGGACTTCTTAAGGGTGACTTGCCCATAAGCACCCATGAATGCTTACATTGCATTAACCTGATGAGTTACTACACCAGTTTCCCATAACCGAGCAGGTATATACTGCTATATAAAAAGTTTAAACTCAAAAGTTTGGGATCACAATGAAATGTTCTTGTTTTAATGGAGTATCTTCTTCCTAACACAACAATGGACTGACGGGTCTCTAAAGAAAGTTGGTTCTTTCTTGTCATTGTGAGTCGGTCAGCAAGCCATCAACTGCAGATGCTTCAGATACTAAACTAACCTAGAATGTTGTTCTCCCTTTTATATTCACTTATTAGTAGAATGTTTTTCAGCTGTGCTTCACAATTGAGCAAGAGTGTCCTAACAACCAATTAGTCCAATAACATCCTTAACTTGGATTGGTGGTCGTACCAGGAGATTTAGACAGAGGACTGAGAATTGCTGATAATAGACTATATGCAAAATAAGCCTCTATACAAAAATAGACTTTAATACAAACATTTTTATTCTTTAAAAATCATCTGATACACTTACATTAATTGTGAAATGGACAATATTGTTTGTGAATTGCATGAAAGTTGCATGAAAGGAACTGAAATTCTAAAGTGATCCTAAACTTTTGAGCGGTAGAGTATAAATAAATAAAACCATAGAGCCAACACCACCATTCAGGTGGTCTCACAGATGCTCAACTATGTTCAAGTCTGGGGAATTAGGGGTCCAGGGTAGTACTTGGAAGTCTTGGTCAGCTCTTCAGACCAGTGTGGGACATTTCTACTCGTGTGAGGTGTCTCATTGTCCTGCTGGAAGATCCCATCCACCCCAGAGAAGACAATCAGCATGTATGGTGTACGTGATTTGCAAGGATGGTTTCAGACCCAGATCGGTTGGGAGTGTCTTCCACATGAGACATGCTGTCTCAATTTTTTAATAAAATAAAAGAAAGCATGGTGTACCCAAACATTTGATTTATGTTTCCACATATCTCCGTTTATGAGAAGGTCTAGTGGGAACTGTAGTGGCACGCTGAATTGCACCACACGCAGCACATCATCGTCAGCTTTCCTTCTCGTTCTCCGTGATCAGCGAACATGCAGCTCTTTTTTTCTCCCGCCGCGCTCCAGCTGAGCCTTCTGGCTCACATGCTGTCTGACTATGATTTTTTTTCCGTTGTTGCGCGTCTGAGTGTGATTGCGTTCTCTGCGCTGTCGCACATGAGCCAGATGACCCCATGAGCTAGACATAAACATGTCACCGCCGTCACGCAGCCTGCAGTCAGGCTGCTGTGCTGCACTCCTACAAGCTGATTTCCACTGACAGAGCACTGTGTGTACGTCAGAACGTTCAGTGAGTTCAAGTTTATTCCACACAGGGAGCCCCAGTCTGAGACCAACCCCCCTAAAATAGAACAGAGTACACTTCTGTGGAGATCTATTTACACGGATGAGGGACAAATAAAAAGAAAAACTGACATAAAGTGTCTTAATAAGGTGCTGGGACACTACAAGCCAGCAGAACAGCTTCAACCCACTGTCATATAAACTCTTTGGAACCGTAGAGGAGCAGTGGATCACAATTCTTCCAAAGGATGAATTTTTAGTGTTTAGATGTTTTAGTGATGGTTGTGAGGAGTTCTAAGTAACGTTACTCAAAAATCTCCCACAGATGTTTGACTGAGCTGAGATCTGATGTCTGTGAAGGAGAAAGCATATGATTTACATCATCATCATCCTCCTCAAACCATTCAGCGACTACTTGTGCCTGGTGGATGGGGACGGGCGCTAGAGGTCATTGATGACCACTTCCCTTGGACTCAAATCATTCAGTGAGCACTTGTGCATTGTGGATTGGGGGGCGGGGGGTAGCACTGATGACCACCTCCCTTGGACCCAAACCATTCAGTGAGCACTTGTGCCTTGCAGATGGGGGGTAGGAGGCATTGATGACCACTTCCCTAGGACCCAAACCATTCAGTGGGCACCTGTGCATTGTGGATCAGGGGGCATTGATGATCACCACCCTCTGACCCAAACCATTCAACGACTACTTGTGCCTTGTGGATGGGGGGTGGAGGGTAGGGGACATTAATGACCACTTCCCTTGGACCCAAACCTTTCAGTGACCATCCGAGCATTGTGGACGGAAGAGGCATTGATGACCACCTCCCTCTGCCCCAAACAATTCAGAGAGCACTTGTGCCTTGCAGATGGGGGGTAGGGGGCATTGATGACCACTTCCCTCAGACCCAAACCATTCAGTGACCACATGTGCATTGTGGACGGAAGAGGCATTGATGACTACCTCCATCTGCCCAAACTATTCAATGACTACTTGTGCCTTTTGGATAGGGGTGAGGGGTAGGGGACATTAATGACTACTTCCCTTGGACCCAAGCCTTTCAGTGACCACCTGTGCATTGTGGATGGAGAGGCATTGATGACCACTTCCCTTGGACCCAAACCATGCCAGAAGATGCCCCCCACCCTCCCACAGTATAAAGAGCCACCAGGTCGCTTCACTCTAATGCTGCACTGAAAAAAAAAACATAGTTCTGCACATCATAGCAGTAGCCGCAGCCGACGTCACCATCAAGCCACAGGATCACTGGCATGATGACTGCATTACTTATGAAAATGGATGATTATCAGAGGAGAGAAAACACCGCTGCTATTGACAGGAAAAGCTGTAAAAACTGAACTCTTGACGAAGCGTTCCATCACAGCTGGAGAATTCCTTTAAAAAAACTATTCAATATCTGGTTTTCTGTCGTTCGTCTACTACAAACATGTGAACAGAGCATGGGAAATTAACTACCCAGGCCTATAACATCGTTTGTCACCCATTTGTATGTGTTTGTCTGCAGGTTTATATTTACGTAGAAAGAAAACATAAAGAAACATTTACAGCTCATAGGTTCCTAAACACCATCTCCACTCTGTGTCCTAAAAACAAGACCAATCAAGATTAGAGACGTCTCCGAAACCTGCTATTTATAACTGTCCGCTGGGAAAGGGAGAGAAGGACACGAAGGGACACAAGGCAACACCAGTGGGCATTGAAACACATAGACCAGCAGTAAAGGACACTAAAGACAGGACAGGAAGGACACATCAACTGTAAACCTGTCCTGGGACCAAGCAGAGGTGTGTTAGAGAGATACAGACTGAGATCTGTTTCTGGCAAATACTGAATGGCTCATATTCACACTTTCCTTGATAATTACTTTGATTATTTTCCTTAAAACACAACATTTGTTTGGCTTTTCCATCAGAAAAAATAGTTGTAACTGAAAGGTTTTAACCCAAAGTGCTGTATATCCACTTAACGATTAATGTAAAACACACTTATGAATGTAGTACCAATTATAAGTTGGCACTGAAACTTCTTTAGTGTATAATGTCCACTTCCAACAATGATCTACACTTTGGTCTATAAGGCATTTTGCCTTGAAACCCATATACTATTTTATTTTTGGGCCTGACGTTTTCTAAACTCCCTTGATCTCTTAGAAGCAACACCTTCAAATCAGGACCTTTAATCCAGTTTCTGGACCTGGATTTGGTCATCTCTGGTAGACATGGCCAATTGATTACCTCACCAGTGCAGCTGACCAGTTAATCCAGAAATTGAATTATCCATCTTGATTTGAAGACGTCTTTGTTATTTATAGCATGTCCAAAGAAAAAACAAGTATTTCCAAAATAGCAACTTTGCAGGAGAGACCAGAAAAATACAATTCTTTTTAAATTTCAATGCAAGTCAGTGCATTCTGGAGCATTCCTATTGGTCCATTGATCATGAAATTTCCAACAATGTAAAGCACAGCTGCTCAAAACATTTCTTTCTTTGGACAGCGTAAACTGACTAGGCAGTCATATGTAAATGTGTTCATAGTTATGACATCACAACCGTAGTTGGCTGTTATTGAGGTCATTTTCAATATATGGTATGTGTAATATACAATTTTTTTTAAATTATGGAAAACGTTTCTGGACTCTTCTTCTTGTACAAACTTGACATCACTCTAACACACCCTGAGACCTGCTCCGCTTCTGAGGAACACAGGATCGAGAATCTACCCTGGAGAACACACACAACAATCAGAGAGCCAAGAGAGCAGCTGATAGGCCGAGAGCAGCAGCGGGGGGCGGGGTATTAGTGGGTAGACTTGCCTGGCCTCCTTTAGGCTGGTATTTGATGTTGTCGATGGAGCCGATCTTGGACTTGACGTTCTTCAGATCAGGCAGCGGCTGGTTGATGACGCGCAGCTGCTTGGGTGTGGTGGCGGGCGATTTGGGGGGCGTGCGGATGACGGCCACCTTCTTCTCCTGAGACAGCAGGCTGAGGGATTTAGGGGTGCCCGGGGTGCGGGGGGTACCCGGGGTGCGACAGGAGTAGCTGGGCGGAGTGCCGGGGGTTATGGCCGTGGAGCCGGGGGTACGGGGTGTAGAGGTACCGCTACGGGCCGAACGGGAACGGGCCGACTCCGTACCTGCAGAGGAGACAGGTGGACAGCAGCAGCCAAAGTCACAACGAGATATGTACGAGTGATAAAGAAAAAATAAAAAATAGAACGCACGAGTTAGAAGAATGAGATACACTGATTCTGTCACAAATAAAACCTTGTGTCTCCAAAATGGGAACTCTACAGGAGCAGAAAAAATCTGAATGGAAGTAATTTCTTTTGGCTAGTTCATCATAAAATGACACTAAACAACTATGACAGAAAAGACAAGAAGCAGTAGTAGTTGATTACATTAAAATGGTTTCAATGAAATGAACTATATGAGGATAATATGTTATAATATATATATATATATGCAGAAAAAGATGAACAATACAGCACTTGGACCACCTGAATGTCTCAAACTCAATATGCATCAATATGCATACATTATAAATTAGTGACTTTCTGTCTTTGATATTCTTTTATATAACTTAGTAGAGTTGCATCACTGGTTTGTAAACTGGTTCAACAAGTTAGTCTAGCAACTATTATCATTTGTATCTGAAAAGTGAAAACACAATTTTCCAAGATATATACAAAAACTTTTAATGTAAGATAATGTAAAAAGATTTCAGGACAAGTGATTCTGGAGCATTTCTATTGGTCTATTAATAGTAGAGTTTTAACTGGATATATATATATATATATATATATATATATATATATATATATATATATATATATCCATCCATCATCTGCTTTATCCCGCTAGTCGGGGTCACAGCAGGGCTGGAGCCAATCCGGCGAAGGTGGGGTACACCATGCACAGGTCACCAGTCCATCGCATGGCCAAAACACACTCACACACTCACACCTATGGGCAATTTACAGTGAGTGAGCATCCTAACACACAAGTGTTTGGACTGTTGGGATAGTTTATGTTACATTCAAAAGTTCTGCACATTAAAATCAAACAGACATGATGTGTTTACAGGACTCTCGAACATGCACCACAACAGAAACACATCAAAACAATGAACAAACTGAAAAGTACACATCACACGAAACCAGAACGCAACAGAGGTGAACAATGAACATGTGGACACCAGCGTGTCCCTCTGGTGGTGAGGTATGATGAGGCAGGCAGGACGGACAGGGGCCGGGTAAAAACAGAGGGTCAAACCTGTCATACTGGGGGACCTGCCTGTCCTGTGCTCCGCTCTAACCTCAGTGCGGAAGGCTATAGGAGAGGAGAGGAGGCAGGGCAGCGGGGGAGGGGAGAGGCAAAACACGGGTTAAAGGAATAGTTCAGTCAATGCGTATCTAAACCATCGCGAAGCTGCACACTA
Source organism: Megaleporinus macrocephalus (assembly GCA_021613375.1). NCBI lineage: Eukaryota > Metazoa > Chordata > Actinopteri > Characiformes > Anostomidae > Megaleporinus > Megaleporinus macrocephalus. Next base: position 7,818,170 of record CM038709.1, read on the forward strand.
GAGTATGGACTCTGTATAACTGACTTTTATCTATAAATGTTATATAGATAAAAACAACAGAAGCAGCACCAGTGGAGCCTGAATTTGGTCTGTACTGCCACCAGCACGAGGATTATTTTGTACTGTGATATGCATATATTGTGAATTTTATTTTATTTTATTTTATTTTATTTTATTTTATTTTATTGTGTATACTATTGTATTCTATGGGCCATCAGTTAGCCAATCAGATTTTACTGAAACTACACATTTTCTAACATACATTTTGTTACAGGACATAGACTAGTTAGCTTGTCAACTGACAAATCCACTAGGTGGCGCTGTGGAAGAAGAATAGTAAAATGTAGTGGTGACTAAAACTACAGGCTGAAGGAGAGAACATAAAGCAGTCTGTTAATACTACTAATACTGCTTGTAACTAGAATCTATGTTTTATGGACAGTTGTTTTGGACAGATACAGCCAGTTCACAGAAGCGCAGAGAGATGGATAGCGCAGATAGCTCATTCTGGGCTAGTGGTGAATTTCTGACAGCTATGGTAAGGCTGAAACATCTCACACCTCAAACAGGCCTATTAAAAAGCCACTAACACAGTCAATTACCTTTTATTTGAATGATTAAATAAAAATAAAGTGTGGAATTCCTACCGCACAAACATATGGCCAAAAGTATGTGGACACCTAACCATCACACCTATATAATGTTTGCTAGACATTCCATTCCTTTGCGAAGAAAATATTTTAGTTTCAACTAATTTGGCCAAAAAAGTATTTGTGAGGTCAGGCACTGATGTAGGTGACATCCTAAGGGTGTTCAGTGGGGTTAAGGTCAGGGTTTTGTGAAGGCCACTGGATGTTAACCCACAGTAATCTGGAAACAGTTGCGGGAACAAGAAAGGACATAACTGTGTAAAATGTCTGAAATGTATGTTGTAGCATTTACTGAAGAAGTCCAAACCCTAAAAAACAGCTCCCCCAGTTATCCCTCCTGCACAAAACTTTACTGTTGACTCTGGGCATTCTGGTAGGTAACATTCTTCTAGCATCCATCAAATCCTGATACATTCTTAGGAATCCAGAGAACATGCTTCCACTGCTTCAGAGTCCAGAGACGGCTCCTTACACCGCTCCAGCTGATGCTTGGCATTGAGATTGGTCATGAAAACCCATTTCATGAAACTCAGTGCCCAGTTTGTAGTCTGGTGTTAGCTCCAGAGGCAGTTTGGAAGTCTGTAGTGCCCAGCACTTCAGGTTTTGTGGGCTACTGCTTCATGGCTGAACTGCTATTGCTCATAAATTACTCTATTTCACAAAAAAAAACAGCACTTACAGTTGACTGGGGCAGATCTAGCAGAATTTTCATGAGCTGACTGATGGCAAAGGTAGCATTCTAACCTGCTGAGTTTAAAGTCACTGAGCTCATTAGTACAGACCTTCTACTGCCTGGGTTTGACTATGGAGATTGCATGCTTGATGGGTGTGGCTAAAACACCTGACCACAGTAATTAGTAGGTGTCCACATACTTTTTTGTGTACTATTGTGTAAACTACACTGGGGAGAACAAGAGAATGCTTACAAATGCTATCACATTAATTAGGGATGTGAATGAAGGCTACGCATTGGCGGCAGTCTTGGGCTGGAGGTTGGGGAACCAGCCTTGTGATCGGAAGGTCACTGGTCCAATCCCCTGATCCCCTGAAGTGGGGCATTGAGCAAGATACCTTACCCCCAACTGCTTCCTGGACGCTGTAGATAGGGCTGCCCACCGCTCTGGCCCCCAGGTATGTTTATTCACTAATGTGTGTGTGTGTTAACGCAGAGGTCCGATTCCTCTTTGTTCCAAATTTAAAATTTTGAGGTGTTTGTCTTACACGTGGGCCTGCGAGGTGCCGTGGATCCAGAGCTGGTGATGGAAGTGGAGCTCTCCTCGTGGTCAGCGTGCGAGCGGCGGGTCAGGATGGACGCTGGCCGAGGCAGAGATGACCTCTTCTCGGGGCTCCGGGAACCTCCGTCCTGAGCAAAACACAGCAGCCAGTTTGCAAGTCACAGATCAGATTTAGTCTTTGACCGCAACACACTGCTGACCACAGCAAACACACAGCTACAGTCTAAACTAGCTCAAGATGGATATACATGCTGGGTTAATCTGTACGCTGCACTCCTGTGTTTATACAGACTGTCACATGAGCTGCTATTACTGAGACTAAATTGAGAAATGTGCTCTCATCCCTCGTTTCCAGATTTCCAGACAAACCACTGCACATGAGCAGTGAAGCTGAATGTCTGGTTCTTATCATCCACGAATAACAGTTTATGTCCTGAGCTGCTGCAATACTGCTATTCTCAGGGATTCCTGCCTTAAGATCATTATCTTTGTTTAACCTGAACATGTAGGTGTTTGCCATCCATTCATACATACCTCAGGTCATCAGACACCCGGAACCTAAATATTTATCACATATATTATATTACTGTGCAAACTTAGTCAAATTATATTCATTTGTTGATCTTTTAAGTGAAAATATGTAAACTTATACTGGTTTTTACCAATATGTTCAGCACTACCGCTCAAAAGTTTGGAATCACAGTGAAATGTTCTTGTTTTAATGGAGTATCTTCTTCCTTAACACAACAATGGACTGACGGGTCTCTAAAGACGGGTCTCTTTCTGGTCATTGTGAGTCGGTCAGCAAGCCATCAACTGCTGATCTTCAGATACTAAACTAACCTAGAATGTTGTTCCCTTTTATACTCACTTATTAGTAGAATGTTTTTCAGCTGTGATCACAATTGAGCAAGAGTGTCCTAACAACCAATTAGTCCAATAACATCCTTAACTTGGATTGGTGGTCGTACCAGGAGATTTAGACAGAGGACTGAGAATTGCTGATAATAGACTATATGCAAAATAAGCCTCTATACAAAAACAGCCTTTAATACAAACATTTTTATTTTTTAAAAATCATCTGATACACTTACATTAATTGTGAAATGGAAAATATTGTTTGTGAATTGCATGAAAATTGCATGAAATGAAATTCTAAAGTGATCCTAAACCTTTGAGCGGTAGTGTATATACAAATTATGCAATAATATGCGGAAAAATATACGATATTTAAGTTGTAGAGCATATGTTAATATGTTAATCAATAGTTTTAATAGTCTTAATTTGACCAGGGGCACTCGAAGACTATATATCAGGGCTGTCAGAACTAACCATATATCATATGGTATATATATATATATATATATATATATATATAATAACTTTACAGGAGAGGGAAAAAAACTTACTTTGCTTTTAATGCAAGTCAATGGAACCAGAGATAGAAGTAATTTAGGGCCATTTCTCTTGGTTCATATACCCTGAAATTTATATTAATATAAACTGATCTACATAATGCCAAGATAATGTAGAAATGTTTTAAACCTTTAAAGCCAATGCCAAAATAATAATATAATAATATAATAAAATATAATAGAATGCAATATAAAACAGGATAGAGTGGGGGAATAGGGTCACATGACCTAAGGTATGCAATTACAACAATAGTTCACAAAAATATCCTTCCCCAAAGGTAGTTGATATACCAGGACATGTTTGCTGTCTGAAGTTTGCTTCTTTAGCGTTGGAGGATTGCATGTGGATTTTGTGGTTAGTGGGAAGAATGCTACGTGTCAGCCACACTCAACCAGCTGAAGCCAACTGCCTACATCTCTACCTCTGACTGTAGTCGAACACAGTATGAGTTTCCACTAAATGTTTGCTGTGTTAGACTTGTAGCTCCAGTACAAGTTAAATGAAGCAAACTTCCAACACCAAACCTGTTGCTGACTGACTGACTGACTGACTGACTGACGGGACTGAAATAGTTGTGTAAAGTTGAGTTTCGGTCACTCGAAACATTAAACTGCCCACATTGTTGTGAGTTCACGTTGAACCGTCACCACCTCGACTCTTCTTACCTTGCCTAAATGTCTGTTAAGTAAGGGAGAGTGATGAGGGCCTGCGGAGCAGGGGCGTGGCTCACTGGGATCCGCCCCCACCACCTGGCTCTTTTTATTGAGGGCGCAGGCAGAGTTGGGGCGGGGTGGAAGAAGAGCCGACGCCCGCATTTTAGAGGTGGGTATCTTTGTTAGTGATGTTGGGCTGGGGGTCTGTGATGGGCGGTGATGGATGGAAGACACACGAGTTGGTTCATGCAAAAAATAAAGGAGATAAACAGTAAAATAAGATGAAATAAGCAACAAAATAAAGGAATAAAGAAGATAAAATCATGTGAGGATGGGTTCTAACAGTCATGGACACACAAAACAGCATGTTTCCACACACACGAGGTGATCTGCCGGAGGAAACGAGGACCGGTGAAGAATGTGTCAAACTCCATTCGGCATCAGACTGTCTCTACGGGGGGCGTTCAAAGTAACGTTAGGGTCTGCTGATTAACGAAAGCTTCATTTTGTGGATTAGAGGGGGATTTACAAACATTCCAGAGCTGCTCAAGGTGCGGCGCCGCTGTTCCACCGGATTTAGCAGCGAAGTAGGCAGGAAATACAAATAACCCAGCGAGCGTGGCATTTGGAGCGAGCAGGAGTAAATTTGCATTTGCAGAAAATAACAGCAATTATGTGAACAAGTAAGTCTAAACTGAAAAGTGGCGGAGCTTTAATGCCACAGAGGGCAGAGCAGAATAAATACCACGGCTGTGCGAATACACACACATACAGTAAGAGCGGCAGCCAGACGAGAGCGAACTGGAGAACACGAAAATAGCAGGTCAGAGTAAATCTGGGGTCTCATTTACCAAAAGAATAATAAGAAAAAAGAAAGAAATGTTCATTATGTTTCCATTAATGCCTCTACATCACAATAGCCAAGCTATAGAACCTTTAATAAACATTTTTTTAATGACCAATGTACCCTGATTCACCATACTGGCTCTGTATTCTTGATTGTGGCTTCATATAATTCTATAGTATACTGACTGTTTATACACTACACTGCTAAGCTGATTGATTAAAAGCCTTTATCTTCCCAATAAGTGTGTTTTCACCAGTAAGACCACCAGATATCATTAGAATAGAGGTAAAACACTGGTCTCGTGCAGTGGGCGGGAACAAGCCGGGACGCAGCTGCTCCCTTCTGCCCACTAGTAGGTTTTCCCCTCATACAGATAAAAACTCTGTTCGTGAATTAAGTCCCACTGCTTAACTAAACACTAGTGTTGAGACTGCTGATGAGGTTATGTGGAGATACTTACAGACGCCCTGTCCCTGGAGTGCCTCACAGCACTGAGGGGCTGCCGTCCATCTGCTGACACTGCAGAAAGAGAGAGAGGGGAAAAAAAGATAGAAAAAAGAGAGAGAGAGAGAGAGAGAGAGATACAAACAACTGTGTAAAATGAAAGACATATAGACAAACACATGCTCAGTCTCTGCCTCACACAACCTCCCACATACGCGCGTCTCAGCATGCACACTAGACATTTACACGTTTCTGGTGTACAGACGAGCACCTCCAACACGTTTCCTCCTTAACACTCCAGCAGAATTCCTTTAAGGTACCCAAAGTGCCGCTAATGAGCCCTTGAGCATGTTTATAAATAGCTATGATAGCTGTGATACAGTATTAATAAGGTTATTGGAGTCCTAGAATGGAAATGCGTGCAGCCCCCAAACACACAGCTTTAGAAACAAGAAGCTGCTTTGAAGTTTTCTGGCTCCGAATAAAGCAGCCTTTGAAACTGACTCTCATTACATAAGCAGCCCGTCAGTAAGTTCTAACTGTGCCATCTCCGTAATCTACCGGCCTTTAAACATCCATCCCAGCATGATTCCCAGAGAGACGAGGAGGACAGGGAGTCCAGTCTCTCTCTCTCTCTCTCTTTTTCTTTCTCTCTCTCTTTTCCTCTGTCTGCCTCTTTCTCTCTCTCTCTCTCTCTTTCTTACTCTGTCCCTCTCTTTTTCTCTCTCTATCTCTCTCTCTCTTACTCTCTGTCTCTCTTTTTCTCTGTCCTCTTTTTTTATCTTTCCCTTTTGCTCTCTCTGAATGTCTTTATCTCTCTTTTTTCCTCTCTCTCTGTCTCGCTTTCTCTCTCTATCTCTCTCTTTTTCTCTGTCCTCTTTTTTATCTTTCTCTCTCTCTCTCTCTCTGAATGTCTCTTTCTCTCTCTCTCTTTCTTACTCTCTCTCTCTTCCTCTCTTTCTTTCTCTATCTCTCTTTTTCTCTGTCCTCTTTTTTATCTGTCTCTCTCGCTCTCTCTGAATGTCTCTTTCTCTCTCTCTTTCTTCCTCTCTCTCTCTTCCTCTCTCTCTGTCTCTCTTTCTCTCTCTATCTCTCTTTTATCTTTCTCTCTCTCTCTCTCTCTCTTTCTTACTCTCTCTTCTCCTCTCTCTGTCTCTCTTTCTCTATCTCTCTCTTTTTCTCTGTCCTCTTTTTTATCTTTCTCTCTCGCTCTCTCTGAATGTCTCTTTCTCTCTCTCTTTCTTACTCTGTTTTACTCTCTCTATCTCTCTCTTTTTCTCTGTCCTCTTTTTATCTTTCTCTCTCGCTCTCTCTCTGAACGTCTCTTTCTCTCTCTCTTTCTTACTCTGTTTTTCTCTCTCTATCCTTCTCTTACTCTCTGTCTTCTTTTTTTCTCTATCTCTCTCTCTCTGAATGTCTCTTTCTCTCTCCTTCTTACTCTGTCTCTTTCTCCTTCTCTTACTCTTTCTCTCTTCCTCTCTCTCTCTTTCTTACTCTCTGTCTCTTACTCTGTCTCCCTCTTTCTCTCACTCTCTCTAAGCTCTCTTTCTTTCTCTCTCTCTCTTTTCCTACATATGGCTCTCTCTCTTTCTCTCCTTTGTTGTCTCTTGTTCCCCTTCTCTCTATATTTTCCTGTCTTCTTTTTCATATTCTGTCTCTTTCTCTCTTTGTCTCTCACTCATTTTTTTTTGTTTACTTTTCTCTCTCTTCTGCTCTTTTTCTTTTCATGCTCTTCTTTCCATCTCTTTTTTGCTTCTCTATCTCTCTCTCCTTTCTCACTTATTTACTTTTTCACTTTTGTCTTTTCCCCATGATCTCTTGTTCTCTTCCTTCTTCCTGCTCTTGATGTTTCTCTCCATCATTCATGCTCATTTTCTTTCTCCTGCTCTCAATCTCTCTCTCCATCATCTCTCACTCCTGCTCTCTTTCTCTAACTTGCTTTTTTCCCTGCATGCTTTCTCTCAGTGTGCTTCTCTGTTTCACCCATTCACTCTCTTTTCTGTCTGTCTTCTTTCTAATGTTCTCTCTCTTCTTCTTGCTCTTTCTTTTTTCTCTCTCTCACTCATCGTCTTGTTTACTCCCTCTCTCTGTCTTTTTTCTTTTTCCGTTCTCGCTCCCTCTGCTCTTTCTCACTCATTTTCCTCTCTCTCTCTTTCTCCCTCTCTCTCTCTGCCAGCAGGAGGCCTCGTTGTTTCATAGCATATTCGAGGACAAACTTAAACCAATAGTTGCCTGGCAACCACTGCAGAGCTCCTGCATGTGTAAAGCGACTGCTGCTCCTTCAGAGTAACTCACAGTCACACGCTCTCATCCAGGACCTGAACGTCACACGCTCTCATCCAGGACCTGAACGTCACACGCTCTCATCCAGGACCTGAACGCCACACGCTCTCATCCAGGACCTGAACGCCACACGCTCTCATCCAGGACCTGAACGCCACACGCTCTCATCCAGGACCTGAACGCCACACGCTCTCATCCAGGACCTGAACGCCACACGGTCTCATCCAGGACCTGAACGCCACACGCTCTCATCCAGGACCTGAACGCCACACGGTCTCATCCAGGACCTGAACGCCACAAGCTCCCATCCAGGACCTGAACGCCACAAGCTCCCATCCAGGACCTGAACGCCACAAGCTCCCATCCAGGACCTGAACGCCACAAGCTCCCATCCAGGACCTGAACGCCACAAGCTCTCATCCAGGACCTGAACGCCACAAGCTCCCATCCAGGACCTGAACGCCACACGGTCTCATCCAGGACCTGAACGCCACACGCTCTCATCCAGGACCTGAACGCCACACGGTCTCATCCAGGACCTGAACGCCACAAGCTCTCATCCAGGACCTGAACGCCACAAGCTCCCATCCAGGACCTGAACGCCACAAGCTCCCATCCAGGACCTAAACACCACAAGCTCCCATCCAGGACCTGAACGCCACACGCTCTCATCCAGGACCTGAACGCCACAAGCTCCCATCCAGGACCTAAACACCACAAGCTCCCATCCAGGACCTGAACGCCCCACGCTCTCATCCAGGACCTGAACGCCACACGCTCCCATCCAGGACCTGAACGCCCCATGCTCTCATCCAGGACCTGAACGCCACACGCTCTCATCCAGGACCTGAACGCCACACGCTCTCATCCAGGACCTGAACGCCACACGCTCTCATCCAGGACCTGAACGCCACACGCTCTCATCCAGGACCTGAACGCCACAAGCTCCCATCCAGGACCTGAACGCCACAAGCTCCCATCCAGGACCTGAACGCCACAAGCTCCCATCCAGGACCTGAACGCCCCACGCTCTCATCCAGGACCTGAACGCCACACGCTCCCATCAAGGACCTGAACGCCACACGCTCTCATCCAGGACCTGAACGCCACACGCTCTCATCCAGGACCTGAACGCCACAAGCTCCCATCCAGGACCTGAACGCCACAAGCTCCCATCCAGGACCTGAACGCCACAAGCTCCCATCCAGGACCTGAACGCCCCACGCTCTCATCCAGGACCTGAACGCCACACGCTCCCATCAAGGACCTGAACGCCACACGCTCTCATCCAGGACCTGAACGCCATACGCTCCCATCCAGGACCTGAACGCCACACGCTCTCATCCAGGACTTTAACACCATATGCTTCTATCCTGGACCTCAACACCACACGCTCCCATCCAGGAAGACAACACTGCACACTCTCATCCAGGAAATTAACACCACACACTCTCATCCAGGACATCAACACTACACACTCTCATCCAAGAACTCAACACCACACACTCCCATCCAGCATATCCACACCAAAAACTCTCATCCAGGATATCAACACCACACGCTCTCATCCAGGACCTCAACATTGCATGCTCTCATGCACAACCTCAACATCTCATGCTCTACTTCAGAACATTAACACCACACACTCTCATCCAGGACATCAGTACCACACACTCTCATCCAATACATCAATACCACACACTCTCATCCAGGAACTCTCAACACCACACACTCTCATCCAGCACATCCACACCAAAAGCTTTCACCCAGGACATCAACACCACAAACTCTTATGCAGGACCTCAACTCCACACACTTTGATCCAAGACATTAACACCACACGCTCCCATCCAAGAACTTAATGCCACACAATCTCATCCAGCACATCAACACCAAAAGCAATCCTCCAAGACATCAACACCACACACTCTCATTCAGGACCACAACACCACACACTCTCATCCAAGACCACAACACCACACACTCTCATCCAGGACCCCAACACCACACACACTCATCCAGGACCCCAATGGCACATGCTCTCATCCAAGACCACAACACCACACACTCTCATTCAGGACATCAACACCACACGCTCTCATCCAAGACCTGAATGCCACACGCTCTCATCCAGAACCTCAACACCACACACTCTCATCCGGGAGCTCAACACCACACACTCTCATTCAGGACATCAACACCAAACGCTCTCATCCAAGACCACAACACCACACACTCTCATCCAGGACCCCAACGGCACACACTCTCATCCAGGACCCCAACACCACACACTCTCATCTAGGACCCCAACACCACACACTCTCATCTAGGACCCCAACACCACACACTCTCATTCAGGACATCAACACCAAACGCTCTCATCCAAGACCACAACACCACACACTCTCATCCAGGACCACAACGGCACACACTCTCATCCAGGACCCCAACGGCACACACTCTCATCCAGGACCCCAACGGCACACACTCTCATCCAGGACCCCAACACCACACACACTCATCCAGGACCCCAACACCACACACTCTCATCTAGGACCCCAACGGCACACACTCTCATCCAGGACCCCAATGGCACATACTCTCATACAGAACTCAAGACATCAACACCACATGCTCTCATGATGCAACGCAGCACTTGCATGAAAAGAAACAAAGCAAAATAACTGCACAGCATCACTTCGTCTTGTAGCCACAGTTAACGAAAGCAGGAACGAGAAGCAGCACAAAGACAGAATGAAGAAAGCAGTGAACACAGAAAAAAATAGAGAGCACAGTGAAGCACGATCCAAAACAACTTAAAATTACATCTTCAATTAAAAAAAGAACAAAAAACAAAGAAAAAAAAAACACCAACACTACACAACCAGCATCACTCATAAACAAAAACAATGAAACAACAATAAAACACAGTGACCCTCAAAACAAAGAGATAACATCACATGCTAATAATGTACGTTTGCCAGCCACATTGCAAGCAGCCTCCCTGGGACGGCGTGATCACCTGTGGGTTTCCGCTTAGCACAGACGAGGTGTTGGGTAGGCCTAGGGTGCCTTACAGCGGCCTTTAACACACTCTTCCGGGAGGGAGAGCGGCTCTGAGTTTCAGATTTTTTTGTGAGATCAACCTTCTTAATCACAGCTACAAGAGGGAAACACAGAATCAGGGAAAGAGAGAGGAACAGCAGGATTCAGGGAACGGGCTTCCACATGATATAGACATCCCAAAGGCAACGCTAGGAAAGAATAGAAAGAAACTGTTCAAGCAAAAAACAAAAAAAAAGGATTATCTTTAATAACCTAATCTGGGGAACTCTATATCATCTGCATTTGGAAAGTTATAGGAAAGTTACAGCCACAGATAGTCTGAACAACAAACTGCTTCAACACAACTGTGACAAGCACGCCGCCACAGTGCTCAGTCATTTCTGCATCAGAAACCTTTTTTCTTCTTCATCTCCTCTTTTTGGACCGCCACCGGCTCCTTCCGCAGGGGCTTGCGCTCGGGGGTGGAGACTCTTCCTTTGGGCCTGCCCCCTTTAGCCTTCTGCTTGACTGGTTTCTCCGTAGAAGGCTTCTTAGCAGGGCTTCCCATCATCGGAGGCGGCTCGATTTTCTCCGTAGCCATGCTCCTATCATCATCTGCTGGGAACAGAGGAGAAGCTTAGAAGCTAAGATGCTGATCCAGAGCCTTACAGTGTTACAGTGTACCTGTACACACCTACCTGTGTACAGGTAAACTGTAACACTACCTTCACCTACCTGTGTACAGATAAACTGTAACACTACCTTCACCTACCTGTGTTACAGTTTATCTGTACACAGGTAGGTGAAGGTAGTGTTACAGTTTACCTGTACACAGGTAGTTAAAGGTAGTGTTACAGTTTACCTGTACACAGGTAGGTGAAGGTAGTGTTACAGCTTACCTGTACACAGGTAGGTGAAGGTAGTGTTACAGTTTACCTGTACACAGGTAGGTGAAGGTAGTGTTACAGTTTATCTGTACACAGGTAGGTGAAGGTAGTGTTACAGTTTATCTGTACACAGGTAGGTGAAGGAAGTGTTACAGTTTATCTGTACACAGGTAGGTGAAGGTAGTGTTACAGTTTACCTGTACACAGGTAGGTGAAGGTAGTGTTACAGTTTTCCTGTACACAGGTAGGTGAAGGTAGTGTTACAGTTTACCTGTACACAGGTAGGTGAAGGTAGTGTTACAGTTTATATGTACACAGGTAGGTGAAGGTAGTGTTACAGTTTACCTGTACACAGGTAGGTGAAGGTAGTGTTACAGTTTACCTGTACACAGGTAGGTGAAGGTAGTGTTACAGTTTACCTGTACACAGGTAGGTGAAGGTAGTGTTACAGTTTATCTGTACACAGGTAGGTGAAGGAAGTGTTACAGTTTATCTGTACACAGGTAGGTGAAGGTAGTGTTACAGTTTATCTGTACACAGGTAGGTGAAGGTAGTGTTACAGTTTACCTGTACACAGGTAGGTGAAGGTAGTGTTACAGTTTATATGTACACAGGTAGGTGAAGGTAGTGTTACAGTTTACCTGTACACAGGTAGGTGAAGGTAGTGTTACAGTTTACCTGTACACAGGTAGGTGAAGGTAGTGTTACAGTTTACCTGTACACAGGTAGGTGAAGGTAGTGTTACAGTTTATCTGTACACAGGTAGGTGAAGGAAGTGTTACAGTTTATCTGTACACAGGTAGGTGAAGGTAGTGTTACAGTTTATCTGTACACAGGTAGGTGAAGGTAGTGTTACAGTTTACCTGTACACAGGTAGGTGAAGGTAGTGTTACAGTTTATATGTACACAGGTAGGTGAAGGTAGTGTTACAGTTTACCTGTACACAGGTAGGTGAAGGTAGTGTAACAGTTTATCTGTACACAGGTAGGTGATGGTAGTGTTACAGTTTATCTGTACACAGGTAGGTGAAGGTAGTGTTACAGTTTATCTGTACACAGGTAGGTGAAGGTAGTGTTACAGTTTATCTGTACACAGGTAGGTGAAGGTAGTGTTACAGTTTATCTGTACACAGGTAGGTGAAGGTAGTGTTACAGTTTATCTGTACACAGGTAGGTGAAGGTAGTGTTACAGTTTTCCTGTACACAGGTAGGTGAAGGTAGTGTTACAGTTTACCTGTACACAGGTAGGTGAAGGTAGTGTTACAGTTTATATGTACACAGGTAGGTGAAGGTAGTGTTACAGTTTACCTGTACACAGGTAGGTGAAGGTAGTGTTACAGTTTACCTGTACACAGGTAGGTGAAGGTAGTGTTACAGTTTACCTGTACACAGGTAGGTGAAGGTAGTGTTACAGTTTATCTGTACACAGGTAGGTGAAGGAAGTGTTACAGTTTATCTGTACACAGGTAGGTGAAGGTAGTGTTACAGTTTATCTGTACACAGGTAGGTGAAGGTAGTGTTACAGTTTACCTGTACACAGGTAGGTGAAGGTAGTGTTACAGTTTATATGTACACAGGTAGGTGAAGGTAGTGTTACAGTTTACCTGTACACAGGTAGGTGAAGGTAGTGTTACAGTTTACCTGTACACAGGTAGGTGAAGGTAGTGTTACAGTTTACCTGTACACAGGTAGGTGAAGGTAGTGTTACAGTTTATCTGTACACAGGTAGGTGAAGGAAGTGTTACAGTTTATCTGTACACAGGTAGGTGAAGGTAGTGTTACAGTTTATCTGTACACAGGTAGGTGAAGGTAGTGTTACAGTTTACCTGTACACAGGTAGGTGAAGGTAGTGTTACAGTTTATATGTACACAGGTAGGTGAAGGTAGTGTTACAGTTTACCTGTACACAGGTAGGTGAAGGTAGTGTAACAGTTTATCTGTACACAGGTAGGTGATGGTAGTGTTACAGTTTATCTGTACACAGGTAGGTGAAGGTAGTGTTACAGTTTATCTGTACACAGGTAGGTGAAGGTAGTGTTACAGTTTATCTGTACACAGGTAGGTGAAGGTAGTGTTACAGTTTATCTGTACACAGGTAGGTGAAGGTAGTGTTACAGTTTTCCTGTACACAGGTAGGTGAAGGTAGTGTTACAGTTTACCTGTACACAGGTAGGTGAAGGTAGTGTTACAGTTTATATGTACACAGGTAGGTGAAGGTAGTGTTACAGTTTACCTGTACACAGGTAGGTGAAGGTAGTGTTACAGTTTATCTGTACACAGGTAGGTGAAGGTAGTGTTACAGTTTACCTGTACACAGGTAGGTGAAGGTAGTGTTACAGTTTATCTGTACACAGGTAGGTGATAGTAGTGTTACAGTTTACCTGTACACAGGTAGGTGAAGGTAGTGTTACAGTTTATCTGTACACAGGTAGGTGAAGGTAGTGTTACAGTTTACCTGTACACAGGTAGGTGAAGGTAGTGTTACAGTTTACCTGTACACAGGTAGGTGAAGGTAGTGTTACAGTTTATATGTACACAGGTAGGTGAAGGTAGTGTTACAGTTTACCTGTACACAGGTAGGTGAAGGTAGTGTTACAGTTTATCTGTACACAGGTAGGTGAAGGTAGTGTTACAGTTTACCTGTACACAGGTAGGTGAAGGTAGTGTTACAGTTTATATGTACACAGGTAGGTGAAGGTAGTGTTACAGTTTACCTGTACACAGGTAGGTGAAGGTAGTGTTACAGTTTATCTGTACACAGGTAGGTGAAGGTAGTGTTACAGTTTACCTGTACACAGGTAAGTGAAGGTAGTGTTACAATTTACCTGTACACAGGTAGGTGAAGGTAGTGTTACAGTTTATATGTACACAGGTAGGTGAAGGTAGTGTTACAGTTTATCTGTACACAGGTAGGTGAAGGTAGTGTTACAGTTTACCTGTACACAGGTAGGTGAAGGTAGTGTTACAGTTTACCTGTACACAGGTAGGTGAAGGTAGTGTTACAGTTTATATGTACACAGGTAGGTGAAGGTAGTGTTACAGTTTATCTGTACACAGGTAGGTGAAGGTAGTGTTACAGTTTATCTATACACAGGTAGGTGAAGGTAGTGTTACAGTTTATCTGTACACAGGTAGGTGAAGGTAGTGTTACAGTTTATCTGTACACAGGTAGGTGAAGGTAGTGTTACAGTTTACCTGTACACAGGTAGGTGAAGGTAGTGTTACAGTTTATATGTACACAGGTAGGTGAAGGTAGTGTTACAGTTTACCTGTACACAGGTAGGTGAAGGTAGTGTTACAGTTTACCTGTACACAGGTAGGTGAAGGTAGTGTTACAGTTTACCTGTACACAGGTAGGTGAAGGTAGTGTTACAGTTTACCTGTACACAGGTAGGTGAAGGTAGTGTTACAGTTTATATGTACACAGGTAGGTGAAGGTAGTGTTACAGTTTACCTGTACACAGGTAGGTGAAGGTAGTGTTACAGTTTATATGTACACAGGTAGGTGAAGGTAGTGTTACAGGCATTAGGGATATTAAAGGAATAGTTATGGTCCGAAGTCTAATGTACCCAAATTTAAATTCATCCCAGACGTCTACCAAGACATGTTTGGAGTCACAGTTTTGCTTCTTTAGAGCTCAGTGAGTGAGACTAACCCTGCTAACAAACAGGACAACTCAAAAACATCCCCAAAACATCTCTTAACCTCTTTCGACTGCATCCAACTTTTCATTAGTCATGCAGACTTGCTGAAGTGGTGTAGAGCACTGCTTTTCAACACTGTTAGGCCAAGGGTCCTACACTTATTAGCACTTTTCCTGCTCCCAACACATCTGAACCACTTAATCAGCTCATTAACAGCATATTACTGGGATTAAAGTGGCTGTGCTACAGCAGGAGAAGTGCTAAAATGTGTAGGACAATGGGTCTCCAGGTCCAGGATTAAGAAACACCAATTTTGAACAAGTGTGACTTACTTCGATGAACTGTAGGTTAGGTTGTAGCTAAAATGTGGACCGTCTGGGGGACATGTGGACCAATTTAAGGAATCAATATGAACGACTTTCCATTGTAATGTTTGTTAGCAACGTTAGCCTCACCCACTGAGCTCTAAAGGAACAAGATTTTGACTTCAAACAGGCTTTGGACTATATTTGGGTATGTAGAAAATTATGTAAAGTAGATTTTTTCTGGCAGAACCATACGGTTACAAATTAACTTGCAATGCTATACAGCTTCATTAGTTATTAAACAATCCCCTACGGCTCTCTTTATAATTCTAGACACATCTAACATTTCTTTTTTTTATTTTTATAGCTTCCTACAAATTAAAAGTCTTGTGGAAGACATGTCTGGGGACATTTTGTTAAACTCTTGTGGTAAGATTTCGTTCTAAAGCCCCATGACTATATATATATATGCCCCCAGTTAGATCTTTATCTTGGCAAGGCACAGGGCAGTCGTGGCCACGACTGAGGTGCCCTTGAGCAAGGCACCTAACCCCTAACCCCTACTGCTCCCCGGGCGCCGTGGATAGGGCTGCCCACCGCTCCGGGCACGTGTGCTCACTGCCCCCTAGTGTGTTCACTAGTTTGTGTGGGTGTTTCACTGCACGGATGGGTTAAATGCGGAGGTCAAATTCCGCTGTGTGCAAAATCACATGTGGCTAATTTGAGTGTCTAAATTCTAAAAATTAGGAATTGATTTCAAATTCACATTTAGCTCAAATTTTTTCATGGTTGTCCTTAAACACATCACATGTGGTCCTGTAAGGCTAACAAATTCTGGATTTTAAAGGAATAGTTCTGCAAAATATCTAATCTACCCAAATTCCCACTCGCCCCAGATACCAACCAAGACAAGACATGCCACAATTTTGCTTACTTAGTTTAAACCTGGAGCAAATTGGAGTTAGTAGTAAACTGGTATATTAGTATAGCTGCAAACAACAGAAGCTGTTCTTGACTATTAAAATCATAATTCTAATCAAAATGATAACTTTAAAAACTGCAATTGCTTGATTAATGAACTGTCTCTGTTGTTATGCTATTTTGTTTTTATGCTTTGATCTATTCCTTCAATCAGTATAAGTTAGAAAAGAAAAATAAAGTAATCACCTTGAGTGTCCACCCAGGAACTGTCCAAAATGGAGTCGTCAATGGTGGTCTCATCCTTGTAGTCATCATAGCTCTCAGTGGGGCCCTCACTCTCTGGCACCTCCTTAGGAGGGCACACAGGAACCTCAACAGCTTCTGGTACATCTGGTACATCGGGGACTTCCTCGAGGCTAGCGGCCTCCATCTCTGCTTCTTGTGCCATTTCCACAGATTCTTCTTCTTCCTCTTCTTCCTGGAGCAGCTGAGGCAGCTCTTCCTCAGGAGGAGCGGAGAATCGTACACTGTGACCAGGTTCTTCTCGCTCATCAATGGTCTGCACCACCGTGATGAAGTCATCTTCCACCGTGACAACAGATTCAATGGCTGCTCTAGGCTCTGTGGGTTCTTCCACTGGTGCCCCTGCCCCTTCGAATTCCTCTTGCTCTTTCTCTTCGTCTTTCTTCTCAACTTCGTCCTTGAGAAGTTCTGTCTTAGCTGCTTCTGTCTCAGCCACTTCTGTCTTAGCTGCTTCTGTCTCAGCCACTTCTGTCTTAGCTGCTTCTGTCTCAGCCACTTCTGTCTTAGCTGCTTCTGTCTCAGCTACTTTTGTCTTGGCTGCTTCTGTCTCAGCAGCTTTTGTCTCGGCTGCTTCTGTCTCAGCCGCTTCTGTCTCGGCTGCTTCTGTCTCAGCCGCTTCTGTCTCGGCCACTTCTGTCTCAGCCGCTTCTGTCTTGGCCGCTTCTGTCTCGGCCGCTTCTGTCTCAGCCACTTCTGTCTTGGCCGCTTCTGTCTTGGCCGCTTCTGTCTCGGCCGCTTCTGTCTCAGCCACTTCTGTCTTGGCCGCTTCTGTCTTGGCTGCTTCTGTCTTGGCCGCTTCTATCTCAACCCCTTTAGTCTCAGCCGCTTCCGTCTTAACCCCTTTAGTCTCAGCCGCTTCCGTCTCAACCCCTTTAGTCTCAGCCGCTTCCGTCTCAACCCCTTTAGTCTCAGCCGCTTCCATCTCAACCACTTTTGTCTCAGCCGTCTCAACCTTCTTTGTAACAACCTCTGTTTCAACCTTCTCTGGTGCCAAATCCGAAGGCTTAACTGCTTTTACTTCCTCAATGAATTCTTCAGGCTCCTCTGCTAGTTCCACTTCTTCTACATCTTGTGCCACTGGAATGGGAGAATCATCTGCCTTCGCAAGTTCTGGCTGTTTGACAAGTTCTTCTTCCACAGCAACCTCTTTCTCCTTGACAGGTTCCTCAATGGATTTCTCCTCTTTAGTGGGCTTCTCAACAGATCCAGCTGGAGACAATTTTGTAGGGTCTGATTTCAGAGCCTCTACCTGATCTACTGGTTTAGGTTTCTCTGAGTCAACCTGAACTTTCTCCTCCTCTGGAGCGCTCTCCACTGATGACGCTGGGGATGGTTTCACTGGCCTAGCAATCCTGTCCTTGGCCGCTCCAGTGAGCTGGTACACGTCCTCAGCATCTACCTCCTCGTAGGCCTCCTGGTGCACCAAATCTGGTTTATTCTTCACTTTCTCTCTTAACTCCTGGAGCTCCCTCTCCTCTTCTACACTCAAAGGTCTGTCTTCCATTTCTAGCTTACGAATTTGCCTCTCGTAATCAGCTATTTCAGCTTCTTGCTCAGCTGCAAGTTTGGCCTCTGCATCAAGACCAGGCTTACCTCCCTCCAAGGTAACTGTCACAGTTGGAGTAACAAGCATTTCCACTTGTTTGTCTGGCTTCTCTGCCTCAATGCCATCTTTCTTGCTTGGTTCTTCCATTGTATCCTTATCTTCCTTTGGTTCTGGGGCAATGTCTTCCTTCACATCCTTAGAAGATGGACTCTCCTGTTCACTTACAGCTGGAATTGGCTCCTTCTCCTCTGATATCATTGTGTTGAAGATTTGGGTTGGTGGAGAGTCCATAGGACTGTGCACATCTGCAGGAGATGGCATGGGACCTGAGTACTCGCTGAAAACGCAGTATCCTTGCTCTTCCAACTGACTCTCACTTTTTGCAACTCTGTGACTCTGGTCACCCTGAAACAAATGGGCTAAAGAATCACTCACAAGGGCTGGCATATCTGCAGGGACTGATTTCCTCCTCATTATCTCAGGGTCATTGTTCTCAGACATCAGCCTCGATCGGGTACCTGCCAAGTCGAGCATTTCAGGCAGGTCGGGAGCCATGACGGCGCCATTTTTATAGTAGTACTTTGATGGCAGAGGGGACTCTGGGGATTCAGCCTGTGGACTTGTGGTCTTGACATCGGTCACTGTATCATGGGGGGGAGAGGACGATGGAGTTGTGACAGATGCTGAAGTCTCCAGGATCAGGGGAGGGAAAGAGGGAACTTTCTCTACTGATGGGGTTGTGACAGGAAGGTAGTCAGTGGACTCGTCAAGGCTTCCACTGGTGTAAGACATGATGTCGGTTGCTAAGGGGGAGAAGTTCCTGGGCCGTCCTTGGCCTCCACTCTGATCCATAGCCCCAATGGTGATATTCAGGGAGTAGCTTCTTTGCTCTAGGGCTAGTTTTCCAGGAGAGAGCCGGCAATCGTCCCTCTTTTCAACTGGCGGAAGGACCATCTGTGCCTCTGCAGTACCTTTTTCACCTGCAGGCTTTTCATCCATAGACTGTGTCTGAGCTAAGGTACTGTAGCTAATTTCCGGAAGCGAAGGAATGGCAGGAATTTCTTTAGTTTCCGAGGCAGCACTGAGCTCATAATAACCTTCACCTTGGCCTCTGGCTTCATCAGGTTTCGGGGTGGTAGTCTCAAAGTAGGCAGACATTCCAGATTTGTCCTTAATTTGTTCTCCTTCTTTATCTAAGCTAGGATACTCTTGTTCAGGCACTTCTGGAGTTTTGGCACTCACTGTAGCTTCTATCTGCTTGTCTCCAGCAGTCATGGCTTCAACTAGTGATTTTTCTTCATGCGCTAGGGACTTGCTGGAGTCGGGCGCATCTGAAGAAGCTTGCTTTTCAACACTGATTTGTAAATCAGGCTTCTGAGCTAAAGGTTCCTGGGGCTCTTTGGCTTGGCTCTGGCCATTTGGGGGAATAACAAAAGCCTCTGTGTCACACGGGGCAGGTAACGGAGTATCTGGCATGTCTTTCTCAGGAACAAGACTCTGGTAAGTGGGAAGATCATCAGGGGGCACCTCTGATTCAGTGAAGTCCATGCCGACCGGCGCGGCCCTCTCCCCGCATGGCTTTTCCGTCTCCATCTTCACAGCTGAAAGCACATCTTAAGTGATCTGATTGTGCTGTGCAACAAATGAAGCGGGGTCTAGGGGTTTGCCAGGCCAACCACCACACAGACAAGCAAAGCCCAGCGCATCGTACAGCGTCGCAGATGAAACAAAACAGCACATACCGATTCGGCGATGAACGGAGCGATGGCATGGATGTGACTGGACCAACATGCAAAATGCTGGATGGATGAGATCCACACGATGGGGATGAAATGTCCAAGGAGGCATGGTCTGATATGGAACCGCAGGCGGTGCACTGCATAGGATTGACTTATTATATAATGGTTTCTGTTTGATAAATACAGCAAGGGTATGACTTTTAGAGATTACGCTTTAATCCTCAAGACTTGGTTTCCCAAAAGCATTACACCACAGAAAATCATTGCCCTTGTTAGAGGGAGTTTCTTTTCACTTGGTCTATATACAATGATCTTTGTGCCACAGTGCTTCAGAGAAACACCAGATCTCATTCTAATACTACAGCAAGCTTGTGAGGTTCAATGGTTTTGAGTTGTTTTGTCATTTTAATGCATATTAATATCAAAAACAACAGATCACAGATACAACATAACAGTGAACCAGATCTTGTATGGTCGGTCAAGCCCATTTTCAGTGAATGATTCAAAAACATGTACATGTTAAACCTGAAACATATAAAATGGTACATGAGACAACTTAATATATAGAATATATATAGATGTATATATTTCACATTTCACATTATAAAATAAAACAGATGAAATGACTGTGCTTTGATATGAAAAGAAAAGAAAATCAAAGCTGAAAGGTGGTTTCAAACAAAAACAATCCAAAATCCAAAAAAATAATAATAATAAAATAGGATTTGCATAAAAATCCTGCACGCAAATAAAACACAAGTGATTCACCACAGCATGCTGCATAGGAACAATCAGACGCTGGCAATGTAGCTGGCAAAAAGATACTAAGCAATGGATGATAGTTGATGCATAAAGAAAGGCCGGCCTGGCAGCAGTAGCACCCACTGTGGGGTAAAAGCGGTGGGTTTCGGAAAAAAGCGTCACCAGAGAACAGAAACGGAAGCCAATGTACTGAAAACGGCAGTCAGGAAAAGAGAAGATAAGAGAGCAAAACATAACAGAACGACAAATACACACACAGCTCTGGCCAGAGAAGCAAGTCACCACCAAGCCTGTGTTGCCTTGCAGCATCAGCAGAGAAGAGGACAATCGTGAGCCATTCTCCCACATTCCCTTCAGCTCATAGCTGTCAAACTGCTTTAGCTCTTTTCTTGCTTTTGTTTATTGTTTTCAGAAAAGCGAGAGAAAGAAAGAAAAAAAACCCAAAACAAAACATGCAGGCCATCGGAGAAGGGAGGACACACCTTTCTCAGGGCTCTCTTTCCTCCCTGCCTCCTCGGTGCTCCCGTTAGGAGCTCCAGGGCTGGCAGTAAGTGCCTGGGCCTCAGCCTCAGCCTCAGCCTGCGGACAGGGCAAAGCCTGGGCCTCGCCTACAACCACTGCCTGTTCTAAGAGCTGGGATGGGGGTTCCTGCTCAGGCTCCTCCCCACTCCACTGCTCCTCCTCCAGCTCCTCCTGCTCCTCTAAAGCTGCTGCTGTTGCTGCAGTGTCCTCCTCTTCCTCCTCCGCTGCGGAGAGAGCCTCTATGGTCTCTTCTTCTTAACAAAAGAGGGGGACAAGTGGAAACATCAAGACTATGGACAACACAGACTTGGGCTACAAGGGTTTGAAGGAAGTGGGACACTTTCAGCTCTGATAGGAACCAACGTCAAAATGTTGCTTGTGTACTGTTGCGGTATAAACGTGGAGGACTTTGTCACTCCTGACCTTCGGGTTACGGTTTTTGGAGTTTCGACCGAAGAGGAGATTGATCACAGGTCCGGAGAAAACACAAACGACTACGCGCTAACTCAATATACTACATAATATATACACTACTGCTCAAAAGTTTAGGATCACTATAGAATTTCATTTCATGCAATTCACAAACAATATTGTTCATTTCACAATTAATGTAAGTGTATCAGATGATTTTTAAAGAATAAAAATGTTTGTATTAAAGTCTATTTTTGTATAGAGGCTTATTTTGCATATAGTCCTATTATCAGTAATTCTCAGTCCTCTGTCTACATCTCCTGGTACGACCACCAATCCAAGTTAAGGATGTTATTGGGCTAATTGGTTGTTAGGACACTCTTGCTCAATTGTGATGCACAGCTGAAAAACATTCTACTAATAAGTGAATATAAAAGGGAGAACAACATTCTAGGTTAGTTTAGTATCTGAAGATCAGCAGTTGATGGCTTGCTGACCGACTCACAATGACCAGAAAGAAACAACTTTCTCTAGAGACCCGTCAGTCCATTGTTGTGTTAAGGAAGAAGATACTCCATTGAAAACAAGAACATTTAACTGTGATCCCAAACTTTTGAGTGGTAGTGTACATGCAATCAGGTTCTTAAGAGGTATGTAGATAAGGTTTAACAAAATTATCACTGACGGTAACCAGCAAGCGCCCTGGCCTAGTTGACTGCATCCTGCTTTTACAGCTACTTCATCATTACATCCGGCTACGGCCGTATAGCTTACAACACCTTTATGTAAGATAGAAGCCAAAGCACAATTCTTGCTGACTCAACAAAGAATTACTGCATCCGGTATACCGAGGGTCTTTAATTCTAGCCATGGAGGGCCACAGTCTACCACAGTCTGTTGATTTACCTGCTCCAGCACATTGGAAACAACTCTCCAGAGCACTGCTAGTAGATTTAGTAGTTGGGGCATTTTACAAACATCATACAAACACAAGACCTGACCCAAATGGAAACCAATGGAACTCAAGGTTCCTGGTCTAGAACATTTTTCCACCAAGACATTAATTTAAAATTTCATAAGCATTCATTCAGGCGATTGTATGGTGATGCTGCTGCCCTCTGCTGCCTGTCCTTTGTATCTATCATCTCTTAGGGTGGAGACTGATTGACTGATTCGTGCCAGCTGACCTCGTTACCGCATGTTGCTACCCTGTGAGGACGTAGCTACAAAAAGCGGCGCTATAGGCCTGTGGGTGCCTCTTGGTGTTTTCACCACATGGTCCACTGTAGTCACCTTTTTTTGTTTCTTGATTTTGAACTGGAATGTAAAAGCCTACCGTGTTCTAACTCAGTTTTAACTTGAATTCTTGAATATTTCTTTGTCTCCAGTAGTTTGAAACTTAAAACTATGTAATCACGGTAGGGGTGAGCGACTAATTCTTTTTTTTATTTCTCGTTTTCTCTTGTTTATGTGTAGGAAGATAGGTTACTGTTGTTGTCTTTTCTTCTTTTTTTTCTTTTTATTGATAGGATAGTTAGGTTGCTTGGTTAAGCAGTTATTTTGGTTTGTTGTTTTGGCCTTGGCTCATCCCCAGGATTAATGTGATTTGCTCTTTAGTTATTTATTGTTTTTCTTTCCTTTATTTAATTATGTCACGAGTGAAAAGACTGCCATGTTATAGTTTTGTTTCTGTAACACAATATACTTTTGACTTTTTGATATCTGGCTGGTTGTATTTTTTTGTTTATGTTACAATCCTTAGACCCCTAGGCTTACAGGGTCGTAATAACCTGCTTGAGAGACACTTGGCGCCATCACATTAAACATGATTATTAACATAATGTTAATTTTAAGCCACTGTTATATTAAGCTACTATAACACTATAACACTATGTCTATAACACTAATGTAGCCACATGGCTTGTTAGTTGGTTGAACTTTCAGGCTACAAAAGGTTGTTCCGAAATGATTTACTGCACTGCTTTTCATGCATACGGTAACAATTTTGTATACATTTTAATATTTGTATGCCTACTAGTCATGCTACCACACTCGCGCTGCTCACAGTCAAATGGTTCTAATTATATACAATCATGTATGGAATTAGACAAAGCTCAGATTTGTCTGAGCATTAGCTTATGCCACTCTTTAGGATGTAATTCTAACGTCAACATTCTAGTGCACATATACTGACTTACATACAGCGCTGTATTATTATATTTAATAATATAGCACATAAAGCTATTTTTTCAGACAAAAAGCTTTTATTTACTCAGCAAAACACTTAATTTTTCAAGATTCTAATACAGTAATACGGTAAGTAGTGCTTTTACATATGTCAGTGTGTTTATTTAACCCTTTCCAAGCTTCTCCTTGTGGAAACCACCCAGTATTATTATCAGTTCTCATCTAATACCTGCTTTGACGGCTCAGTACTTCATTAAGCTAAATCAAGATTGCTGCTGAAGGAACTGAATACATTCATACAATGTCTGGGGCGTCCAGGAGAAATCTGGAACTACACTTTGTTCTTCAAACTGGAGCTCAAGATATGATCTACTTCATGCTTACTTACATTTGTGGTGTATATTAGTGCTTGGCGACTTTACCCTCACCTGGAAGACGGGAGAACTTACAAATTAACCATTGCCTTCAGTTGTTACTAAAGAAAGACGTCCTGTTGGTTGCCATCGCCAATGACCAATGGAGCAGCGTTACAGGTATTTTGGAAAAATGCCCTTGGAGTAAGTAGGGAAGTCTCTCGACTGTGCTTGAATCTAGCCCTCCAGGACTGGAACTGATGACCCCTGCTGTTAGAAGAACTAACCTAGAGCAACGCGAGCCTGCTCCCATGAAAAGGTCCAGTGTATCTGTTTACGGTGACCTCTGTTAGTAACGTCTGACTGTTTTGGTGGCTCCTAATCCTGGCCGTTAATCTCCCAGCCACACTGGAGGGGTCAGGAAAACTGTAAACACTGATTAACACGAGTTCTACTACTAAATACTGGATGTGGCAGCGTGCTTAAAATGAGTCAGAGCCTGTCGACCAACCTCACCTCCCAAGAACGGCTGTCTGTTTGAGGAAATCCTCTTACTGCCTAGCACGGCTGCGCTCCTGGACATTCACATGTAAATAAGTGTGTCTCAAGTGTGTCTTCCTCCTGGAGCCTATTGTCTGACGCCTGAGCCTATTTACCTTGTCGTTTAGCAGAGTTCTCATTTCTAAGACGTCAGAGAGGTGCTTCGTCGGCACTAGTTCTTATCTGTGACAACGCGGTGGGCTTTCCGGCATTAGGGTGCAATTCAGAAGGCGGGGCGCAACAGACTCTAAGCTGTCAGAGCAAACGCGAGACAAGGATCCAGAAATCCGGCTTGGAAAAAGAAAAGTCGCTTCCCGACAGCAGGCTTCTGCAGCCCAGGGTGGTTTTCTCACGACTGCTGGGGATCAGGCTGGGGCTGGCAGCACAAGGCACACCAGGTCATATCTCAGCAGGATGCCGCAGTGAGGGGTGAGAGAGAGAGAGAGAGAGAGAGAGAGAGGAAGGGAGAGAGAAAGAGTGTGACAGCATATAGACTTTCCTCTCTAACTCAATGTCCTTCAGTCAACCACGGACAAGTTCAGGAGCTGACAGGGGACGTCCTGTTGTTATTGACTGTTGCGCAACAGCACCAGGTTCAGAAAGTGTACGAGCTGAAAGTCTTCCTGTGATCTACAGCATGTGTACATCAGCAGGTTTGGGGGGGCGGGGTTGATGTGGGGCAGGGAAATGAGAGGGGCCTGACGATGACGGGGCGGGGGGCATGGACACGTGAGCATGTGTTCTGGGCCGGATGACAGGTTGAGTCGGACAGACGGGAAGACGGACACACCAAAACAGGCGGATGTGCACAGCATGCGTGACTGACCTGCTGATGTTGCAAGTCATTTGGCTCACTTGTTTTCTGGCTGGAGTTTATATCGTAATGCCCTGAGAAGGAGGTGCCTCCTCGTTTCTGTGCTCACGTGCGGGTTCGCCTGGCCGCAAGTCGCTTATTACTCTGAATTTGGGAACCACTGAAGGCTCGGCTGGGGCCGTGAGCCGAATGGCTTGGAATGAAATGTCCGGGAAACGAAACGCACAGACGAAGAAAAAAAAAAAGAAAAGAAAAGAAAAGGACGCGCGCCAACACGAAGAGTAATAACCCACAGACACAGCAGCACAACACAACAGAAACAAAAAGACGAAGGGAGGGGGGGGAGGGAGGGTGGTAGACCAGAGAGAGAGAGAGAGAGAGAGAGAGAGAGAGAGAGAGAGAGAGAAGAGCCAGAGAAAATAAGAGAGACTGAAGGAGAAGAGGAAAAAAGAATGTGAGACATGAGCGAGAGAATAAAAAAAGATAGAAGAATTAAATAATGAAAGAGAGAGATAAAGTGAATGAGTGAACAGGAGAAAGGATAGAGTATGAGAGAAAGAGAAAACAGGGAGGAAGAAAGAAAGAAAAAAGAGAAAGTGAAGGAGTGTATGAAATGATGAGGGCAAAGAGAGAGAGAGAGAGAAAGAAACAGAAGAGAAAGAAAGAATGAGAGAATAGAGAATGGAGAAAGAAAAGAAAGACAAAAAGAGAGATAAAGTGAATGAGAGAAAAGGAGAAAGGCAAAAAGAAAAAAGAAAGGATACAGTATGAGAGAAAGAGAGAAAAGGGAGGAAGATAGAAAAAAGAGAGAGTGAAGGAGCATATGAAAGGGGAATGAGGGCAAAAAGAGAGAGAATGAGAAAGAAAGAGTAGAGAAAGAAAGTATGAGAGAATAGAGGTAATGCCAAAAGAGAAAGGAGAAAGAAACAGAAAAGAGAGATAAAGTGAATGAGAGAACAGGAGAAGGGTAAAAAGAAAAAAAGAAAGGGTGAAGAGAGAGCAGAGGAACACAAGAATGGGGAATGAGTGCATAAAGAGAAAATGAGAATGAAGTGGGAAAACTGGAAACAGAGGTGAGAAAGAAAGAACAAGAGAATAGAGGTAAGGCAAAGAGAATGGAGAAGGGAGAAAAAAGAAAGAGAGAGAAAGAATGAAAAAAGTAAAAGACAGCAACAAAGAATAAGAGAATGTAAAGAAAAATAACTACAAAAGAGAAAAGAGGGGGAAGAAAGAAAGAAATGAGTACATGAGTGTCTGAGAGGAGAAAGTGATAAAACAGAGAGAGAATGAAAGAATAAGAAAGAAAAAGAACTAAAAAAGAAAAGCATAAGAGAGGAAAAAGTGAGAGGAAGGAGAGTGAATGAGAGAATGAAGGTAACTGAAGACCAAAAGAGCGACAGAAAGAGAATAGAGAAGAAAGGAGAAAGAGAAAACAGAGAGGACAGAGAAGACGAGATAAGAAAAAAGGAGAACTAGAGAAGGAGAGGAGATACATTATTGGAAGGGCTGAGGAAAAAGAAATGAGACAGAAAGGAGGAGGAACAGTAAGGAGAGTGATAGAAAGAAAGAAAGATTGAAAGAAAGAAAGGGAGAGAGAGGAGGAGGGGGAAAGGGAGGGGATGGCGGAGAGGAACCATGCGTGGTTCACCTTCGATCTGCCTAAAGGCAGCGGCCTGCCCTGAGGGCCGCGCGCCAGAGAGTGTCCACTCTGGGCTGAATAAGGGGTGGTCATAGTACTCCTCGTCAGAGTAGTAGGGGTCATCCTCGGGCACTGAGACTGAGATGGAGGGGGCGAGGAACTTACACCTCTCCCGAGAATTTTGGAAGCGGCGGAGAGGCCCAGTCTCCTCCTCGTCCCCTACATCTACAAACACACACACACACACGCACACACACACCCCGCACGCACACACACACACACGGAGAAGGAACTGCAGGGACAATCCGGACACAGAGAGAGAGAGACAGAGAGAGAGAGAGAGAGAGAGAGAGACAGATAAAGAAGAGAGAGACAGAGAGACAGAGAGAGAGAGGGAGAGAGAGAGAGAGAGAGAAAGTAAAGGAGAGGGGAAAAGAGAGACAGAGAGAGAAAGTGAATGGGGAAAAAGAGAGAAAGACAGAGAGATAGCAAAGGAAAAAAGTAAGAGAGAAAAACAAAGGGGGGAGAAAGAGACAAAAAGAGACAGAAAGAAAAAGTGATAGAGAAAGATAAAGAGAGAGAGAGAAGCAGATGGGGAGAAAAAGAGAGAGACAGAGAGATAGGGAAGGAAAAAAGTAAGAGAGAAAAACAAAGGGGGGAGAAAGAGACAAAAAGAGACACAGATAGAAAAAGTGATAGAGAAAGATAAAGAGAGAGAGAGAGAGAAGCAGATGGGGGAGAAAAAGAGAGAGAGAGACAGAGAGATAGGGAAGGAAAAAGAAAGGGGGGAAGAGACAAGAAGAGAGAAATAGGAAAGAGAAAATGAAGGAGAAAGGTAAAGAGAAAGGTAAAGATAGAGAGAGAAAGATAAGCAGAGGGGGAGAAATAGACAAAGAAAGAGAAAGAGAGAAAGAAAGAGAAACAGAGAGAAAGTAAAGGAAAGAAACAGAGACAGAGAGAGAAAGTGAAGGAGAGAAGTAAAGAAAGATAGAAAGATAGAAAGATAGAAAGAAAGAAAGGGAAAATAAAATAGAGAAAGCGAGAGGGAGAGAAAGAGAGCAGAGAGAGCCTGAAGGGGAAACATGAAGTGACGGAGGTAGAGAAGGACAGAAAGTGCGGAAGTTGAAAAAAAAAGGGAGAATAAAGAGGGACTGAAGAGAGGGGACGGAAAGAGTGCCAGCAGCGAGAGAAAGAGAACAGGAAAAAAAGGTAGCAGTAAAAAAGAGAAAGACAGAACACAGTGTGTAGACGGATACTGGAGTAAGGAAGTGAGGAAGAGAGACACAAACACACAAAACAACACACAACACAGAAACACAGCAACGAACCAGCACACCACACACATGAGCAGGACCAGGAAGAGCTGCAGCGGCGGCACCGCGTCACTCTCACCGGCTGAACGGAGCCGAGACCGCGTAGCAGGGAATCAGTACCTACTGACTCCTTAACGTCTGAGCTCCACTAGTTTACTCAGTACTCAGTAACACCTCCTATCAATCCTGTACTCGTAATGCTTTATAAACACACTTCTACAGCATCAGGTATCATAAATATTATAATACCAGACTTAAACATTTATAACTGTTCCTATAGTAGTCATAATTACACGAATAACAGTTTATAAAGCAAGACTATATGACTTCAGAACGTCAGGTTCTGTAACGTATTATAGTATCTCACTGCTGACCAAAGAAAAACAAGCATCTCTTTACAGGAGAGGACAAAAACCTTCTTAACTCAATGTAAGTCAATTGAACCAGAATTATTTCCAAGCTATTTTGAAGCAATCCATCCATTATCTGCCGCTTTATCCCGGGGGGGGCTGGAGCCAATCATCAGGCGAAGGCAGGGTACACCATGGACAGTTCGCCAGTCCATCTACACCACTGTACTAACCACTACACCACCGTACTAACCACTACACCACCATACTAACCACTACACCACCATACTAACCACTACACCACCATACTAACCACTACACCACCGTACTAACCACTACACCACCATACTAACCACTACACCACCGTACTAACCACTACACCACCATACTAACCACTACACCACCGTACTAACCACTACACCACCATACTAACCACTACACCATCATACTAACCACTACACCACCGTACTAACCACTACACCACCATACTAACCACTACACCACCGTACTAACCACTACACCACCATACTAACCACTACACCACCGTACTAACCACTACACCACCATACTAACCACTACACCACCATAGTAACCACTACACCACAGTGCCGCCATATATACATGTTGTGGTGCATCATCATATATTTACAGTGTTGCAGTGTGTAGATAATATGCATGCAATTAAAGTACCTACAAGCAATTATATAGGCTTATGCTAGGCATTATAAAGTATTATGCATGCTGTAAAATGCTTATAAGTCTGTTTATACAGTGCTGTAAGTACAGAATTGATTGGAAGTGTTGCCCCGTACGCCTTGCTCAATTCTTACTCTAACATTGGCTGCTTAAGTAAAGAAGTCAAAGATAAAAAGAGACTGAAGACCTTAGCAAACCTTTTACTGGGGCTGTAACTCAGGACAATTACTTCACAACATAAGAGCCAAAACCTTTCCTGACAGTGGTGGTGGGGTCCCCCTCAAAACCAGCTTCCCAAAAGTCCCGTCCATCAAAACTGCTATAGGCTGTGGTTCGGTGTGTGGGACAGCATAACCATCATCTCACTCTCTCAGGGTTTGTAGGCCAGACCACCTTCTCAGCCTATTACACAGCGCAACACTGGCCAACTCCGGCGTCTGTTAGCTGCGTAACTGAATTAGAGTTTGGTTTTCACTGTTTTCAATTTCCGCAAGTAAGAAATCATCACAGGAGTTTAACGGATGTCACATCCCAGTCGGCGAGACTTTCAATCCAAAGTGAATGCAGGCAGATACGGTTTAAAGGCCTGTGAAGCTCAAATGTCACCGGTAAAGGCATAAACCCGGTTAAACACTCGCTACAACTAGAGTGATATAATGTTTGTGGTGAGACTGCATATAAATCTAAATAAAAACTGTTGAGTTCAAATAGACTTAATTACATGATGTCTGATGCTGATAATCATTAAAATATCCAAAGATATGTGAGTTTTTTCATATATGCAAATCTGTTTGAGACTACTCAACAACTCAACATGGTTAGAAGTAGAGAAGGAAGGATCGATGTATCGGTACGTATCGGTATTGATCGATTTTTAATACAGTGAATACAATAAGTATCAGCAAACAGCAGAGCTAGCACGCGCAGCTAGCACAAAACAAAAATACCACAACACCGTGCAGACCAGATCTGACCGGTACCGAAAGTACAGCACCAACAATTCAAGATCTACATTTAATTATTACAGTTTTTTGTTTGAAATAAAAGAGTCTGCGTTTAATGACTACACTTTTTACTGCATTTATTTAATTAGCTTTTTTCGTTTTAAATTAAGGGTCTAAATGTAAAGATTGCAGTATTGGAGATATTTGTTTGATTTAGTTTGTTTATTTACTTTTGTTAAAAATATTATGCTGTTTCATATGAGCTTGTTAAAAATGGTAATAAACCAGTTTAGATCATGTTTCATGACTTGCTTGCGCTAATAACTACATGTAGCTCTGCAGTGGCATATAGCCCCGCCCTCTATTGGTATCAGCTATTGGCCAATTGTGCTGAAAGGTGACCGGCAATCAGAATCGGCCTCAAAAACACTAATCGGTCCATCTCTAGTTAGAAGCGAATGTGTGATGATCTGTTAACTCCACAGTGATTGCTGAGGCTATTAGCTTCCATTGCCAGTTAGCTACACTAGTGAAAACCATGCAGGCAAACTTCAGACACCAAACACGACCAAACTTAAGAAAGTTGTGCAAATCTGACTACTTGGAACGTCAGCTCATCTGCAGAGTGTAGCTGAGGCTGGATTCGATTGGGAACGAGCTGAGCAATGGCCCGGACCACCGGCAGCTCTTTCAGGACACCGTTACGATTACAGAGCACAGACAACGGAAAGACCACCAACAGACAATCAAAGTAACGAATGATAACGAACCACAAACAAACACACAAACAAACAGACAGACAGACAAGTGCAGGCCCACAACGTTGACAGCACCCAACAGACCACATGCAAAAGGAAAGGACAGGGAAGAACACGAGATCCCCCAGGCCTTGCAGGGGGTCCGAAAGGGAACGAGGGTAACGAGGGATGAACCCGAATGCCGAGCTCTTTCAGCGGCAACAGCGGCAAGCGGGGCTGCCCCGTGTCCACCAGGGGTGTGAATATGCACAAGTGCACTGTGATGGTGGCGCCTGACTTTAAAATGTATAATAAACTTGCAAATAATATTATTGGATTAATATCACCCTAAAAAATACATACAATATATAGTTCTTATTCCACCACATATATCATATATAATAATATTATAATAATATTTTCCACAACTGTGTAAAAGGGGGTTTGTCAGCCTGTGACTCATCAACTAGTTGATAATTATGTGATTATGATGCTAACAAACTCAAAGAAGACACCAGCTCAGGAGCCTGGTTGGCATTTGGGGTCCGTATCTGGTTTCCTAAAGTGAGGTTTCAGTTTGTGACACATCAACTAGTTGATAATCATGTGATTATGATGCTAACAACCTCAGAAGACACCAGCTGAGGAGCCTGGTTGGCTTTAAGGGTCAATATCATTGGTTTCCTAAAGGGGGTTTCAGTCTATGACTCATTGATAATCATGTGATTATGATGCTAACAACCTCAGAAAACACCAGCTAAGGAGCCACTTTGGCTTTTGGGGTCTGTATCTCTGGTTTCCTGAAGGGGGGTTCTCAGCCTGTGACTCATCAACTAGTTGATCATTATGTGATTATGATGCTAACAACCTCAGAAGACACCAGCTGAGGAGCCTGGTTGGCTTTAAGGGTCCATCTCATTGGTTTTCTGAAGGAGGTTTGAGTCTGTGACACATCAGCTAGTTGATGATCATGTGATTATGATGCTAACAACTTCAGAGAAGACACCAGCTGAGGAGCTTGGTTGGCTTTAAGGGTCAATATCATTGGCTTCCTGAAGGAGGTTTCAGTCTATGACTTGTTGATAATCATGTGATTATGATACTAACAACCTCATAAAACGCCGGCTAAGGAGCCTGTTTGGCTTGTGGGGTCCATATCTCTTGTTCCCTGAAGGGGGGATTCAGTCTGTGACTCATCAATTAGATGATAATCATGTGATTATGATGCTAACAACCTCAGAAAACACCAGCTGAGGGGCCAGGTTGGCTTTTGGGGTCCATATCTTTGGTTTCAAAAAAGAGATTTCAGTCTGTGACTCATCAACTAGATGATAATCATGTGATTATGATGCTAACAACCTCAGAAAACACCAGCTGAGGAGCCAGGTTGGCTTTTGGGGTCCATATCTTTGGTTTCCAAAAAGAGATTTCAGTCTGTGACTCATCAGCTCGATAATAATCATGTGATTATGATGCTAACAACCTCAGAGAAGACACCAGCTGAGGAGCCTGGTTGGCTTTTGGGGTCCATATCTCTGGTTTCCTGAAGGTTTTGCAATGCTTGCTGGAAAGGTCACTGACCTGTGGCGCTTGGCTTTGTTCTAACGTGTCTCCACTGATCTGCAGCACTTCAAAGATCAGATATTGAATGCGGTTCTCCAGTTTCCTAAAGTCTACATTAAAAAGTCATAGCGTTCTATAACCCTGTGAAGTTTAAAGTGGGTTACTCTTGTTTTCATTGAGGTACGATGCTCTAAACGTCTCTGGCTCTCTGGACAGAATTAAAGCCCCCTCAAAGGCTGGGCAGTGATATGTGCCAGCTAGTGGGTCCAATTGGTTACAACTACACTGAGTGGATATACACTGAACTGGGTATAATGCATA
This sequence comes from Megaleporinus macrocephalus, assembly GCA_021613375.1. Lineage (NCBI taxonomy): Eukaryota > Metazoa > Chordata > Actinopteri > Characiformes > Anostomidae > Megaleporinus > Megaleporinus macrocephalus. Next base: position 7,851,240 of record CM038709.1, read on the forward strand.
GCTAAAGAGTTGAATCACAGTGAACTGCGGTGTCATGAACAAGTGATTCATTGACTTCATTGACATGTATTTGATTCAATCGTGTACAACCCACATAAAATATATTATGGCAAAACAAGTGCTGCCAAAATTGTGTTGACATTGAAAATTCTATATTAATATATTGATTTTATGATGTACACGTCTCAACCAAGTACATTGGACGAGTCAGCGTGATGCACTGAATCGTGTTCAAAGGAGTCGAATCGTTAGGTCTGATATTTACACCCCCCCGTGTCCGGAGAACAGGCTGCCGCTGGAACAGGACGGCATTAGTGAGGACGGAGAGGGGTCAAAGTATACGACCGCATGCAGGGTGAGGACTTAGGATGGGGCAGGACTTAGAATGTTGGATTACGGGGTAATGGAGAGGGGTATATGGTGGGGGGGGGTCGTTTAGTTTCGGGTTTGGCGGTGAACTGAGTTTTCCCCCCAGAGTTTTGGAGATGAAGATGAGGCCCGGAGAAAATGAGGAAGAGGAGGAGGAGGTGGTGGCAAAGTCAATCCTGCGCCCACTTCTCTTCTAGCACGCTTCTCTCTGGCTCCCTCTGCTGTTCGGGAGCGTACGGCTGGTCCTTCTAGGCCGGCGCGTCGGCCTCGCTTGTTGATGCCCCTTCGCGAGGGGGCCCGGCGGTGGACGAGGATGGACACACACTCAAATATCACAAATGTGTCTCTCTTTACACACACACACACACACACACACACACACAACCTCTCTTCATACACACAGTCACACGGCGGCAAGAGGAGAGGAACCTACCTTGCTCCAGAGGACCAAAGTGCTCTGCTGCAGGTGAGGGGGGAGGAGATGGGGGCAGATTAGCAGAATCCTCCACTGCAGAGAGACAGGAGAGGGGAGGGGAAGGACAGGATAGACTCAGAAGGAAAGCAGGTACGGATCAGTGGAGTGAAGCTTTGCCGGCTCTCATCGCTTCAGCGGCTCTGACAGCACGCCTGTGAGATCAGACACCACAGTCTATTTCTGCTGACTAAATCCACAACAGCCTGAGCTACGATCCTCTGCTCACAGCTTTCGAGTCACCGTGTCTCTCATTAGTTACGATACCTGTCGAGGTTTAGAGCTGCTGCTGCTGCATTAGACATGTAATTAAACGTAATTTAAACTTAAACTTATGTAGTGAATAACATATACTCACATTAGACTCACATTCAGCACGGAGTGCAAGCTTCTGATACGTATGGCGTATGTGTTTAAACTATAAAAAATTGGGTTTTATATGTTCTGTGAGTGTTTGATCACATTCAATACATACAATCCTATAAATGAACAGACTAAAGTAGATATGCTCTCATATGGGAATGCTGAAGATCATAAACAATGTTTTTTCATGTACACATCTGTCAATGCTGAAACCCTATAAACTGAAGAATTAAGGGCTTCATTAGTATTAGAAAGAAATAGAACCTTACTGTCATTACAAAACCTTATATTTTCATATTTTTACTTCATGTCCTGCTGCCCTTTATATTGTATTTAAGGCTAATGATGAATAGACACACAAAAAAGCTTCAAAAGTAATTTCCCCATTCAGTTATATTAAACGTACGAAGATTTATCTGATTTGTCTGATAAGATTTTTACTGTAAAGTTAACTATTCAAACATATAAGGGTTTTTTGAGAGTGAAGCTTTTTTATATTTATTTATTTACAAAGTAATACATTTATTAATAAAATTCAGTACATGTACTATAGTAACTCAGCGTTGTCTAAAAATACTGAATATTAAATATATCAGTAAATATCGGCTTAAAATTTCAGTCAAATCTAAACCTCCATCTAACACCCATAATATTCCATTCAAGTTTATTTGTATTTATAGTGGCGTCACAACGCAGCTTAACAGAAGCTTGTTTATCCATCCATCCATCTATTATCCTAGCTTTATCTCGCTAGTCAGGGTCACCAGGTGGTCACCACCAGTCCATTATTTAATAAATAATAATAATAATAATAGTGTTGCACCAATACCGATACCGTATCGGTATCGGCGCAGATACTGGCACTTACACACAGTATCGGTATCAGCAATAGAGAGCACCGATACCATGAAGCTTACTGACTAAATGGCTGCACGTGTTTCTGCATTGTGGCAATTTTTATTTTTTCAAAGCTCTGAAACTTTTTAATGTGCAGTTACTCAACCAGTAAATGCTTCTTTCAAGGTTATTATATCTTTTTCAGGATAAGACTTAAAAAAATACAACATATAAAAAGTGAAACACTATAAATATCAGGATTTATAGCCATATATCGAGAATTTAAGTCAGAGTTGGTATCGGTATCGGTACTCTGTATCGGCAGATACCTGAAAAGCTGGTATCGGTATTGGTATCAATAGGGAAAAAGTGGTATCGGTGCATTCCTAATAATAATAATAACATTCTTATGATTATTATTATGTAAATAATAATAACAAGCAACAATAATGACATATACTACTACTACTACTACTACTAATAATAATAATAATAATAATAATAATAATAATAAAAACAATAAATAACACTTTGCAACACAATGTTTCAACCCTTTAAACTCTGAGATTATTTCACATGTTAAGTCATTTCTAACTTCTAAACATATGCGTTCATAAAGAATATTCAAAGCAAATAGCAAACATGGCTGGGACCCCTTTAGACAGACATTGAGTTACATAATAATTTAGGAATGAAAATTCACTGTTAATTTAACCAAAGGGAAGCGCTAGGAGTGCAAGCACCACATCACACGAGTGACTCTCTGTAAAGCAGCCAAACAGGCTGGTAAAGGGGGCAGAACCAGAGCCCACACACACACACACACACACACACACACGCACACACATATACAGACACACACACACATACAGACACAGTTTTATCACAATTAGAGAAATAAGATTTGTTAACTCAATCGAAGAGAAGCGACAGGAGTGCAGATGTAAATACAACAACATAAAAAACACCACGTCAGTCTTTCAAACATGCTGAACCAGTCTCACACATACAGACAGACAGACAGACAGACAGACAGACAGACAGACAGACAGAGTGACAGGAAAGGCCATACAGAGCAGCAGAGTGGAGGATCTCTCAACCCTTACTCAGCACACATACGAGGCCACAGCATATACTGAACAGCAAGAGAGAGAGAGAGAGAGAGAGAGAGAGAGAGAGAGAGAGAGAGAGAGAGAGAGAGAGAGAGGGCACACAAACACCCACACTCTTCCGAGTCAGCGAAAAAAACATGGTCACTTATGAAAAAGGCCCTGTGCTGCACACCGGGATGCCTAATATAGCACATACGCGGAATCCATAACGGAGTTACCTAAGTGTCACGTTGATGCATTGCTGCATCACTAAAGCTGTCTATGATTGGTGTGAACCCAAAACACTGACTGCTGCTGCCTAAGCGTACCGCAGAACACCTGCAGTGATTTTCATACGCAGCACAGCAAACCCTTCCACGGGTTCTGCATGAACCAGAGATCTAGAGATCCCACAGCAGGTACCAGCGTCGGGCTAAAATCAGAGGTCCAACCCAACAAAGCAATCCTTGTGAGGTGGTGATGTGAGCTGTGTGGTTCTTCCTATGCTCTAGGAGAGTGTTTGGGTAGCTTGAGAACAATAGATCACTATTAGATGCTCATGTTATATAACATCAATAAACTCGAGCTCAGTTTAAAAGCTCAGTAGTTTTGAAATCTGAAACCTAAGAGGTTCTGTCGACGCTGCTGGTGAAGGCGAGAGATGCAGGGGAGGTGTTGTTTGAGAAGTTGGTTCACCGGTAGCAAAACAACGCAAGGTGCTGCCCCACAGTGAGGTGGAAGCCAGTCATGTGGCAGAAACTTCTGGGGAGACCAATCAGGGGGACAGAGGACACCCCTTTTAGAAGGTTTTAGACCTTTAAAGCCTGAACCATGAAACAACTGCCCAAAAAAAAATTCTTTAGAAATGGAGTGTTTATGAGACCTTTAATAAATGATAATAATAATAATAATAATAATAATAATAATAATAATAATAATAATAATAAAATTAAAGAACACTTTGTATATATGAGTTTTGTTTAGTATCATATTTCGTACAACAATACTTTCTGCAATTTAAAATAAAGCATTCAGAAAACAATGTTTTAACCCTTTATACTCTGAGATTATTTAAAATGTTTAGTCATTTCTAACTGAAAAGAAGATTTTTTTATATTGTACAGTGTTGTACACATTCTGTATCTACTACAATCTTTGGTTCTTCACCAAAATTTTGAATAAAGTGTGAGTTTGAGCAAAGTTCATGTGAACATTAGTTTTTTTTAGGAAAAACATGACAACAGTGATGATATACAGCTCTCTAACACTATCACATATGATTCACTTGGCGTTAAAGGGTTAATATCAGTAACGATAAAGAGGAAATAACTAATATTGTTCCATCTCTAATAAGAACACAAGCATACAGTATAATAAAACAAAAATAATTTTACAGGCAGGCTAAACAAACACAAACACTATACTTCTATTTTAAGTGCCTGGTCTTCCCATCTCAGACAAAACTGTCCGAACTCTGGTGGCCTCCTGTATCCCAGGATGCTCTTTAACCATATTTAATCCTTGGGGATCCCAGTCAGACGTTTTACTCTGCTCCGACCTTAAGCATCTCGATTACCTGAGTCAATTGGCTGGAACAGAACAAAAACCTGGACCACCTTTAAACTGCCACCGGCTGAGCTGAGAGCCTCTGCACTGCAAGGCTTAGTGACGGCGGCGCTTCCTGCCTCCGCTGTAAAAATGATTTAGTGCTGTAACTAGAGAAGAAAGTAACCTGGACGCCTTAAAAGACTGATTCAGCACAGAATCTAATTTACACCATTCTCCCCAAACGCCAATAAAACTCAATCAGACATGGAGCTAATATAGCTGGTGAAAATATACGCCCCCCAAAAGCTCAGCATTATAACTTCAGTCCGAAACTAAAGAAGAGAACTTCAGACACTTCATTCTGAGTTCTTACTAGAAATCAACAAGGTGAGAGGAGGGGGGGTGAGGTGGACAGTGGAGGGGGTTTTGTGGAGGGTGGATAGGGTGTGGTGGAGGGGGCAGGCCTTTGGGGTAGGGGATTCATGCAATTCATAGTTGGGCATATCCATCTCAGCCCTACAGCTAAAAGGGTCAGCTTATTAATGTTCTGGTGGGGTTGGAGGGTTGGTATGGTGGAGGGTGGAGGGAGGTGTTTTGGAGAGGGCATGGGGTAGGGTAGGGGGTGTGCTGGAGAAGGCGGGGTTGGGGCAGGGGGGGGTATGGTGGAGGGTGGAGGGAGGTGTTTTGGACAGGGCACGGGGTAGGGTAGAGGGTGTGCTGGAGTGGGGGTGTGGTGAAGGGTGAAGGGGGTTAGGTGGTGGGGAGTGTTGTCCCTGGTGTATCTTTCCCTCCCGTCCTGACATACTGCTCAAAGATGCTACCCTGCGATGGTTACCCTACATTTAGAGAAACTGATGTAAATAACAGATCTAGATCATTTTAACTTTTGCAATTCATAGTTGGGCAAATCCAGATCAGCCCTACAGCAAACAGGGTTAGCTAATTAGTGTGTCTTCTGGCAAACCATCAGAATAACTGGTGAAGATGTCCAGATGCTCCATCTTCCTATGTTCCTACACCCTACACTGCTGTGCCACCTGCCACCAGTTTTTTATTCAAACACAAATATGGTCTATACGTTGTTCAGTGAGCTCAGTATTTAAAGGCAATCAGGTTACTTAACGAGGCTGAACGATAGCAGTGCCTCCTACCTGAGCTAGCAGTGTCTCCCATAACTGAACACAACCTCACATAATGCTAACTGTAGACAGCATGTGGTGGTACGTATCTGCTAACAGTGTAGCGGTGGCGTGTCTGGTCCACCAGCGGTTGGGCCTACCTGAGGGCAGTCTGACAGCGGTGTCCGGATGGAGCTCCTGCTCTCCCTTCAGCACAGCTACAGCCTCCGCCGTCACCTCCTGCACGATCCGCGCAGAGACTTGTTCTGGGCGACACAAACATTCAAACGCACACACGTTAAACACACATCCCAACATATGTGTGCACACAAACCTGGAGACTGCACATACTGTACAATACATCAGTTAATTAACAGGTAAAACTGACGGCATGCTAATAATAAGCTTTCCTATAGGTTGTTGTTTGCAAATGATGTCACTGCATTGCTATGACGTGAACTGCCGATGGAGTGCAGAAAGTGATTTTCCACATAGGGGGCGCTATCACAAGAACGCCAGTGGTTCATATCACTTGCAGTTGTGTAAAAGCAGTTTAACTGAGAAACCACAGTTTTTATTAAGTAGCAAACGTTTTTGTTCAAGATTTTGTTCAAATCTCTCACCAGTGACCAGTCACATCACCCACAGACCAACTGTTCACTATACAATACTCACTCCTACCAACCACACAAGGGTGAAGCAGATCATTCACCAGTCTTCCTGTTTCACCTTAAATAGTGCAGAAGGAGCCAGAACGTACCTGCTGTTCCATTTAAGGTGGAAGCAGGAAAACTGGTGAATAAAAAGCTGACCTGATCAGTAGGAATGTCAAGAGGTGCCATAGAATTGAATGAAAACCAATCAACACACGTTGTGGAGCTTCTTAGTATGGAGGTCGCCCAACTGCTAACAAATGAGTTGTACTGCAACACGGTTTTCTTGACAGTTCATCAAATAAATCTAGTTCAAATCTCTCTACATAGCATGCCTAAATGTCTGTGGTTCATATCACTTGCTCAAAAGCAGTTTATTGAGCAACCACAAAGAGTTTTTATCGAGTAGCAAAAGTTTTTGTTCATGAGGGAGACAAATGCAAGAAATTGACCAAAAACTGGCAACAAAAATGACTTGAGTCTGCAGTCAGGATGAAAGACTTCCAGTTTCCTGTAGCTGTAGTTTGAAAGCTGTCACCAGTGACCAGTCACATCACCCACAGACCAACTGTTCACTCTACAATACTCACCCCTACCAACTGCACGTGGGTGAAGTAGCTCATTCACCCGTCTTCCTGTTCCACCTTAAATAGTGCAGCAGGAGCCAGAACATACCCGCAGCTTGATTTAAGGTGGAAACAGGAGAACTGGTGAGTAAAAAGTTGACCTGATGGTGCGGTCAGTAGGAGTGAGTACTGTATGGTGTACCTGTAGGTGCAGATTTAAAACCTTACGTTAAGAAATGTCAAGAGGTTCCATGGAGTTGAATGAAAACCAAACAACAGTCATTATGGAGCTCCTCGGTATCGAGGTTGACCAACCGGTAACAAACAAGTTGTACTGCAACACGGTTTTCTTGACAGTTCATCAAATAAATCTAGTTCAAATCTCTCTACATAGCATGCCTAAATGTCTGTGGTTCATATCACTTGCTCAAAAGCAGTTTATTGAGCAACCACAAAGAGTTTTTATCGAGTAGCAAAAGTTTTTGTTCATGAGGGAGACAAATGCAAGAAATTGACCAAAAACTGGCAACAAAAATGACTTGAGTCTGCAGTCAGGATGAAAGACTTCCAGTTTCCTGTAGCTGTAGTTTGAAAGCTGTCACCAGTGACCAGTCACATCACCCACAGACCAACTGTTCACTCTACAATACTCACCCCTACCAACTGCACGTGGGTGAAGTCAACTTATTCACCAGTCTTCCTGTTCCACCTTAAATAGTGCAGCAGAAGCCAGAAGGTACCTGCCACTTCATTTAAGGTGGAAACAGGAGAACTGGTGAATAAAAAGCTGAACTAATGGTCCGGTCAGTAGGAGTGAGTATTGTATTGTGCACAGCTGACCTGTAGGCACTGACTTAAATCCTCACGTTAAGAAATGTCAAGAGGTACCATGGAGTTGAATGAAAACCAATCAACACAAGTTGTGGAGCTCCTCGGTACTGATGTCAACCGACCGCTAACAAACAAGTTGTACCCAACACTGTTTTCCTGGCAGTTCATCAAATAAATCTAGTACAAATCTCTCTTCATAGCATCATAACATTGTATATACCTTTGTCTCGTAATATTGTCTAAACTAGTACAGTACAGAATCCTCACCTCAATTCTACTTTCACTACATCTGGATTTCAAACGTCATTGAAAGCACGTAAACAACCTATTTTTTAAATTCAGTATAAGGTCTCTGCTTATGTACAATAACTAGCAACTACTTAATCATAACTAAATCATCATCACACCTCAAACCATGTCTACTTGTTAAGGAAACTAAATTAGACTTGTTTATGTTGTTTCACACATGGTCACTGACACTGACACTGATGGAAGACTGACCGCCATGTTCCACAGCCACCCAAGTCACCCACCAAACTGAAAGTCAGGCCCTGCTGTTACCCAGCTACCTAGCTTCAGACTAGCTGCCTAACCTTCACTACGGCCTATATGTAAATTAACATGGAGTCTACTTAGTTTCCACTAACCTTCTACCTTCATTAACTGTCATCATCACTCTCATTGTTCTTCATCTGTACTACAATTCATCTTAGTTATATCATATTATGATTATATAAGAACACCTGAGCAGCTGTACAGAAGTATAAGGTGGTACAGTTATTATTATATCAGTACTGTGTGAGTAGTTTGATCAGAGGAGGATGGTCCCCCCCTTGTGAGTCTTTGTTCCTGCCAAGGTTTCTTCCTCCAGCTCTGAGGAAGTTGTTCCTCGCCACTGTTGCCTCTGGCTTGCTTACCGGGGGGTTTCCTATGCTTTTTCTATGATTTCTAAGACTTCCTTCTGTGTTGTTATTTTCTTCTTAGGCTTATTTATGCTTATTGAACTTGTCTTGTCACTAAATTCCTGTAAAATAGCTGCTTTATGACGACATCAGTTGTTAAAAGCGCTATACACATACATTTGATTTGATAGTATGGCATGAGCTTGTCGATGAAAATGGATGTGTCATATACCACCTGTCTGAAAATGACCCTTTTTTAATCCAGAAATGTCTCCACACTCGTCCTTCTTTACAGATAAACACATTTAGTCTAATCTGTGAAACTCAGTGTAGCACCCTGTCCTAGCAGAGAGCGGAGGGCGTGAGCAACAAGAACTAAAGCATCCAAAGCACAAGCCGCACCCCTTTCAATGCATTGCTTGAGTGCCCACATATTGTGGCTATGAGGCTGCCTGGACTGGGTGCCTGCTCAATGCCACATGGCAGCTACGTGGCTCTGGAGTCGCCTGCTTGGATGGCGCTGCACTGCAGGGCTTCCAGGGCTGGTGGTATTTGGCATGCCTGAAGAGCGATAGGCTGAAGCTGTGAGGGATTTTTGGACTGTCTCAGCAATTCTACATCATGGCTACATGTCTTCCTGGGCCGGCTGCAGGGCTGCCTGGTCTGGTGATGTTTGGAGAAGCTATGAGGTTTTTCAAGTTGGCTGCCTAAATGTTGCTACGTTGCAGCTACGTGGCTAAACCTGCGTATGTGAGACTACAGTGCTGCTATGAGGCTCCCTGGACTGGTGTTGTGTAGTTGCATGAAAACGCTGCCCCAAGGCTTCCCAGGCTGGCCGTCTTAGAACCCAAAATGCATAGGTGTTTTCTAGTCTTCATAACTTCAGAACGGTTTAGGCTGCAGCAATGATCTTAATATCAGAACCTGGTTTGCCATCATGACAGCATCTCCAGCTTGAAAAAACCCAAAATCCTGAAATTTGTTCTCTGTGTTTAGCCTTCATTTTAAAACAAAGGGTTAAAAACATGATTCACGCATCAGAACACTCAGTTCTGACCCTCCTCTCACTCACCAAGGTGATTTCACCCACCTCTGACCACCCACCAGCCAACAATCCAGCTCCAAATACCACCCAAAATCCACCTGCTACTATTAAATTAGCTCTCTGCTCATAAATAAAGTCAGTCTTGCTCAGAATGACAGACAATCAATACAAAACATGCCCACCTGATCCTAATAATGTATTTTCACTCAATATCAAAATTATCATATTTTCAGCGCACAAACACTCCAAACATGCAAGGTATCTGAGCTGACACCTGTTTTCAAGAGCTGTACAGGCAAAAAGGTGTGGCGTTAGCTTAATTTTCATAACAAATGAGCCAAATTCACGATGATAAACATTCTGTTAGCATCTGCATATCAAATAATGGCCGATCTGAGCAGCACAGTGTCCTGAAAACAATAACATATGGCATGTGTGGCTGTCTCATGTAAATACTTATCAACTACAATTGACCCTACGGTTCTGAGAATGCTGCTGCTGTCGTACCGCTGACATCTCAGGAAGCCCTCATGTCTTTACCTGCTGGCTCTTCCTGTTTAGCTATGCTGTTATAGCCAGACCTGCTGGAATCACTGCTGCCCCTTAATAACACTATATACTGTTCTCGTTTAACCACAGCAGAACTAACTACCAGTGTGTTTCTCTGGTTCAGCTGAACGCCTGCCCATCCTGTGTGGTCTGATGTTGAACAGCTGCCCATCCTGAGATCTGATGCTGCTGCTTTGTCTGTTGTGACCAGTTTGCCTGCACTCTGGACCAGTTTTCCCATCATGGAGCTTCGTGCTGTCCAGTGCTTTGTGGAAAATAACTATGCGTCACACATCACACAGATGGCCAGCCTGGGATGCCTCAAAGGCCAGAAGTGTCCTCATCCCTGAAGGGGTAGCGTTTTCATGAAGCTAAACACCGCCAGTCCAGGGAGCCTCATAGCAGCACTGTAGTAACATTTAGGCAGCCAACACGAAAAACCTCGTAGCTTCTGCACAGCACGTCTCTCACATGCTGCCAAACATCACCAGACCGGGTAGCTCTGCAGCCAAGCATCGTCCAAGCAGCTGGCCCAGAGGAGGATGGCTATTTGAGTCTGGTTCCTCTGGAGGTTTCTTCATCTGAAGGCAAGGCATAGATTTGCTCTTTACATTGGTGGGGACCTACGTATCCGCAGACTGATATACTACATATGCTACTCTGCGTGCTTTTAAAACTATTCTGAATAACAATTTATAATTTGATTTATGAATTATATAAGTTAAATTGAATAAAGCAAGTTTGTTGTGCAGGTGATTTCCAGACCATGTTATTCATAGCTACAGACGATGTTAGCCTGCTGTATGCTAAAACCTATTAACATTAGTATGATGGACTCATTTCATTAGCGAATTTGACTTGAAGTGACTTACACGTTTCTTTATGAAACAGCTCTTTATGTCCACCTTCTTCTTTTCTGTTGCCATCCTCTCTTGCTTTTCACACCCATGTTGCACCCACGTTGCACCTGAGTCTTACACAGTGAGTCTCATATGACTGGAAAGCTTTTCTTTCCAGTTTTTGGAGCTGCTAACAACCACATGTAGCTACAAAGTCTCATGTCATAGCAGGGAAAGACACAGCCAATCACACTGGCCGTATGTGTTATGTGGAGTTAGGACTCCAGTAGAGAACGTGATTTAGCCCTTTCTGCAGCTCTAGGTTAATGAGACGTTGACAGATCAGGTTTTTTTTTGGAGGGGATCAAATTATTGGTGGGGACAATTCAATAATCACTGGATATTGGTGGGGACATTTTTCTGTAAAGCAGCTTTCTGACAACATCTGTTATAAAAGGCCAACGGTGTCAAAAGTATTCACATTCATTACTCAGGTAGAAGTATAGATACTAGGGTTTAAAATACTTCTGTAGAAGTTGAAGTATCAACTGAAGCTTTTTACTCCAGTAAAAGTATAAAAGTACTGCTTTCAGAACTATTTAAAGTATAAAAGTAAAAGTAAAGTAAGGGAAAAATGCTATTAAGGACAAAAGCTTAGGCCGCACCACAGGGGTCTATAGTGCACTAGCCCACCTCCCCAAAAATCCCATTCTCTTAAAAGCCATAATGACTATAATGTTATATTAAAATGTTAATGTTGATAAATTTAGGATGCGCTAGTCTTCCTGTTTCAGCCGCACATACGCCCATAGGGTTAAAAGTCACTATATAAACAAAAGTGATGACGATGGCCTTTAATTTGTATATGTTTGAACTTGATACACAAACACATCTCTTGTGTAGACATTGTGAGCGTGTTAGGACGAGAAGTAAGGGAAGAAAAACAGAGAAAATTGGAGTTTTTCACTAGACTGTCGCTTTAAGATGCATTGCTTTAATGCGACATGGCCTCAGCCAAGTAATGATGTTTCCACGGATGCCCACCTCTGGGGACAGAGAGGGTGTAGAGAGCAGGAAGGTAATGAGGTCTACTCCAGAGCCATATACTCTTAGTATACTGCACACATCACCATTATATTTCATTACCTCTCGGATAAAATCACAGTTAGACGCATAGGTGTGCTGTCTGTAGTAATCCGAGCAAGACTTCCCATATAAACCCATATAAATCCATATAAATCCATCTACAGCAGTGCGGAAATAAGAGGATAAAATCTATAGTGTCTCACGAGGGCGCATCATAATAACCGATTTCAGAGCTAATGAGCCTTAGAGCTAAAGAAAATGTAAAACTGCGTACGTGGCTTGGGTTTTAATTGACGTCTAATGAATAGAACTTGGGCTTCCTCTGAAGACCTGCATACAATTAAAAAGAAAATGGAGTAATAAAGTTAGTCTTTCACGGAGTCATTTTAATTGGGATTTTTTTTTTCCCCACTCGGAGCGCTTCGAGGACGCACGGCGGAGGAAAACATTTTCTGAAGGACGGATAAGGAACAGAAATGGCAGGAGGATTGGCAGGAACCGATTGTCATGGCAACAGTGGATGGAGGACTCATGAGCAGAGAAACAAGCTTCCAATTAGAGAGCAATTCTGCAGACGACCCACGGATTGGCTGGTCCGACCCTCAAGAAAAGTCCCATCTCGCAGACTTCAAAGAGGTCATGTCGATTATCATAAGAGGTTCAATGATTCAATTCATTTCTACCTTCAGACCGTATATGTTAGTAGAAATAAATGGGAACACTTACAGTGTTTATACAGCTACATAACATGTACATAGTCATACGTACAGCCAGTGTTTGAACCCTTCCCAGCCAAACAATGTGTTTTGTTGATTTTGGGATCTACAGAGAATAAACATAAATGTGGAACATTTCTTCATGTTTTAGAGCAGAATTTATATTTATTTGCTGATTGTAAGACCTAAAATATGATAATCTGTCCCCTAATATGTTAAACTAACATTACCAGCAAATAAACAGTATTAATGTACTAAAATATTGTTGCTATAAAAAAAAACATTCATCTAAATTTTTGCCGATTTTTATTTTATTTTTTATTTTATTATTTATTTTATTATATCATATATACAATGAGCGACAATTTCATGGTTAATGGACCAATAGAAATGCTCCAAAATCACTTGGAAAAAATTCTGGTTCCACTGACTTACACTAAAAGTAACACAGGTTTTTGGCCTCTCCTGTAAAGTTTTTGTTTGGACAGCTACGACATGAAGATATTCTCAGTGGTGGATGTTTTCACTTAATTACACTTAGAAAAACAACCAAACGTGTCACACCTGGGGGCATTCAAACGATTGCATATGACGTTATTAGAGATAGAAAGATCGATCAGCTATGTATCGCCATCAATCGTGTCTCGGGATTGGCTATATTTAAGAAATATCGGCTGATCACATATTTTGATTAAAAATCGCCAGATATTTCTTAAATTTAGCTGATCCCGAGAGCCGATCAATGCCGTTAAACCAATGAGCTTAATTTCCAGCTAGTGTTTCATTGCAACCCCCTCCTGTCAGGTTGCTATTCCTATCTGAACCACTAGGTGGTAATACATACCTTTTCGTTTTCCACAGACTTACTAAAGCAGCGGCCTCGCGAGAACAGTTTGCGGTGTGTCCGTCTGGCACTTTGTTACCGTATGTGACGCAGACTCATCCAGGACCTTTTGTAAAATTTGTAAAATCATCGTGTCTCATTGGTGAACCAAGACAAAGACATTTAACACTATTAATGTAATACGGCACTTAAGACACCACCCAGCTGAATACAGTGAGTATTAGTAAACAACTAATAACCCAGACCACCATACAGACCAGATCTGACCGGTACAAACAGAACAGCAGCAGCAATTCAAGATATACATTTAATAATTACAGATTTTGTTTAAAATAACAGACGCTGCGTTTAATGACTGCAGGTTTGACTGCATGTATTTAATTAGCTTTTTTTAGTTTTAAATAAAGGGTCTAAATTGAATGATTGCAGTATTGGTGATATTTGATTTACTTTGTTTATTTACTGTTAATGTTGTTTAAAAATATTATACTGTTTCACATGAGCTCGATAAAAATGGTAATAAACAGTTTAGACCATGTTTCGTGACTTGCTTGCGCTAATAACTACTTGTAGCCCTGCCGTGGCATATAGCCCCGCCCTCTATTGGTATTGGCTAAAAACGCTGCTCGGTCCATCTCTAGACGTTATAACTGCTGATGTAAACCTTTACAAAGTCATATCCCAACAGGCGTTACCTGTCTCTGGCTCTTTTTGCCAACTTTGGTGTTAATATGACATAAAAGATATGTTCAATAATAGGTTATCATTAATATGTGTAATTACTATCTATATACAAAACCTTATATACATACATACATACATACATCTATATACATAACCATGGATATATAATGGATATACAACAGATTTTCAGTGATCATTTTGCAACTGGCTATACTTGGCAAACTACAGCACTGTGGGAAAAGCTTCTCCTATAAACAACCCAGTATTATTATCAGTTCTCATCTAATACCTGCTTTGACTGCTCAGTACTTCATTAAGCTAAATCAAGATTGCTGCTGAAGGAACTGAACACATTCATACAATGTCTGGGGCGTCCAGGAGAAATCTGGAACTACACTTTGTTCTTCAAGCTGGAGCTCAAGATCTGATCTACTTCTCTCACAATAAGATATTCATGTTACTTTGTATTGTATGTATGATTATTTACATCTGTTCTAATCAGATCAGCTGTTCTTACTGGTGAACACACACTTATTGATCAGATAAAGGCTTTTACACAGTAGTGTATGTTACTTCACCACTACAGTGCTGGTTGTGGTGCTCATGATTCATATAATTATAGCATGAAGGGTTAAAGAACCACAGGTTTGTATGATTTCTTTTTTCTCTGTAGCAAAACAAACGAACATTTGACTGAAAGACTGCACACTGGATCCCACGTGATCCATATATTCGAAATGAATCGCGTTTTAACAATCACACTTCAAGCGTGAGATGATCCATTAGCGAGGCTTTTAGAGGATGACTGAATTTCTCTATTCACTGCCACTCAACATTGTGAGGATCGATTCAAATACAGAGGAGTACGAGTAAAGGGGCTGAAGCGTGACATTAACGCAAGAGGAAGCCGATGGGAAAGGAATTTATTCATTCAGGACTGAATGCACACTTGTTTACACACTTGTTCCTCACAGTACAAAGTCAAAGCATCAGCCAAGACATGTCGGGGAGTCTGAAGTCAGCTTTTTCAGTTTTCCACTGGAGGGTTCGCTTCCTTATGTTTCAACCTCCTTTGCTTCTCTTGCGTTTTTGTGTTAAATAATAAGTTTATTTCTCCATTTGTCAAAATTTGCGTTCTTAAACCTCAGAATGGTTCTCCAGTACCGGAGTTCTAGATATTTATTCCACCCATTGAGTGGTTCAACCTAGCATATCACTAGTACAGTAACTCAGTTGCTTTGTAATGCACAACCATAATAAAAAGTTTGATAAACTATTTTGTTACTGTAATTTGTCTGAGCAGATCTTCGCTGTGTAACTCGTTTTTTCAAAATATCAACTCCAGATAGTCCGGTCTGATCGTGTGACTTGGGCTTGTGTACAGCATTTTGATCGGATGCACAGATTCCAAAAAGCAACAGAATTTATTTCCCATAGAAAATGAATGGGATGGGAAAATGCACGCCAATCTACTGAACTTCTGCTCGACCGACAGACACCGTTTCACATACACTGACTCAGAGCAGACCCTCGACCATGCCTGTGTTTTTGGTTTGACCCACACTCATCTGTTTGTCATTTATTTTTTTCCATCCCTCCTTTTATCCCCCCCATAGAGTCCCATTCATTTTTGAGTGCACCCAAACATCATGGTTCCGTTAAACCTACAGCCTCCAAACTGCATGTACTCACTCAGGGCAGATCCCCAAACACACTGACCCACACTCCTCTACTTGTCTTTTATTCATCCCTCGTTCAGGAAATGTACTTTTCTGGTTGTATACTGCGCTTAGAACACTACTCACTACTCCCTTCCCAACCCCCCGAGCAGAAAAACATCCTCAATACATCCTGGAAGTATTAAACGATACTGTAGTTACATTCTGGTACCTGTCTTTCTTATAGTTTCAAACCTACCTGGGGGGGTCAGTGGGCTGGAGGTTGGAGAACCAGCTTAGTGATTGGATGTTCGCCGGTTCGATTCCCTGAACCAACAGGACACGACTGAAGTACCCTCGAGCAAGACACCTAACCCCCTATAACTGCTCCCTGGGAGCTGTGGATAGGGCTGCCCACCACTCTGGGCAAGTGTGCTCACTGCCCCCTAGTGTGTGTGCGGCCACTAGTGTATGTGTATGTGAGCGTTTGACTGCACGGATGGTTTAAATGCAGAGGTTAAATTAATCAGTGTGCAAACACAAATGGAAAATGGTTTACAGTGAGTGTGTGGTTAGCCAGTTCTGGGTTACTGTAGAAACATGGTGGTGGCAGCTTCTGTTGAAGGACACTCTGCTCCTATGTAGATATAAAGAGATCGCATTCTAACCTAATGCAAACACAATGATTGGTAGTTACAGGTGATTATATACTAATAAAAAAACATAGTTTGGTAACAGATCCCCCTTAAATCTTACACACTGTTCCTTTAAACATGGTTCAGTGCCATTCTGTCCTCCCACATTCTGTATGCTACATTCTGTTAATCTGTTGAATGTTCTTTTGTGCTGCTGGGTCTTTTTAGCTGCAGCGTCCACCCACCCAAACACGTCGAAGCACCCACGCGCTCACACGACAAATACATGTGTGCGGGCATGCAGCTCGAACCGCCTACGCTCGAGCGCAGACACAGAGGAGAAAACCAAGAGTAAAAAATAAAAGACCCTCTTAGACACTTACAGTAATGCTCTTCACCCACAGAGTTTAGAATAATATCCATTATCCTTCAGTCAGACTCCAAGACACCTCCTGCACTCTCAACGCTTCATCAGTGCTTTTAAAGAGAGCATCCCATCTTCAAGAATCTAATCTTCACCATTTCACCAACACGCTTCTATTCCTGCTTCACATCACTGTTAGTGCTGTTTATAGCTATGCAACATACTGTTGTCAAGGTTTATAGATGACAGTACATCATCCCGGATCAGAAAACACATCAGAAAGTCAGTTTGAGATTAATTAACAGGAGAAATGTAAATAAATAAATAAATAAATAAATAAATAAATAAATGCACACATATTTTTTTCAGAACGCCTCAACACTATGATTTACATGACACATTCACTGTGGCATTATTTTGACAACGATATACAGCTTCACTAGAGATCGACTGATATATCAGTCAGATATTTGTCATATTTTAATATATCGGCATCGGATGTTTTACTTCTTAGCTCCGGGGCTAAAGCTAACTGCTCTAGTGTAATACACACATTAACTCAGAGGCTAAAGCTAACTGCTCTAGTGTAATACACACATTAACTCCGGGACTAAAGCTAACTGCTCTAGTGTAATACACACATTAACTCAGAGGCTAAAGCTAACTGCTCTAGTGTAATACACAGCTTAGCTCGGGGGCTAAAGCTAACTGCTCTAGTGTAATACACACATTAACTCAGAGGCTAACTGCTCTAGTGTAATACACACATTAACTCAGAGGCTAAAGCTAACTGCTCTAGTGTAATACACACATTAACTCAGAGGCTAAAGCTAACTGTTCTAGTGTAATACACACATTAGCTCCGGGGCTAAAGCTAACTGCTCTAGTGTAATACACACATTAACTCCGGGGCTAAAGCTAACTGCTCTAGTGTAATACACACATTAGCTCCGGGGCTAAAGCTAACTGCTCTAGTGTAATACACACATTAACTCAGAGGCTAAAGCTAACTGCTCTATTGTAATACACACATTAACTCAGAGGCTAAAGCTAACTGCTGTAGTGTAATACACACATTAACTCCGGGACTAAAGCTAACTGCTCTATTGTAATACACACATTAACTCAGAGGCTAAAGCTAACTGCTGTAGTGTAATACACACATTAACTCCGGGGCTAAAGCTAACTGCTCTAGTGTAATACACACATTAACTCAGAGGCTAAAGCTAACTGTTCTAGTGTAATACACACATTAGCTCCGGGGCTAAAGCTAACTGCTCTAGTGTAATACACACATTAGCTCCGGGGCTAAAGCTTACTGCTCTAGTGTAATACACACATTAACTCAGAGGCTAAAGCTAACTGCTCTAGTGTAATACACACATTAACTCCGGGGCTAAAGCTAACTGCTCTAGTGTAATACACACATTAACTCAGAGGCTAAAGCTAACTGCTCTAGTGTAATACACACATTAGCTCTGGGGCTAAAGCTAACTGCTCTAGTGTAATACACACATTAACTCAGAGGCTAAAGCTAACTGTTCTAGTGTAATACACACATTAGCTCCGGGCTAAAGCTAACTGCTCTAGTGTAATACACACATTAGCTCCGGGGCTAAAGCTAACTGCTCTAGTGTAATACACACATTAGCTCCGGGGCTAAAGCTAACTGCTCTAGTGTAATACACACATTAGCTCAGAGGCTAAAGCTAACTGCTCTAGTGTAGTACACACCTTAGCTTGGGGGCTAAAGCTAACTGCTCTAGTGTAATACACACATTAACTCAGAGGCTAAAGCTAACTGTTCTAGTGTAATACACACATTAGCTCCGGGGCTAAAGCTAACTGCTCTAGTGTAATACACACATTAGCTCCGGGGCTAAAGCTTACTGCTCTAGTGTAATACACACATTAACTCAGAGGCTAAAGCTAACTGCTCTAGTGTAATACACACATTAACTCCGGGGCTAAAGCTAACTGCTCTAGTGTAATACACACATTAACTCAGAGGCTAAAGCTAACTGCTCTAGTGTAATACACACATTAGCTCTGGGGCTAAAGCTAACTGCTCTAGTGTAATACACACATTAACTCAGAGGCTAAAGCTAACTGTTCTAGTGTAATACACACATTAGCTCCGGGCTAAAGCTAACTGCTCTAGTGTAATACACACATTAGCTCCGGGGCTAAAGCTAACTGCTCTAGTGTAATACACACATTAGCTCCGGGGCTAAAGCTAACTGCTCTAGTGTAATACACACATTAGCTCAGAGGCTAAAGCTAACTGCTCTAGTGTAGTACACACCTTAGCTTGGGGGCTAAAGCTAACTGCTCTAGTGTAATACACACATTAACTCAGAGGCTAAAGCTAACTGCTCTAGTGTAATACACACATTAACTCTGGGCTAAAGCTAACTACTCTAGTGTAATACACACCTTAGCTTGGGGGCTAAAGCTAACTGCTGTAGTGTAATACACACATTAGCTCCGGGGCTAAAGCTAACTGCTGTAGTGTAATACACACATTAGCTCCGGGGCTAAAGCTAACTGCTCTAGTGTAATACACACATTAACTCCGGGACTAAAGCTAACTGCTCTAGTGTAATACACACATTAACTCAGAGGCTAAAGCTAACTGCTCTAGTGTAGTACACACCTTAGCTCGGGGGCTAAAGCTAACTGCTCTAGTGTAATACACACATTAACTCAGAGGCTAAAGCTAACTGCTCTAGTGTAATACACACATTAACTCTGGGCTAAAGCTAACTGCTCTAGTGTAATACACACCTTAGCTTGGGGGCTAAAGCTAACTGCTCTAGTGTAATACACACCTTAGCTTGGGGGCTAAAGCTAACTGCTCTAGTGTAATACACACATTAACTCCGGGACTAAAGCTAACTGCTCTAGTGTAATACACACATTAACTCAGAGGCTAAAGCTAACTGCTCTAGTGTAATACACACATTAACTCCGGGGCTAAAGCTAACTGCTCTAGTGTAATACACATATTAGCTCCGGGGTCAAAGCTAACTGCTCTAGTGTAATACACACATTAACTCCGGGGCTAAAGCTAACTGCTGTAGTGTAATACACACATTAACTCCGGGGCTAAAGCTAACTGCTCTAGTGTAATACACACATTAACTCCGGGGCTAAAGCTAACTGCTCTAGTGTAATACACATATTAGCTCCGGGGTCAAAGCTAACTGCTCTAGTGTAATACACACATTAACTCCGGGGCTAAAGCTAACTGCTCTAGTGTAATACACACATTAACTCCGGGACTAAAGCTAACTGCTCTAGTGTAATACACACATTAACTCCGGGGCTAAAGCTAACTGCTGTAGTGTAATACACACATTAACTCCGGGACTAAAGCTAACTGCTCTAGTGTAATACACACATTAGCTCTGGGGCTAAAGCTAACTGCTGTAGTGTAATACACACATTAACTCCGGGGCTAAAGCTAACTGCTCTAGTGTAATACACACATTAACTCCGGGACTAAAGCTAACTGCTCTAGTGTAATACACACATTAACTCAGAGGCTAAAGCTAACTGCTCTAGTGTAATACACACATTAACTCCGGGGCTAAAGCTAACTGCTCTAGTGTAATACACACATTAACTCCGGGACTAAAGCTAACTGCTCTAGTGTAATACACACATTAACTCAGAGGCTAAAGCTAACTGCTCTAGTGTAATACACACATTAACTCCGGGGCTAAAGCTAACTGCTCTAGTGTAATACACACATTAACTCCGGGACTAAAGCTAACTGCTCTAGTGTAATACACACATTAGCTCAGAGACTAAAGCTAACTGCTCTAGTGTAATACACACATTAGCTCTGGGGCTAAAGCTAACTGCTGTAGTGTAATACACACATTAACTCCGGGGCTAAAGCTAACTGCTCTAGTGTAATACACACATTAACTCCGGGACTAAAGCTAACTGCTCTAGTGTAATACACACATTAACTCAGAGGCTAAAGCTAACTGCTCTAGTGTAATACACACATTACTCCGGGGCTAAAGCTAACTGCTCTAGTGTAATACACACATTAACTCCGGGACTAAAGCTAACTGCTCTAGTGTAATACACACATTAACTCAGAGGCTAAAGCTAACTGCTCTAGTGTAATACACACATTAACTCCGGGGCTAAAGCTAACTGCTGTAGTGTAATACACATATTAGCTCCGGGGCTAAAGCTAACTGTTCTAGTGTAATACACACATTAACTCCGGGGCTAAAGCTAACTGCTGTAGTGTAATACACATATTAGCTCCGGGGCTAAAGCTAACTGCTCTAGTGTAATACACACATTAGCTCAGAGACTAAAGCTAACTGCTCTAGTGTAATACACACATTAACTCCGGGGCTAAAGCTAACTGCTCTAGTGTAATACACACATTAGCTCCGGGGCTAAAGCTAACTGCTCTAGTGTAATACACACATTAACTCCGGGACTAAAGCTAACTGCTCTAGTGTAATACACACATTAACTCCGGGGCTAAAGCTAACTGCTCTAGTGTAATACACACATTAACTCAGAGGCTAAAGCTAACTGCTCTAGTGTAATACACACATTAACTCCGGGGCTAAAGCTAACTGCTCTAGTGTAATACACATATTAGCTCCGGGGCTAAAGCTAACTGCTCTAGTGTAATACACACATTAACTCCGGGGCTAAAGCTAACTGCTCTAGTGTAATACACACATTAACTCCGGGGCTAAAGGTAACTGCTCTAGTGTAATACACACATTAACTCCGGGGCTAAAGCTAACTGCTCTAGTGTAATACACACATTAACTCCGGGGCTAAAGCTAACTGCTCTAGTGTAATACACACATTAACTCCGGGGCTAAAGCTAACTGCTCTAGTGTAATACACACATTAACTCCGGGGCTAAAGCTAACTGCTCTAGTGTAATACACACATTAACTCCGGGGCTAAAGCTAACTGCTCTAGTGTAATACACACATTAACACGTTACTGATACACAGAGAGTCTCTCCGGAGCAGCCAGAGCTTCCCAGATATTACTCAGATATTACTCAGATATTACTCAGATATTACTCAGCTATTACTCAGATATTACTCAGCTATTACTCAGCTATTACTCAGCTATTACTCAGATATTACTCAGATATTACTCAGCTATTACTCAGATATTACTCAGCTATTACTCAGCTATTACTCAGATATTACTCAGCTATTACTCAGCTATTACTCAGATATTACTCAGATATTACTCAGATATTACTCAGATAGTACTCAGATAGTACTCAGATATTACTCAGATAGTACTCAGATATTACTCAGATATTACTCAGATATTACTCAGATATTACTCAGATATTACTCAGATAGTACTCAGCTTCCAGCACTCGAGACTAACAGAACTAAAGAAAACAGAACAGAGCTGCTGTGTTAACAACCATTACAGCAGATCAGCGTCTCTCTCTCTCGAGTTGCATGAGCTGTTTTTCTTTTGCCTCATGGTCATAGGTATCATTGTCCTAGATGTTGGACTGTTCGATGGAGAGTGACCTTTGTTCCTGAAGCCATTAGATTGCTAAATGAACATTGATATTAATTTGCTTGGATACTGGACTCATCGCTTGTGATTTGTATTTTTATGTCTTTTATGTTTGTTTGTTGTTGTCTTGTGATGTTGTGCCCAATATTAATTGCCCCTTGGGGATAAATAAAGTTGATTCAATTCAATTTGTGATTGGATGTTCGCCGGTTCGATTCCCTGAACCAACAAGACACTGTTTTTCTCTCTCTCTTGAGTTGCATGCACTGTTATTCTCTCTCTCTTGAGTTGCGTGTGCTGTTTCTCTCTCTCTCTCTCTCGAGTTACGTGTGCTGGTTTTCTCTCTCTCTCTCTCTCTGTCGAGTTGCGTGAGCTGTTTCTCTCTCTCTCGAGTTGCGTGTGCTGTTTCTCTCTCGAGTTACATATGCTGTTTTTCTCTCTCTCTCTCTCTCTCTCGAGTTGCATGTGCTGTTTCTCTTTCTCTCTCTCTCTCTCGAGTTACGTGTGCTGTTTTTCTCTCTCTCTCTCTCTCTCTCTCGAGTTGCATGTGCTGTTTCTCTCTCTCTCTCTCTCTCGAGTTACGTGTGCTGGTTTTCTCTCTCTCTCTCTCTGTCGAGTTGCGTGAGCTGTTTCTCTCTCTCTCGAGTTGCGTGTGCTGTTTCTCTCTCTCTCTCGAGTTACGTATGCTGTTTTCTCTCTCTCTCTCTCTCTCTCGAGTTGCGTACGCTGTTTCTCTCTCTCTCTCGAGTTGCATGTGCTGTTTCTCTTTCTCTCTCTCGAGTTACGTATGCTGTTTTTCTCTCTCTCTCTCTCTCGAGTTGCGTACGCTGTTTCTCTCTCTCTCTCGAGTTGCATGTGCTGTTTCTCTTTCTCTCTCTCGAGTTACGTATGCTGTTTTTCTCTCTCTCTCTCTCTCGAGTTGCGTACGCTGTTTCTCTCTCTCTCTCGAGTTGCATGTGCTGTTTCTCTTTCTCTCTCTCGAGTTGCGTGAGCTGTTTCTCTCTCTCTCGAGTTGCGTGAGCTGTTTCTCTCTCTCGAGTTGCGTGTGCTGTTTCTCTCTCTCTCTCGAGTTACGTGTGCTGTTTTTTTCTCTCTCTCGAGTTGCGTACGCTGTTTCTCTCTCTCTCTCTCTCGAGTTACGTGTGCTGTTTCTCTCTCTCTCTCTCGAGTTGCGTGTGCTGTTTCTCTCTCTCTCTCTCTCTCTCGAGTTGCGTGTGCTGTTTCTCTCTCTCTCGAGTTACGTGTGCTGTTTTTTTCTCTCTCTCGAGTTGCGTGTGCTGTTTCTCTCTCTCTCTCTCGAGTTGCGTATGCTGTTTTTCTCTCTCTCTCTCTCTCGAGTTGCGTGTGCTGTTTCTCTCTCTCTCTCTCTCGAGTTACGTGTGCTGTTTCTCTCTCTCTCTCTCTCTCTCTCTCTCTCGAGTTGCATGTGCTGTTTCTCTCTCTCTCTCTCTCTCTCTCTCTCGAGTTGCATGTGCTGTTTCTCTCTCTCTCTCGAGTTACTTGTGCTGTTTTTCTCTCTCTCTCTCTCTCTCGAGTTGCATGTGCTGTTTCTCTCTCTCTCTCTCTCTCTCGAGTTGCATGTGCTGTTTCTCTCTCTCTCTCGAGTTACTTGTGCTGTTTTTCTCTCTCTCTCTCTCTCTCTCTCTCTCTCTCTCTCTCGAGTTACGTGTGCTCTTTCTCTCTCTCTCTCTCTCTCTCTCTCTCTCTCTCGAGTTGCATGTGCTGTTTCTCTCTCTCTCTCGAGTTACTTGTGCTGTTTTTCTCTCTCTCTCTCTCTCTCGAGTTACGTGTGCTGTTTTTCTCTCTCTCTCTCTCTCGAGTTGCGTGTGCTGTTTCTCTCTCTCTCTCTCTCTCGAGTTGCGTGTGCTGTTTCTCTCTCTCTCTCTCTCTCGAGTTGCGTGTGCTGTTTCTCTCTCTCTCTCTCGAGTTACTTGTGCTGTTTTTCTCTCTCTCTCTCTCTCTCGAGTTGCGTGTGCTGTTTCTCTCTCTCTCTCTCTCGAGTTACGTGTGCTGTTTTTCTCTCTCTCTCTCTCGAGTTGCATGTGCTGTTTTTCTCTCTCTCTGTCTCTCTCTCTTGCTCTCTCCGAGTGCCTCACCCTTCTTAAAGAACCGCAATTTTACTACAACCCGATAAAAAGCCGAGCCTGAAGTGAGGAACGCTCTGTAACTGCAGTAAACATGTCGGCTGTGTGGACGTAAGTTGTGTGTTATTGGTATGAGGAGATGTGTGTTACACTCGTTCAGCAGTAGTGTGGTCATACTGTTTTTTTTGGTGGGCAGATAAAAATATTTTGTTTATCTTCTTAAGTCAGTGTTCAATAAATGATTTAAAGTTCAAAAGTGACATTTTAGCAGCAAATAAAGCAGAAAACTTCTAGATATCAGCTCTAAAATCAGCAGCACATATCGGCCATCAGCGGACTCCGACCTCTAAACATCGGTCAATCTCTACTCACAACGTTTGTTTCCATTTAGAGGTGCTTTATTTTTTGGCAAAGATCTTGTATTTATGACAGGAGGGTTAAGGTTAAGCTCAGGACCCCCACTGTAAAGTTAAGGTCAGGACCCCCAGTTCATGTGTAAAGATGATTCCCCATGTGCTCTTTCACATTCTGAACCCACTGAACCTTGGCAATGCCCATCCAGTCAGGGAAGAAAATCCACTGTGGAGATAAACTTTAGGTGGTCATCTGACTGTAGTTTACTGCCACATAATGCTGCTGAGCCTCAACTTAAGACCCCCAGGTCATAACACTGCCTCCAGAGGTTTGTACAGTGGGAACAATGCATGATGGGTGCATCACTTCTTACCCTGATGCACCCACTGCTCTGAAATAGGGTCAGTCTGGACTCGTCACACCATTGCGCTCTTGGGTCTGGTCTTTATGCTAAATTGAAGCCTTTTTCTGATTAAGTCTCACTAATAAGTGGGTGTCCTATGTCCACACAGCTGTTTAGTCCCAATCCTGAGTTCTGGTCGTGTGGAAACGCTCTTATTTCCACTATTAAACACAGCCGAGAGCTCTACTGTCCATTTTGATCATTCTATGTTTATTTGATGTTTATTGATAACTCCTTTAGGGGGCGACGGCACAGGATGTTTATTATTATTACATTCATTATTACAGCTTGAGCCGTGTTAGTCATTAGTTTGGGAACTATGTATTGACAAACAGATGGCATGGCAGGATACAACTCTGCCTCTTTGGCCACTTTAGGCTTGTACTAATAATCAACTAATAATAATTAATTGTGTGGTAGAACGCAATTAATAAAAGAGCAATTTAATTTATTATCACAATTAATTACCATTAATTTTAGATTGATTTGGAGCTATTTGCCACAGCGAAATTTGACCTTCACATTTCACCCACAGTGAATATATATATATATAATAGTTTATATATATATATATATATATATATATATATATATATATATATATATATATATATATATATATATATATAATAGTTTATATATAGTTTATATATATATATATATATAAACTATACAAACACACACACAAACTAGTTAACTTACACACTAGAGGGCAGTGAGCACACTTACCCGGTGTGGTGGGAAGGGTTAGCCCACCTATCTACAGTGCCCAGTTAGCAGTTGGGGGTTAGGTGCTTTGCGTAAGGGCACTTCAGTCATGGGCTGAACAGAACCGGTGGTCTCTAATCTCCAGCCCATTCTGCTATGGATGTATCTCACCACAGGGACAAGCCTACTTGTTAGTTACATTAGCCTCATAGTTCCAGTACAAACCCGACACAGCAAACTTCAGACACCAAACATTTCTTGGCTAATGACAATCACACCGAAACAATGTACACATCTGATTTTTCACACAAAAATTTCTTTTAAAGAATCATTTCACCACAAAAACAACAAACCACGTTAGGCGGCTGAACTTCATGATTTTGACTCCCGCTGGCTTAAAAACAATGTGTTCTTTGTTAGTGTGGTGCTCCTTTAACAGCAATCAGAGACTAAGTGAGGTTCACCACAGCACAGAGACCAAGCCATTCCCAGGAACGCAATTAAAGAGCGAACAGATAACTGCACACTGTAATTGCATATCCTCGCCCACACACCTCAAGATGAATTCACGAGAGTGAAGCCATGAACATAAAGGAATAAAGCAACAGACAGAAAGGAAGAGAGAAACAGAGGGAAACAGAGAGAAACAGAGCAACATAACATGAGGTGGCAAGGGATAATGAGAAAAAGATAAAAAGGAGAGAGACAGAGAGACTCACTGCACTCACTCACTGCCCTAACCTTCACTGTACCCACATATTTACTCACTGCACTGCACCAAAAGACGGGATTAGAGGGAGACCGAACGAGAGAGACACAGAAATAAAAAGTTATTTTCTTCTTCTGTAAATCCCGTCCTCCCTTTGATCTTGAATTCATATCACATACAAACAGGTTACAACAGAAATGCTCAGCAACAGAAGGCTAAGTCCTTTCATACCAAACCACATTCACACGTTCATTCACTGTGCTGCTCTGCACTGCATTCACACATTCACTCACTGAGCTAACACATTCATTCACTGTGCAGCTCTGCACTGCATTCACACATTCACTCACTGAGCTAACACATTCATTCACTGTGCTGCTCTGCACTGCATTCACTCCCTGTAGTAACACATTCACTCACTGAAATAACATGTTCATTCACTGTGCTGCTCTGCACTGCATTCACACATTCACTCACTGAGCTAACACATTAATTCACTGTGCTGCTCTGTACTGCATTCACTCCCTGTAGTAACACATTCACTCACTGAACTAACACGTTCATTCACTGTGCTGCTCTTCACTGCATTCGCTCCCTGTAGTAACACATTCACTCACTGAATTAACACATTCATTCACTGTGCTGCTCTTCACTGCATTCACTCCCTGTAGTAACACATTCACTCACTGAACTAACACGTTCATTCACTGTGCTGCTCGGCACTGCATTCACTCCCTGTAGTAACACATTCACTCACTGAACTAACACATTCATTCACTGTGCTGCTCTGCACTGCATTCGCTCCCTGTAGTAACACATTCACTCACTGAATTAACACATTCATTCACTGTGCTGCTCTGCACTGCATTCACTCCCTGTAGTAACACATTCACTCACTGAAATAACATGTTCATTCACTGTGCTGCTCTGCACTGCATTCACACATTCACTCACTGAGCTAACACATTAATTCACTGTGCTGCTCTGCACTGCATTCACTCCCTGTAGTAACACATTCACTCACTGAACTAACACGTTCATTCACTGTGCTGCTCTTCACTGCATTCGCTCCCTGTAGTAACACATTCACTCACTGAATTAACACATTCATTCACTGTGCTGCTCGGCACTGCATTCACTCCCTGTAGTAACACATTCACTCACTGAACTAACACGTTCATTTACTGTGCTGCTCGGCACTGCATTCACTCCCTGTAGTAACACATTCACTCACTGAACTAACACATTCATTCACTGTGCTGCTCTGCACTGCATTCACTCCCTGTAGTAACACATTCACTCACTGAATTAACACATTCATTCACTGTGCTGCTCTTCACTGCATTCACTCCCTGTAGTAACACATTCACTCACTGAACTAACACATTCATTCACTTTGCTGCTCTGCACTGCATTCACACATTCACTCACTGAACTAACATGTTCATTCACTGTGCTGCTCTTCACTGCATTCACTCCCTGTAGTAACACATTCACTCACTGAACTAACACATTAATTCACTGTGCTGCTCTGCACTGCATTCACACATTCACTCCCTGTAGTAACACATTCACTCACTGAACTAACACATTAATTCACTGTGCTGCTCTGCACTGCATTCACACATTCACTCTCTGTAGTAACACATTCACTCACTGAACTAACGCATTCATTCACTGTGCTGCTCTTCACTGCATTCACACATTCACTCACTGAACTAACACATTTACTCACTGCTTAACACCTTCACTCACTGCACCAACACATTTACTCACTGCTTAACACCTTCACTCACTGCACCAACACATTTACTCACTGCTTAACACCTTCACTCACTGCACCAACACATTTACTCACTGCTTAACACCTTCACTCACTGCACCAACACATTCACTCACTGCTTAACACCTTCACTCACTGCACCAACACATTTACTCACTGCTTAACACGTTCACTCACTGCACCAACACCTTCACTCACTGCTTAACACGTTCACTCACTGCACCAACACATTTACTCACTGCTTAACACCTTCACTCACTGCACCAACACATTTACTCACTGCTTAACACGTTCACTCACTGCACCAACACGTTCACTCACTGCACCAACACCTTCACTCACTGCACCAACACCTTCACTCACTGCACCAACACGTTCACTCGCTGCGCCAACACGTTCACTTACTGCATCAACACGCTCACTCACTGCATCAACACGTTCACTTACTGCATCAACACGCTCACTCACTGCATCAACACAGTCACTCACTGCATCAACACAGTCACTCACTGCATCAACACGTTCACTCACTGCACCAACACGTTCACTCACTGCATCAACACGTTCACTCACTGCACCAACACAGTCACTCACTGCATCAACACGTTCACTCACTGCATCAACACAGTCACTCACTGCACCAACACGTTCACTCACTGCATCAACACGTTCACTTACTGCGCCAACACGTTCACTCACTGCGCCAACACGTTCACTCACTGCATCAACACGTTCACTCACTGCATCAACACAGTCACTCACTGCACCAACACGTTCACTCACTGCACCAACACGTTCACTCACTGCATCAACACAGTCACTCACTGCATCAACACAGTCACTCACTGCACCAACACCTTCACTCACTGCACTAACACGTTCACTCACTGCACCAACACAGTCACTCACTGCACTAACACGTTCACTCACTGCACCAACACAGTCACTCACTACACCAACACGTTCACCCACTGCACCAATACGTTCACCCACTGCACCAACACATTCACTTACCGCACCAACACATTCAGTCACTGCACCAACACCTTCACTCACTGCACCAACACATTTACTCAATGCTTAACACATTCACTCACTGCACCAACACATTTACTCACTGCTTAACACGTTCACTCACTGCACCAACACCTTCACTCACTGCACCAACACGTTCACTCACTGCACCAACACGTTCACTCGCTGCGCCAACACGTTCACTTACTGCGCCAACACGTTCACTCACTGCGCCAACACGTTCACTTACTGCATCAACACGTTCACTCACTGCATCAACACAGTCACTCACTGCACCAACACATTTACTCACTGCTTAACACGTTCACTCACTGCACCAACACATTTACTCACTGCTTAACACAGTCACTCACTGCACCAACACCTTCACTCACTGCACCAACAGTCACTCACTGCATCAACACAGTCACTCACTGCATCAACACAGTCACTCACTGCACCAACACCTTCACTCACTGCACCATCACCTTCACTCACTGCACCAACACCTTCACTCGCTGCGCCAACACGTTCACTTACTGCGCCAACACGTTCACTCACTGCGCCAACACGTTCACTCACTGCATCAACACGTTCACTCACTGCATCAACACAGTCACTCACTGCATCAACACAGTCACTCACTGCACCAACACCTTCACTCACTGCACCAACACATTTACTCACTGCTTAACACTTTCACTCACTGCACCAACACATTCACTCACTGCACCAACACCTTCACTCACTGCACCAACACCTTCACTCACTGCACCAACACATTGTCTCATTGCTCCAACACATTTACTCACTGCACCAACACGTTCAATCACTGCACCAACACCGTCACTCTCTGCACCAACACGTTCACTCACTGCACCAACACCGTCACTCTCTGCACCAACACCTTCACTCACTGCACCAACACATTCATTTACTTCACTAACACATTCACTCATTGCACCAACATGTTAACTCACTGCACCAACACCTTCACTCGCTGTTCTGTAACTATCAGGCTGCTTGTTCCTGCACGAACTGCACTTCCTGCTCGTATGTCAGTTTTAAACCGGCTGAGGCTGAAGTGTGGGTGAGTAGCGTTTATCCCAGATCCATGAAATTGTCTTATCCATGCTCATCCCACAAACACATTCTTCGATATCCATTGTTCTGAGTTGGTTCAGCTTTACAGAACACTGGCTTAAACCTGTTTAACCAACAGAGAAAGTGTAGAGCACAGCACAGGTTTCAGATCTAGATTTAGTTATCCACATTCAATTCGCATAGTTTATTAAAAATGGCATTTTGTATGTGTAGGAAATCCTACACTACGCTTTCACTACACTATATGGAAATTATTGATGGCAGCCTGTGCACAGCAGCTTAGTTGGCTTGCAATACTAAAAGAACAATGTTAAAAAAGATCAGATCTTTAAGCCTATACCTAAAAAGCAATCAAACAAACAATAAATATATAGAAATAAATACACCCAATCTATTTTAACTGTAATATTTCTCGAACAAACTAATATCGAATGAGGTTTAAAACATACACTGATGTATTATAAACAAGGCTGAATCAGGTGAACTATTATATTTGACAGTATTCTGTATACAGTTTTCACTAAAACAGGTGCATTTGTGAGCAGAACGACTGGCAACTTCTACCCGCGTTGTGGATTTGTGGTGTCTCAGCGTGCACGTCTGGACAGATGTGGTGACTCGTCTGTGCCTTTGTGTCTGAGAGACGAACTGCTGCATCATCAGCCCAGACACCAGCCAGACGGAGTCCTAAAACAGCCCCCACCCTCTACCCAAACCGGTCCGCCTGGCTCAGATGCACTCAGAATGCTAATCAGACAATGTGGATTAACATATGTGCACACAGTATGAGGTCCCATAGTCAACAATCAAACTCTCTCTCATCTATTTTCACATCGTAACCCCAAACGAGGACTCACACAAAACACCAAATCATCCTCAGTACCGTCACCAGCGCAGCCTCGAACAGCATTACATCACCATACCAGCCCATCCGGCCGAACGCTCACAGAGAGAACTGAGAGCAGTTCAAACGTTCACCTAGCAATCACACTGTCCTCCAAGACACATCACTACTAAACCGAAAGCCTGGCTCAGCAGCTGTATATATATATATATATATATATATATATATATATATATATATATATATATATATATATATATATATATATATATATATATATATATATATATACACACACATAGTCAAGTATCTCCAAATTGCCAACTTTACAGGTTATCTTGGAGCATTTTGATTGGTCCATTCATCATGTATTTAGCACACAATGTAAAGGGAGTTGCTGCATTGAAATAAAAAAAATATATATATACAGGTACATATTGTCATATATATCATTACTGTCCACAGAAAAACAAGTGTCTCCAAAATCGCAACTTTACAGGAGCGAACAAAAACTGTCTTTACTTTCAATGTAAGTCAATGGAACCAGAAAATTCTCAAACCTATTTTGGAGCATTTCTATTGGTCCACTAATCCTGAAACCTTCACAGGATAAAAAGATCAGCTGTTGTGTTCAAATAATACAGAAAAAAAAAAATATATATATAACTCATATAACCAAAGTTTAGTGATGCTGAGGTCTGAAGCTATTATGTTTACTCAGTGAGGAGCTTCTTCAATAGCCAGACATCCTTTCAGACCCCATGGTGTTAAGGTATCTTCTCACAGTTTTAGATCTAAAGTGGCGCTTGATGTTCTCCTCTCTCTCCCAAAGACAAAAGCATTACATGCTGTTATCATGTTTGATGCTCCTCCAGGTGGTTGTTAGGAATCCTATTTTCTCTGTATATTATATAGAGCCTCCACTACGTTCCTTCGACGTTCCTCAGCTTTACCCATTAGGGAAAGGGTGGTCTCTGACTTTTGCACAGTGCTATGTGGTGCAGCACAGTATGCACACCAGCTAACAGCCCAGCTCTTACTCGGAAGCCCAGCCAGTGCTCACAGTGAGACGTTACTGTATCTTCTCTAAACAAAAGCATCCCTATCGTAGTCATGCAGTGCCTCCTCATTAGATACGGTCAGAACCTCTCCGCTCC
Organism: Megaleporinus macrocephalus; assembly: GCA_021613375.1. Lineage (NCBI taxonomy): Eukaryota > Metazoa > Chordata > Actinopteri > Characiformes > Anostomidae > Megaleporinus > Megaleporinus macrocephalus. The sequence goes on from CM038709.1 coordinate 7,884,114, forward strand.
ACTGAAGCCAGACTTTTCTAACCAGAGGCGGAAGAAACGTTTCACTGTCAGTTCACAGACAGAGTCTCAACCCAGAGAAACCACAGCAGCCAAAGCTTCTCCTCTGTCCACACAAAGCAAGCTGGTCCCCGGAATATGGTTCATCCTCATTAGCCACTAAACTAAAGCCATCCAGAGACAGGAGCAACACGGCACTCCCCAGTCCGAACACCAGACACCCCACAAATCACACCAAAGTCAAGGAATCTCTGAGAGGAGGCGCTTACCCAACAGCCCGCGGTGCATGTATGGAGGTTCGGAGGCGAATGCTTTCACCCTCGGCCGCGCCTGCCTGCCTGCCAAAAGAGAACGAGGGGGAAACGGCTGCTGCCGGCCCGCGCACGGAGAGAGGAAAGCTGTTGCCACGACAACGAGCCGCCTAGGCCCAGGATGAATGTAGACTCAGCATGCCTTGGCTGTGGATCCCACCGCCGACGGAGCGTGTGTGTGTGTGTGTGTGTGTGTGTGTGTGTGTGTGTGCGCTACTGACTCACTGCATGCACTGTCGTTTCTCTCTACATTCAGATAAGAGAAGCATCTCCCTCTCATTGCCTTTCATGCTGAAAGACTCTTTCTGCTTCTGCTTAATAAGGAATTCCACCAGCTTTCCAAAATTTCAGCCTGATAAAAGGATTAGGTGTAAACAGGGTGGTTCAGAGTGGTGTGCGGTGGCAGTGACAGGAACCGGATGTCTGCAGTTTGAAAGCAACTTGACAGAAAGCGGGTTACCAACAGGTCACCTGATCAGACAATTGTTTCATGTTATAATAAGTTAAGGAATGTCGCCTCTACAGAGAACAGACATAAATATAGAATCTTTATGTAAATTTTAGTGCACTATTTTTATTTCTTGCTGCATTTAACATATTAATTCCATGTATATCAGTGTTTGTTCCATGTATATCAGCGGTCGCCCCACGTATATCAGCTTCATTCCATGTATATCAGCGTTCGTTCCATGTATATCAGTGTTAATTCCATGTATATCAGTGTTTGTTCCATGTATATCAGCGGTCGCCCCACGTATATCAGTGTTAATTCCATGTATATCAGCGTTCGTTCCATGTATATCAGTGTTAATTCCATGTATATCAGTGTTTGTTCCATGTATATCAGCGGTCGTTCCACGTATATCAGCTTCATTCCATGTATATCAGCGTTCGTTCCATGTATATCAGTGTTAATTCCATGTATATCAGTGTTAATTCCATGTATATCAGTGTTTGTTCCATGTATATCAGTGTTAATTCTATGTATATCAGTGTTTGTTCCATGTATATCAGTGTTAATTCCATGTATATCAGTGTTTGTTCCATGTATATCAGCGGTCGCTCCACGTATATCAGTGTTCGTTCCATGTATATCAGTGTTTGTTCCATGTATATCAGCGGTCGTTCCACGTATATCAGCTTCATTCCATGTATATCAGTGTTTGTTCCATGTATATCAGTGTTAATTCCATGTATATCAGTGTTTGTTCCATGTATATCAGTGTTAATTCTATGTATATCAGTGTTTGTTCCATGTATATCAGTGTTAATTCCATGTATATCAGTGTTTGTTCCATGTATATCAGCGGTCGCTCCACGTATATCAGTGTTCGTTCCATGTATATCAGTGTTAATTCCATGTATATCAGTGTTTGTTCCATGTATATCAGCGGTCGTTCCACGTATATCAGCTTCATTCCATGTATATCAGTGTTTGTTCCATGTATATCAGTGTTAATTCCATGTATATCAGTGTTAATTCCATGTATATCAGTGTTTGTTCCATGTATATCAGTGTTAATTCTATGTATATCAGTGTTTGTTCCATGTATATCAGTGTTAATTCCATGTATATCAGTGTTTGTTCCATGTATATCAGCGGTCGCTCCACGTATATCAGTGTTCGTTCCATGTATATCAGTGTTTGTTCCATGTATATCAGTGTTAATTCCATGTATATCAGTGTTAATTCCATGTATATCAGTGTTTGTTCCATGTATATCAGTGTTAATTCCATGTGTATCAGCGGTCGTTCTACGTATATCAGCGTGCATTCCATGTATATCAGTGTTCGTTCCATGTATATCAGTGTTTGTTCCATGTATACCAGCGTGCATTCCATGTATACCAGCGTCCTTTCCATGTATACCAGCGTCCTTTCCATGTATACCAGCGTTCTTTCCATGTATACCAGCTTTCTTTCCATGTATACCAGCGTTCTTTCTATGTATACCAGCGTGCATTCCATGTATACCAGCGTCCTTTCCATGTATACCAGCGTCCTTTCCATGTATACCAGCGTTCTTTCCATGTATACCAGCGTTCTTTCCATGTATACCAGTGTCCTTTACATGTATACCAGTGTCCTTTACATGTATACCAGTGTTCTTTCCATGTATACCAGCGTCCTTTCCATGTATACCAGCGTCCTTTCCATGTATACCAGCGTTGTTTCCATGTATACCAGCGTTGTTTCCATGTATACCAGCGTTGTTTCCGTGTATACCAGCGTTCTTTCCGTGTATACCAGCGTCCTTTCCATGTATACCAGCGTCCTTTCCATGTATACCAGCGTTCTTTCCATGTATACCAGCGTTCTTTCTATGTATACCAGCGTCCTTTCCATGTATACCAGCGTCCTTTCCATGTATACCAGCGTTCTTTCCATGTATACCAGCGTCCTTTCCATGTATACCAGCGTTCTTTCCATGTATACCAGCGTCCTTTCCATGTATACCAGCGTCCTTTCCATGTATACCAGCGTCCTTTCCATGTATACCAGCGTTCTTTCCATGTATACCAGCGTCCTTTCCATGTATACCAGCGTCCTTTCCATGTATACCAGCGTCCTTTCCATGTATACCAGCATTCTTTCCATGTATACCAGCGTCCTTTCCATGTATACCAGCATTCTTTCCATGTATACCAGCGTCCTTTACATGTATACCAGCGTCCTTTCCATGTATACCAGCGTTCTTTCCATGTATACCAGCGTCCTTTCCATGTATACCAGCGTCCTTTACATGTATACCAGCGTCCTTTCCATGTATACCAGCGTCCTTTCCATGTATACCAGCATTCTTTCCATGTATACCAGCGTCCTTTCCATGTATACCAGCATTCTTTCCATGTATACCAGCGTCCTTTACATGTATACCAGCATTCTTTCCATGTATACCAGCGTCCTTTACATGTATACCAGCGTTCTTTCCATGTATACCAGCGTCCTTTCCATGTATACCAGCGTTCTTTCCATGTATACCAGCGTCATTAACATGTATACCAGCATTCTTTCCATGTATACCAGCGTCATTAACATGTATACCAGCGTTCTTTTCATGTATACCAGCGTCATTAACATGTATACCAGCGTTCTTTACATGTATACCAGCGTCATTAACATGTATACCAGCGTTCTTTTCATGTATACCAGCGTCATTAACATGTATACCAGCGTTCTTTACATGTATACCAGCGTCATTAACATGTATACCAGCGTTCTTTCCATGTATACCAGCATTCTTTCCATGTATACCAGCGTTCTTTCCATGTATACCAGCGTCATTAACATGTATACCAGCGTTCTTTCCATGTATACCAGCATTCTTTCCATGTATACCGGCGTTCTTTCCATGTATACCAGCATTCTTTCCATGTATACCAGCGTTCTTTCCATGTATACCAGCGTCATTAACATGTATACCAGCGTTCTTTCCATGTATACCAGCGTCATTAACATGTATACCAGCGTTCTTTCCATGTATACCAGCATTCTTTCCATGTATACCAGCGTCCTTTCCATGTATACCAGCGTCATTAACATGTATACCAGCGTCCTTTCCATGTATACCAGCGTTCTTTCCATGTATACCAGCGTCATTAACATGTATGGCAGTGTTCGTTCCATACATATATATATTTCATTGTCCAACCCTGGTCCAACCAATTGGTCCTGGGAATGACACAGTGGTCAGAGGGACTTTAAGCCATTCTTCTTGCAGGACAGTGTTCAGGTCACTACGTGATGCTGGTGGAGGAGAACGTTTCCTGACTCGCTCCTCCAAAACACCCCAAAGTGGCTCAATAATATTTAGATCTGGTGACTGTGCAGACCATGGGAGATTTTCAACTTCACTTTCATGTTCATCAAACCAGTCTTCAAACCATTCTCCAGTCTTGCTGTGTGTATTGGTGCATTGTCATCCTGATACACGGCACCGCCTTCAGGATACAATGTTTGAACCATTGGATGGTCCTCCAGAATGGTTCGGTAGTCCTTGGCAGTGACGCGCCCATCTAACACAAGTATTGGGCCAAGAGAATACCATGATATGGCAGCACAAACCATCACTGATCCACCCCCATGCTTCACTCTGGGCATGCAACAGTCTGGGTGGTCTGCTTCTTTGGGGCTTCTCCACACCGTAACTCTGCCGGATGTGGGGAAAACAGTAAAGGTGGATCATCAGAGAACAGTACATGGTTCACATTGTCCACAGCCCAAGATTTGCGCTCCTTGCACCATTGAAACCGACGTTTGGCATTGGCACGAGTGACCAAAGGTTTGGCTATAGCAGCCCAGCCGTGTATACTGACCCTGTGGAGCTCCTGATGGACAGTTCTGGTGAAACAGGAAGCTGAGGTGCACATTTAACTCTGTCGTGATTTGATCAGCCGTGGTTTTATGTTTTTTGGATACAATCCGGGTTAGAACCCAACATCCCTTTCAGACAGCTTCCTCTCGCGTCCACAGTTAATCCTGTTGGATGTGGTTGGTCCTTCTTGGTGGTCTGCTGACATTACCCTGGATACCGTGGCTCTTGATACATCACAAAGACTTGCTGTCTTGGTCAGAGATGCTCCAGGAAGACGTGCACCAACAGTTTGTCCTCTTTTGAACTCTGGTATGTCCCATAATGTTGTGTTATTGTAATATTTTGAGCTAAACTGTGCTCTTACCTGCTAACTGAACTTCACACTCTGCTCTTACTGGTGCAATTAATGAAGATTGAACACCAGACTGGTCCAATTTAGCCATGAAACCTCCCACAGTAAAATAACAGGTGTTTCAGTTTCATTGTATATATATATATATATATATATATATATATATATATATATATGATTTGGGGGGCCATATCTCTAGTTCTCTGACTCATAGCAATGCAATTTTACACCAAACCACTCTAAATGACAATGTTTACATTTTAGTTATTCAGAAATGAAAAACTGAGATTATTCAGAGATCCTAATAAGTGTTACAAAGTCAGTCAGTACAGAATTAAACCATCTCAGTGAGGCTAGAGCTGCATGTGTTCTGATACGGTAGTAAAGAACAGAGCAGCTCATACAGATAACCACGTCAGCAGGCCTGAGATTACTCAACAGCTCAGAGCTCTTTAATGAGAATCTGAAAAATCAGGTACGCGGTTTGCACGACGCTCTCCAAGCAGCAATGCGCTTCCACTACTCGTCAGCTACATCAGCCTCGTAGCTCCAGGCAAAACTAAAAGCAGCAAACTTCAGACAGGGAAGCTGTCTTGGCTGATCAGCTGCAGGTGGGCTGAGAGGGGGTCTAGTTTATACCGGACTCTTTTTGCTGAACTATTACTTTAACAGATCTTTGGAGCTGGGCTGTGAAATGAGTTTTGCGAGGGCAGTAATTTGTGTTTACGTGCGCCGGCGGTCTGTACATCCCCCCACTACTGATCCTTCTGCGCAGGATGACATCACCAGCAGAGAAAGTCTTTGAGCTCTCCTTACAAACTTCGAGCGGGTCTGATCTCCTCACGCGGTGATAAATCTTAAGAGCGGAATAAAGAACGAGTGGGCCGGCGGGCAGATCCGCCTGGAGCTCAAGGTCAGCAAACATTTCAATAAAATCAACCTAACTCAAACCAAAGACTGTTCATTCAATACCACCCCCACCTCTCCATCACTCTCTATCACTCTCTCCATCACTCTCTATCACTCTCTCTATCACTCTCTTTATCACTCTCTCTCTGTTTCTCACACTCATTCATCTCTCTCCCTCTGTTTCTCACTCATTCATCTCTCTGTTTCTCACACTCATTCATCTCTCTCTCTCCCTCTCTCCCTCTGTTTCTCACACTCATTCAACTCTCTCTCTCCCTCTCTTCCTTTCTGTTTCTCACACTCATTCATCTCTCTCTCTCCCTCTCCCCCTTTCTGTTTCTCACACTCATTCATCTCTCTCCCTCTGTTTCTCACTCATTCATCTCTCTCTCTCCCTCTCTCCCTTTCTGTTTCTCACACTCATTCATCTCTCTCCCTCTGTTTCTCACTCATTCATCTCTCTCTGTTTCTCACACTCATTCATCTCTCTCTCTCCCTCTCTCCCTTTCTGTTTCTCACACTCATTCATCTCTCTCCCTCTGTTTCTCACTCATTCATCTCTCTCTGTTTCTCACACTCATTCATCTCTCTCTCTCCCTCTCTCCCTTTCTGTTTCTCACACTCATTCATCTCGCCCTCTCTCCCTTTCTGTTTCTCACACTCATTCACCTCTCCCTCTCTTCCTTTCTGTTTCTCACACTCATCTCTTTCCCTCTCTGTTTCTCACACTCATTCATCTCTCCCTCTCTTCCTTTCTGTTTCTCACACTCATCTCTTTCCCTCTCTGTTTCTCACACTCATTCATCTCTCTCTCTCTCCCTCTCTTCCTTTGTTTCTCACACTCATTCACCTTTCCCTCTCTTCCTTTCTGTTTCTCACACTCATCTCTTTCCCTCTCTGTTTCTCACACTCATTCATCTCTCTCTCTCTCCCTCTCTCTCCCTCTGTTTCTCACACTCATTCAACTCTCTCTCTCCCTCTCTCCCTTTCTGTTTCTCACACTCATTCATCTCTCTATTTCTCACACTCATTCATCTCTCTCTCTGTTTCTCACACTCATTCATCTCTCTCTCTGTTTCTCACACTCATCTCTCTCCCTCTCTGTTTCTCACACTCATTCATCTCTCTCTCTGTTTCTCACACTCATTTATCTCTCTCTCTCCCTCTCTCCCTTTCTGTTTCTCACACTCATTCATCTCTCTCTGTTTCTCACACTCATTCATCTCTCTCTCTCTGTTTCTCACACTCATTCATCTCTCTCTGTTTCTCACACTCATTCACCTCTCTCTCTCTCTCCCTGTCTTCCTTTCTGTTTCTCACACTCATTCACCTCTCTCTCTCTCTCCCTGTCTTCCTTTCTGTTTCCCACACTCATTTACCTCTCCCTCTCTCCCTCTTCTCCTTTCTGTTTCTCACACTCATTCATCCCTCTCTCTCTCCCTTTCTGTAAATGTAGCTCTTTAGCCTGCCCTGCTTTCTCCCCCTTTATTTTCTCCATGCCTCTCTCTCTTTTCTTACCGCCACTGTCTTTTTACTGTCTCTCTCTCTTTGTTTTCTTAGCTCTACTCTCTTCTTACTGTCTCTTTCTTTTCTTACTCTTTTTCTTCTTACTGCCTGTGTCTTTCTTTTCTTACTCTCTCTCTTTTTATTACCTCTTGCTTTTTATTTTGTTACAGCCTCCCATTCTTTCTTTTCTTACTCTCTCTCTTCTTACTGTCTCTTTTTTTTACAGCCTCTCTCTATTTCTTTTTTTACTCTCTCTCTCTTTCTTCTTACTGCCTCTGTCTTTTTTCTTACTCTATCTTTTTTTACACTCTCTCTCTTTCTTCTTACTGCCTCTGTCTCTTTTCTTACTCTCTCTTTCTTTTCTTACTGCATCTCTCTCTTTTCTTACTGCCTCTCTCTTCCTTTTCTTACCCCATCTTTTTCTTACTGCCCCTCTCTCTTTTCTTACTGCCCCTCTCTCTCTTTTCTTACTGCCCCTTTCTTTCTTTCTTTTTTACCCCATCTCTCACTCTTTTCTTACTGTCCCTCTTTCTTTTTTACCCCATTTCTCTCTTTTCTTACTGCCCCCCTTTCTTTTTTTACCCCATCTCTCTCTCTTTTCTTACTGCCCCTCTCTCGTTCTTTTCTTACCCCATCTCTCTCTCTTTTTTTACTGTCCCTCTTTCTTTTCTTACCCCATCTCTCTCTCTTTTCTTACTGTCCCTCTTTCTTTTCTTACCCCATCTCTCTCTCTTTTCTTACTGTCCCTCTTTCTTTTCTTACCCCATCTCTCTCTCTTTTCTTACTGTCCCTCTTTCTTTTCTTACCCCATCTCTCTCTTTTCTTACTGTCCCTCTTTCTTTTCTTACCTCATCTCTCTTTCTTTACTTAGCACCTCTTTCTCTCTTTTCTTCCTATTTTATTTTGTTTTTTACTGCCTCTCTCTCTCTCTTATTACCTCTCTCTTTTCTTACTGGCTCTCTTTTTCTTTTCTTACAGCCTCTCTTCATCTCTCTCATCCTTGCCTCTCTCTCTTTTTCTCATTTCTGCTCCTCTCTCTCTATCTGCTCATCTCAATCCCCCATCCTTCTCTGTCCTTCACTCATTCCTGCCTCTCTCTTTCTTCTGTTCTTGCTCTCTCTTCCTCCCTCTCTCTCTCTCTCTCTCTCTCTCTCTCTCTGCATTAATGTTCCTGTGCTTCTCTCTTTCTGCTTATAAAATATTTGTTTTGTGTGTAAAGCGATTGTTGGTGTGTGACACTCCTTTGCCCCAACCTGACGGAGAACGCACCACCACGCTCACACGAGACCCCAGAGGTTTCTCCAGCTTTGTGCTGCAGTCATAAGTCTTTATTGAGAGCTCCACAGGGAACAGCAGGGCTCCAAGTAAAGGGCAGGAGAGTCGCTGCGGCAGACGCTAGCAGCTTCCCTCCGGCCAAACAAAGCTCCGTGATTACATTCGGAAAAAAAAACAAGTGATTCTGAATATTCATGTGTGGGAGAAGAACAGGTTGTTCACATGAACGCTGCCACCGGTAGAGAGTGTCTGCTGACTCACTGCATATGTGCTGCCGGAGCTGCCGCTGCTGCTTCTCTCCCACGTTTTCCAGTGACGATACACGACGGCACCGTTTGAGCGAACGCTCCAGCGGGAATAACTTGGGACTGATAAAGAACAACATCTGTTTCATCCTACAGGCAACATCTACAAACACAGAGTTCCAGCCCTAAAGCAAAGATCTTTTACGGGTTCTTTGGGAAAGGTAATGATAACAGACGCACCAATATAGGAACCCTGGGCTGCTGCTGATGCTGATACATGGTTATACACCTGAATTAGGAGTGCAGAGAAATGTAACACTTATTTCTAGAAGGATAAAAAAAAAGCCTTAAAATAAATCAAATAAACAGACTAACCCTGTGTCGCCTAAACAATCAGCTCTTCTGAAGAACAGTAATCAATTATTGAGGATTTATACATTTACATTATTGGTAAAACGTAAGCATCATTCCATTTTTCAAACAAATATCTGCCAGTATAATTCTGACATCATCATGCATCTCTAGAAACATCATCTTAACATTATCACTGTCATGCCATAACAATCACAGTCTATTTATTGTTATGTTTGCACTGTTTTTACTACTATATATAATGCCGCCATGCTGTAAGTGGGGAACCGTCATGGCCCTCTATGCCCTTTCAGAGGGCCTAAAATACTCTTAACACACACACACATGACTGTTCTTCAATTGTTGCCTATTTGCCCTCAGAGTGATGACCCTTCCCCATCTTTACTTCAAAGTAAAATCCTTTCTGGGAGACTCTTATACCCAATCATGTTACTGACCTGTTACTAATTAATCTAATTAGTTGCTACTGTCCCAATATTTATCTTCTGAAAACAGTACAATTTTACAGTTTCAATATTTGCCACTTAATGTACCTAACTCACATTTAGCAGACTTACGATTCCCCACAAAGGGGCCAAAAGCCCCAAAACTGTTTTGTGTATATCACTGAAAGGGAGGAAACTAGAACCCTAGCCAGCCGGATCTCACAAAGGATGTCACAAACTATATCTATCTATCTATCTATATATATATATATATATATATATATGAAGGAAAAAGCCTGAACTGTGCTTAAAGTATGCAAACATCATTCAGGGCTGCTGCCAGAGCCATACATCAATCACAGCTCTGTGATATATCTTCACTGAGAAATGTTCACTCAATCAGAGAAATGATACTTCAGCTAGCCAGCAGAGTTAACTACAAGCAATAAAGCAGCTAGAGTGATATAGAGTGATATAGAGGACTTACTGTTGGACTGCATGGCTGTTCAGTTCACTTCATAGCACAAGGACAAGCTTAATCACATCAAAATGCCCAAGTGTTCACCTGAGGGGTCATCTGAGCTCAATGCAAATCAATTTAGTGGAAACAGAGATGCCTCTACCAACAGCACAGCTTCTGAAATCATATACTACTGAGCTTAATACACAGTTATATATTATAATATTAGAGTTTAGTATACAACTGGGACCTGGCATGGTTGTCCATCCGCACCAGCACCTTGCTAGTCACATCTTAGATCATGTCCATCACTGCTGTTTCTTATTTTCCTGACTGTTCTCCATCACTCTTCTTTCCCAATTCCACCTCTCTATTTCCCCCTCTTTCCTCCTCTCCCATTCATCTCCTGCCCCCTCCTGTCACCTTTTCTCGCTTCTCCTGGCATCACCCACACCTCACTGCAGACATGCCTCAACCCACGGCTGCTCGAGTCACGACACCAGATTCTAACCAGTTCTTCTGAAGCTCATCCTTTACAGCAGTGTAGCATTGAACTGGATACAAACGGGATATATTCTAGGAATGGACATCAAAGCACTTGTAATGGGTCTCTCTGGACAAAAGCATCGCTGTAAATGTAAACCTAACATAAGATATCTGTTTCAGATGCTTCACAATGTGAAGAACGTGAGTTGGAATTGTTCTGTTTGGGTTCAGATTTTTAAAAAGTTGACATCTGTGTGATGAAAGTCAAGTCAATGTTGACTAATTGCTGATCAACATCAAGCAAAAAACCACAGGAGATGAAAACGCTTTGCAAGAAGTGACCTGACGCCAAGAAAAGAAATGACAGAGAAGAGAACCAAGAGGAGAACAGGCTAGAACATTAATGATAGTTTATAGAGTGCTTGGCTCCAACCTACACTGGCAAACACGCCTATATATTCCATTTTACGGCCTTCCACATGGGTTCCCCGTCATACTGGGCATGCTCCTGAGCAGACTGAGTAGTTGTAAAACGGAAGATTAACCAGAGTTCCTGCTGACTGTAGTAAAGCTGACCATGCCTATAACTGACCATTTGTCTAACAGACCTAAATCAACAGATGTGGTCTGGTGAGTTAACCCTAAGGAGAAGTTCAACTGAGGTAGTACATACACCAGTCTTCAGGAAACCTGAAATATGAACCCCAGAACCTGGGAAAATCTGTCTGTGCTGGAGGTGCTTGGAATCATAGGGAGTCATGCTCCCTCTACAACCACAACAGATAACACCATTCAACATCTGATCTTTAAAGTTCTGTAGATCAGCAGAGGAAGGCTAGAATGAAGCCAAACTGGTAGCGCTTCAGGAAACCAGATATTCAGAGCCTGGAACCGCCAAGCTCCTCATCTGTTGTCTTCTCTGAGGCATCCATCTTGTAGGTGTTGTAATCGCATGATCAGTGGTTAGTTGACACTAAGGCTCTGTCTCAAATCCTAGTGAGGGTCTACATAGACAGCATTTTACTTCATAGCTTGCGACTTTCCCGACATGCAGGCTGTCCCAATTCTTAGATATCTTAAACATGCTGTCTACTGAGGCACCTTATTTTGGCTGTATTGTAAGGTAGCACAGAACAAAGGTATTATTAGTATTCACATTCATTACTCAGGTAGAAGTACACATACTAGGGTTTAAAAATACTTCTGTAGAAGATAAAGTATCAACTGAAGCTTTCTACTCCAGTAAAAGTGTAAAAGTATTGTTTTCAAAACGACTTAAAGTATAAAAGTAAAAGTAACGTAAGGAAAAAAATGCCATTTAGGATGAAAGCTTAGGCCGCACCACAGGGGTCTATAGTGTACTAGCCCACCTCCCCAAAAACCCCATTCTTCTAAAAGCCATAGTGACTATAATGTTATATTAAAATGTTAATGTTGATAAGTTTGGGATGCACTAGGCTTCCTGTTTCAGCCACATATACGCCCATTGAACATAAATGTAGTTTAGTACAATGTAAACATATTAAAAAAGCATATCTGTTACTACTGAGCATTAACATGTGTTTCATAGAGCAGAAGATATGATGACTAGTTTTCTATAAGAATTGTAATGGAGTTAAACTTCAAAGACATGTTATCAATAATCTTTACTGGAATGTAAATGTGCATGAATGAAAACAAACTGAAATGAAATAGAAGTAACGAGACTATGTTTAAAATGTAAGAAGTAGAAAGTACAGATAATGGAGTGTAAATGTAAGGAGTAGAAAGTACTGATAATGGAGTGCAAATGTAAGTAGGAGAAAGTACAGGTAATGGAGTCTAAATGTAAGAAGTAGAAAGTACTGATAATAGAGTGTAAATGTAAGGAATAGAAAGTACTGATAATGGAGTGTAAATGTAAGGAGTAGAAAGTACAGATAATAGAGTGTAAATGTAAGGAGTAGAAAGTACTGATAATGGAGTGTAAATGTAAGGAATAGAAAGTACTGATAATGGAGTGTAAATGTAAGGAGTAGAAAGTACAGATAATAGAGTGTAAATGTAAGGAGTAGAAAGTACAGATAATAGAGTGTAAATGTAAGGAGTAGAAAGTACTGATAATGGAGTGTAAATGTAAGGAGTAGAAAGTACTGATAATGGAGTGTAAATGTAAGGAGTAGAAAGTACTGATAATGGAGTGTAAATGTAAGGAGTAGAAAGTACTGATAATGGAGTGTAAATGTAAAGAATGGCACTGAATGGTTTATCGGCTGCTAAGGCAATCTCTTGATGCAACGCAGGCAATACCTTATCCAACATGGTGGACAAAAGCGAAGCTACGAGTGGAGAAGTAATTGTAAATGTAGGTTACTTCGGTTCTCTCTGGTGTTTTAATCTGTTTCTTGCCATAAAACCACACAGAACAGCATTTTATTAGCAACACTGCAGCTACTCTCTGACCATTTTGCAGTTTTATACCCGAGGGATTAGCATTCATGCTAGTGGAATTTTAAACTTCAGTCTATTGTTTTGGATAGCCGGCTGGCAGCTTAACCAGGTAGCCAGTAGCTAACCTAAGCTGAAACACCAGTCGTGTGTAGTGGGCGGAACATCTCATGACAAGTCTCTCTAACTAGAGCATCTCAATGATCTGTCTTATGCTGAGAGATGTCGGATAGAGCCTGCCGACATAGATAGTGACTGCTTAGGCAGCTCACTAGGTTTTGAGACAGACCCTAGGTGCCATCTCCGAACAGTAAAGTCAACTAGTGGACTAGTCTGTGCAAGGCCTAGTTTCTCTAGTGGCTTTATGTACTTATACAAAACATCTTAAACACTTCATGAAGGACAAAAACAAATGGTCCCAACGTGCAACAGTATTGCATTAATATACAATGATTTTTGTACAGTGCTGCGCAAAAGTCAGATACTGCCTTTCTTTATTTAACGTCCAGTCACTACGGCCATTAATTCCAAGCGATTAATTTCTCCAGGAGATATGTCTTCAGACATTAGACGATAAGATCATCAGCTTGCTTCAGAAAGAGTCAAGTCCAGGAGTTTCCAAAGCTAGTTCACTAAAGGATTGAAAGCCAGAGACTTTTACCCATCACCTGGTAGACCTGGTAGACCACCAAACCTCTCTGAAAGAGTGAAGAACATCCCAGCTCTACTTCTGCTTTAGACCCACAGGTGTTTCTGTCCATCCTTCCACTGTGAGAAGACACCTCAACACTATGGGGTCTGAACGGATGTGTAGCTGTTCAAGAAGCTCCTCAATGAGAGTCCAGAGTCCAGAACCTTATCATCACCCAACGTGTTTGGGGTTATTTAGATGGTGAGAAGCAGAAAACCAGCTAAACCAACTTCTAAACTTGGACTTTGGAGGTGAGTCTGAGAAACTGAAAGTGAGTCTCCTGAAAAGAGTGGACGATGTAATAAAGGTGTGGACAACAAAACATATAAGGTTGCTGTCCAATGAAAAACAAGTGTCTCCGAAATGTCAACTTTACACGAGAGGCCGAAAACAGTCTTCAATTTGAATGTAAGTCAATGGAACCAGAATTTTTTCCATGTTATTTTGGAGCGTTTCTATTGGTCCATTCATCATAGAATTTTCAGACAGTGTGAACAGCAGCTGTCGTGTTTGAATGATGTGGAAAAATAAAAATGGACAAAAATGGAGACATGTTTTTCTTTGGACAGCGATGATATGCAATATTGAGTTGTTGAGGCTTCTGAGCAAGTCTGTGCAAGAAACATCTGCTTTTCTTGAAGAAAGATGAATAACTTAACGACTTTATGGCTGTTTTGACTGGGAATTAAATAAATGAAGGGTGGTCTCTGACTTCTGGGCAGTACTGTAGATGGTCTATATATGGTCTATGTGTGTGGCAGCTTGCAGTGTGTGTGGTGTCTCTCAGTGTGTAGGAGTCAGAAGCTGTTCCCAGTAGGTTCATACTCCATCATTACAGCAGTAAATAAGGGGTCCCAGTCCCAGTCCAGCCCCCTGATCTGCGTGTCTATGTATGTGTGTGTGTGGTGTCCTTTTCCCCAAGCTCCACTTCTCGCTGCCGGGAGTTGCCATGGCAGCCGATATCCTCTGGCTCGCTCTGCTTGGCCCATTGTTCACCATCCCTGCAATCTTTTGCTTTTACCTTCTATTTATGCTGACACCAGAGATCCGCATCCGCCGCCTCGTTTTCCAGCCCTTATACCCGCCAGACGGAGGAGAGTGCGCCACAAAGTTATTATCAGCCTGCTATTTCTCCTACTCCTACATCTAGTTCTAATGGGAACTTCTCCTTATTGAGATCCTTAAAGTCGTGAGACACTCCATGCCGCTACCCACACTCTTTCGCCCCCCACGCCTTTTCTTTCTTCTCTGTCAGGCATAAAATATGAATTTGAACCGTCTGTGGGAAAGACGGGGGCTTCCTCGCTGTTCCCTGTGATGCTGCTTTGTTAATGTGGCATAAACACCAGCATCAACTTCCTCTTGGAAGTTCTTTGAGCTCAAGTTGGGAAAACTGGTTGTGCTTGGACTTATTATTCCATGCAACTCCATTCTGTTCATAAAATGGTTTACACAAAAGGCTGAAAGCAGCTTTCCAGAAATGTAGCATTCTTATGAGCATCCTTTAGATAGTGGAAAAACCCCCTACGAGGGAACAAGACTAAGAAGGGATACAAATCATTGGGATCAGAAAACTGGTCCATGAGATGAATCAGTGAAGACTAGTCGATACAGAGAATAGAGCATAGGTTTTGGGTTAGTTTTCCAGGGATTAGGCCTAGTCCTGGTTTATACTTGTCTTTCAATGGAAAATCTACATTCCCATCATTGTGAAGTCCATGACCAGGCTTAATCCGAAATGTCCAAATGTGTTACTTGACTTATTTATTTTAAGGCAGGCACAATGCTAAAACACATCTAGGATAAGTTGGAATGACTAAGATCTACAGTGCACCCTCAGAACAACCTGGATTTTTGAGGGTCTACTAAACACCTTTGGGATTGGTTGGAGTGATAAACATCCACTGAACACCTCTCATCTTTAGGGTGAGATAGAGTGATGAAGTTCTACTAAACATCCTTGAGTTGGACTGATAAAGCTCTACTGAACACGTTCGCAATGAGTTGGAATAATGAAGCCTTACTGAACATCACTTGGATGAGCTGAAGTAATAAAGCTCTACTGAAGACCTCTTGGAAGAGTTAGAGTCATGAAACTCTACTGAATACCTCTGGGATGAGTTGGAGTCATGAACCTCTACTGAACATCTTTGGGATGAGATGGAGTGATTAAGCTCTACTGAACACCTTAGCAATGAGTTGGAATAATGAAGCCTTACTGAACATCACTTGGATAAGTTGAAGCAATACAGTTCTACTGAAGACCTTTGGAATGAGTTGAGGCGATACAACTCTACTGAACTCTTTGGGATTACTAGGACTGATGAAGCTCTACTGAACACCTTTGGAATGAGTTGAGGTGATAAATCTTTACTGAACATCTCTGGGATTACTTGGACTGATGAAGCTCTGCTGAACAACTTTGGAATGAGTTGGAGCAAACAAGCTCAATTGAAAACCTTTGGGATAAGAAGATGGAGTGATCAAGCTCAGTCGAACGCCACTGGAAAGATGAAGCTCCATTAAAGACCTTTTGATGAACTGAAGTAGCAAACTGGGACAAGCTGGTATGATGAAGCTCAACTAAATGCTTCTGGGATTACACTGAAATTACGTGGAACTGCTAAATTTTAGTAAACACCTTTAAGATGAGTTAGAGGCTGTTTGTAATCCAATTTAATGGTTC
The DNA here is from genome assembly GCA_021613375.1 of Megaleporinus macrocephalus. Lineage (NCBI taxonomy): Eukaryota > Metazoa > Chordata > Actinopteri > Characiformes > Anostomidae > Megaleporinus > Megaleporinus macrocephalus. The sequence continues at coordinate 7,900,572 of CM038709.1, forward strand.
AACCTCCAAACCTGACTGCACATTCTAACATCTAGTAAAAAATGTTTTTTCCTCTAGTAAAGAACAAAGGAGCCCTCCTACCTATTACACGATAGCCTTAATTTTGGTTGACCAACGTTTGGGCATTTTAGCGTATGAGAACAAGCCGAAGTTCAACATGAGAGGAACACAGCTTATAGAAAATGTTATAGGAGTTCAAGAAATTTCATGAACGAGGCTCCAGACTGATGATTAGTGAGATGTGTTTCTGGTTCCTACCTGCTGTAACAGCATGGCCTGAAGGCAAGTCTCCGTTAAAGCCGTTCTCTTTGGCGTATGAAGCGGCAGAGCCAGCATGGGCGCCGCCGGGCTGGCACGCCCTGTAGGAGAAGCCGTTTTCTCCATGACCAACCGGGCTGGCTGAACCCTGGGCTCCAGGCGAAGCCCACTGGGGGGCGCTGTCTTCAGGCTGCCGACCGTCTGCCATCAGAACCGGACGAGGGAGAAGGTAACTCCTTACTGTTGAGAAACACAAACAAAGACAGGGAAACATTAGTCCATAGCAGGTCTGGACGCTGGGATAGCATTACTGCAACATCTTGACTGAGAGTATTATTACTGCTATTGACTTCACTGTTTAACTGCAAGCAGGATCAGTATGTGGGCTCATACTTCAATTCCACATATTCTACCTCAACTACATTTCTTTGTAGTTAAAGAGTCTTTTTGCCAGCGCTGCAGCAGCACACAGTTCAGCGCCACCATGTGGCCAACATGTGTCATTTTATTTATTTAGATTTAAAAATATATACATTCATATTCTCTGCAGCCGAACTAACTTACTTTCTTTACTTGATAATTTAATTTTACTCTTCCTGAGGTAATGACTGTCCTCCCGTCTGTTGAAAGCTGTTGGAGGACTGACCATCAGGGCCCCCTCCCCACCCATCACCAGCCAGCTCACCTGTCCATTAGTTTCAACTGCTACACCCTCAGTTACATCACTGTGCCATCCAGATGCACCAGCATTGAGAGAGGATGGGACTGTTTCAGCCCCACCCACTTTACATAAAGACTAAGTCAGAGACTGCCTCAGTCAAAGACTGCCTCAGTCAAAGACTGCCTCTACTTGTGCAGCTTCTAAAGCTTTACCATCCAGATTTCAAACAGAGACTCTTTTCTTTGGTGTTTAGTTTATTAAACTGTAATTACTGCTTGACCAAAGGAGGATGGGTCTCTCCGTGTGAGTCTGGTTCCTCCCAAGGTTTCTTCCTCCAGTCTGAGGGAGGTGTTCTTGACACTGTTGCCTCTGGCTTGCTCACTGGGGGGTATATGTTGTAACTGTCTGTTTTCAAAACTCGTAAAGCTGCTTTGAGACAACATCGTTGTAAAAAGCGCTACACAAATAAACTGAACTTGACTCTATACATCACCGTTAAAACTTTCTATTAAAACATGACCAACTAGCAATTCAGATCACACAAACATATTCAAGAGGCACCGAGTTGTTTGAGATGTTGCCTGATTTACGAGTGCAGCTTAGGCAAATCCAATCAGTCACTAAGCAGCAGACAGACTGGAGGTGAAGGAGTTTGATCTGTGCTAATCTGAGGAGATGAGGAGCACTGATAGAAGTGTCAGATACGATCTGAGGTAGCGGGAAGATTAAACGGTGCGAGCGAGGAGGCCGAGCGGAGCAAGAACGATATTAGAGCGACATCGGTGTTCTGATTTTAGATCCATTACTTAACCAGATAGAGCAGCGCTCACTAATGGGCGGACCGCGGTCCGGGTCCGGACCCAGACATTGTCCAATGCGGACCCAAACAGTGTTTGACAGAGTTTATTTTAAGCAGCGAAATGTTTCTTGTCTTTACGGTATATGGGCTTTGCAGCTCAGTAAACTCACTGACCAATCGCGTGCGTTGTAAGATCACCAAAGGCTCTCCTCAGCCAATCAGATCTGTGCAGATTCAGGCTAAAAACCTTAGGAGGAACCAAGACTCATAAGGGGACAGTATTTACAGTTTAATGTACTAAATATTAAGGAAAGGAGTCTCTGTTTGAAATCTGGATGACAAAGCTTTAGAAGCTGCACAGATAGAGACAGTCTCTGACTCTGAAGTCTTTATGTAAAGTGGGTGGAGCTAAAACAGTCTCATCAATGCAGGTACCTCTGGATGGGACAGTGATGTAACTGAGGGTGTAGCAGTTGACACAAATGGACAGAAGATCTGGCGGGTGATGGTGGGGAGGAGGCCCTGATGGTCAGTCGTTCAACAGACAGGAGGACAGTCATTACAGGCGGGGTACGAAGCGAGAAGCAGCAGTCGGAGAAAGACTCATTCAGACGGCGTGCTTAAAAGAGGAATCTCGGCAGCGAAAAACGACTTTTCAACCAGGAATGGACCGAGACATGTTTATTCTTCCCACAGACAGCTCCAAATCATCATCTCATATGTTCTGAGAGCGTGGAGAATTAAACATAGTCACGTATATCTCTTACGTGTGTTAGAATGGCCCTGACACCAATTCAGCCCAGGTTTAAAGTCCTAGCTGGACAACCAAGAGCTCACTTCTCTCACTGAACAAGAGAAAGTCTGAGAGAAGAAAAGAAGAGAGAGATAAACTGTTAAGATGTTAAATCGAGTTAACAAGAAGCAGCGAAAGCATTCTTTTTTTTAATCCAGCCCTTGTGTTTACTTCAAGTGAGAGGAAAAACATTTATTAGAAGTTTATAAATAATGATTCAGTTCAGTATTTAAACAGTAAATATACTGAATTATACTGAACAGTATGTGTGATGTGTTGGTGTTTCAGTAGCTGATGGTATAAGATGCTGATACTAGACTACTTCAGTAAACAGGATACACCACTGAATCAGAACACACGTTAGAGATGATGATGGTCCAGACCTTGTCCTGAAGAAATTTCCACCAACTGGATCTTACTGAACTCTAATTAAATACCCCTGAGATAGAGGGACAGAGAGATAGAGCGAGAGAGAGAGAGAGAGAGAGAGGAGAGAGAGGTTTTCATTCTCATTGCCCTGCTTTGCGCTAACGACACACTTGACTAATCCTGTGCATGTGTGTAGCAGGAGGCTCAGCGAAGCCTCCTGGACTCGGGGCTTTCTCGAGGGAATTCGAGCTGAGTCAGCGTTCTTCCCAACCGTGCTGAACCGTGAAGGATTCCCATGAAATGCTTTTACACTGATTACTTCACTGTGAGAAAACAAATGAGGTGCTGTGCTGGGCAGGAGTGACTAAATGCATCATAACATTATTAGATGATATGTAAGTGTGCATTAATAAATCTAATGAACCCAGAGCTCTGGAAGCACTGCTACTCTATTCTACCTGAACCGAGCCTATAGCGGGTCCCAACATAATACTGTTTTTGGGCCGAGCTTGGGCCAACGCTTGGTCTTATTTTCTACTGAGTGATGGTTTTTATTTATATCTAGTTCACACTACACCACTTCAGCCTGATGTTCAGTCGCCCACTGTTTTTTGCAGGGGTGTAGGAGTGTGACTTTCACTTTGCTAATATGAATCAAAGCCCATCCTGTCCCCTAAATATTACCTATAAGCTGATTCCACTGTAGGTAAGGTAGTAAATCACTGTATGTATAGTGACGTAGAACAACATTTGTGAAATTACAGTAAATTATTAATAAATAAACAAAATACAACATTATCTGTACGTCAGTTTATTATTAGATAAATACAATTAAAGACCACTTTATAAATTAAACTAGATACTCCACATAAAAACTTTTAAACTATACATACAATATCTGGATTATATATATATATATATATATATATATATATATATATATATATATATATATATATATATATATACATAACCAATAAATATTATTTTCTTTGGAGCATAATACTGAAATGAAATGACAAAAAATGTATGTTAAGGTTTCCTGACTAGACAAGACTAACATTAATGTTAGACAGTAAGGCTGTGTCCCAAACAGCACCCTCTGGAACATAGCAGTCTGCAGCAGGGGCGATTGTAGGCTTAGAAGTCATTTCGGACCATCAATCCAAAATCAGTGTTGGGGAACAACACAGATTTTTGGTCCCCCCCCATCCCCCCTGGTTCCTACGCCAATGTTTTTTTGTAGATCGCCCACAAGAACCTCTGCTCGGAGGAGAATCCGCGGCCACTCAGCGCTCGCTCAGTCGTGTAGTTTGAACTGCTGAAAGGCGCTCGCCGAATGGTCGTGGACTAATCGAAGATGCCCAGCAAACGTCTAGCACATTTAATATCTAGGCCAGTCACCGATTTTTTTTTGTAGATCGCCAACAAGAACCTCTGCTCGGAGGAGAATCGGCGACTACTCGGCGCTCGTTCAGTCGTGTAGTGTGAACTGCTGAAAGACGCTCGCCAAGGCGTCGCTGAATGGTCGCAGTCTAATCACAGACACCCAGTAAGCGTCTAGCACAATCAATATCTAGGCCAGTCGGCGACTGTGAGTCAACAGCAGCGTCTAATTACACCCAATGGGATTGCGTAGAAAGAGAGCCACGTCACCGTTGACGCAAGTCAAGGAGGAGTACACAACAGTAAACAATGCCTGCAACAATGGTTCTCGATGTCTACTGCTAACCACTACACCACCATGCCACCTACACCACAACAAACCCTTACAAAAAAGAAGTGTATTCAAGTGTATCATTAGTTTACTTCTTTTAAACTAAAAGGAAGTGATGATGCTTTCAGTTTACTTTTTATGTACTTCTCAGTAATATACTAAACACAGTTATACTTAAGTATGCTTGGGTTGTACTGACAAGTATAGAACAGTATATTTGGCCTTTACCTGTACTTAATCTTTTGATTGAGATAGTAGAAGTAAGTATTCTTGCTCTGCACAAAAACACATCCAGTAGGATATTGATTTAAAATTTGATTTATAAAGATTTATAAAGATACAGATATGTTTCTTAATCTGAGTGTGTCTTGTTTATTTTACGTGTGTCCACTGGTGAGTAAGTAAACGTTGTTAAAATTCTATTTTAAGTAGAAAAACACTCTTAAACCTAGTCATATACTTTAAAGTACAACAACAATATAAGCAGTACATTATAAGTATTATGTTAGTTCACTTAAAGAAAACTTACAAGCTAGTAAACTAACAGTAAAGCCTTAAGTTTACTTTTAGTGTAGTTGCAGTACAAAAGCTGTAAACTAGTTTTATACTTGGTTTACTATTCTTACACTTAGTGTACTTAAAAGTATACTTTTAAAAACTAGAAAGTGGGCCAATTTAGTCCCAAGAAGTATTAAAATAGTACATATACAAGTGTACTACTAGTACAATCACATTAGTATAGTAACTGCATAAAGTATACTTAATAAAATGAACTTTAAGTATACTTATTTTCTGTAAGGGTAACCAAAAAATAATACTTTGATTATTGTTAACCAGACAGAAATGAACCTTTTTGTTTGTGTATTATTTACATACTTGACTGAACTGGTTTTATAACTTTTAAACAATTTCTTGCCTCCAGAACATCACACACGTTGAAGATGCTACACTCACAACATGGATTATGTTGTTTTATGGAGCTGAATGTCATAATGGATGCTTGTTATCAATGAACAGCACCAACAAACACTAAACAAAACCAATAGCACCTGGTACCACCAACGCAGGTGAAACAGCAGACATGTCACCCAGCACTGTGGCATAAAACCACCAGAACCAGACACAGTTCCTGTGAAAGGCCAGTTAATGAACCAGCGAGAGGAGTTTTAATGCTTTTTCACCACATTAGTACTCCACTCGGGTCCTGATATTAGTCCAGGGTGTGTTTCTGCTCTACACTCCTTCTTTTCTGCTTTTGATTCCTTTTCCACGTCCCATTAGTCCAGTCCAGCATGATCATTACTGCAGGCTGAGTGTCACTAATAGCTCTGCGCCATCACTCCCACTTGCCCTCAGCCTGACTGATATACAGCCGGAGAAGAACATGCGAGCGTTTACCTTCAGTAAATAAGCACCATTAGAGAGTCGAGAGTGGACGAGCGGAGGAGGATCAGCACCTGCAATTAATAAACACTGCCTTTAGATTCGCACTTCTCTTGTGCCTTTCAGAAAGCTGCACCGAGCGACGCGAGCAGCTGGAGTCCATACAGTCTCATCTGGCACGTTCTAAGCCTGAATACTCACCCCACTCTCTCTCTCCCTCTCTCTCCCTCTCTCTCTCTCTCTCTCTCTCTCTCTCTTCCATTTCACTCTATATGTAGGGTTCAGTAAAACTTTGATTGATTTGTATGCAGCTGATTCACAACAAGCCACACAGACCTGCTCTGACGAGTGTTTGAGGATGAATTATGCATAAAATCTTCACACCTGTGAGATCCTGGAGTTTCTAGAAACTATAGAGAGCAGCTGCACTGAAAGTCTGGCCAAATAAAATAAATAAGCAGCTTATTAATATTAGGGGATTCTTAGCATACTAAGCTATACAGCTTCCAGGTTTGGAGCGCTGGCTTGTAAGAAAACGTCTGGAGCAGATCAGTCTCACGTACCGGTTAGCATTACTCAGCTTATAAAGTCAACACACTGCCTCATTCAGAATCATTACACTGCTAAACAGTTGTTGGATGTTTGCATATATACTACATTTAAAAGCTGTCAGCAGATTGTTATTGTTTAGAAATGGCTGGTTATAACAGTATTAATAGAGTAAGTAGTGCTTTTACATACATCAGTGTGTTTGTTTAACACTTTCCAAGCTTCTCCTTCTACAAACAACCCAGTATTATTTACAGTTCTCATCTAATACCTGCTTTGACAGCTCAGTACTTCATTAAGCTAAATCATATAGATATTTAGGTGGCGCAGTGTTTGAGTTGGTGATCTCCGGGTACTCCGATTTCTTCCCACAGTTCAAAGACATGCATGTTAGTTTTGCCCATATACATATATTTTCATGCAATTCACAAACAATATTGTCCATTTCACAATTAATGTAAGTGTATCAGATGATTTTTAAAGAGTAAAAATGTTTGTATTAAAGTCTATTTTTTATATAGAGGCTTATTTTGCATATAGTTCTATTATCAGTAATTCTCAGTCCTCTGTCTAAATCTCCTGGTACGGCCACCAATCCAAGTTAAGGATGTTATTGAACTAATTGGTTGTTAGGAAACTCTTGATCAATTGTGATGAACAGCTGAAAAACATTCTACTAATAAGTGAGCATAAAAGGGAACAACATTCTAGGTTAGTTTAGTATCTAAAGATCAGCAGTTGATGGTTTGCTGACCGACTCACAATGACCAGAAATAAACAACTTTCTTTAGAGACAAATGATTATTTTATCGTGGGTGTATATAAATGGCAACTTTATTTTATATATAAATGGCAACTATAAATGAATGGATCCAGATGTTTTTCCAAGTGATTTTGGAACATTTTTATTGGTCCATTCATCATAAATTTTTTTTATAAAAAATAGCAGCCATTGTGTACTAATGAAAAATAAAAATTGACAAAAATGGAGATGATATATGATGATATAAATATAAATATATATACACCCTCCAAAGAAAAATATGTATTTTCATTTTTGTCAATTTTCTTTCTCCCATATGACTTAAATGCAGTTGCTGTCCTTTACATTGTGTGAAAACTTTAAGATAAATGGGTTTAGATAAATGAGACCAGTAGAAATGCTCAAAAAAAATTATTTTTTTTTCCACTTCTTTAAACGTTCGTTACTTTGACTCACACTGAAAGTACAGACCTCCTGTACAGTTCACATTTTGGAGATACTCATTTTTCTTTTAACAGCAAGATAATACAGTTCATTGAAATTCTGTCCCAATTCAGTTGATTTGGTTTTCATTTAAAAGACAAAAACACTTAAAAAAGCTTAAATTGCTTTCTTTCTTTTTTTTCTCTTACAATGCGCATGTACAACAACTCCAAATAATCAAAGCTGGTGAGAAACCTCCTTCTTTATCTTTTCAGAGACTGAATTACACACTTTCTCTCACTGTGTCTCTTTGCGTCCCCTTCCTCAGTGTCTCTCTGTTGGCTTGGACGTGTTACAGTCTTTTAAGTGGAGTTGCGTAAGCCTGCGTGCCGCCCGGGACGTCTCTGATATCTTAATTGCTTCCTGTGTTGCTGAGCGGAGGGGGTATCAGACGCGTTGATACCAGCAGATCCGCACCACAATAGAGGCTCTGATTAGTGGACAGTCTCCATCACTCCATCTCTCTCTCTCTCTCTCTCTCTCTCTCTGACCACTGTCGTGCTTCTAGCATTTACAAAACATTTACATATGACTGGTTATATTAGACACCAGCGCCACCAGTGCTGCCAGACCACCAAAGTGCTAACCCACTTGGTACTCAAACAACAGCTGAGCAAGACACATATCATAGCTGTCCAATGAAAAACAAGCAATTACAAGTTTACAGGAGAGGACAAACTCTGTCTTAACTTTCAATGTAAGTCAATGGAACCAGAAAATTTTCCAACCTATTTCGGAGCGTTTCCACTGGTCCATTCGTTATGAAACTTTCACAAGATATAAAGAACATCTGTTGTGTTTAAATACAAATATAGATAATACAAAAATAAAGAGGCATGTTTTTATTGGACAGTGACAATATAGTGGAAAATTTTGAATTTTGCTCAATTTTTTAAAAAGAAAACATTTAATGACATTTCAAAACATACTGTTTACTCAGTGGCAAATATAATAATAATAATAATAACAATAATAATAATAATAATAATAATAAATGATGTACAACTATATAATAATAACATTTACAGTGCAATGTAGTTGTTTGCTTACTCAATGAAGCCAATTGACCCACTAGTATCTAACATTAAAGGTGCAGTGTGTAAGATCTAGTGACATCTAGTGGTGAGGTAGCAGATTGCTACCAACTGAATACCCCTCTTTCAAACCTCCCTTTCCAAGTGTGTAGTAGAACCTTCTGGCTATCTGGTTACTTGTGTTGTTAGCTATGCTCTTGGCCGTGTTCTAGCTAAAGCTATCAAACAACAAACTGTATATAGACTGGTACGCCAGCTAACTTGTCCAGCAGAAAACAGGCAGCTGTGCCATCACTCTGAAAGCATTTGTCCTTTATCAGCGTTTTCTATCTGTCACTCCTGCTGATTTCGTTTCGCTTCCTTATGTTTCTCTTCTCTTAGTGCTAAATAACAAGTATTATTCCTCACTGGTCAACAATTCGGTTCTCTTAAAGCACAAAGTAGCTAGCTAGCACAGACAGCAACCACTGATTCTTTCTGTAGCCTCCAGCAGGGGGCACCAAATTCAAGCCGCTGCTCTGAGGTAAAAACAGACAGTGTGTGGTTTGTCCTTTTTGGGCTACTGTAGAAACATGGCGGTGGCAGCTACTATTAGAAGACAACTTAGGAAGAGCTCATCGTAAGCTAACCTTTTACCATGTTTTTCAATGCTCAAAACCCCCACAGGACCACCACAGAGCAGGTACTATTAGGGAGGTATGTATGTTAAACACATTAACACACCACCACGTCAGTGTCTCTGCAGTGCTGCGAATGATCCACCCCCCCAAATAATACCTGCTCTGTGGGGGTCCTGACCACTGAAGAACAGGAAAGAAGGGTTTTTCGATTGTGGATCTCTGAATGAAGCATAACACAGTACAGCCAATCAGAACATAGATCTTTTGCATCAGCTTTAAAGGCATGGTAACAGAAAAAAGTCTGGTCAACTTATATATAAAAATTACGTTAATATGAAATTGACAATTTTGTAAATTTTCTCCATATGAAACAGTGCAGGGAATGATGGGGGGGTATATTCCTGAGAAATATTCTTTAAATTAATAACAAAACATTTAACTTAAATATTCATTACACCTCTCTCTCTCTGTGAGCTCTCCAGCTTTCCTCCCACCCACGACGGACATTCGTGACTGCCTCTAGTCGATTACAGGAGAAGGTTGGGTCTAATTGGTTGTCCTACATTCTTAATGAGGAACTTCAGTGTAAACACAGTTACTGCAAATACCATTCAGCGTAAGAGGAGTTACTGCCCGAGTTACAAAGTTAATCTAGGGCTGAACTGGACCTGAGGGTTTAGGAGTTTAAACATCATTCCCACATCTGGGGCAAGATAATAACTCTGAAAGTAAATGTATATGACTTCCGGGAAGCCAAAATCAAGTGCTGTTACAGAAGAACCACTTGTGGTTCCTGATATAGGAGGTTTAAGAAATACTTTAGTTCTTTCAATAAAATGAGCCTATTTATTAAAATTTAAAAAATGGTTCAAATGCTGCTTACTAATTTTGCTGTATACAGGGTGAGGAAAATGTCTCATGAGAACTTTTTATTCCAGAAAAAAAAGAAAAAAAAGGCGTATCCGAACACCCCAGCAAGTAACGAGTGAGGGGTTTATCTTTTAGGCTATTCTAAACACAGAACGTTGCAACAACAAACGATATGGTCAGTGTGCTGTTCCTGGGGCTGGACACAGATCTGAAAGCCCAGTTCAGCACCAGGGACAGCACACAGAACATGTTGTTCAATGTGTTTGTTGTTCAGTGTGTTTATCTGTGTTGATAACATTTAAACCACAAGAGATATTATTGCAAATCTGATTACATCAATTGATTTCTGAGACAATTCTGGTCTCCTTTGATCTGCTACAAGACCACCTTCCCATTGGAAAAACTTGCCCTTGATTTAATACGGTGACCATGTTTGGGACATGATAGACCATGTTTACCTACAAGATAGACCCCCTCACCCGTTACTGGCTGGGGTATTTAGATATGTTATTTCCCTTTCCTTTCTGAAAAAAAATTCTAATAGTTTAAACGCAGAAGCTGCCGTTAGCATTGTGAAACCAGGAAATTCTGTTTTCATTGACTAACAATGAAAATATATACTTTATACTTTATTTTAACTTAGGATATGTATGCATATGAAATTATATATATATGATGGATATGAATGGTGGATTTCAACTATACACCGTCGCCTCTGGCTTACTCTAGGGGGGCTTGGACCTGGATACCCTTTCTAATGTTTTGCTATGCATGGACTCTTTTCTTAACCATCCTTCTCTTTGATTCCTCAAATCTGATTGCATCAATCGATTTCGAGACAATTCTGGTCTTCTTTGATCTGCTACATGACCACCTTCCCATTGGAAAAACCTGCCCTTAATCCAATATGGTGGACATGTTTGGGACATAGCCTAAAAGATAGACCCCCTCACCCGTTACTGGCTCTCTTAACCATCCTTCTCTTTGATTCTTTTTTTCATAAACTGCTTTTCTGTAAAGCTGCTTTGAGACAACACTGATTGTAAAAAGCTCCATATAAATAAACGATTGATTGATAGATAGATTGATTGATTGAGTTCTATTGGTCCATTCATCATAAATGGTAGCTGTCTTATTCCAAGGCAAATACATATTTTTCATTGGTCAGCGTTGATATATAATATCATATTGTTTGTAGAGTGAGGAAAGCTATGTGATGCCCTGAGGTAACATTGTGCAGTAGAGCACTACAGAACCTTCTAAAGAATGTTCTAGTAACTTGGCACGTTAGTGAAGAACTAATGTAAAGAACCTCCTCAAAATGTAAACATGGCCAAGTCAAGAACTACTCCAGGGCCCTCGTGTTTAAACCCTGAAGTCATCCTGAGCGTCTAGCTTCCCTCCTCAACCCTCCAGTGTTATATTATTCATATATCCTGTTTCTGATGTTCTGGTTAAACACCTGCTGTGTGAAACTCCACCGGTCAAATCAAAAGACCTCCGCACTCCTCTCTCTTCAGGGACGGCCCCCCTCCCAGGAGCCCACTGTGGAGAATTTGAATTCGAAGCCCTTTTGTCTTTCAAAGTGCTGTTCAAGTCACAGTCTACACCATCCCCGGCTCAGACCTGTCCTCTCCCGTCCTGCCGCAGAGCGCGAGTGAGGAAAAGAGACTCCGACGGAGGACAGGAAGACACGCACGCCCCGAAATGGGAATAACACAGGAGACTTGAGAACAAACAGAGACGCTCATACACGCTGTTCTCTGCTCCCATCAACCGCAGACCACCTCACCCACCTGGATTAGAACATCTGAAGATAAAGGAAACGTTCCTCAGAGCAACAAACCAGGTTTCCTCACCTTATAACCACACGGTACATATTTAATAACAATGTGGGAGTAAAAGACGAGGAGAAGAGTTTAAATATAGAGTAATAACTAGTAGACTGTCCTCCGCAGGATAATCTTCTTCTTAATCTTCTTTTATTATAGTCAGAGTGAAGACCACACGTTTCTGCTCTGCACAGTTTCCTCAGGAAAAAGATTTATACCCATCCAAAAAAATTCAATTTAATGATTATAATGATTTAAATCTCTTCTAAAGTTCATTTTTCAGCAATACATTCAATAAACCAGATATCAAAAAATATAAATACATTCATAAAGATATATAAGGCATTTATATATATATATATATATATATATATATACTTAATAATACTTAACATAAGTCTATTTGTAACTATACACACACATATACATATACACAAGCTCCTTCAGCCAGAGAAGAGAGAGAGAGAGAGAGAGAGAGTGGAAGAGAGAGAGAGTGGAAGAGAGAGAAAGAAAGAGAGAGAGGAAGAGGGAGAGGGGGAAGGAGAGGGAGAGGGAGAGGGAGAGAGAGAGAGAGAGAGAGAGAGTGGAAGAGAGAGAGAGTGGAAGAGAGAGAAAGAAAGAGAGAGAGAAAGAGGGAGAGAGAGAGACAAGCTTCAAACAAAGCCTTTCTCTTTCTCCCTCTATCTCTCTCTATCACCTTCTCTCACTCTCCCTCTATCACTTTCTCTCCCTCTCCCTCTATCTGTCTCTATTACGTTCTCTCACTCCCTTTCTCTCTTTCTATCACTTTCTCTCCCTCTCCCTCTATCTCTCTATTACGTTCTCTCACTCCCTTTCTCTCTCTCTATCACTTTCTCTCCCTCTATCTCTCTATTACGTTCTCTCACTCCCTCTATCTATCTCTATCACTTTCTCTCACTCTCCCTCTATCACTTTCTCTCACTCTCCCTCTATCTCTCTCTATTACTTTCTCTCACTCCCTTTCTCTCTCTCTATCATTTTTTCTCCCTCTATCTCTCTATTACTTTCTCTCGCTCTCTCTCTATCTCTATCACTCTCTCTCCCTCTCCCGCTATCTCTCTCTATTACTTTCTCTCACTCCCTTTCTCTCTCTCAATCACTTTTTCTCCCTCTATCTTTCTCTATTACTTTCTCTCCCTCTCCCTCTATCTATCTCTATCACCCTCTCTCACTCTCCCTCTATCTCTCTATTACTCTCTCTCGCCCTCTACCTCTTTCTATCTTTCTCTATCACTGTTTCTCTCTCCCTCTATCTCTCTCCGATTCTCCTTCTCTCACTCACTCCTTTGCGTATCTCTTTCTCTCCTGCTCTCTATATTTTTCACAAGCTGACTTGTTCTTTTGCTCTTTTCCTGCCACCATTCTCTCTATCCCTTTTTCGTTCTCTCTCCATTGCTCTATCTTTCTTTACTCTCCTTTCTCTCTCTATTGTTTTGTCCATTTTTTCCCTTTATCTTTCTCTATCAACCCCCAGGTCTTCTTCCCTCTCTCTGTTTCCTCCCCTTCTTTCTTTTCCTATCCCCGTTCTCTCTTTTCATTTTCTCCATCTCTATCTCCATTTTATTTTTCTCCTTCCCAAACTCTTTTCCTCTCTCCCTCTTTCTTTTCCTCCTTCTCTTCATACTCCATCTCTTTTCTCTCTCTCTCTACTTTCTATCGTCCTTTCATACTGTCTTTTTCCCTCCCCTCATCTTTTTTTTAATCCTTCGTACTCTCTTTCTTTTCCTCTCACTCCATTTCTCTCCCACTCTCTCTTAGTGCTCTTGGTGCACATTTGGCCCCACTGGAACTGAAGTGATCTGCAGACCAGCTCCCTCTAGTGGGTCGAATAACCTGCAGCAGCTCCGCTGGCTCTGCTGCTCCAGGCCACGCGGTGTGAGAGGCTTGGCACGCGGCACACTGGCACAGTTAGCTGCCAGGCTGCCAAACCCACCAGTCCCAAAGGAGGATACGGAGCTCAGGACCACCAGACAAGGAGCTCTTTCACACCGCATCCTGTCACAGGTCCCAGGTTTCAGGTTTCTATGATCTGAGCAAACCTGTGATGGTCTGCAGGGAAAGCTAGACTAATAGTCTTAAAAGCACTGCATCAGAGGACAGATTTACAGCCCCCCCGTCCCCACCTTCCCCCAACTTAGCCCCCTCCCCCACCTTACCCCAACTTACCCCACTCTACCCCACCTTACCCCAACTTACCCCACTCTACCCCACCTTACCCCAACTTACCCTGTGCACTCTGCACGTTTAGTGTTCTCCTGCTCTAACACGACCACTTTAACACAGGTGGGTCTTAATGAGTTAATAAGTTTGATCAGGCACGTAAACAGGTGAACACATTTACCTGTACACAGGTAGGTGAAGGTAGTGTTACAGTTTACCTGTACACAGGTAGGTGAAGGTAGTGTTACAGTTTACCTGTACACAGGTAGGTGAAGGTAGTGTTACAGTTTACCTGTACACAGGTAGGTGAAGGTAGTGTTACAGTTTACCTGTACACAGGTAAGTGAAGGTAGTGTTACAGTTTACATGTACACAGGTAAGTGAAGGTAGTGTTACAGTTTACCTGTACACAGGTAGGTGAAGGTAGTGTTACAGTTTACCTGTACACAGGTAGGTGAAGGTAGTGTTACAGTTTACCTGTACACAGGTAGGTGAAGGTAGTGTTACAGTTTACCTGTACACAGGTAGGTGAAGGTAGTGTTACAGTTTACCTGTACACAGGTAAGTGAAGGTAGTGTTACAGTTTACATGTACACAGGTAGGTGAAGGTAGTGTTACAGTTTACCTGTACACAGGTAGGTGAACGTACTGTTAGACAGTTTACCTGTACACAGGTAGGTGAAGGTAGTGTTACAGTTTACCTGTACACAGGTAGGTGAACGTACTGTTAGACAGTTTACCTGTACACAGGTAGGTGAAGGTAGTGTTACAGTTTACCTGTACACAGGTAGGTGAAGGTAGTGTTACAGTTTACCTGTACACAGGTAGGTGAAGGTAGTGTTACAGTTTATCTGTACACAGGTAGGTGAAGGTAGTGTTACAGTTTACCTGCACACAGGTAGGTGAAAGTGGTGTTACAGTTTACCTGTACACAGGTAGGTGAGGGTAGTGTTACAGTTTACCTGTACACAGGTAGGTGAAGGTAGTGTTACAGTTTACCTGTACACAGGTAAGTGAAGGTAGTGTTACGGTTTACCTGTACACAGGTAGGTGAAGGTAGCGTTATGGTTTACCTGTACACAGGTAAGTGGAGGTAGTGTTACAGTTTACCTGTACACAGGTAGGTGAAGGTAGAGTTAGGAGTCTTACCTAAGGACTCTTACTGGTATGGTGTAAGGTGGTTATCCAGGTGGGGAACTGAACCCCAGTGTACAGCAAGGAGGGCAGCACTAACCTACTACACTACCAACCACTCAAATGTTTTTGATACATTATGATAAATTATGATTCCTTCTAATTTTATTTATCTGAATATTTCACTATGTATTTGATCTAGAAAGGTTGTATTACTGGTTTAATAGTAGATTACTGATAGATTATAATAGATAATAGATTATTATTATTTAAAAGAATATATTATCATGATTACTATTCTTATCATTATTATTATTATTACTACAGACTAATATTAGATTGTTTTGTGCACTGACTTAACCAGGTTGTCTTTTGTTTTGATTTGCTTTTCATGTTTTATTTATTTGTATTTTTACCCTTACTTACTTATGTTTGTTAGTTTTTTGTTTTGTTTTTTTTTTGACACATGGACACATTTTTTGTTTGTTTGTTTGTTTTAAATCCATGCTATGTTGAAGTGAAAACAATCCCTACAGTGAACACACTTCTGCACATTCTAACACATATTTACTGTTTCTTGGCTGAATTTTGTCTGCACACTTACAAATCTAATATACATTAGACATACATTAGATTTACAACTTACAGCTGAAATTCAGCTAATAATAAAACTCTATAATAAACAGACACTAACAGAATTTGGACCTGCGAGGCTGAAAAACCAGTAAGAGGATAACACACATACACACATCTCAACCAGACTGGCACTGGGAAGACATCCTGCAACTCGGGGTTCGCAGAGGAGAGGTTGGCATGGCAACCTTGCCCCGGAAACCCGCTGTGTCAGAGAGTCGACACACCATGACATCAGCGTCTGTCCTGGAAGCTTCTTTACCAGCAGTCTGCTTTCCAGCGCACCACTGAAGCTAATCAACACACACTGCACAATGAACAGCACACAGAGCGACGCAGAGCGGCAGGTTACCGCAGTAACCGAGAAATACTTCACCAGGAAGCTCAAAATCAGTCCTCCACATATTGTCACTGGAAAAATAAAAGCAAGCACCTCCAAAATAGTTCTTTTACAGGAGAAGCCAAGAGCATTCTTTACTTTCAATGTAAGTCAATGGAGCCGGAATTCTTCCCTAATGGTTTTGGAGCATTTCTATTGGTCCATTCATCATAAAATTCTCACACAATGAAAACGGATGCTGTGGAGTTCACATGATGCATGAAAACAAAAATAGACCAAAATAGAGATGCATGTTTTTTTCTTGGGCAGCAGCGATATAGAACAACCTCAACCTGATCTGAAGGTGGCGATTCAGGGGCTTTGATTTTAGAACATATGATTATAATTGTTATTGATCAAATTAAAAAAATGTGATGTGATAATTCTGAGAGTGTTTTGTAGCTTGTTGTGTATGATATGCATAATCATGCGGTATACAAACCCGAGGAAGAACCACTGAGAGGAACCAAAGCTCAAGACCCTTAAGATCTTGAGGAGGAACCACTGATAGACCTTTTTCGACCAAAAAAGTTCTTGAACTGGTTCCATTTAAAGTTTTTAGAACATTGGTGCCATTCAGGGAACCCATTCCCATGCCATTCAGTGGTTACTGGAACCAAGGAACATTAAAGGTCGTCAACTGTGGCAGTAAACAGTAGTAACACGGTGATGGAGCACACCTGTGAGTGTTATTACTGTTTGGATTTATCCAGAAAGCAGGTCTGGATCAACTATTAGTGATAAGAAGTCACAGAAGATCTATAGCAGACATTGCACTCTCTTCCAAGTGTCACCTTTGTTTCCTTCTCTCTCCTCAACAACTGACATCCACTGATGTTGCCAAGATTCATGCTGAAGAAACTACAATTCTTGGGTTCCAGCTGGGAACAAAGTTTTTGTCTTCTGAGTGTTCATTTTTGCTAGAAATGTGCCGAATCATGGTGTAGCCAAATCATGAGTAGCATGATGAAAACTGAGAGGACTCAAAATGAGAAACTCCTAAGAGCTTAAAGAAAATACATTTCCAGGAACCAAGACTCCAAAGGCAAACCTTTCAAAGAGCAGGAAGGAGAAAGGCAGAGAGGAACCAAGACTAAGAACTTCAGAAAAAAAACAGCTAGAAGATCTAAAACTCAACAGTAGAAGATCCATAGCAGCATAGAGAAGAACCACTGAAAGGTTTCAAGACTTAAAGACACAAAAGATACAACTTCTTAAGAACATGAAAGAGAAACACAGAGGAACCAAGACTCCCTAAAACACACTGAGAGTAACCAAGACTCACAAGGGGGAAGTCCTTAGTAGCATGAAGAACCACTGAGAGTAACCAAGACAATATAAAAATCCTAAGAGCTTAAGGATAACACACTGAGAGGAACCAAGACTCTAAAAGAGAACTCTCTAAAAACATAAGGAAGCTCTGAACAGAACCAAATCCAAATAGAGAAACTCCCCAGGAGCAAAATCATGATTACTGAGAGAAACCAAGATCTACACAGAGAAACTCCAGAAGACCATGGGAAAGCGACGCTAAGAGGAACCAAGATCCAAACAGAGAAACTCCAGAAGAGCAAGAAATGGTACCACTGAGAGGAACCAGGACTCACAATGAGAAACACTTGAAGAGCATGAAGTGAAGAACCACTGAGAGGAACCAAGATCCACATATAGAAACTTCTGAAGAGCATAAAGAGGAACCACTGAGAGGAAACAAGATCCAAATAGAGAAACAACAGAAGACCATGAAGAAGAACCGCTGAGAGGAACCAAGATCTTAATAGAAAAACCACAGATCATGAAGAACCACTGACAGAAACCAACAAAATCCAAATAATAAACTATAGAACAGCATTAAGAGGAACCAGTGAGAGGAACCAAGATCCAAACAGAGAAACTCCAGAAGAGCATGAAGTGAAGAACCACTGAGAGGAACCAAGATCCACATAGAGAAACTTCAGAAGAGCATGAAGAGGAACCACTGAGAGGAAACAAGATCCAAATAGAGAAACAACAGAAGACCATGAAGCAGAACCGCTGAGAGGAACCAAGATCTTAATAGAAAAACCACAGATCATGAAGAACCACTGACAGAAACCAACAAAATCCAAATAATAAACTATAGAACAGCATTAAGAGGAACCACTGAGAGGAACCCAGACTCAAAAAGAGAAACAACAGCACTGGACAGTATCAACAGAAGAAGCAATCTCAGACACGCAAAGACTCCACAGATCAAAGTACACGGAATTAAAAAGAGAGACCCGACAAACGCAAGATCTAATCAGGGAAACAGTGGGTGCAGTCTACTACGAGAAGATACTTCTGAGGCTTCTCAGGTGATGACGGCGGCGAAGTGCCGCAGCTGGTGATTAATGCATGAGTGTGTTTCTGCATGCGGGAGGCGAAGGAGTGATCTCATCTGATGATAACGAGATAACGCTAATGAGTGACTACTAGCTTTTACTCATAATTAGCATTAGCGGTTTGGTAAACTGTCGCTTCAGGAAAGCTTCAGGTTAATTAGGCCAGATGGGAGGAGCTCAGTGTCTGAAGAAGCTGGAACCACAGACAGGAGGAACCGGATATCACAGCTACTGTCATCAGCTTAATTAACCAAGAGTAAAAGAGATCCTGCATGAGGTCAGAGTCACCAGCAGCAGCCTGAAACTGTCCTGCACACATCAACACCACTTTCCTCTATTCCACTCTTATTCCCTCATAGAGAGCGAGAGAGAGAGAGAGAGAGAGAGAGAGAGAGAGAGAGAGAGAGAGACAGAGAGAGAGAGAGAGAGAGAGAGAGAAAGACAGAGAGAGAGAGAGAGAGAGAGAGAAAGACAGAGAGAGAGAGAGAGAGAGAGAGAGAGACAGAGAGAGAGAGAGAGAGAGAGAGAGAAAGACAGAGAGAGAGAGAGAGAGAGAGAAAGACAGAGAGAGAGAGAGAGAGAGAAAGACAGAGAGAGAGAGAGAGAAAGACAGAGAGAGAGAGAGAGAGAGAGAGAGAGAGAGAGAGAGAGAGAGAGAGAAAGACAGAGAGAGAGAGAAAGACAGAGAGAGAGAGAAAGACAGAGAGAGAGAGAGAGAGAGAGAGAGAGAGAGAGAGAGAGAGAGAGAGAGAGAGAGAGAGAGAGAGAGAGAGAGAAAGAGAGAGAGAGAAAGACAGAGAGAGAGAGAGAGAGAGAGAGAGAGAGAGACAGAGAGAGAGAGAGAGAGAAAGACAGAGAGAGAGAGAGAGAGAGAGAGAGAGAGAGAGAGAGAGAGAGAGAGAGAGAAAGAGAGAGAGAGAGAGAGACAGAGAGAGAAAGACAGAGAGAGAGAGAGAGAGAGAGAGAGAGAGAGATGCTGGTTATATCTGGTTAACAAACACTGACTAACCTTCATGTCCAAAAAGTCCTAAACGCTACTCATTTGTCATTCTTGTGATGAGAAAGAGAAAAGTTGAGTTACAATTTTTGTTGCTAGTCAGTTGCTATGGTATCCCAAGTTGTTGCTAGTATGTTGCTTGGTGGTTGCTTTGGTATCCCAGCTGGTTGCTATGGTGTTACTAGGCAGTTGTTATGGTATCTCAGCTGGTTGCTATAGGGTTGCTAGGTGGTTGCTATGCTATCCCTGATTCATGCTAGTGTGTTGCTTGGAGGTGGCTTGGGTATCCCAGCTAATTGTTAGGGTATTGCTAGGCAGTTGCTATGGTATTCCAGCTGGTCGCTAGGGTATTGCTAGGCAGTTTCTATGGTATCCTAGCTGGTTGCTCTGGGGTTGCTAGGTGGTTCCTATGCTGTCCCAAGTTGTTGCTAGTGTGTTGCTTGGTGGTTACTCGGGTATCCCAGCTAGTTGTTAGGGTATTGCTAGGCAGTTGCTATGGTATTCCAGCTGGTCGCTAGGGTATTGCTAGGCAGTTTCTATGGTATCCTAGCTGGTTGCTCTGGGGTTGCTAGGTGGTTCCTATGCTGTCCCAAGTTGTTGCTAGTGTGTTGCTTGGTGGTTACTCGGGTATCCCAGCTAGTTGTTAGGGTATTGCTAGGCAGTTGCTATGGTATTCCAGCTGGTCGCTAGGGTATTGCTAGGCAGTTACTATGGTATCCTAGCTGGCTGCTATGGGGTTGCTAGGTGGTTGCTATGCTATCCCAGGTTGATGCTAGTGTGTTGCTTGGAGGTTGCTCAGGTATCCCAGCTAGTTGTTACAGTGTTGCTAGACAGTTGCTATGGTATTCCAGCTAGTTGTTACAGTGTTGCTAGACAGTTGCTATGGTATTCCAGCTAGTTGTTACAGTGTTGCTAGACAGTTGCTACGGTATCCTAGCTGGCTGCTATGGTATCCCAGGTTGATGCTAGTGTATTGCTTGGAGGCTGCTCAGGTATCCCAGTTAGTTGTTACAGTGTTGCTAGGCAGTTGCTGGTACTCCAGCTGGCTGCTAAGGCATTGATAGGCAGTTGCAATGGTATCCTAGCTAATTGAGAGGGTGTTGCTAGGCAGCTGCTGTGGTATCTCAGCTGGTTGCTAAGGCATTGCTAGGCAGTTGCTATGGTATCTAGGTTTCTATGGTGTAGAGTAGTTCCTCTATGGGTTGACAAGCTGTTGCTAGATATGGTTGAAATGAAATGGGACTCTATGGGAGGAATGAGGAATGAATAAATAACAAATAGATGTGTGCGGGTCAGGATGTGTGGGATTAGAGTTTGGGGTTCTGCCGTGAGTGTGTACAGACAGTTTGGAGGCTGTAGGTTGACTGAAACCATGAAGTTTGGGTGTGACCGTAATGAATGGGACTCTATGGGGAAAAAAGAGGGATGAAAAAAAAACAGATGAATGCAGGTCAAACCAACACTGCAGTCGTGGTCGGGGGTCTGTCCTGATATAGTGTATGTGAAACAGTGTCTGTCGGTCAAGCAGAAGTTTGGTAGATGGGCATGCACTTTTCCATCCTATTCATTCTCTATGGGGAAAAAAATTCTGGGAAAAATCTGTTGTCCGGAATACGGGCAATCAAAAAGCTGTACATAAGCCTGAATCACACAATCAGACCAGACAATCTGGAGTTGGAACACTGCCTTGTGGAAACTGCGGGACGAGTTACGCGGTGAAGATCTGGCAGAAAGCATTGCTTTTCAATGGGCAACCATAATAAACATAGACAGTGGACACACTAAACGCTGGACACTGGATATTCTGTTCAGTTGCTGAAGCTTCTGTGCAATTTTCTGTTAAATATATGTGGTCAGGTTTTTTTCCCTGACACCATAAACTCCTTTATATTTAAAAACTTCATACCTAACGACTGTTTTGACTGGAGATGAAATGAATGAGGTGTGACTTCTGCACACTGCCATAGTTTCGCTGAATGACTGGAGCTCAGTTTCACTCTTTGGCAGAAAAGGCTTTATTTTAGTGTTTCGTCTGGAAAGCACTCCTAAGCCCACGACTGCTTTCCTCTGAAACTACATTAGACTGTCTCTCTAGATATGAGTGTCTGCCACACGCTGTAAATGAAATAAAGCTTCATTCCGGGCTGTCCTTTTTTTTTTTCTTCTTGAGGCCCCCAACATTGTCTGCTGGCCTGGAAACGGGCACAGTTCTCCTGAGGTGAGGAACGAAGCTGCGGCTTGGCTTTCTGGTTCTACATCTATAGCTCACATAAATCTCTACACAATAATAACCACACAGCGCTAGAACCTAACCACGGAGCCGAGTTAGAAAAGAAAAGCAAAGCAGACTCATGCATAAGTGAGAATGAGCTCATGCGGATCACAGACACGCCGGTGGCTCCGGCTGAAGGTGCCACAGTGGGTACGGTGGGGTGGAGCGGCGCAGTGGTGGGAAAAGGTGTGGTTGTGGGCAAAGTCTGATTGGGTGCCAGAATTCACAGCTCAGACGGGCGGCTTCCTCCGGCCCAGATGGAAGTGACAGCTCTGACCTTTTCGTCCCAGAATGCAGAGCGATTGCAGGCGGCTTCTCACTGGAGGAGGGCCGAGGCTGTCTGAGGGCATCACGGCTCCAGCGCCTCACGGATCAGCGGCCAGACAGCACCTCGTCCGGCCCTCCGGCTTACAGGGTCGCGAGTGACACCGGGACAAAACTGAGCCACTGAGCTTTTGCATATTCAC
Source organism: Megaleporinus macrocephalus (assembly GCA_021613375.1). Lineage (NCBI taxonomy): Eukaryota > Metazoa > Chordata > Actinopteri > Characiformes > Anostomidae > Megaleporinus > Megaleporinus macrocephalus. The sequence continues at coordinate 7,923,129 of CM038709.1, forward strand.
CCAGCTCTCCAACCGGAACAGCGGCACGCTCTCCGAGGATACCAACAAACATCTACACTGACTTTCCTCGAGTCACAGCTGCAAGTTTTTGGAATTAATCCAAATGTTAAGACGAATTTTAAGTTTCTATAATTAAATATAAGGGATATATTCTACTTATTAATAAACAATTCAGCTTCTTACTAGTGTTATATATTTATAATTATTCTTTATTTTTCCTAACACTTGTTAACAGTCTGTGTGCTTGTCTGGTCTCATCGCGCTTCAAGTATGTCCCAGCTTGACCCGCCATCCCTCAAGATTCATGGAAGACAAGATGCTTCTCTGTTCTGGCACCCAGATGGTGGAACAAACTTCCACTGGCTGTCCGAACAGCGAACTCTCTCACGGTCTTCAAACGCAGACTGAAGACCACCATCTCTTTGTGAAGAACTTATAAGCACTGATCTACTGAAGCATTGGTATAAACCGTAATTGCACTTGATCTTCTAGGAACTCTGGATAAGTACTGATACTGTATGTGGTCTTGTATTTATTCTCTTCTCTGTAGGTGTTCCAGTCTTGCTAGGTGTTGCTCTGTGTCTAATCTTATATTTTCTTGTCTTCTTTCTAGGTATCAGCACTAGCACTTGGTCAATGGAACCAAATTTTTTTTCCAAAATATTTTGGAACTTTTCAGTTGGTCTATACATCCTGGAATAGCTGCCATATTCAAATGATGGAGTGACGAGATGTGTTATACATGGGTTGCAACTTCTTTCTTGCCATCAAAATGAAGAGTTCTCTGTCATAATGAATTCTTCACCAGCCGCCAGTCTGATGGATGACTCTGGGTTCGGTGGATTAAACAGGACAATGCTACCTACTGGATAGTGCCAACAGTAAAGTTTGGTAGAGGGGGGATAATGGGTCTGGGAGGTTTCAGGGTTTAAGCCTCACCTCCTCTCCAAACATAAACTGTCTGAATGGCAGTAGAATTGGATTGTTTTATATTACATTGTTTTATTATTATCTTATTTAACACACCTTGTTCAATTAAACAGAAAGCGTATTCAGAATGGCCTCAACTGAGTAAGTCTACTCCGATTGAGGAGTATATATGGATGATTAGGTTATTAGTTAGATTATTAATGGATTATCAGGCCGCATGTACACATGGTGAATGAAAGGACGTATTCAAAATACTTAATCAACATCTATTTTTTCTATTGAAAACATATATATATATATATATATATATATATATATATATATACAGAAATGTAAATATATTTAACAGGCTTACTTAGAACAACGCTGGCTGCTGTGAAGTGAAGTGTAGTGAAGTGTATTGTAGTTACCTCCACAGTACAATATAAGCCAGTGTTTTCTTTAGTCAGAGTCTCTAAATTAAACAAAATACAGAGTAAGGTGGATTATCCTCAGGAAATGTGCTGACAAGGGGCAGCTATTTGTTTCCTAAGCCTCTAATGTTAGAAAGAGATAATGTCGCCCTGCCAGCCCTTAAAAATACCACAGCTCAGGAACTGCGTGTGCATGTACTAATACCCTGTCAGCTGTGTTAAACTGCTTCATTAGTGCCACTATAGCATATAGTACTGACATTATATACTCATCATATAACAAGGAACAAGAATACCTCCTGTAAGCATTACATAATCATATACAGAGAAAAAAACAATTCAATTCTAAACTATAACTATAACTTTACTACTGTGCAAACGTCTGAGGCACCTAAGCTGAATGTTTCAAAGCCTTTATCTTAGCAATACGTCTATTTCCACCAGTAAGAACACCAGATATCATTAGATATCTAGAAGAAGTTTGGGATTAAGTGGCTTGTGCAAGGACACTTCAGTCACATCCTATTGGTCTAGGGCAGGGGTGTCAAACTCAATAACAGAACGGGGCAAATTTTAAAACAGTGTAAATCCAGGCCAAACAGGATTATCATTTATTGAACTGTCTAAAACAGACAAAATTTTAATCAGCAATATTTATTTGAATAGCTAGAATACAACAATACTTGTATTGTTATACTTTTTTCTTAAATATGAAATAAAATATATGTTTCTTTAAAAATAACACCAAGAAAAATTAGATTATTTATTTATTTTTAAAATAATAACTGTGATTTGATATCAGCAAAAACAACAAGCAAAAAACTTTAAAGCTATTTAGTTTTCTCTCTTGTTTGATTTCTTCGAGTCTGATGCTCGGTATCTTTTCCCTGTAAAAGGCCGGGCTGGTATCTCTTCTGCCCCTACAAAACTAGCTTTCACTGTAGCTTCACTTTGTGATTTTGCTTTTGTGAACATAGGTTGCTGTAACACCAGACTATTTTTAAACTCTTCCGCCTTCTGTAGCTTCTAATGTATGTCCAGGTTTTTATACTTGTTTTTATACTTTTTTATACTTATGCTTTGTCTCATAGTGCCGTCTAATGTTATATTTTTTAATTACGGCCACACTGTGTGTCTTGTTTATGTTATATTAAAGACTATAACATAATACTATATAAAAAAACATAATATTATATTAAAGAATATAACATAATACTATATAAAAAAACATAATATTATATTAAAGAATATAACATAATACTATATAAAAAAAACATAATATTATATTAAAGAATAAAACATTATACTATATAAAAAAACCATAATAATATATTAAAGAATATAAGATAATACTATATAAAAAACATAATAATATATTAAAGAATATAAGATAATACTATACAAAAAAAACATAATATTATATTAAAGAATATAAGATAATACTATATAAAAAAACCATAATATTATATTAAAGAATATAAGATAATACTATATAAAAAAAACCATAATATTATATTAAAGAATATAAGATAATACTATATAAAAAAAACCATAATATTATATTAAAGAATATAACATAATACTATATAAAAAAACCATAATATTATATTAAAGAATATAACGTAATACTATATAAAAAAACATAATAATATATTAAAGAATATAAGATAATACTATATAAAAAACATAATAATATATTAAAGGATATAACATAATACTATATAAAAAAACATGATATTATATTAAAGAATATGACATAATACTATATAAAAAAACATAATATTATATTAAAGAATAAAACAATACTATATAAAAAAACATAATATTATATTAAAGAATATAACATAATACTATATAAAAAACATAATATTATATTAAAGAATATAACATAATACTATATAAAAAACATAATATTCTATTAAAGAATATAACATAATACTATATAAAAAACATAATAATATATTTAAGAATATAACATAATACTATATAAAAAAACATAATAATATATTAAAGAATATAACATAATACTATATAAAAAAACCCCATAATAATATATTAAAGAATATAAGATAATACTATATAAAAAACATAATAATATATTAAAGAATATAACATAATACTATATTTAAAAAAACATAATATTATATTAAAGAATATAACATAATACTATATAAAAAACATAATATTATATTAAAGAATATAACATAATACTATATAAAAAAACATAATATTATATTAAAGAATATAACATAATACTATATAAAAAACATAATATTATATTAAAGAATATAACATAACACTATATAAAAAACATAATATTATATTAAAGAATATAACAAACAAGACACACAGGTTTACAAAAAAAAGTCCACTTTTCGTTTGTCCTTTTTTGGGGGGAGGCTAGCTTAATCTCACTGTAAAAGTGTTCACCAATGCATTTATTAAGTGGTTTGGTGTGCAGGCAGCTGTTGCAGTGCATAGTGGGATTTGTAGTGTGAGCGGTAGGAGTGCTATTTACCGGCGGGCCATTAATAATAGTCTTATAAAATTATCTCGCGGGCCGTATATAATTAAATCACAGGCTGGATATGGCTCGAGGGCCTTGAGATTGACACCCCTGGTCTATGGGAACGAACCAGAGACTTTCTGGTCACAAGACAAGTTCCCTAACCTTCAGCCCACGACTGCCCTGGCTGCATGTAAACATAGTGACTGAAAGGAAGCAAGCAGGAGGCATTTAAGGTTCTATAATGAGGAAAACTTCTAGTTCAGCTCTTGCCAACATACTTATATGTCCAAGAAGTTACTTTTAAGTGTAACACTTGACACTGAGTGTACCAAGTCAATCCAAATGGACTTGGAATCTAAATAATTCACCTCAAACCAAGTTGTAATAGAAAGTGTGATCTGGGTCACGTCTGTGCGCTGCTTACCTGTGGCTCAGTTTTATTAGCAGTATCTGCTCGTTGCTGTGATTCTGCGCACTCTCGGTTGGAGGTAAAGTGAGTGCAGTAGTCTGGAAATGGAAGTGATACATTTTCTCTCACTGTGATGAGGAACGGATCAGGTCTGAGGTCACAGCACCGCATAGCGAGCAGGCTAGTAAGATAACCAGCACTGCACTGAATCACAAGCACACCTGTACATACAGCAGCAGCTGATAGAGTTCTGTTGGAGTCTCTATTCTCTCTCTCTCTCTCTCTCTCTCTTTATTCTTTCTCTCTCTCTCTCTCTATCTCTCTCTTTATTCTTTCTCTCTCTCTTTATTCTTTCTCTCTCTCTTTACTCTCTATCTCTCTCTTTATTCTTTCTCTCTCTCTTTATTCTTTCTCTCTCTCTTTACTCTCTCTCTCTCTCTTTACTCTCTCTCTCTCTCTCTTTACTCTCTATCTCTCTCTTTACTCTCTATCTCTCTCTTTATTCTTTCTCTCTCTCTTTACTCTCTATCTCTCTCTTTATTCTTTCTCTCTCTCTTTATTCTTTCTCTCTCTCTTTATTCTTTCTCTCTCTCTTTACTCTCTCTCTCTCTCTTTACTCTCTCTCTCTCTTTACTCTCTCTCTCTCTCTTTACTCTCTATCTCTCTCTTTATTCTTTCTCTCTCTCTTTACTCTCTATCTCTCTCTTTATTCTTTCTCTCTCTCTTTATTCTTTCTCTCTCTCTTTACTCTCTCTCTCTCTCTTTACTCTCTCTCTCTCTCTTTACTCTCTATCTCTCTCTTTATTCTCTATCTCTCTCTTTATTCTTTCTCTCTCTCTTTACTCTCTATCTCTCTCTTTATTCTTTCTCTCTCTCTTTATTCTTTCTCTCTCTCTTTACTCTCTCTCTCTCTCTTTACTCTCTCTCTCTCTCTTTACTCTCTATCTCTCTCTTTATTCTATATCTCTCTCTTTATTCTTTCTCTCTCTCTTTACTCTCTATCTCTCTCTTTATTCTTTCTCTCTCTCTTTATTCTTTCTCTCTCTCTTTACTCTCTCTCTCTCTTTATTCTTTCTCTCTCTCTTTACTCTCTCTCTCTCTTTATTCTTTCTCTCTCTCTTTACTGTCTATCTCTCTCTTTATTCTTTCTCTCTCTCTTTATTCTTTCTCTCTCTCTTTACTCTCTATCACTCTCTCCATATTTCTCTCTTTATTCTCTCACTCTACCTTTATGTACCCATTTCTCTCTCTTTCTTACTTATCATCTTTCTTACTATCATCCTTTTCTTTTTTGTCTATCCACCTCTTTCTCACTTCATTTCTCTTTATTCTCTCTCTCTCTTTATTCATTCTCTCTTTATTCTCTCTCTTTCTCTACCTCTATTTACCCATTTCTCTCTCTCTTTCTTACTATCATCCTTTTCTTTTCTGTCTATCCACTTCTTTCTCACTATATTTCTCTTTATTCTCTATCTCTCTCTTTATTCTCTATCTCTCTCTTTATTCTTTCTCTCTCTCTTTACTCTCTATCTCTCTCTTTATTCTTTCTCTCTCTCTTTATTCTTTCTCTCTCTCTTTACTCTCTCTCTCTCTTTATTCTTTCTCTCTCTCTTTACTGTCTATCTTTCTTTATTCTTTCTCTCTCTCTTTATTCTTTCTCTCTCTCTTTACTCTCTATCACTCTCTCCATATTTCTCTCTTTATTCTCTCACTCTACCTTTATGTACCCATTTCTCTCTCTTTCTTACTTATCATCTTTCTTACTATCATCCTTTTCTTTTCTGTCTATCCACCTCTTTCTCACTTCATTTCTCTTTATTCTCTCTCTCTCTTTATTCATTCTCTCTTTATTCTCTCTCTTTCTCTACCTCTATTTACCCATTTCTCTCTCTCTTTCTTACTATCATCCTTTTCTTTTCTGTCTATCCACTTCTTTCTCACTATATTTCTCTTTATTCTCTCTCTCTCTTTATTCTCTATCTCTCTCTTTATTCTTTCTCTCTCTCTTTACTCTCTATCTCTCTCTTTATTCTTTCTCTCTCTCTTTACTCTCTATCTCTCTCTTTATTCTTTCTCTCTCTCTTTATTCTCTATCTCTCTCTTTATTCTTTCTCTCTCTCTTTACTCTCTATCTCTCTCTTTATTCTTTCTCTCTCTCTTTATTCTTTCTCTCTCTCTTTACTCTCTCTCTCTTTATTCTTTCTCTCTCTCTTTACTGTCTATCTCTCTCTTTATTCTTTCTCTCTCTCTTTACTCTCTATCACTCTCTCCATATTTCTCTCTTTATTCTCTCACTCTACCTTTATGTACCAATTTCTCTCTCTTTCTTACTTATCATCTTTCTTACTATCATCCTTTTCTTTTCTGTCTATCCACCTCTTTCTCACTTCATTTCTCTTTATTCTCTCTCTCTCTTTATTCATTATCTCTTTATTCTCTCTCTTTCTCTACCTCTATTTACCCATTTCTCTCTCTCTTTCTTACTATCATCCTTTTCTTTTCTGTCTATCCACCTCTTTCTCACTATATTTCTCTTTATTCTCTCTCTCTCTTTATTCTCTCTCTCTCTCTCTCTCTCTCTACCTCTATTTACCTATTTCTCTCTCTCTTTCTTACTTATCATCTTTCTTACTATCATCCTTTTCTTTTCTGTCTATCCACCTCTTTCTCACTATATTTCTCTTTATTCTCTCTCTCTCTTTATTCATTCTCTCTTTATTCTCTCTCTTTCTCTACCTCTATTTACCCATTTCTCTCTCTCTTTCTTACTATCATCTTTCTATCATCCTTTTCTTTTCTGTCTATCCACCTCTTTCTCACTATATTTCTCTTTATTCTCTCTCTCTCTTTATTCTCTCTCTCTCTCTTTATTCTCTCTCTTTCTCTACCTCTATTTACCCATTTCTCTCTCTCTTTCTTACTTATCATCTTTCTATCATCCTTTTCTTTTCTGTCTACCCACCTCCTTCTCACTTTATTTCTCTCTATTCTCTATCTCTCTCTTTATTCTCTCTCTCTTTATTCTCTCTCTCCTCTCCTTTTACGTCTCCTTCTCTCCATCTCTCTCTTGCTCTCTTTTTCTTATTCTTCTTCTCCTCTGTCTCCCTTTTATCTTTCTCTTGCTTTTTTAACTCTTTCCCACCCTCTTTCTTTTTCTTGTTCCCCTTTCTCTAATTCCTCTCTCACTCTTTGCTTTATATCCCTATTTTCACTAGCTCTAGCTTTGCCTCTCCCTTTTTCACTCTTTCTCTCTCCCTTTTTCCTTTTGCTTTCATTGCCACTCCTTCATTTTATACTTCTTCTCTCTCCATTTATTTCTTTCTCCCTCTCCCTCTCTACGGCTCACTCGTTCTCTCTCCCATTCATTCTCTCTCTCTTTATGTTTCTGTGCTGCTGCATTGCAGAGCCCCTTAGCTCTCAGCTCTTTCTCTCTCTCTTTCTCTCTCTCTCTCTCTCTCTCTCTCTCTCTCTCTCTCTCTCTCTCTCACAGTGCTGGTGATGTCAGAGGGGAGAGAAGAGCTATAGAAGGCCAGCACGTCTTCCATATAGAGCCACAGTGCAGTGCCGTCCACAGGGATGCACTACACAGCCGGGGGCTATTTACACAACCAGCTCTGACCCCTACAAGCCAAACGTATATTACTTCCCACAGGAGCTCAGCGAAACTGATAAACAGTCCATACCACCTTAATGCAGACAGCAGAAGGGGGGGGTAGTTTATGGAGCAGGGTGGTGTAGTAGTAGCAGGGGCTACAGGGGTCTTCTAATGTATAGAATACCTATAACTTAAAAACTCGGCTCTCCCCTACTGTAGTTTTTTCTACATTTCTAGATAATTAAATGATAAATATGTAAACAGAGTCGAATGGAACCAGACATTCATCTCTAAACACTCCCTCACAGAAAGTCATTACATGAAATGGTTAAATATTCACTGCCTGACCCTGAGAGCCTGTTTTCTGTGACAGTGCTGTGATACAGGTTTTGGCCTAATATGTCTTGTTATTTAGTTTATGTTATTTCAGGTATGGTGGAGGGATACATTCAGGGCTTTGTAAGGCAAAATAGTTCACCAAAAAGAAAACATATATAGGTTCATATGGTTTTAAATAGTAAACATAATATATATGTGTTACAGACACTGTGACCCCTGGTTTTGTGGAGAGAAGAGAAGAGAAAAGAAGAAATGATAAAAGAAAATATGAAGAAATATAAGAAAGGAAAAAAAGAAGAGAAGTGAAGAGTACAGAGAAGAAGAGAAGACAAGAGAAGAAAAGTAAGGAGAAGAAAAAAAAAGAGAATAGAAAGGAGAATAAAAAAGAATAAAGAAGAAAAGAAGAGAAGAAAGAAGACAAAAAAGAGGAGAACAAAGAAAGAGTATAGAAAAAAGGAGAAGTGAACAGAAAAGAAGAGAAGACAAGAAAGGAGAAGAAAAGAAAAGACATGAGAACAGAGAAGAAGAGAAGAAAAGAGATGAAAGGGGAGGGGAAGAAAAGACCAAAAAGGAGAGGAGATAAGAAAGGAGAAGCAAAGAGAAGATAACAAAAAAGGAGAAGAGAAAAGAAAGGAAGAGAAAAGAAAAAAGAAGAGAAGTAAAGAGAGGAGAAAATAAGAGAATAAGAGAAGTGTATCGGTAAGAAGAAAACACACTCAGTAAACTGTACAGAACTGCCCTCTGTAGAGACTACATGTAACCAGGAGTGTAAACTGTTACATACAGCTGTATATATATATATATATAGTATATATGCTGTGTATACTGTTTCTAGCTTTGGTCAAACTTGTTTATCTATTGTGAATGTGTTTCTTCCCGTGTGGAATAAGCCTGTGTTGTATTTCTCTTTTGGTTTTGTTGCCAGTGACCAGTGTTTACTGTGAATGACCAGAGGTTTAAGGGGAAAAATCCCACAATACATCTGGCTAAAGCATGCGCTCCCATCTGCCTCCGATGTGTCCCAACTGCCTCTTCCACCGTGTCACAAACATGCTGAGATTTTAGGAGATTAGATGCATTCATTTATGCATCTAAGAATTGATTTGACTTTAAAGTAGTTTACTTCCATTGATTTTAAAATATTCCTGCATAATTTCATGGATTAGATGCGAGTCATTCAGAGTGGTCTGGTGTGAAATGCTCCGGTCTGGAGAAACTTCTGGAATTGTTTAGGAACCAGATGAACTGAATAGGACGTTATTACACAAGACAACTGCAAAAGACCCTGTATTATAATTGCTTTAGGCCTAAAATGTGTTTTTAAAAACCATTAATAGTAGAAAAATTACAACCAGGCAATACAGCGCTGAGAGAAAATATAGTTTTTATATCTTGTTGTAGACATGGTGACCCCTGGTTCCCATCAGCACTGGTGTAAAGACGTCAATGAGCCTGTTTCTCTACAATAAACCATTTCACATTAAACAACTCAAAATGTTTTTTGTTTAAATTACGTAGATTACTCCAATTATATAATTATAATCATCAAATTATGTAGAATTTTATTTAAAATCTGGTGAAATTCGCCATATTATAGTGTATAACCTATCAAAACCTATTATACATAATTCATTTTCACTTGCAGGCTTGATACTACAGTGGTTTGTAGAAGTTTGAAGAAACCCAAATTCAAATAAGATGATTTGTTGATTTTCTAAGAGAAAATTTCCTTAAGACGCCCATTTAACCCTCGATTTTTAAGAAACTAGAATGTTTAATCATTCACTTTAATAAAATATTCATAATTAAGATATAGTATAGTTACTATATAGCAAATTTACTCCAAAGTCCAAGTTGGTCAAAATGTGTTACAATGAATGATGTATACATTTGCATGGTGACAGTATACCCACTATATATCCACTAGACACTGCAGGTGAGGCAGATATTCATGTGGGTGTCTCTGCCTGCCCTCCAGCGTCTCCTCACTCCTCTCCTACATATACAGTGAACAGATACAAGAACACTACGACAAACTCTAAGTGTCATAGCCAATTGTTCACCGATCAGTCATAACATTAAAAACACCTCCTTATATCTCCACACACCGTCCACTGTATCAGCTCCACTGACCATACAGGAGCTCCACTTACAGACTGTAGTTCATCTGATTCTCTGTATACTTTATTACCCTGTTCTTTAATGATTAGGACCCCCACAGGACCACCACAGAGCAGGTATTATTAGGGAGGTGGGTCATTCTCAGCACTGCAGTGACACTGACGTGGTGGTGGTGTGTTAGTGTGTGTTGTACTGGTGTGAGTGGATCGGACACAGCAGTGCTGCTGCTGGAGTGTTTAAACACCTCAGTGTCACTGCTGGACTGAGAATCGTCCACCAACCAAAACTATCCAGACAGCAGTGTCCTGTGGGCGGCGTCCTGTGTCCATTGATGAAGGACTGGAGGAGAGGACAGTTGTAATCTCTGACTTTACATCTACAAGGTGGACCAGGTAGGAGTGTCTAATAGAGTACAGTCTAATACACAGTACAGCAGTCTGATCCACTCATACCAGCACAACACACGGTAACATGTCACTATGAAAAGATAAAAAGAAAAAAAATATAGATAGATAGATAGATAGATAGATAGATAGAGGGAGAGAGAGTGAGAGATAAATAGATAGATAGATAGATAGATAGATAGATAGATAGATAGATAGATAGATAGATAGATAGAGAGAGGGAGCGAGAGATAGATAGATAGATAGATAGATAGATAGATAGATAGATAGAGAGAGTGTGAGAGAGAGAGAGAGAGATAGATAGATAAATAGATAGAGAGAGAGAGTGAGAGATAGACAGATAGATAGATAGATAGATAGATAGAGGTAGAGAGAGAGAGAGAGAGAGTGTAAGAGAGAGAGAGAGAGAGAGAGAGAGAGAGAGTGTAAGAGAGAGAGAGAGAGAGAGAGAAAGTAGAGCAGTCTTTATTACCAGGCTTTTGTTTGGGTTTTTCGCCTGCGTGCGTCACGCTTATTCCCACGCATACTGCCCACACACAGCTCTCTAAACACACACACACACACACACACACACACACACACACACACACACACACACACACACACACACAGCCTGCAACTCCTCTATCTATTTGAATTGATGCTCGCTCTGCTAAGTGCACCTCTCTCAGGACACTAATGCTGCATTACACTGCTGTAGTTAAACATCTCCATGAAGCTGCTAGTTTACCCAGTACTAATCCATATATCATCTCCATGCTCTGGTACTGGTGTCACACTGGAAAACTGACTTTCTGCTTTGGTGATGCTGATAGGAAATGATTAATTTATCCACAATGACATTCCAACCCATAAAAAGCTTCCTTGTTACTAAGCAGTTGTTTTAGTTCATTTAAATTCAGTTCTATAAAATGTGATAAGTTCTGGCTAAATCTTGGGATGCTGAAGCGTGTGGTGTTGACGAAGCTTGTTTTAGCCCCCCTGTAGCTGGTTCTGCAGCTTCCAATCGATGCACACAAGACGCTCTATTCTACATTTCACATTCTGCTTTTACCTCGTAGACATGAGTCCCACAGACATCCCGTATGTTTACATCAAGTCACTGACGATCTTACAGCTTTGAGAATAACTGTCATACTCCAGGTGAGGGGCTTCTTACCTTTCTAGGTAGTGGTGGGCTCCAGGTGGTGATGGTGGCTGTGTGTGCAAGTGTGTGAAGGACGGTCGCTGCTTGGTGGAGTCTTGTAGAGCACAGGCAGGACAGGGAGAAGAACAAGGCCAAAAGAAAACCTACAATTTACACCTGCAGAAAAAGGAGAGATACAGTATTTACAGCCAGAACCACACCGGCCAAAAAGTGGCAAACATGTGTGTGTGTGTAAAGACTTACAACACACACATACACACACACATTATATATATATATATATATATATATATATATATATATATATATATATATATATATATATATATATATATATATATATGTATTAGGGGTGTAAGAAAATCCAAAAAAAAAAAAAATAGGGGTATTATGTTTGGTGATACTGTATCGACCACTCTGACCACTAGATGGCAGTGTTGCAATCAATTTTCAGCTCCACTCCAACATTAACAAGCAGCACAAGGACGCAATGCTATTGTAAGCATTGATAAACCTGTTCATACAGTGGTGTATTTTAATAGTAGGACTTAAAAAATCGCAATATATTGAGCACATAGCCCATATATATATATATATATATATATATATATATATATATATATATATATGTGTGTGTGTGTGTGTGTGTGTGTGTGTGTGTGTGTGTGTGTGTGTGTGTGTATAGAAATATTATTATTACTACTACCACATGTCCGTCATGTACAGTATATATATATATATATATATATATATATATATATATATATATATATATATATATATATATATATATATATATATATATGTATATATATATATATATATAAAATAAGTATCGTTTATTGAAAATGACATACTTGTTTAGTCAAAGCGTTACTGTTAGATAAAAAAGTGCATATATGCTGTTACTGCTGTTATCATCCAACACCTGGTTTAACTAATCAGTTCTTCATTATGTTAAATCCGGTAAGCTCCTGATGGAACTGAATAAGTCCAAATTAACCCAACATATTCCTTTTTTCTGTCTGCATATATCTGTAAATAATTCACTGTAATGTAATAAGTGGACTTAATAAGGGGCCCATGTACAAGAGATTGCTGGGGTGCCTACTTCTAGACAGTACTGCATTGGTATGATTATAATTATTATTTTTTTATTATTATTATGTACATACATAGATATTAAATTTAGGATATGCTGTATTTACATCTACACACAGATATACATATAATATATTTTGCTCACACATGGCCTCACATTATGCGGCTGTATAAATATACCTTGTGTATGTGGTGTGTATGACTAACAGTAAATGAGCTCATGCAGCATCATTAGCGTGTAATTAGAAGTGAGATCACTCTCAGTATTAACCATGCAGCTGTGAGAGACAACACAGCCTGATAGGACTCATCACTGCGTGAATGTCAGTCTCTATAGTTAAGACATACCCCCCCCATCCCCCCCCCCCCCCATCATCACCACCCCCATCATCAGCACCACCACGCGCAGAAGAAAGGAGTAAATAAATGCAGCCTCACTCACACATAAACCACGCTTCATGAAGAGAATCTCCTCTGCAGTCTAAACACAAAAAGTAAGGTGTTGTTTTTAGGCCTCTGGAAATGATCAGTCACCCATTACTGCAAACAGCAGGACTCCAGCAGACTATATCGTCCTGATTTCCATACGGCAGCCCTATTGCTCGGCGCCGTATCTGTATTTTATGCTTGCTAAGGGTGAGATTTTTCTTGTTTATTAATGAGCCAGCAAAACGTTTCTCCAAGGCTTTCCTCAAGGAGAGAAAACACGGGACATGACAGGCGTGGAATATCAACGACGGCAGCCTCAAGAGCGGAGCAGAACAAAGCAGAGCGCAATAAGGATTTCAAGTTTGATGCAAAGACTTTAGTTTTTCACTGACGTGTAAGCTCAGTCTGGTCCTGCACGTCCTTGACTGGACCTGCTCCCCTGTGGAAGCTCCTCTGACAGTGATCCACTGCAATTATCCGATTTTGTACAGCACCGTTAAAGAGTTTGTCTTCCAATCAGCAAAAATTCTGGCCCTCAAAGACCCCCTGTTAGTCCGCCTCTCAAAAGACACCTGTAAGACTTTAACTACTAACATGGCAAAGACCAAAGAGCTGTCCAAAGACGCCCTAGACAAAATTATAGACCTCCACAAGGCTGGAAAGGTCTACGGAGAAAAAGCCAAGCAGCTTGGTGAAAAAAGATCAACTGTTGGAGCAATTTTAAAAAAATGGAAGAAGCTAAACATGTCAATCTCCCTCGGACTGGGGCTTCATGCAAGATCGCACCTCGTTGCGTATCAATGATCCTAAGACTTTAGTTCTTCACCGACGTGTAAGCTCAGCCTGGTCCTGCACGTCCTTGACTGGACCTGCTCCCCTGTGGAAGCCCCTCTGACAGTGAACCGCTGCAATTATCAGATTTTGTACAGCACCGGTAAAGAGTTTGGCTTCCAATCAGCAAAAAATTCTGGCCCTCAAAGACCCCCTGTTAGTCCGCCTCTCAAAAGTCCACCTCCACTCCACTTATTATTCTAAATTAGAAGCACCTGTTTAAGGTTGTTAGCTGCTTAAAGACACCTGTCCATCCACACAATCAGTAAGATTCCAACCACAAACATGGCAAAGACCAAAGAGCTGTCCAAAGACGCCCTAGACAAAATTATAGACCTCCACAAGGCTGGAAAGGTCTACGGAGCAAAAGCCAAGCAGCTTGGTGAAAAAAGATCAACTGTTGGAGCAATTTTTAAAAAACGGAAGAAGCTAAACATGTCAATCTCCCTCGGACTGGGGCTTCATGCAAGATCGCACCTCGTTGCGTATCAATGATCCTAAGACTTTAGTTTTTCACTGACATGTAAGCTCAGCCTGGTCCTGCACGTCCTTGACTGGACCTGCTCCCCTGTGGAAGCCCCTCTGACATTGATCCACTGCAATTATCAGATTTTGTACAGAGCCTGTAAAGAGTTTGTCTTCCAATGTTTTTCAGATCTTCATGATCAATTGGAACGAATAAAAGAGAGAGAAACCAATACGACGAGATATTCAACAAAAAATTACTTTCAATTACCGAGAGCACGAACCAATCACAACAGAGATTTACAGAGCTATTACAGAGTGGAACTCCTCACCTGACTCACTACTCAACACTGATAATAAAATATGGTTTTAAAAAAACTACTAAAAAGACACCCTCTAACTGATTCCTGACCGTTAAACTAAATAAATAAAAGCTAAAAGTAGATTAGGAATTAGGAAATTAGTTTTAAGGGGAATTATGCGTTTATTGGAATTATATTATTATTGGAATTATTATTATTATGACACATTTAATCTATTTTTATATATTTTTTAATTTAAATTTCTACTTTTTTCTTGTTTCTTTTTATTTATCTATGATTATTTCATACATAGAGTATGTTTTTTCTTTTTCTTTTTTTTTGTGTGTGTGTGAGAGAAATAATTCTTACATTAATTCGTACTTTATGTACCTTGTATTTGTGGAGACTCACCAAATGAACTTTTTTGACCATCTCATACAAACCTCTCTCTCTGCAGAGAGTTGAGCCCCCACTATTCCTTTGTTTATATTGAAATGACCATTTGTCTCCTGCCTTTAAGGTGATACCAATCAGCCCACCCATCTACTCTTTATCTCCATTTGGTCTCATCTTCATCCCCTTTAGCCT
Source organism: Megaleporinus macrocephalus (assembly GCA_021613375.1). NCBI lineage: Eukaryota > Metazoa > Chordata > Actinopteri > Characiformes > Anostomidae > Megaleporinus > Megaleporinus macrocephalus. The sequence continues at coordinate 7,938,712 of CM038709.1, forward strand.
CACCTTAAACTCCTTGTCTTCCTCCACATTCACCCCCTCCCCATTTGACCCTCTTCTGACTTCTAATTAAACCATGTTCAACTTGAGTTAGTGAGTTCAGGAGACTGGACCGGCAACAGACTGATGACCTAAGCTGTGATTAAGACTGCTTCCTGACCGCTAACAGACTGGTTGTGATCGACTGAGCTGTACCCATACATTCCTGTGTGTGTCAATAAACTCAAAGCCAATACTGAAGGTCTTCTGACTTCTGATTCCTGAAGGCCGAACTTCTAACAGCATATATAATGTTTATGTGTGTTTTATGTTTGAGGGACCCCAGGCAGAATAGCTGCTATCATTATAGGATCTAATGGGGATCCAAATAAAATAAATAAATAAACAAAATTCTATACCAGCAAAGCTTCTACCAACATAAACCTGTTGAGCGCTAATGCTTAGGGTATCTTCAGCCTCAGCACTCAGCTTCATGCTGGAGTACGTAATGATTTGATTGTTAAAAGCACAATGTTTTTGGGACCAACTCCTGACAAACATGAGTGCTGATATCACAGCTAGAGGAGGAACAGTGGAGGATCTGGCATCATTTTAAAGTGGGCTGTTTTTGCATGTTTACAAGAAATAAAATGCAAAAATAAATAAATAAATAAATAAATATCTTTCTGTTCAACATAGTAAGTTGCTGCATAGCGATGAAGAAAACAAGCTCTGTTACTAAATATATACTTGAGCGTCCCAGATTTCGATCTTCTTCCAGCTACAGAGCATCTGCTCTTCCTGAGGCCTCCAGCTTCAGACACTGAGAGTGGAGCACACCTTCAGTACAGCAGTACCTCCGAATCCTGGTCCCGGAAAACTGCACTGCAGACTTAACGCTTCTCCTGCTTTCACTTTTCTGTCCTTTGCTCTGCATTTCTCTCTCTCTCTCTCACTTCTTGTAGTTCCTGAGGGTCTCGAGGGGAGAGTTCCTGTGCCCACCTGCTCGACGGTTTTTGATCTTGTCAGTTGCTACAGCGGTTCAGTTGACCTGTTTGCTGCCTCTACATCTGAAACATTTCTTCCTGCCTTTGTCCAGATTAATAAATCTTAATACTTGTTTTCTGTTTGCAGAGCGTTTGTGAATCAGCAGCGTGCTGGGTCTTCTCGACCACCGTAGTTTTCACTTAATTACCTGCTATAATGCTCTATAACCACAGAACAGTGTACAATGTTCTTATGAACCCATATCATATTGAGTTATGGAATCGGACTTTATGATGTCATGTACTCTCGCATTATAAAGTGTTATGCATGTATTCACAGCTGCTTAAGAGCAACCATGCAAGCTCATGTCTGGATTGATAAACTCTTTTGATTGACATATAACATCTTTCAAGTGTAGTTATAATACAGAATTCATAGAAAGTGTTACTGAACGTTCTTTCACTAACACAAGGGTTCCCCTTACAGCACCACTCCAGAGATCCTTTCTGGCCTTTATGAAGGAACTCATCGTCTCATCTCTCTGGGGGGCGCTCTGTCGCTCGGTAAGACCTGTTTACTGTCTTTGTTTTGCTTTCTGTCTTTGATCTCATCTTATATGACTTCCTCAACCACATCTGTTTCTGTGTTCCTGTCCTCCCCCTCATCTTTCATCAGTGGTTATCTGTTCTGTCTTTAGGAGTCGGTTTATTTCCAGCCTCTTCTTTCTCAGCTAGATGGTACAGTCTAGTGCAGCCCTGCTGATGGTCTCGCTCCAGTCTTCTCTGTTAGAATTCGCTCAGAGTCTATGGTCCAGAAGTGGAAAGCAACTCATATCTGAACTTATAATTACTCGCTAGTGTGTTTTTAGTTACAGCACCACTTTTTTTAATTATACTTAAATCATAGTTTTTGTTTCTGCTCAAACGCCGGTAGGCCTAGCTATTATAGCTTCACTAAAAGGGAGGAACCCAGAAGGAAGTTCTCACACGTGTGATTGGCTATAAATTCTATTTAATTTGCTGAAGCTTGAGAACATATCCTGCCTCCTGCCTTCTTCATCCCGCTAGTTGGTGTCACGGGGAGGGCTGGAGCCAATCTCAGCGTCATCGGGCGAAGGCGTGGTACAACATGGACAGGTCGCCAGTCCATTGCATAGCCAACACACATTCACGCACACTCTCACCTACAAGCAATTCAGAGTGAGTGATCAACCTAACATGCATGTGTTTGGACAGTGGGAGGAAACCGGAGACCACTACACCACCATACTAACCACTACACCACCATACTAACCACTACACCACCGTACTAACCACTACACCACCATACTAACCACTACACCACCTTACTAACCACTACACCACCATACTAACCACTACACCACCGTACTAACCACTACACCACCATACTGACCACTACACCACCATACTAACCACTACACCACCATACTAACCACTACACCACCTTACTAACCACTACACCACCATACTAACCACTACACCACCGTACTAACCACCGTACTAACCACTACACCACCGTACTGACCACTACACCACCATACTAACCACTACACCACCATACTAACCACCGTACTAACCACTACACCACCGTACTGACCACTACACCATCATACTAACCACTACACCACCATACTAACCACTACACCACCATACTAACCACTACACCACCGTACTAACCACTACACCACCATACTAACCACTACACCACCATACTGACCACTACACCACCATACTAACCACTACACCAACGTACTAACCACTACACCACCATACTAACCACTACACCACCTTACTAACCACTACACCACCATACTAACCACTACACCACCGTACTAACCACTACACCACCATACTGACCACTACACCACCATACTAACCACTACACCACCATACTAACCACTACACCACCTTACTAACCACTACACCACCATACTAACCACTACACCACCGTACTAACCACCGTACTAACCACTACACCACCGTACTGACCACTACACCACCATACTAACCACTACACCACCATACTAACCACCGTACTAACCACTACACCACCGTACTGACCACTACACCACCATACTAACCACTACACCACCATACTAACCACTACACCACCATACTAACCACTACACCACCGTACTAACCACTACACCACCATACTAACCACTACACCACCATACTGACCACTACACCACCATACTAACCACTACACCAACGTACTAACCACTACACCACCGTACTAACCACTACACCACCGTACTGACCACTACACCACCATACTGACCACTACACCACCATACTAACCACTACACCACCGTACTAACCACTACACCACCGTACTGACCACTATACCACCATACTAACCACTACACCACTATACTAACCACTACACCACCATACTAACCACTACACCACCATACTAACCACTACACCACCGTACTAACCACTACACCACCGTACTAACCACTACACCACCATACTAACCACTACACCACCATACTAACCACTACACCACCATACTAACCACTACACCACCGTGCTGACCGGTGAAAGTTGCTGAAGTTAAGTACTCTTCTGCTCTCATCCACACATCTGATCTCTGAGTTGGAGGGTCATCAAAAAGCAGAAGGACTGCAGAAGATCTGAAGCAACTGAAGCATGTGAATTATTAAAGGATAACAAAACATCTAAACACCCCCCGCCCCCCCACCCTCCAGGCTTCATAACATCTACAGCTCCTTAAAGACCATCAGCATGCTTGTTACGCAGGACAGGTACTGCTGGAGACACGCTGCTGAACCCATCTGAACAAACATCTCCATTTATTAGAACATGGCAGCGTTTCTGTCACGCCTGTCCGGAGCTGAGTACGGCTGAGCAGCACTCACTGCTGCTTTAAAGCATCTTCATCACACACATTAACGTGCTGATGACCGTAACTCCAGCTCTCTCCGCCGAAGCTGCATGAGTGAGCAGAGCTCAGGGCCAGTAATAAGTAAGTGAATGTGTGTGCGTGGGCGTCTGTGCGTGGGGGTGTCTGGTAGAGGGAGAGGACGAGATGAGGAGAACGCTGTGTGGAGCTTATGAAGACTCCTTGAAATGCACCTTTATTAAAACGCAAGTGCAGAAGCAGAACAACAGAACAGGTCTGAACCGGTCTGATCTATTATCCTTGTATTAGAGATTCATCATACGAACAAAATACCCACATGATACCCCTATATAACGCGTCTGTAAACGTCTCGCTAGTGGCGTTTGTTAAAATACTAAGAATTTTATCAGATAATAAATTCAACAGCTGCTAAAACTGCCTGCTGACAATTTACCCAGACGTCTAAAATTAAATATTGTCTTGTTAAATTTCTTGAAGTAATGTATTAATTATTAATTATATCAACATTTGTATTTGTACTTGAACTAGCTAATAATATATATTTTAAATAATATAAAATATATATATATATATATATATATATATATATATATATATATATATATATATATATATATATATATATATATATATAGAGAGAGAGAGAGAGAGAGAGAGAGAGAGAGAGAGAGGGAAATATTCTATCGTTGATATATCATCCACCTCTAACATTAAGTTTTAAATACAATATTGCCAATATTAAATAATAAATATATATATATAATCTTACAAAGAAAATGTATTATTCATATAATCAATCACTTCTAACATACTTTAAACACTTATTTTTATTTTTAACAAGAATTTAAACTAGCTAATAATACAAGACAGAAAATGTATTATACATAAACTATAAATTTAGAATAGTATGTGTGTGTATATATATATATATATATATATATATATATATATATATATATATATATATATATATACACACATTATATGTTTGCTAAATAACCCAAATCTGACTTTTTTTTATATATATAATCCTACAAAGTAAATGTATTATTTTATTATAGCTGTGTCATTCATATATATATATATATATATATATATATATATATATATATATATATATATATATATATATATATATATATATACACATACCTATGGAGAGAGAGAGAGAGAGAGAGAGAGAGAGAGAGAGAGAGAGAGGATTATATAGGGTTTATATTGCCATTATTATTATTATTATTATTAGTTGGGTCAAATGTTTGTTAAAAATAAATCTTGAAAAATGAATGTTAGATGTGGATGAAAATGGAAATACACACACACTCATGGTCTAACCATGTCTAACCATCTAAACCCTGTATTTGATCATAACAACCTTCGTCAAACAATAGTAGCTAAAATATAATAAACAACTTCACAAAAACAACAGACAAAGTTAAACTCCACAGCAGGTCTAATGTATTATAATATATTTGGTTGTATGAGTCCGACATATGGGCTACATAAAGGAACAGAAATAACTGTTTTCACATGTTGTGGTTGGACCACACAAACCAAAATCACTTCTTGGATAGATAGCAATCCCAGATTCAGTGAAAAGCCCTGAGGAATCTTCCAGCACACGGTAAAGTAGATTTTCTGTTGGTTACAGGACACATAACACGACCTTCTGCAGGACCTGTGTTGTAAACGCCTGTGTTTCAATAACGATTAACACGTGATATATCATGTAGCTCTTCTGTCTGAAAGCAGCCGGAGCTGAACAGTGAATTAAACCAAAGACAAATGGAGCTCAGAGTGAATCCGAGCCCTGCAGTTATAACCTACAAATCACACTGCCACTCTCCACACCGCAGTTTCCTCCAGCGGTACTCAGACATGTGACCCCTTTAAGACGGAGAGATGAAATATTTCCACGGTGAACCCGGCTGTAAAGTCCAGCAGTAATTTATCTATTCACGGCGGCACGCTTGTGTAAAATAGTGTCCTGAACTGTGAGGCTAGTTTAGATCCCTGAACAGTGCAGGCAGGTAATAAAGGAATCCGGGACAGAGAAGTTTACTCAAGAGAAAGTTTTTTAATGCGAGACCCGAATAGTGGAAAAAGTACTATATTCAGAGACGGACACACCTTTATCCCCCAACACGGAGAAAAGACACACCTAGATGAATTACAAGTATGTGTATGTATATGTAATTACAATATATCACTTATTATGGTTGTAATGGGGCAGCACGGTGGTGTAGTGGTTAGTATAGTGGTGTAGTAGTTAGTATAGTGGTGTAGTGGTTAGTATAGTGGTGTAGTGGTTAGTATGGTGGTGTAGTGGTTAGTATGGTGGTGTAGTGGTTAGTATGGTGGTGTAGTGGTTAGTATGGTGGTGTAGTGGTTAGTATGGTGGTGTAGTGGTTAGTACGGTGGTGTAGTGGTTAGTACGGTGGTGTAGTGGTTAGCACGGTGGTGTAGTGGTT
>CM038709.1:7950055-7965055 GCA_021613375.1 Megaleporinus macrocephalus
GTAAGGTCCAGTTGGTGGAAATTTCTTCAGGTCAAGGTCTGGACCATCATCATCTCTAACATGTGTTCTGATTCAGTGGTGTATCCTGTTTACTGAAGTAGTCTAGTATCAGCATCTTATACCATCAGCTACTGAAACACCAACACATCACACATACTGTTCAGTATATTTCAGTATATTTACTGTTTAAATGCTGAACTGAATGAATTACTTATAAACTTCTAATAAATGTTTTTCCTCACCTCATGTAAAAACAAGGGCTACATTAAAAAAAGTGTTTATTTATAGAAAAAGTAAATAAAATGTGTGTCTTATTGTTAACTCAGTTTCACAGCTTGACTGGTTGGTTGGAAGCTGCGTGTGAGAAGAATAAACATAAGTCTCGCTCCATTCCTGGTTAAACAGTCTGGTTAATTAGTCCTTATAGCCCCACCTGACTATTTCTGTGTTTTTATCCATTTTAAATAGAATAATTGTTTTAATAGAATATTTTGAAGTAATATACTGATTGGTGCACGTGTGTTACTGGCTGGCTCACTCTCTAAATTGAGTGTCCTGTGAAGGGGTCCCCTTCCCCATCATATAGGGGTGGCGTAGTCAATGTGTGTAGTCCATTTTGTGGGGGTGCATAAGTACTGAATTTTGGGTACTTATTGAACAAATACTACCCTTAATATCAGTGAACCTTGATACATCTGGCTTTCCTTCGTCAACTTTCCATGTTACTCTGTCTCCGACTCACTTTACTCTCCGACCAGCTTTACTTTACGACTGCTGCTACGTGTGCTGCACTCCGAATCTGTTTTTGTACTCGTTTTTGGGGGTCTAACAAGCACACGACTGGTCTGTAAGGTTACTGTGCCGCAAAGCCCATGTACCGTAAGGACAAAAAAAATGTTACGCCGCAAAAAGTAATTTTAACGCTTAAAAAATAAACTCAGGATTTAATTCTTCTTAATAGTTTATCGATTCGGGTCCACAATGAACATTGTCTGGATCTGGACCTGGACCCGGACCCGGACCCCAGTCCGCCTATTAGTGACCCCTGGACTAGAGGAACACAAACTGTGCAGCAGCAGATGAGCTACTGTCTCTGACTTTACATCTACAAGGTGGACCAGCAAGTAGTAGGAGTGTCCAATAGAGTGGACAGTGAGTTTACCTTACACCAGCACAACACACACTAATCTACTACCACCACGTCAGTGTCACTGCAGTGCTGAGAACGACCCCCCTCCCTAATAATATCTGCTCTGTGGTGGTCTTGTGGGGGTCCTGATCGTTGAAGAACAGGGTAACAAAGTATACAGAGAATCAGATGAACTACAGTCTGTAAGGTTAGAACTACAAAGTCCTCCTACATAATATAGATAAAGAGTGAAGACGAGTGTAGTCTCACGTGTTACTGCCTATATGTAAACATAATATATTCTATATATTTTATATAAATAAGGATGTAAATGTAATAAACATGTTATAATCCATACCGGCTCTTTAGATTGCCTCTGTTTTCCTTAGTTTTGTCCCGAAAACAGTTAAGCGTAAGTCTGTAGGGGTTGAGGTGGCAGGGATGGGTGGTGAGCTCAGGCCGGAGCTGGCCTGGAAAAGATCAGCTCAGGCCGTGCTCCTCTGGTGTGGTCTCCTCTGACTTTTTTTTAGGATGTTATTATGTGATCTGGGAGGCACGCTGCATCTAAATTAGCCCCAGTGGCTCTCGCTGCCTCCCTCCTGAGGCGGCCGGCTCACGCGGGGGTGGGACCGGTGTGGAAAAAAACGGAAACCTCTTGGCGGCTGATTAGAGCAGGGACTCCTGAAGACACTGGAGTTCTTATGGCTGAGATTTAGCGCAGCGCGAACGCTCAGAGAGCGCGAGGCAGGATTACAGTCTTAATGTTTCATCCCAGCAGATTTGCCTGTTTAAGGCGGAAGGCTAGCAGATGGTGTTAAGTATGCTTCTGCTGAACTGCATGCTCACTACGACTACACTGATCCCAAACACACCGTATGTGCAGGGCTAACGCTCTCTCTCTCTCTCTCTCTCTCTCTCTAACTCTGCTTTTGTTTAACCCATAAAGACATAAACCGACTAATAAGCTAATAAGACATTAGCTTAGTAATAAGCTAAATATTATACAATATCATCTTTTAGAGGTAAAACCCCCTAAACCCTAAATAAAAAACTGAAAAAATAATAATAAAAGTGGAAAAACTAGAGAAAATAACACTTTTAATAAGAAAAAACTGTTTTTACGTCCCTGCCGAAAGAGTTCCAACACAGAGAGAACAGTAAGGTTTTGAACAATTGAATCTATCTGCTCACCATGTGTCCACGAGGCACATGGATGCAGTCTCACTTCCTGCTGTAACATATAGGGGCTTGGCTAAAAAAAGGCCCCGCCCCTATAATTTATAAAGTAATAGCTGAGTCGATGCATGTACGACTGTTCAAAACCATCATGGCTGGTCATGTACCGAGTACCCTTTTAGAGTTCAGCTTAAAATCAGCCACCTTTATCAGTCATTGCTGAAACATTCAGTAAAGTTTCAGTAATGATATGATTGTATTGGTAGTGACAAAGTGGAGTGTGCAATCATTGGTTTTAATAAAATGACCATAATTAAGGTGGGAAGTCACTCAAAGTCACTCAAAACTTAATGATTCAGTCAGTTAAAAGTCTGAAATGTGTTTCCAAACCTGATTTTGGACGACTTTAGTGGAACGACCCATATGTTATGTCATATTATATATATAATATATATATATATATATATATATATATATATATATATATATATATATATATATATATAATATATATATATATATATAATACAGTTATACACATAGCTTTTTAGACTTTGGGACACATGTACTTCCAAACAAACAATGGAATCTAACTACTCACCATGTGGCCATGAGGAACAGAGATTGGCCTACAAAACCTTATTATTCTCTCTGTGTTAGAACTCTCTGCTTGGCGGTAACATATATGTTCGGGTGCATTGATTCTTTTCAGCGAGGCTGGTGCATTGGATTTTATATATATATATATATATATATATATATATATATATATATATATGTGTGTGTGTGTGTGTGTGTGTGTATATATATGTATATATATAAAATAAATTCAATGCACCTCCCTCATTGGATGGAATCAATGCCTCCCAGCTCCCAGTGACAACAAATTGGATACATTAGGATGGGTTGCCAGTCCGGAGCAACATAAGTCATGAATAGAGCCTTAATGTTCATTTTATTTGGTCTCCTACAGCTTCTCTATAAACACTTAACCTTTTTTAACAAACCATCTGGTTAGAGCTGATTCGTCACTGTGTTTGGGTTAGGATTAGAGTTGTAGGTTTCAGGTTCAGGGTTTAACTTAGAGTTACTGTTAATGCTATATTAAAGATGTTCAAAGAAAAGTTAACCTGAAATGAACTGTTTTCACTCATGGTATTCCTGACTGTGGAATATATGGCACTGTCATGTGTCATGTGCTGTAAATTCTGCAGTAAGAATAAATTCACCTCCACCCCATCACAAATAAATCTAATTTCTGGAACTCCATCTCTAGTTAACATTCACAGTCCAAGGTTAGCCTTCCTCCTTCCTTTGGTGTTATTTTAGGAGATGAAAAGACAACAAAACAGCCCACTGAAAACTAGTTATAACAGGGTTGTGAAACTCTTTTAGCACAGAGTGTGATATACTCGTCCACACTAACAGAGCTCCGCCCCTCAACATATAAAAATAAACCTTTCCCCAAATAGGTATGATTAAAAAAGAGAACTCATCCTCAGCCATCACAAACAGCGGAGACATCACAGCGCACGAACCCGGTCCAGTGCTGGTGCAGGTCTTGCTGCCTGGAGAACCCCCGCCGGGTGACATCAGAAGGCTGGGAGGGGCCCTAAATCTTTAAAGAGTTGACGAGAGAGGTGCTTCCAGAATCCCGAAATCCTGGACCAGAGCCGCTTTTTCCCCTCATCCATAATTCAGGTGCTCCTGTAGCTCAGGGGCCGCAGCTCCCAGAATCCACCTGTGCACCTACCTACCCACCCATCCGACACCTCCAAAATAAAGCCTCTAAACAAAAGCTACAGGAGGAGAATCAGAGGAGCTCATGAATTCCGAACAGCAGCCCTGCGGATCGGGACTATCGATCCTCCCGCAGACTCTGAATTTTATTTATCGAATAAAATACTGAAACACGCCCAAATGTACCCAGTTATTGAGTTCACGGCAGAGACGTGTGCCTCCTGTTCATCCTTTAATGCACTCGTACTCGAGCTGCTTAAGCACACGACATGTTTCTTAATTTACAAGCTCCTCCACTGAATTTCCACAGCTGAGACGTGTCAAACTGGGCCAGATGTACGCAGAAATCTTTATGTTTGTACTCACAGCGTGCCTGAAACTAAAAATCTGCCCCCCAGTCCTGTAGATCATCATACCAACTTTACCCAATAACTGCTAAGGTTTAAAAAGCACTGTGAAATACCCAACCAGTCTAGAAGCTTGAGACAAAACAGTTCACCAACAAAGAGAAAGGGTGCGTCCCAAATCGCCTACTTGCCTACTACTCAGTAGTGAAATCAGCTAGTGTGTCCAAATACTCAGTAGCCATTAAGAAGTATGTGACAGATACTATTCAATCAGATGGATGGACACCCATTCAAATGATTAGGGACTTTTAAAGACAGTAAATGTCGCGCCATGTTTCATTAAAGTAACAAACATTAATAAATATTAAGGGACTCTTTCAGTAACGAGCCTGAACAGAGAGCTGCTGCCACTGTTTTCCGTTTCTAACAACCGCCTGAAAGCTGGTTAGACTATCGATGTGAGTCTGCCTAGATTGGTCTAACGCTCAGTTACTGAAAACTGAATGTGATTCGTTGATTCCACAGCCACTTCTTTCAGGTGGTGACCGGTGGGTGAGCTGTCCTTTACTGTGTCTACATAGATAGCACAGAGTACCAAACCCTGACTTGGATATTTCCAGTTTTCAATCCTTTTGTCTCCAACCAGAACTTCACAATGAAATATGACTATTATTACAATATGTACATAGTTTAAATGCATGATGACTAGAATTAATAAAAGTGAACTAAAACTTTTGTTTTTCCCCACAGAAATCATTGGCTCGTTGCCAGAGGGTGTAATTCTGCACCAAAAAATAATGATTGCGAAACATTAACATGGACATCACTGTATATTTTGTATATCATCGCTGTCCAATGAAAAACATGTATCTCAATTTTTGACGTGGCAGCAAACTTTCACTGTGTAACACTTTCATAAAAAAAGGAACCAATAGAAATGCTCTAAAATAGCTTGGAAAAAAACGTTTTTTCGATATGATATGAGTATATGTATTGTGCTGGTCCAGGCTCACTGTCATTGGTGTTTTGCACACAAAGGACATTTGCCCTCTGCATTTAATCCATCAGTGCAGCAAAACACCCACATACTAGTGAACACATGTGACCAGAGCAGTGGGCAGCCCTCTCCACAGTAGCCAGGGAGCAGTTGGGGTTAGATGTCTTGCTCAAAGGCATTTTATTTATGTCCTGTCGGTTCAGGGAATCGAACCAGTGACCTCCCAGCCACAAAGCTTGTTCCCCAACATCCAGCCCATTGACCATCCACGACTTACATCAAAGTACATCATTCAGCTGAAGATCTCTGAACCCACTCCAGCTGTCGGCTGGTTTTGAGTGTAGAGCTGTTTTGATGCTGGAGCTGTTTCTGTAGCAGACCGTAGTAATCTGGAGCATGATCTTCTCTTCCTGCTCTTTATCATTTCGTAAACAGCTCCTTCAGCCTTGACCAGATATTCAGCCCTGACCTTGTTCTCTAACGCTGCGTCTCTCACTGTTTAGTCTCTCTCCAGAGTGGGAGTGGTCAGTAAGTGTGGAAGTGACACTCGTCCTTCAACCAGCCAACTTGGATAAACTGCTTTTCTTCTACAGCATGTAGATCAGACTCAGACTAAGAAGCTGCACACTGTAAACCGTAGAGGTGGTGTAAACATCTTTATTCTAAGCTGCACTCACTCAGATGATTAGGTCACGCTGTGGGGGCTTAACCCTCCTTCGACTCCTTGAGGTGTACATACCTTCGGTCACTTCTTTCTTAAAGCAGAAGGTTTTAGACAGAAACTCCAATATTTAGCTTTTCTAATCAGTTTTTTACGTTTTAGGGTTAAAAACATTTGTAAGAAGTCTTCTCCTAAACTGTACATTATTAAATCCAATAAAAAAACATGGTAACTTTACAGGAGAAGCCAAAAATAGTCTTTTGTTTTAATGGAAGTCAATGGAACCAGAATTTTTTACAAACAATTTTTAAAGCATTTCTATTGGTCCATTCATAATGAAACTTTTTACACAATGTAAACAGCAGTTGTTGTGTTCAAATGATATAGAAATATAAAAATGTTAAACAGCGGTGAAATACTTATATTAAATACTACATAATGTATATATAATAAACATATAATAAATATACAGTATACTATAACAAACCCTTATTTATTAAGCATTATAAAATATGTTTATTCCAGTGTGTTTTGTGAATTTAAGTTAAGCTGAACTTTTTTCCTAAAGTTAATTTTCCACTAAAAAAGTATATATTCTATGGAATCGAATTATAACATGTACACCTATTTTCTAGGTACAGGCAACATTTCTACAAACAGTTCTGATTTTCTGTGACTGACCAATGCATTTATGAACGTTAATATATGATTTTTCCTCTAAATTTAGATAAAAAATATCAGCTTCTAGAAAAAATATGTTCATAAAACTGTATATCGTCACAGTCCAATAAAAAACAAAACATTACAGGAGAGACCAAAAACATACTTTACTTTTCAATGTAAGTCAACGGAACCAGAATTATTTCCAAGCTATTTTGGAGCACATCTATTGTTCCATTCATCATGAAATTTTCACACAATATAAACGGCCAATGGCGTGTTTAAATGATGTAGAAAACATGTATGTATATATATATATATCAGGGCTGGCGCTATGTGGGGCTGAGTGGGAAAGATGCATAATTTAAAAATGTACAGATTCCAGAGGCAGGACGTCAACATGACAAATAAAAACATTTCATCAATAGCTGAATGAGTTTAAAGCCTACACTGAGGATGTTCACTCAATTAACTGTATAGGTGGTGCAAACATCCTCTTACACTAAGCTGCAGGTACTCAGATGATTAGAGCAAGCTGTTGAGCTTGAACCGTCCAGGAGGAAGCAGCAGGGAGTGGGGGGTTAAACGGCTCAACCTTTCCCACTACACTGGGGGTCCACATGATATATATTTATCACACTTTAATAGTAACAGTATAGTATCAGTATCAGTTGGCATCAGTTAAAGTTATTAAAACCAGGCCACTGGCTTATAAGCTAATTCAATAACTTTAGATTTGAGGCATTTCAAGAACATTGAAGTCCAACAAAGTTTTATCTTCTATAATTATTTATAGTTTAATATTAAAAATATACTATTAATGTTATGAATAAATTATTATTTAAATACATTTTATGAATGTAGCTTAGCCCAGGACCACTTCTATTATACCCTTCCATATCATAAGAATAATGTTTTTCATTACAGTCTTTGCTTTAATAATAAGGCTGTAGGTTTAATAGACCTTAGATTTAGGGGGGGGGTAACTATGTGAACTATAAAATAAAAATAGTAAAATAATTCAAAGCATCACAATTTGGCAAAATCTAAAACAATACTAACAATACTAACTGAATGAATGAAAGTCTTTAATGCTAATGCTTTAAATCTTCTTATTTTTTTGGTAAAAACCATAAACATGCATTTGTGAGCTCCTGTTGGTGTGGGTTGGTGCCCCCGGTGAAGAAACCTTGGATTGCTAAATGTGCTGGAGTGAGTGAGTAACTTTCTATAGTTATGTCCACATGCCTTACATGAAACAAAATCTTATTTTTCTGCGATAGGAAAAACGTAATAGAACTCAGATACCTGACACAGATACCTGCCGGGAACTATGAAGTATTAATATGTGTGGTCAGTATAGCATAGTGCCAAACCATTGTCCTCATTGGAGAAGTTATGAGTCAACAGCATCTGCCAAATGATGTAACTGCACTACACATCTTATCTTCACTGATTTACAACCTATATAAACAATATGGGCACTTAATCTGTATGGAGAACACTTAGAACATTAAATGCTACTTGAGGTTAATGTCCATGTTCACTGATGTGTAAACCACTGCACTACTCTACTCAGCTACCGGGAGGACTACATATCATATGTCTCCTGCAGGAGATGTACTGGAAACATGACCACATCAATGAGCTCTATGTGATATCATACACACATCACCACAACTAAGCACACCACACACTTAGGTAAGAGATACCATCACCAGCAGCGCTCACATCACAATGGATCAAAATAACTGCCCGCATCACTGCCCGGAGTCAAGTCATGCATATACTGGTGGTCATATTGGCCAAGAGGCCAGATCTGCACTGCTGAAAGACATATTTCTGTCTGTGTGTGTGTGTGTATGTACCATTTATGTTTATTTATGGTCATTGATACTATTTATACTATATATAAGTACTGCACCGGAGAAGTAGCCTGACAGTGTTTTAGTATACTGTAATACCAGGTTGTTAGATACAGTGCTGGGTTTCTTAGCTCATTGTGGACAAGAACTGAAGCACTCTTCTAACGCTCACTCAAAACGACCACTGCACTTCAGCAAAAACACACTGGAGTGAAACAGCCTGGCAGGCTCGAGCAAGCATCTCGCTTAATCATCACTAAATATTTCAAAATAACTCCAAATGAAGTTCTAAAGTCGTGAAGATTTTTTAATCCAGTGACTATGGGCGTGTCTCAAATCCTAGTGAGCTCCTACATAGGCAGCCTTTTACGTCATAGTATGCGCTTCAGACATGTAGACTGTCCCAATACTTACATACCTTAAACATGCTTCTACTGAGGAACCTTATTTAGACCTGATTTTAAAGAAGCATCAAACGCTTCCTCAGCCGCTAAGACAATCCCATGATGCAACACAGGCTAATCTAGGAGCAGTGAAGTGGTTTTAAAATGTGAGTTATTTTGATTCTCTCTGGAGTTTTTATGTGTTTCTGGTCATATAATCACACAAAACAGTTTTTTATTATCAACTCTGTAACGAGTCCTTCACCATTTACACTTTATACTCCAGACATTAGCATTTATGCTAGCAGATTTTTAAACCTTGGGCTATTGTTTTGGATGCTGGGCGGTAGCTTAGCAACCAGCTAAACCACCGGTGGCGTGCTGCAGTGGGCGGGAACAAGTCGTGACGCAGTCTCTCTCTAACTAGAGCGTCTCAGTAATCTGTTTATGAGGAGAGATGAGGAGAGAACACTGCTACTTACACACTCACTACCTAGACAGCCTACTTAGACACTCACTAGGATTTGAGACAGACCCCTAAATCTCGTTCTGAGGCTCTCTGCTCAGACTCTAAGAGACAAGATTCCCACAGCTGTATCCACATCAGACTCTACTATACGCTACAGTGCAGGTATGATGTATGTACCAGTCGCTGCGGTACAGGACTCACATGAGCAATCAGACTCGCTGGGACACGTAAGAGAAGAAAGGAGGAAGGGAAGAGAAGTGGCCCGTCGTTTGAGGGGAGCTTTAGAGAGCGACGCTACCTCGTCCTTTCACGTCAACACGTATTTGGTCAGAGGAGACGGCAGCAAACAGCCACAGCAGTCGCCCCAGTCCACCCGGCGGAGACGCGCCTGCACTAATCTGACAGCCACTGGGCTGCTTCCCCATCTCTCTCTCTCTCTCTCTCTCTCTCCCTCTCTCCCTCTCTCTCTCTCTCTCTCTCTCTCTCTCTCTCTCTCCCTCTCTCTCTCTCTCTCTCTCTCTCTCTCTCTCTCCCTCTCTCCCTCTCTCTCTCTCTCTCTCTCTCTCTCTCTCTCTCCTTCTCTCTCTCCTTCTCTCTCTCTCCTCTCCCTCCTTCTCTCTCTCTCTCCCTCTCTCTCTCTCTCTCTCTCCCTCTCTCCCTCTCTCTCTCTCTCTCTCTCTCTCTCTCCCTCTCTCTCTCTCTCGCCCTCCTCTCTCTCTCTCTCTCTCTCTCCCTCTCTCTCTCTCTCCCTCTCTCTCTCTCTCCTCTCTCTCCTCTCTCTCTCTCCCTCTCTCCTCTCTCTCTCTCTCTCTCTCTCTCTCTCCTCTCTCTCTCTCTCTCCTCTCTCTCTCCCTCTCCTCTCTCTCTCCTCTCTCTCTCTCTCTCTCTCTCTCTCTCTCTCTCTCTCTCTCTCTCCCTCTCTCCCTCTCTCTCTCTCTCTCTCTCTCTCGCTCTCCCTCTCTCTCCCTCTCTCTCTCTCTCTCTCTCTCTCTCTCCCTCTCTCTCCCTCTCTCTCCCTCTCTCTCTCTCTCCCTCTCTCTCTCTCTCTCTCAGCAGTCTGAGTCTTCAGGGCAGAGCCTTTCCGTGTCTGTCTGCAAACCTTTCAGCTTGTATGTCTGAATCTGTCCTTAAATCTACCTCTCTGTCTGTATGTCTTTTGGCCTGTCTGCAAACCTTTCAGCCTGTTAGTCTGTGTATGTATCCAAACCTGTCTGTCTGTATCTGTCTTTCAGTTCGTCCTCCTGTCTCTGTTTTACAGTCGCTCTGTATGTGTCTTTAAATCTGCCTTTCTGTCCATATTTGTATTTCAGTCTGTCTCTCTGTCTGTCTTTCAGCCTGTCCATCTCTCTGTCTGTCTGTATGTCTTTCAGCCTGTCTGTCTCTCTGTCTGTATCTGTCTTTCAGTTCGTCCTCCTGTCTCTGTTTTACAGTCGCTCTGTATGTGTCTTTAAATCTGCCTTTCTGTCCATATTTGTCTTTCAGTCAGTCTGTCTGCCTTTCAGTCTGTCTATCTTTCAGTCTGCCCATCTGTATGTGTTTTTCAATCTGTCTCTCTGTCTGTCTTTTAGTCTGCCCATCTGTATGTCTTTCCGCCTGTTTGTCTCTTTGTCTGTCTGTATGATTTTTAGCCTGTCCGTCTCTCTGTCTGTCTGTATGATTTTTAACCTGTCCGTCTCTCTGTCTGTCTTTCAGCCTGTCCATCTCTCTGTCTGTCTGTATGTCTTTCAGCCTGTCTGTCTCTCTGTCTGTATCTGCCTTTCAGTTCGTCCTCCTGTCTCTATGATTTACAGTCGCTCTGTATGTGTCTTTAAATCTGCCTTTCTGTCTATATTTGTCTTTCAGTCTGTCTGTCCATCTGTATGTGTCTTTCAATCTGTCTCTCTGTCTGTCTTTCAGCCTGTCCATCCGTATGTCTTTTAGCCTGTCCGTCTGTATGTTATTCAGCCTGTCCGTCCGTATGTCTTTTAGCCTGTCGGTCTCTCTGTCTTTCTGTATGTCTTTCAGCCTGTCTGTGTATCTGTCTATCTGTATCTTTTAACCTGTCCGTTTGTATGTCTTTCAGCTTGTCTGTGTCTCTGTCTATCTGTATATCTTTCAACCTGTCTGTGTCTCTGTCTGTCTGTCTGTATGTCTTTCAGCCTGTCTGTGTCTCTGTCGTCTGTCTATATGTCTTTTTATCATGTGTGTCTATCTGTATGTGGCTTTAAATCTGTCTTTAAGTCTTCCAGCCTCTCTATCTCTCTGTATGTCTTTCAGCCTGTCAGTCTGTATATCTTTCAGTCTCTGAGCTTACCTGTCTGCATGTCTTTATGTCTGCCTGTACATCTGTCTGTCTGTCTGTATCTCTTTCTGCTTCTTTATTTCCCTCTGTTTTTCTATCAGTCTGTCAGTCTGACTACATGTATTCCATCAATACGTACATTGTTTTTTCACTGATTCTGCATTCATCCATCCGTCTGTCTGTTTTATACCCACCTGTGTCTTTGTATATTTGTCTGTTTGTCTTTCTGTCTGGCTCAGTATGCTTCGAGGGGGGTGGTGGGTGGGTAGGGGGAGGCGGGGGCTGTTGGGGTTTTCTGCATTACATCATTGCCTCCCTGCTGCAGTGGCGCTGGACGGACACAACGCGCACAGAACTGTTCACTCTAAACGGTCCCATCTCACTCGCGCCTTTGCAAAGCTGTGCTGAGTCAATACGCAGCAGAGACACCAATCTGCCGGCATCCCGCGCCGGGCTTCTGGGACCGTTTGTCTGTTTATTGTTTTGAATCAACAAGCAAAAAAGCGTGGATGAAAAATAGACTAAGGAACTGGAAGAGATCCAGGCAGACAGAGCGGACGCACGCAGGGCTCGGTGTGCGGAGCTCTGAACCGCAGGGGCGTGCGGCTCTAATTTGCAGTGGTGTCGGCGGTGGAGTTGTTAGCTGCTGCTCTAATGAAGCTGCGATCTGTGCGCGGCTGGAGTCGAGCTGGGTTCACTCGGTCTACTCCCACCTCCACCTCTGCCTGATTACAGCGCCGCGGGACCGAGCCACACACGGTGCCGCAGATCCGGCTATAGCGCGGAGCTTTAGCCGGGGAGATGAAAGAGTAAGACTCTGACTCAGAACCAGTGCACTCAAGACTCTAGTATTATGGAACAAAACTGATTTCAGATCAGCAGAACAAAGAGCAGATCCAGCCTCAGTCTAATCAACTGCACTGAGTGGTGAACATGTAGGTGAAGGTAGTGTTACAGTTTACCTGTACACAGGTAGGTGAAGGTAGTGTTACAGTTTACCTGTACACAGGTAGGTGAGGGTAGTGTTACAGTTTACCTGTACACAGGTAGGTGAAGGTAGTGTTACAGTTTACCTGTACACAGGTAGGTGAAGGTAGTGTTACAGTTTACCTGTACACAGGTAGGTGAAGGTAGTGTAACAGTTTACCTGTACACAGGTAGGTGAAGGTAGTGTTATAGTTTACCTGTACACAGGTAGGTGAAGGTAGTGTTATAGTTTACCTGTACACAGGTAGGTGAAGGTAGTGTAACAGTTTACCTGTACACAGGTAGGTGAAGGTAGTGTAACAGTTTACCTGTACACAGGTAGGTGAAGGTAGTGTTACAGTTTACCTGTACACAGGTAGGTGAAGGTAGTGTTACAGTTTACATGTACACAGGTAGGTGAAGGTAGTGTTACAGTTTATCTGTACACAGGTAGGTGAAGGTAGTGTAACAGTTTACCTGTACACAGGTAGGTGAAGGTAGTGTAACAGTTTACCTGTACACAGGTAGGTGAAGGTAGTGTTACAGTTTACAGTTTACCTGTGCAATTTCACTGATGCATCCATACAGACTGATGGACTGTTACATATCTAAAAGTCAATCATTCAAATAAATGAACAAATGAAAAAAGGTGGATTTTAATTTCTCAGCACATCATTAACTCTCTATAATGCTCAAAGTTCATATTTAAAATGTTTTGCATGGTTATACACTATATTATACACTATATAAAGCTTTTGGCTGTATCAGTTTCTTCTACATGCTGCACACACAATGCATGATAACAATCCACACCGTGGGTTTAAATAGTAAAAACTATTTCTTTTTTATTCAATTCATATTTATTCAGTATTTAGTAAGAACACTAACCAGAAAGCCATTATATGATAAGTACTATACTATTTTCTATTTACGCTCTTTTTTTTTTTACATTTATTTAATACATAGTTCTGGACACACGTCTTAATTTTATAGCTTCTTGGCGTCCTAGAAGCACTTTGGAACCACTGGTATTGTACAATACTTGCATATTCAATTAATTCTATGACAACTGAATAGTTTTTATGTTCTTGAAAACACTAATATTTGAACTGCATATGCTGATATCAGGCTTGATTTAAAATGGACCTTATCTTAAGGCAATTTATTCCACTGCACTATATGAAACCTATCGTTATAACATAACATGTCATCGCTGTCCAAAGAAAACCCAAGTATCTCTAAAATTGGAATTTTACAGGAGAGGACAAAAACATTCTTTACTATCAATGTAAGTCTATGGAACCAGAATTTTTTAAAAGCTTTTCGGAGAATTTCTATTGGCCAGTTAACCATGAAATTGGCACAAATTGTAAATGGCAAATAAAATTGGTATATAAAAATATATTAATATTAATATATTAATATTGTATTAGCAAATGTGTAATAGTATCAATATAAGTGCTTCTGAGGTTAAGCAAACCACATCTTTTATCAATACATAATTATTCTAGCCACATGCAAAATCTGGGTGCACAGCTATTACACACTATATGGTAATGTAGAGAGACAGCGCTGAGAGAAAGGGGCAGATACTTCACACACAGTAGATCCAGTTCACATATAATCAGTGGCACCTTAACGTGTTACAACGATCACTTCACAGACGAAAAGAAACATTTCAGTTCAGTATATCACTCTTTCTGCTTCTACTGGACACTACAGGAGCGTCAGCCTACTGCAGCGTGTTAAGGATGTGTTATATATCTTTAATGTATACACCTTTAGTGTGTTCACTGTGCAGATATTCTACCTTTAATATATTACAAACACTGACTCGGTCTGTCTGCTCACTATTACACGACTCTGACGGGGATCTGGTGTGAAAAAGCAATATTAAATAAATCTTAACTAGGACAAACCTCGATATATATACATCAGCTTAGAGAGGAGGGGTGAGGAAGTGAGAGAGAATAGACAGGAAGGCAGACAGTAAGAGAGAAAGATAATAAAACGTATTATATATGAATACAGATACAGTCATCTAGAGTAGTTTGGTGTGAGATGGTTGACTGTACAGATTTCCTGGCGGTGATGGGAACCAGGGGTCACCATGTCAACAACACAGACACTGCACGCATCTGCATGTACCTTACCACCTTGTACAGATCATAAAACAATATATCAGAGCATTTCATGTCACAGGTTTCTGTGAGGGAGCAATTATGAGACAATAAACTCGTCAGACGTCAGATTCCCATCAGCACCACTGTGGACAGTCAGTAAGCTTCATTAGAAAGAAGAGTTTCATATCAAAGCACTAAGAATG
>CM038709.1:7970055-8353336 GCA_021613375.1 Megaleporinus macrocephalus
AGAGAAACGCAGTAACAAACCACATCACACACTAATCACACCCCCCTCTGACACTACCTTCAACCTATACCCACATATACACAGTAAAACCACCTCCCACCCTGCTCTTCAATGATCAGGACCCCCACACAACCACCTCAGAGCAGGTACTAATTGGGAGATGCATCACTCCCAGCACTACAGTGACACTGATGTGGCGGTAGTGTGTTTAGTGTGTGTTGTGCTGGTGTGAGCCGACCAGACACAGCAGTGCTGCTGGAGCGAGACTTGTCCACCAACCAGTGTCCTGTGGGCGGAGTCTTGTGGGCGGAGTCTCTATGTGACTACTAATGAAGGACTAGTGGAACACAAACTGTGCATCTACAGATAAGAGTACCTAATGGAGTGGACAGTGAGTGGACACAGTGTTTAAACACTTCAGCTGTGTCTGATCCACTCATACCAGCACAACACACACAGTAACACTCCACCACCAAATTAGTTACTATCTGATTTGGAGCTAAAGCACGCATCAGATCCCGACCTCATGTTCTCTCACTATATAATTACTACTTCACTGTAATCACCGCCTCCCAGTCTCTATCCATGGCATCCACTTATATAGCCAGTCTCATTATTAGGCCCTGGACTAAGAGCACACTCTTTGTCAGCCTATTTCACTCTCTCCTTTCCTCACTTTAGTGAGACGAAGGTGCAATTGTAAGTGCCGGCCCCCCCACCACCTCTACATACCACCCACCCACCCACACACATTTCAAACCCTGCTCCGGAGGGCACCGTCCACCGAACAAATCTTCCTCCATGCTTATTGCTCCAAGAGCCCGGCCGCAGCCACTTTGGCATGTAATAGCGCGGCCCCGTCTAATGCACTTTCTGGGTAAGCTAGGCATCTGCCCTCCCCCCCCCAAACACCGTGTCTGATGGCTTTAGTCGTGAGTGGCATGCCAGAGAGCGGTCAGACGGCTGAAGGGGAGCAGAGAGAGGGCAAGCTGCTTAAAAAAAATAAAAAAATAAATAAAAAAATACACATCTGCCTCCACTCCACCGAGTTACGCTCCCATTCCCCTCTGTGCCTCCGTCAGACTCCTGCCCTCAGGCAACAATATTCTCAATACTCAGAGCATGAAAATATAATGTTGGTGTTATGAGCTGGCAGCTATGATACGCTGAGCTCCAACAACCAGAGAGCATGACAACGGCTCCCGACTGAAGGTCACGAATCAGTCGCCGAGGCGATTATGATAACGTTTAATGTGAAATTTCATTCATTATCCAACAGACGGTCTGTGTGACCGAGCCTTCAGGACTGATGTATGTAAATGACCTCTGTTCTGATTGGCTGCCCTGTATCGTGCCTAATTGTGAAAGCAATATAGAAATACAACACTCCTTATATCTTCAGGGCGAGTGGGCGGGGCTACACGGCAGTAGGCTGGAAAAGACTAATGCATGTAAATGTGACATCACAAAAACAATAAATTAAAAACGGACTGGTTTTGCAGCTTTTTTGATACCGGCCCTTTAAAATAAAATCTAATTTCGTGTCATGCCCACATGCAATCTTTTTAATTCACTCGAGAGAGCTGACTGCCTCCCCCCACCACACACCCCTTAGAGTTCAACCAGCCTTTAAAAACTCTGACTCTGCCTCCCCCCACCACACCCCTTAGAGTTTAACCAGCCTTTAAAAACTCTGACTCTGCCTCCCCCCACCACACCCCTTAGAGTTTAACCAGCCTTTAAAAACTCTGACTCTGCCTCCCCCCACCACGCCCCTTAGAGTTTAACCAGCCTTTAAAAACTCTGACTCTGCCTCCCCCCACCACACACCCCTTAGAGTTTAACCAGCCTTTAAAAACTCTGACTCTACCTCCCCCCACCACACCCCTTAGAGTTCAACCAGCCTTTAAAAACTCTGACTCTGCTTCCCCCCACCACACCCCTTAGAGTTTAACCAGCCTTTAAAAACTCTGACTCTGCCTCCCCCACCACACCCCTTAGAGTTTAACCAGCCTTTAAAAACTCTGACTCTGCCTCCCCCCACCACACACCCCTTAGAGTTCAACCAGCCTTTAAAAACTCTGACTCTGCCTCCCCCCACCACACACCCCTTAGAGTTCAACCAGCCTTTAAAAACTCTGACTCTGCCTCCCCCACCACACCCCTTAGAGTTCAACCAGCCTTTAAAAACTCTGACTCTGCCTCCCCCCACCACACCCCTTAGAGTTTAACCAGCCTTTAAAAACTCTGACTCTACCTCCCCCCACCACACCCCTTAGAGTTCAACCAGCCTTTAAAAACTCTGACTCTGCCTCCCCCCACCACACACCCCTTAGAGTTTAACCAGCCTTTAAAAACTCTGACTCTACCTCCCCCCACCACACCCCCTTAGAGTTCAACCAGCCTTTAAAAACTCTGACTCTGCCTCCCCCCACCACACCCCTTAGAGTTTAACCAGCCTTTAAAAACTCTGACTCTGCCTCCCTCACCACACACCCCTTAGAGTTTAACCAGCCTTTAAAAACTCTGACTCTGCCTCCCCCCACCACACCCCTTAGAGTTTAACCAGCCTTTAAAAACTCTGACTCTGCCTCCCCCCACCACACCCCTTAGAGTTCAACCAGCCTTTAAAAACTCTGACTCTGCCTCCCCCACCACACACCCCTTAGAGTTTAACCAGCCTTTAAAAACTCTGACTCTGCCTCCCCCCCACCATACCCCTTAGAGTTTAACCAGCCTTTACAAACTCTGCCTCCCCCCCACCACACCCCTTAGAGTTTAACCAGCCTTTAAAAACTCTGACTCTGCCTCCCCCCACCACACCCCTTAGAGTTTAACCAGCCTTTACAAACTCTGCCTCCCCCCCACCACACCCCTTAGAGTTTAACCAGCCTTTACAAACTCTGCCTCCCCCCCCACCACACCCCTTAGAGTTTAACCAGCCTTTAAAAACTCTGACTCTGCCTCCCCCCACCACACACCCCTTAGAGTTTAACCAGCCTTTAAAAACTCTGACTCTGCCTCCCCCCCACCATACCCCTTAGAGTTTAACCAGCCTTTACAAACTCTGCCTCCCCCCCACCACACCCCTTAGAGTTTAACCAGCCTTTAAAAACTCTGACTCTGCCTCCCCCCACCACACCCCTTAGAGTTCAACCAGCCTTTAAAAACTCTGACTCTGCCTCCCCCCACCACACACCCCTTAGAGTTCAACCAGCCTTTAAAAACTCTGACTCTGCCTCCCCCCACCACACCCCTTAGAGTGTAACCAGCCTTTAAAAACTCTGACTCTGCCCCCCCACCACACCCCTTAGAGTTCAACCAGCCTTTAAAAACTCTGACTCTGCCTCCCCCCACCACACCCCTTAGAGTTTAACCAGCCTTTAAAAACTCTGACTCTGCCTCCCCCCACCACACACCCCTTAGAGTTTAACCAGCCTTTAAAAACTCTGACTCTGCCTCCCCCCACCACACCCCTTAGAGTTTAACCAGCCTTTACAAACTCTGACTCTACCTGCTTGTGGGGCTTTGCATCTTCTACAGCGTTATTATAGATTCCGGATTTGGATCCTTGTCTGATCTTGTGATTTTGCTTATTCCTCGCCTCTGATTTCTGTTTAATTCCTCAGATTTTGCTGACTCTTTCCATTCATTAGCATCCTATGGTTATCATCATTAAACCCTCTGCATTTGCATCTGTATCCTGCATCCTGTTTAGTATATTAAGGCAAAATATGACCAAGATCAGAGATTCATTTCCCCTTCCTTAGAAAAAAAAACAAAAAACAGAGGAACGCGAGTGGAGGACCAGTGAGGGGTTTTGACAGCAGTGGACGAAACTGTTTTTAGCGCTCTATAAATATGTGGTCACTTACAGTAAGCGTATTCAGCGCGGTTTGAGAGCATGCACAAAATCAATACACGGCTTAAGCCTACTGAAAAAACGTGGTTCGCCACACATGGGCTCAGTTAGCTGAGAGCAGCAATCAGGGGTCTTCTTGGCAGGGTTAAAGAACGAAACCTCAGTGGGTAAACAGCTTCAGTCAATCAATCAAACCCTGCAGAGACTTATTAGGAGCCCAAGTGAAGGAGGAACTATGCAGTTTGCTGGCGGACCCCATCAGTGCGGCATGCTCAGTGGCACGGATATAAGCAAGGAACTGGGGTGTTTCTCAACACCAAGAACGAGAAGAATGGACTGTTCTCGACAAGAAACCTTTGAAAAAAACACTTAAGGAATATAAGAGCGTGCGATAGCTCACTCCGAGTCAGCATTAACATCAATATAGTAGCTGCTGAATTCAGAATATTAAACAGGGCAGCACAAAATAGAAGAATCTGATGTGACTGCTTGCGCATCCTCAATGAAGTTCATCAACTTTGACCATAATTCCCGCGTAGGTTGCAGCGTTGTGGTCTAAGGAATGCTTTCATGGCATGCTGATTGTCTTCTCTTGGGCAGATGGGATCTTCCAGTAAGACAATGCAACACGACTAGAGATGTCCCACATTGGTAGGAAGAGCTGACCAAGACTTCCTAGTACTACCCTGGACACCTAATTCAAAGACTTAAGTCCCATTGAGCATTCGTGGAACCACCTGGATGGTGGTGTTGGCTCTATGGATCCTCCTCCATGCTCCCTCCAGCAGCTGTGGGATGCACTGCAGTCAGCATGGCTCCAGATACCTGTGACCACCTACCGGGACCTTATTGAGTCTCCCAGTCCGTCTAGCTGCTGTCCATGCTGCACATGGCGGCTGCTCTGGATATTAGCTGGTCATAATAATGTGACTCCACAGTGTATTTATAAGTCAACAGCTATTAAACTGCTGGTAAAGGACTGGATTTTAAATGAAGGAATATAGGTGCAGTGTATGAGGGATTCTGAGTAAGAGTGCAAGAGATGGAGACCGAACAAAAGTCGAGCTGCAGATTCAGGCTGAGAAGATAAATGAGAAACTACCTAATAAACAAAGACTTATTCCATGAATCGTCACAACAAACTTTCATATCAGCTATTATATGTATCAAATGAGCAACTACTCGACAACGTCAAGCATAAGGCTGTGAAAGACGACGTCGGGCAAGAACACAAGGCCCCACACTGAGAACCAGCCACAAGACGTTCCTCTGTATGTGGTCCTGTGAGTTCTTGCCTGACATCATCTTTCTCCACCCAAGTTGCATTCCAGAACTCAAGAATGCACCAAAATATTTTCAATTTCATGCATGTGTTCTTGCTTTCATCCTAAAAACCAATGATGCAAAGGTTGGTGAACTGCGGGTGAGAACTAGGGCTGTAAGAATGTATTGAAATATAGAATGTAAGGATATATTATTAACTATATAAAGTCTCAAAAACACAGTATCAATACACAGATTCTGGCAGAGAGTGAATCATTGTGTGTTGTTTTTAAACCTCTGACCACTAGATGGCAGTGTTGTAATCCATTTTCAGCTCCACTCCAACATTAACAAGCGGCACAAGAGTGCAATGTTGTTGTAAGCATTGATAAACCTGTTCATACAGTGGTGTGTTTTAATAGTAGTATTAAAAAAATCTCAATATATCACTTTGCTGGCAGTGTTGCAATAAATCTTGATGTATTGAATCGTGACCGCTGTATATCAATACGTATTGTATCGTCAGGTTTCTGCCAATACACAGTCCTAACGAGAACCAGCAGTAATATCCAGCATTCACTGCGGTCGAGGACACAGACGGTTGGGTTGGGGTAACTAGAAAGAGAGTCAAATGAACATAATAAAATGTTCTAACCAAAAGCTGATTTGAAAAATGGTTCTGCACCATCTGCTCCAAGAACGGTTTGAACATTCGCTTAACTGAACCTCTGCTCCCACCTTAAATGGTGCAACAGTTTCATGCGGGTACCATTAAGGTGGAAGGGGAAATTTAAATAAGTCATCATCAGCTTTGTACGGTGGACGTTGTTGGGATTGGTGCTGAGATTTCAGTCCTCATTCTCGTCCTGCCTGGTGTATCTGAGCTGCATGGTCACAAAAAGATGGTGAACGGCTGTGAAGATGATCTACTTAAAGCAGAAACTGAGTTAAATCTCTCCATCTTGCTCGTTTCACGGCTCCTAATCACGGTAGCCTACATCTACATCAAAAGCTTCTTGGTGTAACAGTGTTGGATGGAAATAAGACTTAATTCACAGTGTTTCTGCTGACGCTGCGCATAACAATTGCAAGACTTTTGTATGGAAACCCATCTAGTGCAGGTATCTTCTCCGTTATCTTTCTCCTCAGCCTGGATCTGCGCCGTAGCTCGGGAATGACGGCTGTAGCACAATTTCCTTTCCTCAGATTGATACATACACTGTAGTTACATTCATTCATTTGCAATTCAGGCTTTTACCAACAATTAATCATGAAAAGCTGAGACAGCTCAGAGATCTGGCCTCCAACAGCAACCAACAAACAGCATTTCACACCAAACCACTCTGAAGAACTTTAGATCTTTGTTTACACCATTTCATTGTGCAGATACAAACAACTGGTGGAACCCCTCCATTGTTACACATCCCAGATAAAACATATGGACCCAACAAATAAGGCTACTGATGCCTGAACAGTTTAATCAGTTTAGTGTCTTTGTTTCAGTAAAGTACCAAAACCTCCCTCCACCAACACAGAACACATGCTCTGGCGTATAATCAGGTCTGCAGTTCTGTTTTGGTGACTTAATCCTGATTAGCCAGACAGATCTCCTCTGAGAGATCCACACATAAGGGTTAGAGGTGATGCAGAGAAGCTGCCCCTGGGCACTACATCCCCTGCAGGGTGATAGAAGGAGGGGAGTCTAGCTGCTAATCCTGCCTCAGCCACCAGCAGGCAGCAGTTGCGAGTCTGGAATTAATCCTCGCCTATAGCCTCCAACCCTACGGCTAATAGAGCAGAGACACTGCACCTGAGCCCACAGACGGTCACTATGCTGTATACACTGAGGAAAACCGGTTCAAACAGGTTGTTATGATACTACAATTTGGATTGTGATACCACACAGAGAAACTGTTACAGTGATTTGTTAAAGGTTGAGGCACTTAGGGACACTATTATATTAAATATATAGCGAGTGTGTGTGATTATATATATATATATATATATATATACACACACACTGCTGTTCATAAAAACAATGATTATGATATAACAATGATATATATATATATATATATATATATACATACACACTACAGTGTGGACATTAAACTGTCCATAAGCAACATTTACAATTTCCATAAAAAAGCACTGACCAATAGAATAGGATACTCTGGAGAAGCTCCACATGAGCTTAAGGTCACCATGCCCTTAGCCCACCGTGAGCTAGAGGGGTCTAAAGCCCCCTCAGCATGGGACTGTGGAGCAGTGAAACAGTTGAGCTGCGTTCTCTGGAGTGATGGAGCTCCATCCAGTACCTTTGATCTCACTAGCACTCAATCAAATCTTCACGGCAATGTTCCAACATCAGTACCTGACCTCACTAGCACTCAATCAAATCTTCACAGCAATGTTCCAACATCAGTACCTGACCTCACTAGCACTCAATCAAATCTTCACAGCAATGTTCCAACATCAGTACCTGACCTCACTAATACTCAATCAAATCCTCACAGCAATGTTTAACATCAGTACTCAATCAAATTCCCAAATCAAATCTTTACAGCAATGTTCAACATCAGTACCTGACCTCACTAATACTCAATCAAATCTTCACAGCAATGTTCAACATCAGTACCTAATCTCACTTATACTCAATCAAATCCTCACAGCAATGCTCAACATCAGTACCTAATCTCACTTATACTCAATCAAATCCTCACAGCAATGTTTAACATTAGTACCTGACCTCACTAACACTCAATCAAATCCTCACAGCAATGTTCAAAATCAGTACCTGACCTCACTAACGCTCAATCAAATCCTCACAGCAATGTTCAACATCAGTACCTGACCTTACTAACATCCAATCAAGTCCTAACAGCAATGTTCAAAATCAGTACCTGACCTCACTAACGCTCAATCAAATCGTCACAGCAATGTTCAACATCAGTACCGGACCTCACTAACGCTCAATCAAATCCTCACAGCAATGTTCAAAATCAGTACCTGACCTCACTAACACTCAATCAAATCTTCACAGCAATGTTCAACATCAGTACCGGACCTCACTAACACTCAATCAAATCCTCACAGCAATGTTCAACATCACTACCGGACCTCACTAATGCTCAATCAAATCCTCACAGCAATGTTCAACACCAGTACCTGACCTCACTAACACTCAATCAAATCCTCACAGCAATGTTCAACATCACTACCGGACCTCACTAATGCTCAATCAAATCCTCATAGCAATGTTCCATCTACTGTAAAGCTCAGAGCAGTGAGGGAGAGACCCTCTCCCTGTTAACCCCTCTGGTTTCAGATGAAACGCTGGACGAGCAGGTGTGCACAGAGTTTTAGGAATATTCTGGAGTTTTCTCTCCACACCCTCACACTATTACTCAGAGAGTGGTCCTTACTGGAGACACACTATTCACTCTGCACTGCTCATTTCCTCCCGACAGCGGAGGCCGAGTCGGAAACAGAGAGCAGCCTCTTTGTCTTTCAGACATCTCAGCTCAGCTCCGCCGCCGAAAGTTTATTCACACGCTAATTAGACCCTCGACCATCACATTCCTCACAGGCTTGGTCTGTAGTACTGTCTGTGTGGTCACCTTCAGCTCGCCGTCTGCACATGCTAATTGGGCTCAAGCGGCTGTGGAAGACCAGGCAGCGGATTGAGAGGGGGCAACGAGGGGACAAAGCGGGAGAGGAAGGGAGGGACTGAGCATTTACTGGCGAGCAGAAAGAGAGAGAGAGAGACCTCCGAGGTGTCACAGTGTTTAAGCACTCCAGAGCAGAGAGCACGCACTCTTTTATTAGTGTGATGTCGCTTTCATCTGTGCCAGGCCCTTTGATCATTACATACAGGTTCATCTCACTCAGTCACTTCATCACGGCAGAGCTGAGGCCCGGCCGGAGGGAAGAGCTTCACTACAGTCATATCGCCGCAGTCCAAGGAAAACAAGTACCTACGAAATAGCAACTTTTCAGGAGAGAGCAAAAACAGTCTTTACTTTCAATGCAGGTCAATGGAACCAGAATTCTTTGTAAGCTATTTTGGAGCATTTCTATTGGTCCATACATCAAGAAATCTCCATGCAATGTAAATGAGAGCTGTCAAGTTCAAAAGATGTAGAACAACAAAAATCACCAAAATTGGAAAAACTTGTTTTTAATTAGACAGTGAGGATATTAGGGGTGAAAGAAAACATTGAAATATCGAATATCAGGATATTATGTTTGGTGATACTGTATTGATTCTCAAAAACACAGTATCAATACACAGATTCCTGGCAGACAGTGAACCTCTGACCACTAGATGGCAGTGTTGTAATCCATTTTCAGCTCCACTCCAACATTAACAAGCAGCACAAGGGCGCAATGCTATTGTAAGCATTGACAAACCTGTTCATACAGTGGTGTGTTTTAATAGTGGGATCTGAAAAATCACTATATATCACTCTGTCTGAGATATCATGGTATATCACAATATATTACTATATCGCCAGGTTCTTGCCAAAACACAGCCCTAAAGGATATGCAGCATATTCGTCTCTGATTGAGTACAGTACCAGTCAAACGCTTCAATCTAATTATTTTATAATCATCAAGATGTTCTGATCTAAGTCAATGGTTTTAAGCAATGAGTCACACCCCCGTCTTTGTCTGAGTCGATGAAAAGAAATATGATAACTTCGCCGCCGCTACTCCTCTCACATCGCTTTGTCTTTGGTGCTTTAATAGAACTAATCAGACTTGATATGAAGGTTTCAGTGCGATATAGACTGAACGCTGAAAGTAGAACTTACGGCTCTGTGAGACACGTCACTGTCAGCTCTACAACCATACACACACACATATACACACCAATACAGACTGTAGCTCATCTGTATTCTTTATTACTCTGTTCTTTAATGGTCAGGACCCCCACAGGACCACCACAGAACAGGTACTATTAGGGAGGTGGGTCATTCTCAGCACTGACATGGTGGTGGTGTGTTAGCGTGTGTTGTGCTGGTGTGAGTGGATCAGACATAGCGGTGCTGCTGGAGTGTTTAAACACCTCAGTTTCACTGCTGGACAGAGTGGTCTGATGTGAAATGCATTGAAATGCATTGTAGAGAAAGGGGTCCTGATGTCTGCAAACCAAATACAGACATTTTAATTACTATAGAAAACAAGATACACACGTCTATACACCCGTGTATAATATAATATAATACAATACAATACAGTATAATTCCATATATAAGCTTCATGTCTCAAAGTATATATCATATATGTAACTATACAGGATATAGCATTGAATCATAACACAAGTTAGAAATTACGAGGGTCCGAACCTTGGCCTGTAACTAAATATATATATGTAACTAAATCATGTTTAAATAAACATTAAGAAATTCACTACTTTAATTCAAAAGGTATTATTAATCCATAAATGCATAATTATTTTATTGTGCAACACTTTTGCTGTGCATATGACAATAAAACTCGAATCTTTTGGTTGACACTTGACGTCTTTTACATGTGCTATAGAAATAAAATTGTTTGTCTTGTCATAACGCCTTAATGCTGACTAGAAAAAAAACTAGTATTCCCAAAATGGCAACTTTACAGCAGAGGGCAAAAACCTACTTTACTTTTAATGAAAGTCAACAGAACCAGATCTTTTTCCAAGCTATTTTGGAGCATTTCTATTGGTCCACTTTTTATAAAAATGTAACACCATGTAAAGGCTGGCGGTCATGTTCAAATGATCGAGAAAACTAAAAATCAAAAAAAAAAAAAAAAAGAAGATACATATTTTTTTATTCTTTGGACAGCGATGATTTGCTGGTTACCAAACTATCAGAGAGGGCAGGGCTATTTAATAAGAATTCAGTGAGGTCCAGTTAAGAGGAAATTTCCTCAGGCCAAGGTCCGGACCCTCGTAATTTCTAACTTGTTATGATTCAATGCTATATTCTGTATAGTGGAGTAGCCTGATATCAGTGTTTTGGTCATCAGCAACTGAAAGACCAACACATTACAGATATAATTCAGTATATTTCAAAAATATTTACTGTTTTAAATACTGAACTGAATTAATTATTTATAAAACTTCTAATAAATGTTTTTTGTCACAAATAAAAACAAGGGCTACATTAAAAATTCTTAATTGTTTATCTCTCTCACACTTTCTCTAGTTTAGTGAGAGAAGTGAGCTTGTTGTTGTCCAGCCAAGACTTTTTTTTTTTTTTTGCCATCGACTTTTCTTTTTTCAGAGCATGTCGTCTGAACGAGCCTTCCTCTCCGACTCGCTTTACTCTCCAACTGAGGCTTCTCGCCAATCTGCTCAGATCTGATTGGCTGAGGAGCGCCTTTGGTGATCTTACAAGGCACGCCATTGGTCTGTGAGTTTAATGCACTGCAAAGCCTGTATACCATAAAGACACAAAGTGGAGCAGTTTAAAATAAACACTGTCAGCACTAAATCCTTCTCAGTAGATTATCGCTTTGGGTCCGCATTGGACAACGTCTGGGTCCGGACCATGATTCTCAGTCGACCTATTAGTGACCTCTGAGGTAGGGCCTGTCATTATAATATAGTACCAATATATTTTATTTGTATTGTGCTTTTCTTAACCTTAACCCATAAACACAACAAATCAGTATAAGAGGTAAAGCAAATACATCACCAAACAAAGAGGAACTAATAGAAATCAACAGAACAAAGCTTTACGGACTCAAACAGAAGGTGCTGGCTGACCACAGAGAAGAGAAAGCCCGTCAGGTATAGCAGACAGGTGTGTAGAGCTGCTCATGGACTGTAGATGAATATGCACTGCAGTGTAACAGTAAACAAGTATCAGAAAGTAATCAAAACAAGTGAGCAAATAAGAAAAGCTTAGAGTGAATTCGCTGACCCATAGCTGGCCGGGCCTGTGGGCCTCTGAGCTCGCTCTCCTGGTCCTAACAGCATATTCTGTCTGGTACTGTAGGAGGAAGTGTATCCTGCAGGCGAGCGAGAGAGGAGAAGGAGGAGTGTAGTTTTGGATAACCAGTAACAGAACCTCGCTCCTTCTGTAGTAAACCCACAGCCACAGGCAGCGGCACGACTACTGGGACGGCCTCTCGGTCGGGCTCTGAGTCAGAGCCACACAGAATATTTCATGATCTCCGCCAAAGCGAGCCTCTAGATCACTAGTATGTCGAGGGCAGCGTAGCCCCCGGACTCGCACGCTCTCATTCACTCCAACAGCCAACAACTGTGAGACTATTCAACAGTGTTAGCCATGTTATGCAGCGGCTGTAACAGAACGCTAGTACTGTGAAGAAAAGCAGACCTCTTACTTATGATTGCATCAAGAAACACTGCTAATAAATCAAGTCATTTTCGTTTGTTTAATGATTTCAGCTAGAAAAGAGAGGTCTGGAGTAAGATTGCTTGGACAGATGAAACCAAGGTTAATGTGTACCAGAATGATGGGCAGAGAGAAATAAGGAGAAGGAAAAGAAGGGCTCATAGTTGGAAGTATACCACATCATCTGTGAAACATGGTGGTGGCAGTGTTATAGCATGGGCAAGTATTTCAGTCAGTGAAACTGGGTCACTAGTGTGTATTGATAATGTGAGGTTGGTAGAAGTAGCAGATGATAGAAGCAGCAGGATGAATTCTGAAGTGAATAAAATTTTAATTTCTGTGAAACATGGTGGGGGCAGTGTTATAGCATGGACAAGTTTGGGAGCCAGTGGAACTGGGTCACTTGTGTTTATTGATAATGTGAGGTTGGTAGAAGTAGCAGTTGATAGAAGTAGCAGGATGAATTCTGAAGTGAATAAAACTTTAATTTCTGTGCAACATGGTGGTGGCAGTGTTGCAGCATGGGCAAGTATTTCAGTCAGTGGAACTGGGTCACTGGTGTTTATTGATAATGTAAAGTTAGTAGAAGAAGCAGCTGATAGAAATAGCAGGATGAATTTAAAGTGAATAGAGTTTTACTTTTGGTGGCAGTGTTATAGCATGGGCAAGTATGGGAGCTGGTGGAACTGGGTCATTGGTGTTTATTGATGATGTAAAGTTGGTAGAAGAAGCAGACAATTGAAGCAGCAGGATGAATTCTGAAGCGTATAGAGCTTTACTTTCTGTGAAACATGGTGGTGGCAGTGTTATAGCATGGACAAGTACTTCAGTCAGTGGTACTGGGTATAACTGGTGTTTACTGATAATGTGAGGTTGGTAGAAGTAGCAGCTGATAGAAGTAGCAGGATGAATTTTGAAGTGAATAAAGTTTTAATTTCTGTGAAACATGGTGGTGGCAGTGTTATAGCATGGGCGCCAGTGGAACTGGGTCACTGGTGTTTATTAATGATGTAAAATTGGTAGAAGTAGCAGCTGATAGTAGAAGCAGGATGGATTCTGAAGAGTATAGAGCTTTACTTTCTGCTCAGATTCAGCCAAATGCTGCAAAACTGACAGGATGATGCTTCACAGTACTGATGGATAATGACCAGTAAAAACAAACGAAAGCAAACCAAGCCCAAGATCTGTCACCAGACCTCAATCCAAGTGAGCATGCTTTTGATTGACTGAGGACAAAACTGAAGAACAACAAACAAGCAGCAACTGCAGGCGGCCAGAGTCAAAGCCTGGCAAAGAATCTCAATGGAGGACACTTTATGATAATGAAGCAATTTTCATCAAATCCCTTGAATTAAAGCAAAACATCTACACTTCAATCTCATCTTCATTTCAAACCCACGGTGGTGGAGTAATTGTGTCACTGCCCAAAACCCCTCTTTTCTGAGGGCGAAGTTTAGCAAAGCATCAGTTGTATCACGTATACCTCACAGACTTCTTTAGCATTCTACATCAAGCATGAGATTTTTAGAAACCTCTCGTTCTCCAACGCATTACTTTCTGTTCCACTGGGTCCCATTTTTGTTTGACATTTCAGCTGGAAAATGGACATCCTGTCAGGGTGCGACTGCCACCCTGAGTTACACAGTGTGCTCCTTCAAATAAGTCATCTTTTCCTTTCTCGAAATCAATGCCTTCAGCCTGGGGTTCGACGTCCATTAAAAAAAAGAGCCCTGCCTACACGGTCTCTCCATCGATTAGTAGCTTGAGCAGGATGATCATTCTTAGTAAGGCCACTAAATCTCCTAATCTGACATTATCCATAACGCTTCCCAATCTAAGAAGCAGAAAATGGGGTCAGCATAGTTGATCCCAATTAACACCCATGAAATAAACCCTTTCCATTTTTTAATACCCCTTTTTTTCTTTCCTAGAGGAAAGTCTTCATCTCCATCTCATAAAAGACGATACCAATCGTAAATCTAATTATCCCACTTGCGGTTATTAAAAACAATCAACTCCAGAAAATGAATATGGAAATTTAATATGAGAAATCTTCATCAGTGTCACTAAGTCCAACCTCATGAGCCCAGTGAGAAGGACGCAGTACTTTATGAGACTGTCTGTCAGAACAGCTGATAACTATTAGAACTGACTGCTCTTTGCTGCTCTTCATCTCGAGAAATGAATGAAGATTAATGGGGTAGTTCAGACGAAGATGCTGTTAGAAATGGAAGACAATGAGGGCGAAAACCATGGCCACGGTAGAGCCAACTGCCGATGTTCATGCCCTCCTGGTTTCTATTCCGCCTCCATGCCCCCCCAAGAACAGAATGCCTGAATGCCTGGACACAATGATGAGGGACAGCTGACCGGCTATGCAGAGAGTTCAATGGTTCTACTGTGTTTGTGTGTCTGTTAGTTACAAAGTCTGTCTCTAACTGTGATCCCCCTATAGCAGCAGATGGCCCCAAGTCTCACAGTCAGAAACTATCAGTGGGACGTCTCGGTCTTTGAGACGTCCCACTAAGACCTGAGTTCACACTGACCAGTCGGAACTGTCCACTTAGGTTAGAGAGATAAAAAAACAATGCAGACAGGTTCTGAGGTCATAATACTCTTAAGGAGCTGTGTGTGGAGGACGAGGAAGAAAGAGAAGGAAGGGTCAACTTCAACTCACATCAACATCAAACAAATTTGGATTTCACTATTCCCAAGAGCCATCATTCTCCACCAAAATGCCAACAGCTAGCAACAACACACATTTACTCGGCACATAGCACCCCTGTTTTCCAACAATACCACGTTTTATTACCAACACTGACCACCAAAACGCCAACATCTAGCAACAAATGTATTATTTACCTCCTAACACCATCATTTTCCAATAAATACCACTTTCTATTACTGACAGTGACCACCAAAACACCATTATCTAGCACTAAACACCAACATGCCCACTACACACCAACAAATGTCAGCATCATTCATTAAATCCAATGACCAAACACTGTCTTCCACTAATATTGAACACCATCATTCACCACTCTACACCATTTTCCAACTAATACCATCTTCGACTACAGCACTGTCCACCAAAACAGCAACATCTTCAACCAAACACCACCATACACAGCCAACCACAATTATTCTCCAACAAATACCATAATAAAACACCAATATATCCACTAAACACCAACAAATACCACTACTGACCAAATACCATGATCAAACACCAATATATCCACTAAACATCAACAATTACCACTACTGATCAACAAATACCACGATCAAACACCAATATAACCACTAAACACCAACAAATACCACTACTGACCAACAAATATCACGATCAAACATCAATATATCCACTAAACACCAACAAATACCACTACTGACCAACAAATACCACGATCAAACACCAATATATCCACTAAACACCAACAAATACCACTACTGATCAACAAATACCACGATCAAACATCAATATATCCACTAAACACCAACAAACACCACTACTGACCAACAAACACCACGATCAAACACCAATATATCCACTAAACACCAACAAATACCTCTACTGACCAACAAATACCACGATCAAACACCAATATATCCACTAAACACCAACAAATACCACTACTGACCAACAAATACCACGATCAAACACCAATATATCCGCTAAACACCAATAAATACCACTACTGACCAACAAATACCACGATCAAACACCAATATATCCGCTAAACACCAATAAATACCACTACTGACCAACAAATACCACGATCAAACACCAATATATCCACTAAACACTAACAAACACCACTACTGACCAACAAATACCACTACTGACCAACAAATACCACGATCAAACACCAATATATCCACTAAACACTAACAAACACCACTACTGACCAACAAATACCACTACTGATCAACAAATACCACTACTGATCAACAAATACCACTACTGATCAACAAATACCACTGTGATGGCCAAACACAATCATGCCAATATTCTCCATCTATAAAACACCAACCTAACCATAAGACACTAACCAAAATGTGAACGAGGGAGAACATTCTAGAATATTGCGAATGGGGGGAAAGAACATTCTAGAGTCTGCCAACAACTTTGTGTAACAAACCAACCCAGCGTTCGGGTTTGCAGGTGTTCGGTTGGTCAGCAGCTTTGACCTTTAGTAAACTAACAGGCTGGGCAGCAGAGTGAACTAGCCAGTGAGGTGAAGGCAAACTGTTAAAAGTGATGGAGGCTCGAAGCTTGCAAAAGACGAGCAGAGAGGGGAAGAGACGGGGGCAGTTAAAGGGCAGTGAAGTCGTAGCATGCTATTGTCTCTTAGATTCAGCTCTAAAGAGAGAACCATCAGGTTGACATCTGGCCGAGGGAAAGAGAGGAGAGAGCCGGCAGCTAGTCTGAGGAAGGCGACAGCATGTAGACCTACACCAGCTCAGCTTCTACTGACTTCACCAGTGCTGTTAGGAAAATTACAACACAACTGTGGGTTAGAAGTGACCCAGCTGGCTTTCCCCCCCTCTGAATTTTACCCTGTGAACATGATTAAAATACGTCTAGGGCCTGTTGACACTCCACATTTGTCTTCATCGCATCTCAAAATAAAATCAAATCTTGCAAATGGCCCCACATGCATCCCAGCATATTTTTCACAGGGTGAGGCCATATTTCAAACCATCCCAGACAAATTGAATTAACACACTAGCTGTTAACTGCAGTTAATTAGCTTCGGGCACATTAATTACACATGATCAGATTACACGAGGAAACCTTGGGTAATAGATCTGGTCACGTTTCTTCAAATACTGTATCTAACTTCATCTGAGCATGACTTATTACTGTTATTTTACTATACATCTGATTTGCATAATTGATATTATGTATGTACATAAGATATTATATAGTTACTTGTATATAAAATTACAACTATATTCAATGTTCATACTGGACTAACCTAATCAGACTCATTTTCTGCTTGTTTTAATGGCAACCATGTGCTCAAATGCAAAGATTGTTGTTTTTTTCCTGCAAAATATATGGTTGAAACATCATAACATAGTTTTTTTTGTGTGCATGTAAATAGTCTCCAAACTTTTCCAAGCCAAGAGGAGAATCTTTTACTCACAGAAAACACTTCTCAGCTGCCTAACACGCCTTATTGGAATTGCAGTCCTTTTCTCTGTTACTCGGTGACATCATCCTCTAACACAATCCTTATTGCCCGTCTACTGGCAAGCTTGGCACAACCTCACAAAAACCTGACCACTCTGAAATGTCCTGCTACAGTACAGCTTGTGAAACTGGATCTGCCCTCTAGTTCTACCGGACTTTCAGGATCCGACTCTGACTCAAACTAATATATGTACGGTTAAGGTTTATCTATGTGTATGCGCTTTTCACAACAGACATGGGTTCAAACCCACCCAGTGAGCAAGCCAGGGGCTACAGAGGCAAGAAAAACTCCCCCAAAGCAGAACCAGACCCAAAAATGGGAACCCATTCTCCTGTGGTCTACACCAAAACATGGCACTCTTGTGGGCGGGCTGACCAATCAGAGCAAATGGGCTAAAAGGGAGGCGGGCCTTAAAGAGTAAAGTCAAGTCAATTTTATTTATATAGTGCTTTTTACAACGATGTTGTCTCAAAGCAGCTTTACAGAGTTTTGAAAACAGTTATAACATATATACCCCAGTGAGCAAGCCAGAGGCAACAGTGGCAAGAACACCTCCCTCAACTGGAGGAAGAAACCTTGGGAGGAACCAGACTCACAAGGGGAGACCCGTCCTCCTCTGGTCAAACAGTATTTACAGTTTGAACTAAATACCAAAGAAAGGAGTCTCTGTTTGAAATCTGGATAGCAAAGCTTTAGAAGCTGCACAGATAGAGGCAGTGTATGACTGAGGCAGTCTCTGGCTGAGGCAGTCTATGACAGTCTTTATGTAAAGTGGGCGTGAGCTGAAACAGTCCCATCCTATCTCAGTGCTGGTGCATCTGGATGGCACAGTGATGTAACTGAGGGTGTAGCAGTAAATGGACAGGTGAGCTGGCTAGTGATGGTGGGGTGATGGCCCGATGATCAGTCCTTCAACAGCCTTCAACAGACAGGAGGACAGTCATTTCCTCAGGAAGAGTAAAGAGAGAAAGTTAGTTAAGCTCAGGAGTGAGACTGTAGAGAATATGAATTTTCAGAATTTTAGAGTGTGGTTGGTGACTCCGGCAGATCTAACTATAACAGCCTAAACTAAAAGGAGAGAACCAGAAGGTAACATGGACATGAGACCACCCTGAGACACTGGGGTCCCCCCACTCCACCATCGACAAACCTGTGTGATCGCGTGAAGTGGTGGAACAACAGCACCAACATCTCAGTTTACCATAAACCTCTGTGTCCAAGAACCCCCAGATCTCCTGCCTTTATCTAAAAGAGAAGCTTAATTACCAAAAGCTACACTAAACAAGTATGTTTTTAGTCTAGACTTAAATATTGAGACTGTGTCAGACATTAACTGGGAGATTATTCCACAATTTTGGGGCTTTGTAGGAAAAAGCTCTTCCCCCCATTGTAGTCTTCTGAATTTTAGGAACTATTAGAAAACCAGCATCCTGTGATCTGAGTGAACGTGGCGGTTCATAATAGGAAATTAGATCTTGCAGGTACTCCGGTGTGAGACCGTGCAGGGTTTTATACGTCAGTAATAGAATTTTATAGTCGATACGGAATTTAACAGGAAGCCAGTGTAGCGCTGATAAAACTGGACTGATGTGATCAAATTTCCTGGTTTTAGTTAGTACTCTAGCTGCAGCGTTCTGAACTAACTGTAGTTTATTCAGGTTCCTGCTGGAGCATCCTGACAATAATGCATTACAGTAATCTAGCCTTGAGGTTATAAAGGCATGTATCAGCTTTTCAGCATCAGACACAGAACACATTTCTTAACTTTGAAATGTTTCGTAGGTGAAGAAACGCTGTTCTTGTAATATTACCGATGTGTTGATTAAATGTCAGATCTGAGTCAATTGTTACACCAAGATTTTTGGCTACTGAACCAGGAACTACAGAGAAGTCAGCAAGATTTAACATTAAATCTGAACATTTAGTCCGAGCAGCCTTTGGGCCGAGGAGGAGAACTTCCGTTTTATCTGGGTTTAAAAGAAGGAAGTTCTGTAGCATCCAAAGTCTAATATCTCTTACACAATCTTCTATCTTATTTAATCTGGATTTGTCATCTGGTTTGGCTGATATGTACAGTTGTGTATCATCGGCATAACAGTGGAAACTGATTCCATGTCTATTTATAACTGAGCCTAATGGTAGCATATATAGTGTAAATAACAGAGGACCTAAAACAGAACCTTGTGGAACTCCATATTTCACTTTTGTAGTGTTAGACGATACATTATTTATCTTTACAAACTGAAAGCGATCACTAAGGTAAGATGTGAACCAGGATAACGCTGTTCCTGTGATTCCAACTATATTTTCTAGCCTGTCCAAAAGAATAGTGTGATCTATAGTGTCAAAAGCTGCACTTAGATCTAGTAACACCAGTAGAGATACGTGGCCCTGATCAGAGGCAAGAAGAAGATCATTTGTTATCTTAACTAAAGCTGTCTCTGTGCTGTGATGTGGCCTAAAACCAGATTGGAAAGACATAGGAGCTCAAGCAGACTGTTTTAGATAGAGGGTGAATACAGATGTTCAGTATGAGGAAAAATCCAGGACCCTATAAATAAAGTACATACTTCTATTAGTATGTTTATTATCACTCGTTTTTCCACTTGTTCTCTTTCTCCTCATTTGTTTTTGTGCTACTGTGATGTAGGACTGTTCCTTTCCCCAGAAGCTCCTGTTCTAGTTTGGATTTCAAAACTCTCTGTTCTGTTTGTCCTCTACTGACAGATGATCTGGCAACCATGGCACACAGATGAGCACTCAGATCTGTGTCCATGAGGAGAGAATACCCAACATGAAATGTAGAGCAAACTTCTTTCCGACTGCACCTCCTCGACTGCCCCCATGGTTGAAAAAGCGTTGTGGAACTGGTCTCCAAAACAAACAAGGGGTAATGCCCTAACAGCTGCCTTCCACAAGGGTAAGAAATGACCGAATGCCCTCTAGTGTGCCCCTTAACACAGTACATTCTGATGATGTTCCCTATCGAGCAAGAAAACGTAATCATTTGAAAAACTAATTCATGCTTTTATAAGTAGCAGGCTGGACTATTGTAACGCTCTCCTTTCTGGCCTACGAAAAGCTACAACACACCAGCTCCAGTTAATTCAAAACTCTGCTGCACGAGCGCTGACTAAGACCAAACAGAGAGCACACACTACACTGATTTTAAAGTCTTTACACTGGTTACCTGTCTGTTCTCTTATTGATTTAAAAATTCTTCTATTAGTTTATAAAGCACTACATGGTCTTACACCAGACTACCTCACTGAAATGCTTTCAGCTTATGAACCAGGAAGACCCTCAGATCCTCCAGATCTTCTCTTTTAGTTGTTCCACGAAGAAAAACAAAGCTTTGGTGATGCTGCTTTTAGTCACTATGCTCCAAAATGCTGGAACAACCTTCCAACTGATGTGAGAGAAGCTCAAAACATTGAAATCTTTAAGCGTAAACTAAAACATATTTGTTCAGTCTGGCTTTTATGTAGTGTTTTTTTATAAACTTTCTCTTAGTCTTAATATCCATACTTTTATACTTTGATTATTTTCTTCCCTCATCTTTTAAGCTTTTAGAATTTTGTTATCTCTTGTTTTATTAATTAACTTTTATCATCTTAATTATTCACCTTTTATTTTATATTAAATGATTCATTTTATTATTATTATTATTATTATTATTTGTATTCTTTTTATTTTAGATTTTCTTTAATCACCTGTGAGGTACCTTGATTTTCAATCTTATTTGTCTGAAAGGTGCTATAGAAATAAGGTTTGATTGATTGATTGATGGTCTTCAGGAGTGCCCGTGCATGTGAGGCACTGCCCTATAAGGTATGCTTACAATAGTTTAAACATGATGTTCCCTATGTTTGCCCTTCCAATGGAAAAGAGTCCTGTATGATGTCCCTACATAACACTTTCCCAAAAGGTTCCCCTTCCCTATACAGAATGCACTGATATAAATACTCCTACAGGTTAGACATTGCAAATAAAGTGCCCAAATAGGAGGTCCTCTAGCAAAGAAGTGCCCCTCCAATGGGTAGTATTTAATGTGGTGCCATATAGGCACCCTCACAACGGGATAAACAATGGGATAAACATCATGATCATGTGATGCATTGCCCTATAAGGTGACAACAGATTTAACTTGATGTTCCCTATGGATGCTGTAAAGGGTGTTGCTACAGAATATAGGGGAGTTTCCTAAGTGATGCCCCACCAGTGGAGAGAATGTGAAGTGGTGCCATACAGGTGCCCTCACAATGGCATAAGCCTTTCTGATGAAGCAACACTCATGATGTCCCGTCTTGGCTGCCCTTCAGGTGCCCTTGCAATGCACAGAAAAAACATCCCAGTGAGGAAAATGAGATGCAGTGCCCTACAGACTCCCCTACAATTTCTCCACTAGGGCAGGCCTTTCCAAAGTTGGTACACCCCCCCACCCGCGCTCTCCTTCGGCTGTCCGTTGACAGGGACATCCCAACAGACCATAATGAGGTCACTGACATATATATATATATAGACCTTTATGACTACTAAGCTCACAATGTCACGTCTGTGTGTGTGGTTGTTAAACAAAAGTCACCCCTATGTTTATTTTATTACACCCCTGTGTGTTTTTATCATAATAACATCTAATAACATGC
Source organism: Megaleporinus macrocephalus (assembly GCA_021613375.1). Classification (NCBI taxonomy): domain Eukaryota; kingdom Metazoa; phylum Chordata; class Actinopteri; order Characiformes; family Anostomidae; genus Megaleporinus; species Megaleporinus macrocephalus. The sequence continues at coordinate 7,992,386 of CM038709.1, forward strand.
CTAATAACATCATGTTATTCTTAATCCAGGATTAAGACTAGTTAACTTTACTGCTCAGGGGTGATGCTTAAGTCTGGTGACTAATCAAATGTCCATGACACTAACATCATGGATGAGGACACCAGGTGAGAAGTCTGGTGATGTCAGGGTCTGTATCTCTGGTGCAGGGCTCTACAGACCTGTGGAGTTCAGCTTTGTTCTAACTTAGTTTCTCTGTTGATCTACTGGGCTTCAAATAATAACGTCATCATCTCCAGTTTCCTGAAATCTACAACAAAACGTCATGTATGTTTGACGAGAGAGCACGACAGCCTGTAATCCTGTGAAGTTTAAAGTTGGTTCCTCAGATTTTCACACTCTAAACTTCTCTGGCTCTCCGGCCCTTCTGAAGAGCATCTCTACAAGGACAGAATCTCTGGTTCCTTGAAGTTGAGCAATGTGATTCAGGGCTTGTATTGGCAAGGTCACCTCATGCTTGACATGTAGAGTCTGGCTTCCTCCTGGATTTTTAGGGTGGGATTAAAACCTGAATTATCTTTTATTATCTATTATCTATTATCTATTATTATTACCCTTGTTCTTTGGTTTTATTAATGACAACCCCTTATAAGGACTATCATGTCTTCATACATGATGGGTCATAGCTTGTTGTGCTGGTGGGGCACCATGTTATCCAGTAGGTGCCCTTATTTTTTCGCTGCAGCTCCTTATATAATCGGACTCTACTTCTCTGAACAGCAAACACATTTACATGCACACAGCAGAGCCGCACTGTAAATCTTATTTACTGCATGTGCTCACTTTGTAAAGGCTGCAGTGACGGAGTTGATCAAATTACGCAGAGCGACACTCACCGGACGGCTGAAACACTAGTGTCAGTGCTTCCCAACACAGAGAGTGAACCCTGCATGGAGAACAAGTCACTTGCCAGGTACAAATCACCTGTACACAGCTCAAACACAGCTCCATCCTGAATGCTAGCCTGTAAACCTGCTTAAAACATTCTCAGTCAGTGTTATATAACATTATATAGACTATATAATGATACATATGAAGTAGCAGCATTACTGTCTAAGTTGATTCATCATATGGCACTTTTTAAAGGAGCAATATGTAATTTTCTGAGAAATCTGAGAATCATTCAGCACCGTACTACATCTCTTTACTCTCCAAACACATCTCCAGTGGTGCAAAGCAGCGCAAGTATTAACCTTTAACCTAAACTGCTACTTGCTTTCTTTGTCTTTTAGAAGTGTTTTATTGCCCAGAGTGAGCATGCTTCCTTTAATCATGAGGGGGTTCAATGCTACAGTGACTTCACAACAACTTCTACATAGACATGTTTGGTAATTTCTTCACATTCTAAGGATAAATTGATATGATTCTGGAAATAAATACATTGTCATTTTACATATTGCTCCTTTAATAAAATAAATCAATACTGCTTTATACCAACAGACATGCATTAAAAATAAAAATATACATATTTGTTCATGTTTGTGGCCTGACTGTGACTAAACGAACAAGCCTGAGCAGCTTCGGACTGTTTCTGGACCTCATGCAGCTCATGTTTTGTAGGCTATAAACATCTCCACAAGGGGGCGCCACACGCAGTCACATAGATTTAAAGCTATATAAGAGCAGTGCTTTGTAGTGACGGTACTCGTTCAGCGTTGCAGTGCACAGAAACATACATGCTACATTTAAATGATCCAATATATACGTGGTGCACAGCTTTAAACTGACGAGCACTTACAACCCATGACAAGAGGATAATGAAGCATAAATTCTTGGCTGACGTGTTAAAAAACACTCCACATCTCTCTCTCTCTCTCTCTCTTTCTCTCTCTCTCTCTCTCTCTCTCTCTTTCTCTCTCTCTCTCTCTGTTGTGAAGAATACAGGAAATTCCTCTCGTGTGAAATATGCTTCCCAGGGGCAAATTTAGAGCGCAGGCTTAAATAATGTGAGCGCGAAAGGAAGTGCAGCGAGGGGCAATCCTCTGGAGAGAGGGAAGAGACGTACGCTGATGGAGAAAAAGAGCGGGAGAAGAGAGCGGGAGGAACAGACGGACAGAGGGAGGCGTGCACATTAAACAGTCCTAAAAAAGCATGTAAAGCACTCAAATTACTCAGTGACCGTCCAGTAAACTATAAATTACTGTGTAATCACTGGGGACCAGACACAGACCCCAAGAGTTTATGGGGTTAAACATACATTGAGGTTCCCATCACCACCACTGTAAAGAAATATGACTGTATGTTTCTCTACAATCAACTACTTCACACCAAACCACCCTGTGTACATCTCAGCTACTGCATTGTGGAGGAATTTTGAAAAAAAGGGTGGAACTCCCCTTTAACCCAAGCCAAGTTCTGTACACATGTAGATGAAAAGTGCGCAGGCTGGAGGGGAGAGAGAGAGGGGAGGGGGGGGATGGAGAGACAGTTAAAAAGAGAGCAAAAGTTAGAGAGCTGGAGAGAGAGAGAGAGAGAGAGAGAGAGAGAGAGAGAGAGGGAGGGAGGGGGGACTAGAAATGAAAAAAAGACTTAAAAATAGAGTGAAAGAAAGTTAAGGAGAGTTAGAGAGAGATAGAAAAAGAGAAAGGATAGAGCTAGAAAGTGAGGGACAGTTAAAAGAAAGAGACAGAGTAAAAGAAAGATAGTTGAGAGAGAAAGAGTGTTAGAAAGAGAGAGTGAGAGAGAGAAAGTAAGTGAGAGATGGAGAGAGAGTCAGTAAGTGAGAGAAAGAGTAAGAGAGAGAGAGAGAGAGAGAGAGAGAGAGAGAGAGAGAGAGAGAGAGAGAGAGAGAGAGAGAGAGAGAGAGAGAGAGAGAGAGAGAGGGGGGACTAGAAATGAAAAAAAGACTTAAAAATAGAGTGAAAGAAAGTTAAGGAGAGTTAGAGAGAGATAGAAAAAGAGAAAGGATAGAGCTAGAAAGTGAGGGACAGTTAAAAGAAAGAGACAGAGTAAAAGAAAGATAGTTGAGAGAGAGAAAGAGTGTTAGAAAGAGAGAGAGAGAGAGAGAGAGAGAGAGAGAGAAAGTAAGTGAGAGATGGAGAGAGAGTCAGTAAGTGAGAGAAAGTAAGTGAGAGAGAGAGAGAGAGAGAGAGAGAGAGAGAAAGTGAGAGATGGAGAGAGAGAGAGCCTGGCTCTTGTGGTCAGAGCAGTGCCCACTTCAGAGTGGGTATAGCAGGGTGTGGTCCAGCAGCACAACCCCTCTGAACTGACTCTCTCTGAACTGACTCTCTCTGAACGGACTCTCCCTGAACTGACTCTCTCTGAACTGACTCTCTCTGAACTGACTCTCTCTGAACTGACTCTCTCTGAACTGTCTCTCTCTGAACTGACTCTCTCTGAACTGACTCTCTCTGAACTGTCTCTCTCTGAACTGACTCTCTCTGAACTGACTCTCTCTGAACTGACTCTCTCTGAACTGTCTCTCTCTGAACTGACTCTCTCTGAACTGACTCTCTCTGAACTGTCTCTCTCTGAACTGACTCTCTCTGAACTGACTCTCCCTGAACTGTCTCTCCCTGAACTGACTCTCTCTGAACTGACTCTCTCTGAACTGTCTCTCTCTGAACTGACTCTCTCTGAACTGTCTCTCCCTGAACTGACTCTCTCTGAACTGTCTCTCTCTGAACTGACTCTCTCTGAACTGTCTCTCTCTGAACTGACTCTCTCTGAACTGACTCTCCCTGAACTGTCTCTCCCTGAACTGACTCTCTCTGAACTGACTCTCTCTGAACTGTCTCTCTCTGAACTGACTCTCTCTGAACTGACTCTCCCTGAACTGTCTCTCCCTGAACTGACTCTCTCTGAACTGTCTCTCTCTGAACTGACTCTCTCTGAACTGACTCTCTCTGAACTGTCTCTCTCTGAACTGACTCTCTCTGAACTGACTCTCTCTGAACTGACTCTCTCTGAACTGTCTCTCCCTGAACGGACTCTCCCTGAACTGACTCTCTCTGAAGTGTCTCTCTCTGAACTGACTCTCTCTGAACTGTCTCTCTCTGAACTGTCTCTCTCTGAACTGTCTCTCCCTGAACTGACTCTCTCTGAACTGACTCTCCCTGAACTGTCTCTCCCTGAACTGACTCTCTCTGAACTGACTCTCTCTGAACTGACTCTCTCTGAACTGTCTCTCCCTGAACTGACTCTCTCTGAACTGTCTCTCCCTGAACTGACTCTCTCTGAACTGACTCTCTCTGAACTGACTCTCTCTGAACTGTCTCTCCCTGAACTGACTCTCTCTGAACTGACTCTCTCTGAACTGACTCTCTCTGAACTGTCTCTCCCTGAACTGACTCTCTCTGAACTGACTCTCTCTGAACTGACTCTCTCTGAACTGTCTCTCCCTGAACTGACTCTCTCTGAACTGACTCTCTCTGAACTGACTCTCCCTGAACTGTCTCTCCCTGAACTGACTCTCCCTGAACTGACTCTCCCTGAACTGTCTCTCTCTGAACTGACTCTCTCTGAACTGACTCTCTCTGAACTGTCTCTCTCTGAACTGACTCTCCCTGAACTGACTCTCTCTGAACTGACTCTCTCTGAACTGACTCTCTCTGAACTGACTTTCTCTGAACTGACTCTCTCTGAACTGACTCTCTCTGAACTGACTCTCTCTGAACTGACTCTCCCTGAACTGACTCTCTCTGAACTGACTCTCTCTGAACTGTCTCTCCCTGAACTGACTCTCTCTGAAGTGACTCTCTCTGAACTGACTCTCCCTGAACTGACTCTCTCTGAACTGACTCTCTCTGAACTGACTCTCCCTGAACTGTCTCTCCCTGAACTGTCTCTCCCTGAACTGACTCTCTCTGAACTGACTCTCTCTGAACTGACTCTCCCTGAACTGACTCTCTCTGAACTGACTCTCCCTGAACTGACTCTCTCTGAACTGACTCTCTCTGAACTGACTCTCTCTGAACTGACTCTCTCTGAACTGTCTCTCCCTGAACTGACTCTCTCTGAACTGACTCTCTCTGAACTGACTCTCTCTGAACTGACTCTCCCTGAACTGACTCTCTCTGAACTGACTCTCTCTGAACTGACTCTCCCTGAACTGACTCTCTCTGAACTGACTCTCTCTGAACTGACTCTCTCTGAACTGACTCTCTCTGAACTGACTCTCCCTGAAGGCCTGTTTCAGTTCTGCACACTGTGAACACTGACATGCGTGAGAACAGCGGACGCTCTTTCAGTATTCAGTTAATTCAGTTAAAATCTTAATGACTTAGATTCTCAGTCGTACCATTACACAGTTAATAACGTAATAAACAGCAGGTATAAACCATTACAGGCTTAAACCAGGACTAAACATTTAATTTAATTTAGTTCAGCTATTTACTAGCAGTTGTGTTGTATATGTGCAGTTCACTGATTTACATTCAGCTATACATAGAGATAAAACAGTGTCGCTGGAAAACAACTGCTGGAGAAACAGAGCTATAGAAACAGCACCAGAGAAAGAGCGCCGGAGAATCAGAGCCTGAAAAACAGAGCTGAAAAAAAAAGAATCAGCACAGAAGAATCAGTACCAGAGAATCAGAGCCGGAGAATCAGCACAGAAGAATCAGTACCAGAGAATCAGAGCCGGAGAATCAGCACAGAAGAATCAGTACCAGAGAATCAGAGCCGGAGAATCAGCACAGAAGAATCAGTAGCAGGGAATCAGAACCAGAGAATCAGAGCCGGAGAATCAGCACAGAAGAATCAGTACCAGAGAATCAGAGCCGGAGAATCAGCACAGAAGAATCAGTACCAGGGAATCATAGCTGGAGAATTAGAGCCGGAGAATCAGCACAGAAGAATCAGAACCAGAGAATCAGAGCCGGAGAATCAGCACAGAAGAATCAGTACCAGAGAATCAGAGCCGGAGAATCAGCACAGAAGAATCAGTAGCAGGGAATCAGAACCAGAGAATCAGAGCCGGAGAATCAGCACAGAAGAATCAGTACCAGAGAATCAGAGCCGGAGAATCAGCACAGAAGAATCAGTACCAGGGAATCATAGCTGGAGAATTAGAGCCGGAGAATCAGCACAGAAGAATCAGTACCAGAGAATCAGAGCTAGAGAATCATAGCCGGAGAATCAGAGCCAGAGAATCAGCACAGAAGAATCAGAGCTGGAGAATCAGAGCTAGAGAATCATAGCCAGAGAATCAGAGCCGGAGAATCAGCACAGAAGAATCAGAGCCGGAGAATCAGCACAGAAGAATCAGAGCCGGAGAATCAGCACAGAAGAATCAGAGCCAGAGAATCAGCACAGAAGAATCAGAGCCGGAGAATCAGCACAGAAGAATCAGAGCCGGAGAATCAGCTCAGAAGAATCAGAGCTGGAGAATCAGAGCTAGAGAATCATAGCCAGAGAATCAGAGCCGGAGAATCAGCACAGAAGAATCAGAACCAGAGAATCAGCAATGAAGAATCAGAGCCGGAGAATCAGCTCAGAAGAATCAGAACCAGAGAATCAGAGCTAGAGAATCATAGCCGGAGAATCAGAGCCGGAGAATCAGCTCAGAAGAATCAGAACCAGAGAATCAGCAATGAAGAATCAGAGCCGAAGAATCAGAACCAGAGAATCAGCAATGAAGAATCAGAACCAGAGAATCAGCAATGAAGAATCAGTACCAGGGAATCATAGCTGGAGAATTAGAGCCGGAGAATCAGCACAGAAGAATCAGTACCAGAGAATCAGAGCTAGAGAATCATAGCCGGAGAATCATAGCCGGAGAATCAGCACAGAAGAATCAGAACCAGAGAATCAGCACAGAAGAATCAGAACCAGAGAATCAGCACAGAAGAATCAGTACCAGGGAATCATAGCTGGAGAATTAGAGCCGGAGAATCAGCACAGAAGAATCAGTACCAGAGAATCAGAGCTAGAGAATCATAGCCGGAGAATCATAGCCGGAGAATCAGAGCCGGAGAAACAGCTCAGAAGAATCAGAACCAGAGAATCAGCACAGAAGAATCAGAACCAGAGAATCAGCAATGAAGAATCAGAGCCGAAGAATCAGAGTCAGAGAATTAGCAATGAAGAATCAGAACCAGAGAATCAGCAATGAAGAATCAGAGCCGAAGAATCAGAACCAGAGAATCAGCACAGAAGAATCAGAACCAGAGAATTAGCACAGAAGAATCAGAACCAGAGAATTAGCACAGAAGAATCAGAGCCAGAGAATCAGCACAGAAGAAACTCCCTTGTTTCCTCTTTCTCTGTGGCATCTCTCTGTCTGTAGCTCTTCTAGATATATCTGTCCCGTGTCACTTTCCCCACCCACCGCCACCACGCCCCCCTCCTCCTCCTCCTCCTCCTCCTCCTCCTCCGGAAGCGTCTGTGTGCATCTCCAGAAAGCAGTAAACATGTTAAAGACGTGCGGGTCATGGGCGGCTCTGTAAACTGCATTAGTAATGAAAGCAGCTCTGCGCCACTTAGCAGAGATACTACTGCATCATTTACTCCACTCGTCTTTTAACACGCGCCGCTCGCAAACACGACTAGTCTTTTCCCAGAACGCCGGGGCTTCGCTCGCAGGGGCCGCTCAGAACACCACCGGCGCGTTCCGAGAACACGGCTTAGTTCCTGATCAGCACTTCATGGGAAAAGATGACGATATGAAACCGGAGGAAATCAGAGGAGCGGAGTAATGCGTGGTCGGCCCGTCCTTTTGAGAGGCTATTTCTGTCCGGGTTAAATAAGCCCCCGACCGGAGGGCCCTCCGTGAAGAAGCAGGAAACGTGACCTCGACCCGACCACTGTAAACAGGCCGGGGTACCAAGAGACCAAGCTAGTGTTGTGATTTAGCAGCTCAGCGTAAACGCTCCCATGAGCAGTCAGTCTATGACATTTCTGCATATATGAAGAGACCAAAGCAGTGAGTCGTCCCACGCTCACCTCAGACGCTCCGAGCTGCTCAGTAGTCTCCAACAGGCTTGTTTATGTGGTTTCTGACACTCTATGACATACGGTTATCTATTGAAATGGAATTCGCAGCGATGAGCGGTTTCGCATTGCTGGCTTCCACAGAGACTTATATTTCTTCGGGTGGAGTCCAACGCGGGTGAACTTTGACATGGTAATTCATGTTCTGGGCTAAAAGTGCTACCGCTCTGGCTGTGCTGACCTCTAGACGCTTTCTAGAGCAGCACTGAATATACAAACGAGCGGAACTGCTAAGCAGACACGACTGGTGATAAAATAGGACCACATGATACGCAGTCAGTCAAGAAACTGTTTTACTGTTAAGAGAAGACGAGTTAGCCAGCCTGCATAATTTCTAACTGCAGCTGGCTCACCACTCATGGAGGTTAGGCACCCAGTCTTGTGACTGGAAGGTCGCCGGTTCGATCCCCTGGACCAACAGGCCATGACTGAAGTGCCTTTGAGCGAGGCACCTAACCCCCAACTGCTCCCTGGGCTCCGTGGATAGGGCTGCCCACCGCTCTGGGTACATGTGCTCACTGCCATCTAGTGTGTATGTTCACAAGTGTGTGTATATGTGGGTGTTTCACTGCCCTCTAGTGTGTATGTTCACTAGTGTGTGTATATGTGGGTGTTTCACTGCCCTCTAGTGTGTATGTTCACTAGTTTGTGTATATGTGAGTGTTTCACTGCCCTCTAGTGTGTATGTTCACTAGTGTGTGTATATGTGGGTGTTTCACTGCCCTCTAGTGTGTATGTTCACTAGTTTGTGTATATGTGGGTGTTTCACTGCCCTCTAGTGTGTATGTTTACTAGTTTGTGTATATGTGGGTGTTTCACTGCCCTCTAGTGTGTATGTTCACTAGTTTGTGTATATGTGGGTGTTTCACTGCCCTCTAGTGTGTATGTTCACTAGTTTGTGTATATGTGGGTGTTTCACTGCCCTCTAGTGTGTATGTTCACTAGTGTGTGTATATGTGGGTGTTTCACTGCCCTCTAGTGTGTATGTTCACTAGTGTGTGTATATGTGGGTGTTTCACTGCCCTCTAGTGTGTATGTTTACTAGTGTGTGTATATGTGGGTGTTTCACTGCCCTCTAGTGTGTATGTTTACTAGTTTGTGTATATGTGGGTGTTTCACTGCCCTCTAGTGTGTATGTTTACTAGTGTGTGTATATGTGGGTGTTTCACTGCCCTCTAGTGTGTATGTTCACTAGTGTGTGTATATGTGGGTGTTTCACTGCCCTCTAGTGTGTATGTTTACTAGTGTGTGTATATGTGGGTGTTTCACTGCCCTCTAGTGTGTATGTTCACTAGTGTGTGTATATGTGGGTGTTTCACTGCCCTCTAGTGTGTATGTTTACTAGTGTGTGTATATGTGGGTGTTTCACTGCCCTCTAGTGTGTATGTTTACTAGTTTGTGTATATGTGGGTGTTTCACTGCCCTCTAGTGTGTATGTTTTAGTTGGTATATGCTAGTCTTCCTGCATGATCTTGCTGGTGGACCATCATAGAAGCATCTAATACACAGCATACCCTGGTTTTGATGGTGACCATGTTGGTGGAAGCTGTTCTTCAGGGTCTTTTGCTGCCAGTCTTCCAGCCCAGCCTTAATCACACTCATATTAAACAGCCATCTCAAAGCTTAACCTTCGTCCATACTTGGGTTCATTACTTTTTAGATACATATGAGGAGTAATGTTTTATATTTAAGTGCTCGACCCAGTTTCAGGCGAGTCAGCCAATATCACAACAGATAATCGCAAACGACAGCCAGTCAGAACATGATTTTCACGATGGCCAATTTGCGTTGCAGTTTTAATGAATGCTGCTGTGACGCATGTACCAGTGTTGCAGCATATTAATGCATAGGGTGCTAAACAGCCAGTCACCTCTGACACTGAGTGTAACACTTCATTTAATTCATAAGCAAAACTTCATAACAGGCTCTAGTTTAATTAATCAATATCTAGTAGTTTGTTAATAACAGTCATTTCACCATGTGCATTAGTAAATAATGCAATTTCATAAATAATTATACAATAGATGACAAATATTAATTGTTTTATTTATTGTAATTACTACACAACTTCAACTGCTGCATACATTTGTAAATGAAACCATTCATAATCATTATAAATAACTACTTTTAAAAACTCATAAGAATGCATTATACATGAAGATATTATGAAGTAATATGACTCATGTTAATAAAGTTCAATCACAACTTTATAACAGGGGTCCAATAAATGCTTATTAATCTTAACCGATTAATCTAACGATTATTTTTCGATTAATCTAACAAACTAACAAACTAGAGATTGTTTGTAGCTGCAGCTTGCGCTCCGGATAAATCCACGCTTTCATTTGGAGCGGCCATCTTTGCTACGCATCGACGCATGTCATGCTAATCGATGTAATCGATTAAAAAAGTGTGTTGATATGTGGCAAAGATGGCAATTAGTTTTTAGATTAATCTAAAAGATTAATGTAGAATCATTTTAGATTAATTAGTTTTAGATTAAATGCGTCGTCCCAGCCCTAATTAAATTTGTTAAAAATATATTAGTTATGTAATATTTAATAGAAAGTCTGTGAGTCACAAATTACCAAAATAATATATAACTAATCATTTAAAACATGATTAATATTTCAATTATTTAGTTATTTGAGGTACAAGTACTAATATAACAGACTATAGATATTATTCAAAACCTAGACATTCTAATTCTAATCTATAATAATTATCAAACTATTATCTAATGCTTAAGTTGCTGGTTGGTTATTAAGGCTTGTTATGATTTGTTTACAAAAGTTTTGCTCACAAAATATTATTTATGGAGGTTCTAATAGAAAGTACTGGAAAGTTTACTAGTGATACTGTATGTACACCACACAGTATCAGCTACGGGTCTGAACTAAAGTCTTAAACCTGACCAAAGACCAAAGTTAGACTGGAAACTAATCTGAATAAGCAATAAATTCATAATCAGTGCATCTAGATTAGCTGTATTAGTGCAAACCTAGAGCATGACTTAGCTGACTAAACAGATTTCAGCTAAAGGGTGGGGAGGTGGGAGGCTGGGGGGGCGTGGTTAGTTGGGTGGATGACGGACTATTGCTTTAATTTCCATACTACACAACCTGGTTCACCACACAATAGAGCCTTTCAGCAGGGGCTGTGCCTCCCCCTAGTAAACAGCTCTGCCTCTCTGCAGTAAATGGGCTCTTTTTCTAACTCTCCTGACCCCTAACCCCACTCTCTTCCTCTCTCCCTCTCTCTTTCACACATCTAAACCTTTTCTCCATCTCTCTCGCTCACATGCATGGACTCCACTGCTGACTTGCTCACGCGCAGAGAAAAAAAAAAAAACACTACAAAGAAATGCAAAGAACCACAACAACAGAGAGGGACATCCTTCGAAGTTGCAGAACTGATAGAACATAAAAGGAAAGAAAGGGTGAGATGGAGGGCAGCCATTCTTTCAGAAAGCAGTCGGGAGCGAAGGCTTTTTAGCATGGCGGTCAGGGACGCTCGCATTGTGAGCCGCAGCTGAAAGCAGCAGCGGTCAAAGGTCAGCTCCTGCACTGGCTCCCTGCTGTTGAGGGAAATAAAGGCGCAGGAGGACTCTGTAATTGAACTTTCACGCAACTTCTCATTCTTCTCACCTCCCTCCTTCACACCCTGCCGTCCGTCCATCTGTCCACTCATCCGGCAACTTAATCCCACTCCCTATTGACACGCTACCAAACACCTGAACAGCTACTGCCGTGCCTAATCCCACACCGTCCCAGTACGGCTGGACACAGGGATGCAGAGCTAATCACAATTTTATTTTTTCATGGAGAGCAGATATACTTTCATTTCTTCAGCAGTAATTATGATATTAATTTTCATTGAAACTTAATAGGAACTTACGTTCTGGGATAAAATGATGATACTCTTCACGTCAACAATTCTAGCCAATATGGGCACGTAGATGTTAGCTGGTATAACAGAATTGGCGATCAGCATTCTTTATACTGGTACTGGCATGCTAGCCTTGGTCTTAGTGTGCATCAGAACAAAAAGAAAATCAGTGGTATCATCCATCCCGGCTGCCCATCCGAGTAGACGGTAGTGGTTAGTGCTAACTTTCCACTTCAGTGGCTCTTGTGACAAGCAGCATAAACACACTGTAGACAGCAGCTCAGAAAGCATGCTTGTAAACATGTGTCAGAGTGATTCGAGCATATGAGGCAGTCTTCTTCTCCGCTCAGCTGCGGGCAATCATCTCTTCCTCCTGCTACAGGAGCAGAAATTATAAACAAACTGCAGAGAGTTTGAGTACCGAGCCCAAAACCAAACTCCTGTTCAAAGCACACTGACCCATCATACACCAACAAACCCAAAACACACTGACCCAACATTTACCAACAAACCCAAAACAGACTGACCCAACATTTACCAACAAACCCAAAACAGACTGACCCATCATACACCAACAAACCCAAAGCACACTGACCCAACATTTACCAACAAACCCAAAGCACACTGACCCAACATTTACCAACAAACCCAAAACAGACTGACCCAACATTTACCAACAAACCCAAAACAGACTGACCCAACATTTACCAACAAACCCAAAACAGACTGACCCATCATACACCAACAAACCCAAAGCACACTGACCCAACATTTACCAACAAACCCAAAGCACACTGACCCAACATTTACCAACAAACCCAAAACACACTGACCCAACATTTACCAACAAACCCAAAACACACTGACCCAACATTTACCAACAAACCCAAAACAGACTGACCCAACATACACCAACAAACCCAAAACACACTGACCCAACATACACCAACAAACCCAAAAAACACTGACCCAACATTTACCAACAAACCCAAAACAGACTGACCCAACATTTACCAACAAACCCAAAACAGACTGACCCAACATACACCAACAAACCCAAAAAACACTGACCCAACATTTACCAACAAACCCAAAACACACTGACCCAACATTTACCAACAAACCCAAAACAGACTGACCCAACATACACCAACAAACCCAAAACACACTGACCCAACATTTACCAACAAATCCAAAGCACACTGACCCAACATTTACCAACAAACCCAAAACAGACTGACCCAACATACACCAACAAACCCAAAACACACTGACCCAACATTTACCAACAAACCCAAAGCACACTGACCCAACATTTACCAACAAACCCAAAACAGACTGACCCAACATACACCAACAAACCCAAAACAGACTGACCCAACATTTACCAACAAACCCAAAACAGACTGACCCAACATTTACCAACAAACCCAAAACTCACTGACCCAACATTTACCAACAAACCCAAAACAGACTGACCCAACATTTACCAACAAACCCAAAACTCACTGACCCAACATTTACCAACAAACCCAAAACACACTGACCCAACATTCACCAACAAACCCAAAACAGACTGACCCAACATTCACCAACAAACCCAAAACAGACTGACCCAACATTCACCAACAAACCCAAAACAGACTGACCCAACATTCACCAACAAACCCAAAACAGACTGACCCAACATTTACCAACAAACCCAAAACAGACTGACCCAACATTCACCAACAAACCCAAAACAGACTGACCCAACATTTACCAACAAACCCAAAACACACTGACCCAACATTTACCAACAAACCCAAAACAGACTGACCCAACATTTACCAACAAACCCAAAACTCACTGACCCAACATTTACCAACAAACCCAAAACAGACTGACCCAACATTCACCAACAAACCCAAAACAGACTGACCCAACATTCACCAACAAACCCAAAACAGACTGACCCAACATTTACCAACAAACCCAAAACAGACTGACCCAACATTCACCAACAAACCCAAAACAGACTGACCCAACATTCACCAACAAACCCAAAACACACTGACCCAACATTTACCAACAAACCCAAAACAGACTGACCCAACATTTACCAACAAACCCAAAACAGACTGACCCAACATTTACCAACAAACCCAAAACACACTGACCCAACATTTACCAACAAACCCAAAACAGACTGACCCAACATTCACCAACAAACCCAAAACAGACTGACCCAACATTCACCAACAAACCCAAAACTCACTGACCCAACATTTACCAACAAACCCAAAACAGACTGACCCAACATTCACCAACAAACCCAAAACAGACTGACCCAACATTCACCAACAAACCCAAAACACACTGACCCAACATTTACCAACAAACCCAAAACTCACTGACCCAACATTTACCAACAAACCCAAAACAGACTGACCCAACATTTACCAACAAACCCAAAACTCACTGACCCAACATTTACCAACAAACCCAAAACACACTGACCCAACATACACCAACAAACCCAAAACACACTGACCCAACATTTACCAACAAACCCAAAACACACTGACCCAACATTTACCAACAAACCCAAAACAGACTGACCCAACATACACCAACAAACCCAAAACACACTGACCCAACATTTACCAACAAACCCAAAGCACACTAACCCAACATTTACCAACAAACCCAAAACAGACTGACCCAACATACACCAACAAACCCAAAACACACTGACCCAACATTTACCAACAAACCCAAAGCACACTGACCCAACATTTACCAACAAACCCAAAACAGACTGACCCAACATACACCAACAAACCCAAAACAGACTGACCCAACATTTACCAACAAACCCAAAACAGACTGACCCAACATTTACCAACAAACCCAAAACTCACTGACCCAACATTTACCAACAAACCCAAAACAGACTGACCCAACATTTACCAACAAACCCAAAACTCACTGACCCAACATTTACCAACAAACCCAAAACACACTGACCCAACATTCACCAACAAACCCAAAACAGACTGACCCAACATTCACCAACAAACCCAAAACAGACTGACCCAACATTCACCAACAAACCCAAAACAGACTGACCCAACATTCACCAACAAACCCAAAACAAACTGACCCAACATTTACCAACAAACCCAAAACAGACTGACCCAACATTCACCAACAAACCCAAAACACACTGACCCAACATTCACCAACAAACCCAAAACAGACTGACCCAACATTTACCAACAAACCCAAAACAGACTGACCCAACATTTACCAACAAACCCAAAACTCACTGACCCAACATTTACCAACAAACCCAAAACAGACTGACCCAACATTCACCAACAAACCCAAAACAGACTGACCCAACATTCACCAACAAACCCAAAACAGACTGACCCAACATTTACCAACAAACCCAAAACAGACTGACCCAACATTCACCAACAAACCCAAAACACACTGACCCAACATTTACCAACAAACCCAAAACAGACTGACCCAACATTTACCAACAAACCCAAAACAGACTGACCCAACATTTACCAACAAACCCAAAACAGACTGACCCAACATTTACCAACAAACCCAAAACTCACTGACCCAACATTTACCAACAAACCCAAAACACACTGACCCAACATTTACCAACAAACCCAAAACAGACTGACCCAACATACACCAACAAACCCAAAACTCACTGACCCAACATTTACCAACAAACCCAAAACACACTGACCCAACATTTACCAACAAACCCAAAACAGACTGACCCAACATTTACCAACAAACCCAAAACAGACTGACCCAACATACACCAACAAACCCAAAACTCACTGACCCAACATTTACCAACAAACCCAAAACACACTGACCCAACATTTACCAACAAACCCAAAACACAATGACCCAACATTTACCAACAAACCCAAAACACACTGACCCAACATTTACCAACAAACCCAAAGCATACTAACCCAACATTTACCAACAAACCCAAAACACACTGACCCAACATACACCAACAAACCCAAAGCATACTAACCCAACATTTACCAACAAACCCAAAACTCACTGACCCAACATACACCAACAAACCCAAAACTCACTGACCCAACATACACCAACAAACCCAAAACTCACTGACCCAACATTTACCAACAAACCCAAAACACACTGACCCAACATTTACCAACAAACCCAAAACACACTGACCCAACATTTACCAACAAACCCAAAACACACTGACCCAACATTTACCAACAAACCCAAAGCATACTAACCCAACATTTACCAACAAACCCAAAACAGACTGACCCAACATACACCAACAAACCCAAAGCATACTGACCCAACATTCACCAACAAACCCAAAACACACTGACCCAACATTTACCAACAAACCCAAAACACACTGACCCAACATACACCAACAAACCCAAAGCATACTAACCCAACATTTACCAACAAACCCAAAGCACACTGACCCAACATTCACCAACAAACCCAAAACACACTGACAGAATACTCACCAACAAACCCAAAACAGACTGACCCAACATACACCAACAAACCCAAAGCACACTGACCCAACATTCACCAACAAACCCTGAGCACAGATTCCCACCATTCTAGAATACTCTATCCCATTCACAATGTTCCAGGTTTTTTCTCCACAATTCACTAATGTCCTAAAATCTTCTTCATTCCACACTTACTCTGTTCCAGAGGATTCTTCCCAAATGATGCTGCTAGACTGTTCTCTCTCCATTCACACTTAGAGAATGTTGGGGTTCATTTGAGAATGATGGTGTTTGCTGACGAATATAGAGGAACCCTGAACATTAGCGCAAGATGAGATGAGGACAACAAGAGAACCTTCATAAAAAATAAATGAAAGGAAGAATGAGGGGAGGGTGACGTGAACAAAAACATACACATAACCACAGATGAGAGAAAATATAGATAGATAGATAACGAAGAGATTCAGAATGAACGAGTATTCCAGTCAAAAAAAAAGCCTCAGACGTTTATTCACTGTGTCTAGAGTGACTTAACAAAATGCATAAAACATGAAGACACAGGACGGGAAGAACATGAGAAGACATCTGTTAACTGGATAAATCGTTCCAGGCTCAGCCCGCGACTCTCCCATGAGATCCCAATACCTTTATTTCAACAAACACCATCATTATCAGTGATCCACATCCAGATGCAAAGCTCGACTCGGTGATGCAGTGCTAATTAATGGACATTAACGATGGAGTCTGACAAACAATCAGCCTAACGAGCCATGCGGTAAATACTGGGCTCATGAACAAACACAGGAGCAAGATGCAGGCTTGAGCCGGGAGCGGGGGCAGGATCTGAATCGACGTGTGGGAGGGGGTCTCAGCCTGCCAGAACCAAAGCCGCACGCTCTCACATGCCCTTTAATTTCACACTACCAAACTGAGCATTCAGAGACGTCCCTG
This sequence comes from Megaleporinus macrocephalus, assembly GCA_021613375.1. Taxonomy (NCBI): domain Eukaryota; kingdom Metazoa; phylum Chordata; class Actinopteri; order Characiformes; family Anostomidae; genus Megaleporinus; species Megaleporinus macrocephalus. The sequence continues at coordinate 8,009,716 of CM038709.1, forward strand.
TTCAGCTCAGGCAGCGCATATATAAAGACAAATGTGGCAAAACTGGCTTAATCCACTGTACATTCTCAACATATGTGCACATGCCAGCCTGTTCAGCTTATAGCACTTTCACCTCATCCATTCACACCGTCAATCTGTTACTAGAGCGTGAGACAATTAAACGCTGTGCTGTTCCAGGCTGTCGGGAACAGAGATTGACTGCTGGTCTGCTGGTTTTTGCCATTTTTTTATATATCGGCATCGGCCTATATCAGTGTTTGGTAGCGCTGATTTAAAGTCAGGCACGTCCGTGGGCAGCTGTGAAGGACTCCTAGCCAAAACTTTTGGAAAAGTTCGGCCAAATAAGTGAAAATAAATAATATATAGTGAACAGTAACTTTTTTAACGAGGCAGTTACGTGTTTCTAGTTCCACCGTAGACGTGAACCAGAGCGGATGTTTTACTCCTTAGCTCCGGGGCTAAAGCTAACTGGTCTAGTGTAATACACACATTAACTCCAGGACTAAAGCTAACTGCTCTAGTGTAATACACACATTAACTCCAGGACTAAAGCTAACTGCTCTAGTGTAATACACACATACCGGTTGATCTCTGTTCGGGAAGCTAACAGATAATTTCAGCCTAATATTTGGATCCTAATATTTAATAATATAAGTTGAAATGTTATCTTTTCTAAAGTCACTGTTTGCCTGAAGTAATGAAGTAAAACATTGTTAAGGAACACAGTAAAAATGAAGATCTTCAAAGCTGGAGGCCACATTCACAACATCACTGCTGCCAAAGCACTGCATGGCACGGCTCTGTGAACGTTACCCCCTCCTCTGATAAAAGCATCAGGGTGAGTGAACTCTGGAGCATCACAAAGGACGAAAGCCAAAGCTGGGCGTTGCACGCAGCCGTCAAAGCACAGGGTGTGTGCAAATCGCGGAAGGGCAGGAAATTTCACAGCTTTTTACGATGCTGCGGCGGACCGGAGCGCAGACAGGCTGCAGCAATTACATCACACCAAGCTAACGAACTCTCCACTCCCTGCAGTCGAGGGACTGAGCGAGAGATCCCAGTCACATCTGCCAAAACATTCATCAGCATCATTGTGTGATCTGGTGATGAAGCTTACATTCCGAAGGCCGGGGCAGCCAGTCCAGCAGGTTTATACCAAGTTTAACAGACCAGGTTTAATGTATTAAACGAACTAAACCTTTAAAAATTATAATAATGGTCTTATTGGAAAATAACTGTCTTTCAGCTACAACTCAAAGGAATTCTGTTGCAGGTTCTACATTTTAGTTATTAACACTATTGAACACTTGTGAGAAGAGTAAGCTATCCTTTAACCATAGCCATGCTATAATAAAGGCTTTCTGTATCTTAGACGAGTGGCATCATTCAAGTCTTAATAAAAAATTCTTTGAGATTCTTCTATTACATGCTACATGCTGTCAGTAATTATGTAACCACATAATTACATTATTTATATAGAACTGCAAACTACAATAACCCTCGACTTTAAACCCCTGTTTATGGCAGACATGATAGTTTTCAACTTTTATAAATACACAACATATATTTGTAAAGCAGTTATCAAACAATCTATTACAATTTCTGGCCAAAAAATAGTAATTATATAAATAATGATTTTATGGATTAGTATCAATATTGGATCTAACAAGCTGGAGTTATGTTTATATATATATATATATTTATATATATATATATATATATATATATATATATATATATATATATATATATATATATAGTTTTACAAAATTTCCTGATGAACAGACCAATAAAAATGCTTAAAATTAGCTTGTAAAAATCTGGTTCCATTGACTTCCATTGAAAGTAAAATATAATTTAGTCTCTCCTGTAAAGTTTCAATTTTGTAGATACTTCTTTTTCAGTGACGATATAATGTTCTGCTGTGTCCATATATATATATATGTTAGTTTCTTTATTTATTCAGTGAAAAACTTTTATCTTTAAAAAAAAAAGATCTTTTAAAATTGCCTCTATATATCTTGTATATATGTATTTATTTAACTAACACGCTTAAAATGGCTTTTTAGAACCTGAGAATTCTTCTTTTATCACTACAATCTATCTATCTGTCTAACATTTGTATATTTATTTTAACTTTGAGTTTTTTAGGTCCTATTCACACATATTTGGATGGTTTTTGTTTTTTTTTGTCCTCCCATCCACATTAAAACAGTGTTACTCAGAATGCAGCTTTTTGAAGACGCAGGGTGGAGTATTTCTGTGTAAACACAGCTTTCTGAAAAATGCAGACGGGTATCTGTTGTTTTCATTAAGTATACAGACTTTGACACATGACTGGGATGATTCTGCGTGCTCGGACATTCGGGGTTGATTTGGACTGAATTTAGTTTTACTTTTTTCATTAAATCGTAATGCGCTGGTGATCGAATGCACTGCGCTCAGTTCCTTTAAATGGGTCATCACCTCCATTGCTAATATGAAACATACCTAGCGATAAAACCTCTGATCAGGACTTCAGGACTGTGTGGATGTTTCAGAGATGGCAGCATAGTCACTGCAATGTAAACAGCCCAATGGCAGCGAGCAGTCGCTTTCATTCGTGAGCTTTTATTTTCTGGCAGTAATCGGACCTAACAGCCTACAAGCCTAAACCTACAGTGTTTATAACAGGTCGCCTACTACTGTGAGTCATCTCTACATTCATGTGTGGATCGAAATTACGCTGATGATGTTTTTTTTTCTCCTTTATAGCAGAGAAAAAATAATCCAGGTACACGTGGACGAGCTTCAGGAGAGCTGAGCCGTGGGAGCCCAGTATTAGGTAATGTTAACGGCCTGCAGCTCATCTACACAGGGGCCACTGGCAGGAGCTCCCTGCTGCTAAAATAAGACACAGGATGTATACATAACTCCACACGTTACAAACGACTTCCTTAACTGCAGCCATCCGTCCCGCCGGACGCTCCTCACGTCCAGTAACGACTCCAGCACTCACCAAAACAAGTGCACGCGCTACCGGCGAAGTCACAAATCCATCAAACACCTCCCCCCTGACTACCCGAGACCTCTGAGCTGAATAATTCATTAGAAGAACTGACTTGAGACACGAGAACAATAAAAGCATGTAGAAATCTAAAGGCCTGTAAGCGAAACCTGCATAAATGTTGAATTAACATCATCACAGAAGAGTAAACACATCAGAAACACCAGGTTCAGGCCGTTTCTCGTGTTCGGTTCTTTCTGTTTTTACATGAACAGAGTTTTGAGAAGCAGTCTGCAGCCCCCCCGTCCCCCCCACCTCCTCTTTTTATAGCTGTTTGGTTTTGGCCCGGTTGGTGCTGACTAACCCTTTCCACTCTCCGAACACTCCCGCTCGCTGAAGAGTCTCTTCTGTCCGGAGCCGTGGGTGGCTCCTCCGCACGCTGGCAGCCCAAACTCTGTTGCCATGGCAACACGCAGAGAGTCAGTTTCCATGGCAACTAATAACAGCATTAGCGAGGCCTTTAGCAAGAGGATGGAAATTCGGATGAGAAAAAAAAAAGCCAACAGTAATCGCTATATAAGAGAGAGAGAGAGAGAGAAAGAGAGAGAGACAGAGAGAGAGAGAGGACAGCAAAATGGAGAGAGGGCAAAGGAGATGGATGAAGAGAAAGAGAGAAAAGGAGAGAGAGGAAGAGAGAGAGACAGCAAAATAGAGACAGCAGAAAAGATAGATGGAGAGAAAGAGAGAGGGAAAGACAGAGAAAGAAAAAGAGGGAGAGAGACAGAGAGCAGGAGAGAGGGAGAAAAAGCAGGAGAGAGAAAGAGAGAGAGAGAGAGAGAGAGGAGAGAGAGAGAGAGAGAGAGAGAGAAAAAAAATGGAGAAAGAGAGACAAAGAGAGAAAGGGGAAAAAGGAGAGAGAAAGATGGAAAGAGAATAGGTAAGACCGACTGACAGGAAAAGAAAGGAAAAGAGACACCAAGAAAGAAAAAATGAAAGCTGAAAAGACACAAGCAAGACTAAAAGAGACAAGCAATGACAGAGAGAGAAAGAATGACAGGAAAAGAAGATTAAAGAGACTGACAGAGACTGAAAAACAAGAAAAAAAGAAGAGGAAGACAATGAGACAAAAAAGGAAAGCGAGAGAGGGACAGAGCGTGAGAAAGAGAGAGACAAACAGAAAAAGAGAGTAAGGGGGAGAGAGAATGAGAGGCAGATAAAGAGAAAGAGAGAGAGGGAGAGAGATAGAGAAATAGGACAGCAAAATAGAGAGTGATGGAGTAGAAGAAAAATATGGAGAGAAAGAAAGAGAGAGGCTGTGTGCCTCCAGGGCTTCACCATGTACTGGACCCAGCAGTGCTGCAGGGCTCATCCAACACTGAGGCTACTGCTAACTGAGGCTATTGTTAACTGAGGCTACTGCTAACTGGGGCTACTGTTAACTGAGGCTACTGCTAACTGGGGCTACTGTTAACTGAGGCTACTGCTAACTGGGGCTACTGTTAACTGAGGCTACTGCTAACTGAGGCTACTGCTAACTGAGGCTACTGCTAACTGGGGCTACTGTTAACTGAGGCTACTGCTAACTGGGGCTACTGTTAACTGAGGCTACTGCTAACTGAGTCTACTGCTAACTGAGGCTACTGCTAACTGAGGCTACTGTTAACTGAGGCTACTGCTAACTGAGGCTACTGTTAACAGAGGCTACTGTTAACTGAGGCTACTGCTAACTGAGGCTACTGCTAACTGAGGCTACTGCTAACTGAGGCTACTGTTAACTGAGGCTACTGCTAACTGGGGCTACTGTTAACTGAAGCTACTGCTAACTGAGGCTACTGTTAACTGAGGCTACTGCTAACTATGGCTACTGCTAACTATGGCTACTGCTAACTGAGGCTACTGTTAACTGGGGCTACTGCTAACTGGGGCTACTGTTAACTGAAGCTACTGCTAACTGAGGCTACTGCTAACTGAGGCTACTGCTAACTGAGGCTACTGTTAACTGATGCTACTGCTAACTGAGGCTACTGTTAACTGATGCTACTGCTAACTGAGGCTACTGTTAACTGGGGCTACTGTTAACTGAAGCTACTGCTAACTGAGGCTACTGCTAACTGAGGCTACTGCTAACTGAGGCAGCAGATAGTGTGTGCGAAAAGGTGCAGAGTGAGGAGGTACTAGCTCAGACAGAGTGCAGCACAGCAGGAGAACATGGTTCTGATCTTATCAGGTCTGACCAGTTATTTATTTGCATGGCAAAAGCAGCGCAACTCGTTCTACTCGCATCCGTTACTGCGTTCATCATACATTAACTGAACACCTCAGCAGCAGCAGGAGGAGAAGGAGGAGGAGGAGGAGGAGGAGGAGGAGGAGGAGGAGGAGGAGGAGGAGGAGTGAAGGGGTAATCTGACCAGCAGTAATTTGATATCATGTGGTCATCCATCGATAGGTCACACTGGTGTAGCATTTATAAAGGTCAGGGGAGCTGCTGACCTGACCTTTGACCACAATCAGAATGAGCAGTCACCAATGAGAGAGAGATGATACCCTCAGGAGAGGCACTTCCATAACTCTATTCATATAAATATCTAATCAATTATCATTATTATTACAGGATTTATTAATATAGTTGCAATATATGCGCCTTAAGTCTTATTTTTCTTTTATAACGTATCCATGGAAATGCAAAACAGAGGGCGGCGCGGTCACCAGACTCTATATATGATAGCAGTGCAAGTCACGTGAGCCATGAGGTCAGTGCGGTCAGGTTACCGCTGACCCTGGGCCAGTTTCAGATGTGCTGCAGCGAGAGAGCGGCTTCTTTCCAGAACACAGACTGTCTCTGGGATGCACATGTCAAAACCCGCGGCCAGAAAAACAAGCCCTGCACGTCACGCCTCCGCTGGCAGCCCAGAACAATGCCAAATGGCTTTACCAGGATCAAAACCAAATGGGCTCCTCACGGCTGGGAAGAACTTTTCAAGGGCCAGATTTTAGGGCTTCAGCACAGGATGTCCCAGAGCTACGCTCGTAGTTGGGAAACCTGGAAAACATAAATACACAAAACGGATATACAAACGTGCATGTAAGCCTCATATCTCAAAAACACTAACTTTATACTAATACTTTGAATGGAAGTTAATAGAAAAGGAGGTTTTTTCCCCAAGCGGTTACAGAACTTATTATTTGTCTCAATCATTTTGTGAAAGCAAGCCAGAAAAAGTGCTAATGGATCATGTAGTGTTAGATTTATATCCACAATTATCAACAGGATATGAAGATTAGCAGTTTTAATGACATGTCAAATAGATATCTACTGACGTTAGCCTTCTAACCAGCCTGTCCCGGTCTATACTGTCTATCGTAATACCACTTTGAACCTTTAGAGGTGATAGTGAGTCACTGTAGTGTTAAGCTGAATCAGTCCAACATATGAGGATGAAGAAGCAGTCCTGCTGCCCTGGCGGCGTATTCTAACCTCTTGTCAATCATGTTGAAGGTGCTGCTTCTGGTTAGATCTGTTAAGACCAGGCAGCCAATGTAAGGAAGAGTAAACACACTGGTGATGGATGAAGCTCATGGTAAGTGACTGAGGCTGCCCACTCTGTTGAATTCATGTTCCAAACAGTAGGGGGCAACATAATACTAGAAAGTTGCACAGTCCCTCCTCTTCCCTCTTCACTCCTTACCAGTCTAGAAGAAATGTTAACTTCATCTCTTTCTTCTCCAAGAGCATTTCTAGCACCAACAGCACCAAGAGCTTCAGTCATCGCTGCTTTTACTCTTAATTTCATTGGCTAATTGATCTCTAAGCAGGAGCGGAACCTTTATCATAATAAGTTTTAGTAATATTAGTATTATTATTACTACTTTTATATTCACTGTTATTTTAAAATGTTCCGTTTAATGTGTATTAGCAACTTTTTTCTCAGGTGTTTTAATTTATAATGATTAAATTTTGTTTTTATTTTCTTTATGTCAATCCCTGCCCATGTAAATGCTCGGCTACATTGAAAATGAGGGTTGCCCTCAATGTACACTCAATCTTAAATATAGGTTGATTGATTGAATTGGTAAGAAGTTAGTATAAGATATCAGGCAAGCAGTACTGCTTCTTCATCCTCTAATGTTGGACGGATTTGACTGGATGCTACAGTACACTATCACCTCTAGAGGTACAAAGTGGTATTACCACCCAGGACCCACCAGTTTAATACTAAATACATTAGTCATTTAGCAAACACAGGAAAGCTATTCACTGGAGCAAAGTGGGAGTGGCTTACTGGGAGAGTTCCCAGAGGGCGGGTAACATTTTGGGCCACTTACTGCAAGTTAATGAACAAACTCACACATTAAAACCTATTAACACTCAAGCAAGCTATAAAAGCTACAGTGACTCACTATCGCCTCTAGAGGTACTAGCATGGTATTACAAGACAGGATTGGCCGGGCTAGCTGGTTAGCATGCTAACTTAAGTAGATTTCTCTGCAACACATTACATTGACATCTTTGACATATCGTGAAAACTGTTATTTCATCAAATTCTGTTGATTATTTCAGTTAATTTTGGAATGTTTTTAACTAAAAATCTTACATATTGCTCCTTTAATCTCAGACGGTTCTCAGCTTCCACTCCGAAGCGGAGGTTTGCAGTGTCTCCATCATGTTAAATAGACCCCGAAACAGTAAAGTGGGGAGCCCAGTGCAGGGCGAAGTCGAGTAGCGCATACATAAGGAGATCGGAATGCAAGTCATCTCTGTGGTAAATCTGAATAATCCCATTGTGCTGCTGCTTGTCTGACGCTCTCTGCGTTTTAGGAGATGCAAAGGCTACATTTTCTCTGGGCAGCATTCTCATGCCCTTCATCTCTCTGCTGTCGACTTGATGATGAGATATGGTGTCTCTGAGCTTTGATCTGGGCGTGTCCAACAGGAATCCAAAGGAATCACAGCTCTGGTCTCGACTGGTTCATGGTAATGGTAATGGCTGATGTGCACCGGAGGTTTTGTGGAAATGATGCTCGTATGTGGACTGTATGGCTCGTTTTCCATTCACTGTTTTTGTGTAGAGTCAAGAACAGCGATATATATATTGTCACTGTCTAATGAAAAACAAGTACATACAAAATGGCAACTTTACAGGAGAGGACAAAAACTTTTTCACTTTCAATGGAAGTCGATGGAACCAAATTTTTGTCCAAGCTATTTTAGAGCATTTCTTTTGGTCTATTCAACACGAAATTGTCCCACAATGTAAACGGCCACTGCTGCATTTAATGTAGTAAAATAGAAATCAACAAAACATGAAGATACTTGTTTTTCTTTGGACAGCAACGATATTCATTCAGCATTTTATCTCCACCCATTCATATTAAAGTTATAAGGAGCTGTTCAGAGGGTGGTCATAATGGGTTTGTAACAATGGTCATGGAAAAATTAATTATGACTATTTTTTAAGCACGAACTCACAAAAAGATCTTAATAAAATAAAATAGAATAAAACATGAATAAAATAAATATACAAGAAAAGGATTTAGGGCCCTCAAACATACAAGATCACTGTTTTTATATACAGTAACTAAAACAGCCTGTATAAAATTCTCTGGGACAGAGAATAGAGGTTGTTGGTCAAGAAGCAAAGGTCATAGAAAAATGAATTATGACTATTTTTAATTATGACTTATGAATTTTGTTTTTAATGCCCACAAATATATCCTAATACAATAAAATAAAATAAAAATTATTTAAATAATTAAATAAATAATTAAAATAAAAAATATACAAATAAATAAAATAAAGTACATACCAGATGGATGTTTTTGTTATATAGAGTAACGCAAACGGCCTATATAACACTATAACACTATGGAATAAAATGAAGTTGGAAAATACTGTAAAATGCATTACCACTGTTGCATTTACACATACACACATTTGCATAACAATTTTTTAGTTTTTCTGTTTTTTCTGGCCTTCTATATGATTACTATGATTAACACCAACAATAACAACCCCCTTCGTTCCTTTAGCAGCTTTCTCACACTGAAGGCTACTTTCCAGTTAGTAGAGGAACAGATAATGGAGAGCTGTAAGTACTGACTGAACTGGCTTTGGATAAAAGAGCCTGTCTAAGGAACTGCTGTGGAAAAGACTTGAGCCAGTGTTCCTCGTCACAGCTATTATTTTTCCGCTGGTTCTGCAAAGCTGACAAACGGATGAATGGACGGACAGACGGAAGGATGAACAGACGAGCGAACAGGTGCACGGACAAATGAACAAACAGGCGGATGGCAGGCAGACAAACGAGCTCGCTGGATGGTTCAGTTAACGTATCTCTGCCTCGAACACAGACAGACTGAACCCAGTAGTGTCAAAGCTAGGAGGGTGGGTCGGACCACATCAGCCTTAGGCTTGTGACTTGTGATGAGGGGACTGCTTATGTAAGCACTGCCCAATATTAGGACCACCCAGTTTAATACTAAATCTAAAAGTTTTTTTGCAGACACAGGAAAGCTGCTTACAGGACCAGTGTGGGAGTGGGTTACTGGAGAATTCCCAGTGGGCTGGCCACTTACTGTGAGCTAATGAACAAACTCCCACATAAAAACACAACAACACTATAAGAGTTACATTCAAGTGACTTTCTGTTGTGGTTTATGGGTTAAATTAGGGGTACGGTTGCAAAATTTTGAGAATTTTGAAAGAAATTTACCATGGGAATTAACGGGAGTTAACAGGTAATTATGGGAATTAACAGGAATTAATGGGAATAAATTGGGAATATTTAAAGTTAATCATGAGAAACTAACATATAGTTTGTAAAAAATATATTGAAGCATAATCTTGGCTAAAATAATTAGATATGATACCAAACGTTTTTTGATTTAACTTTTGTCATAGTTATTATTTGTATTGTTATGCCTTCGTGTCTACTGTTGACAAAAAAACTGGACATTGATGATAGTGTATGATATAGTTCTTTTAAACTATCCAATATTTCCTAATAATTCCATTAAATTCCCATAAATTCCCAAAATTTCCATGGAAAGTTTACATTTTGGAATATTTCCAAAGTTCCTGGTAATTTACTGGAAACTTTCTACCCCTTTGCAACCTTACTCAGGGGTAACTCGTACAGTGGATATAGTTTGTTATTTTCAGCTCCACCTTAAATAATATCACACTTGTGTAACTGCAAGACTGTTCAAGGTGGACTGGAAATGAATGGAATCAGGCAAAACAGAGGGCAGACAATCAGAACAGAGCATCTCTGCTATATAAAAAGATCATGAAAAAGTTAATTATAACAGTTTTTGATGCTTTAACCCATGAAAATATCTTAGATGGAAAACATAAATTAAATACAGCTCATATAAGAAAATGATTTGGGACCATCATAACATACCAGACTTTTTTATACTATAACGCAAACTGACTATATAATTCTATGGGATAAAGGGAGGTTGGAAAATACTGTAAAAATGAATGATGAATGTTTTTGGTTCATAAAACCACACAACTGTTAAGCGTAGACCTCGGAGGGGGGGAAGGGGGGAACATGTATGATATGACCAACAATCAAACTATCAGCGTCTGAACTTTTTTCATTATTTCTAATAAAAATAAGAAAATGAGAAATGAGAAAATCACTGCTGAGTAGCAGCCAAATGTCCCCGCAACATCATGAACGGTTATTGTTTCATCTTGGTCCCCAGAAGACTGCAATACAAACCCCCCCACACACACACGTTGTTCTATCTGATCTGAACTGAACTGCTTTTCATTTCCAAGGCTGTCCCGAGCTTGCTTTGTCAGCATCAGTTAAATATAGGAGCTGGCAGGACGAAGACCCTCTTTCTCAAGGCTTTTCTCCGCTTAAGCTTTTGGGCCGACAACAAGGGATGCGTAAAGAAACATGTGCTCGGGTCAGCCACAACAGAAGATTGACTTAACAAATCAAAAACACAGGCAGCTTTTTCTTCCCTGCGGAGGAAACTATGTGAAGGCAAAACAAAGAAGAGTTCCCGTCCACTCAGCTGGAGAACAGCGCTGAGGAGCCTCCATCCTGTACAGACTCCCTACTGGCTCCCTCGCTCCTCGGAACGGAGGCCCCACTTGGAGTGCCTTCGCTTTTTCCACCTTCTGATTTTAATCCTGTCACTTCCTATTGTGTGCAGGTTTCACAGACACGTAACAGCTTTTAAGCCCTACTGTAATCCCAATAATCTAATCATGACTCCGCTTGCTTCCTTAAGATCGCTTCTACGCATGGTTCCTTGAAAAGCATTCTTAGGTAATCTCACTCTTTGGGGGCGACAGGCGTTTTTTTTCCACTGGAGGTTAGGGAAATTTTCAAATTCCAGAATTTGAGAGTTAGTTATGGGTTATGGGAAGAGGAATATAGATCTCCTCGTAGTGATAGAAATATAGACATACACATTAGTATATAATAATAACATATGACATAATAATACATTATATGTCGTATCATTAGATTTGCAGAAAGATCTGCACTGGACTGGCGGCCCGTCTAGGATGTTTCCTGCCTTCTGCCCAATGAGCACTGGGATAGGCTCCAATACACCCTATGATCCAGACAGATAAGTGTTTTAGAAGATGATTAAATGAGTTACATATTATAAAAATAATCACGAAGCAGGGGTTTCACAATTACATCACAGGGTCAGCTGTCTACAACCACTTCTCATTAAATATCCGGGTCAATCGGAGGGAAATCGTCTGAAGGACAAAAGACTCCAGCTTTGGAACCTGATGGTTGACCAACTGTGAGCAATTACTGCCCTAAATGGATTCAAGTAAATGAATTAACAAGATGTTTTATGGTGAAATCTTATAACAAAGCTATCATATAGCTGCGTTTCAGGCATCAGCCAGCATATTGTCGCTGTCCAATGAAAAACAAGTCTCCAAAATTACAACTTTACAGGAGAGACCAAAACATTCCTTTCTTTTCAATGCAAGTCAAAGGAACCAGATTTTTTTCCCAAGCTATTTTGGAGCATTTCTATTGGTCCACTAGTCATGAAATTTTCACACAATGTATACAGCCATTGGCGTGTTCACATTGGACAGCGACGATATTCATAACCGTTTTGTAAAACGTTGTAAATTCATTTTTCATCATTCCATCTTTCATTTTTCAAGACCATTCGAAAAAATCCATTGACCCTGCATGGCTGCAATAAATTTTATGATGAACGTGCCAACATAAACGCTCCAAAAAGACTTGGAGGAACGTGCTTCTTCATTTACCACCACTATAAGTCAGGAACATCTTTGGAGCTTGGAGGTTTGGCTCCGACTGCAGCGATGCACTAGCCTTTACCCTCTTAGCATTGGTAGCATTGTGAGACAGGCGAAGACCGAGCTAACTGGTGGAACTGGACATGAACAAAGCAGGGGTGTGAAAGCCAAAATCTAAACACATCAAGAACCTCTCTGTAACAGTTATTTAATTATAATAGTTATGAAGATGACATCATTATACATCATATACATCATGTATATGCTTTTCCATCCCAGTTCCTTGATTCAGTCTGTCTTATGGCTCTCGCATGTCCCTGGTTCAGTTATGTTTCTGACTCTTCATCACCAGAAGAACACTACACAGTGATAGCACAACTATACAGACGATCCGAGTCTTCGCCCAGGCAGGGACGCCACTACTATCCCAATGGGAGTCCTTGGAAAAACTCCTAATGCTACATTAGCCTACCATTGTAATCTTCCCTGTATAAGAATAGCTGCTAAACATGACAACCCGAATGTGTCCCCCATTTCTGGAACCAAACCCTCGCAAGCTCCCCAGGAAAGGTGGAGCAAACAGAGGGTCACCAGAGACCCCGACGTCAGCCAACACTTCCAACAGATGGGCCGAGATTAGCATAAAAACAAAAAACGAAGAAGGCTCCATACGAGCCAAGCTCATTTCCTATTCACGACCAGACCCTTAAAGAAGAAAACAGGAGGGTGGGAGGGGGCACCCTCGCTGAAAGATACCCTCAGCTTCTCTTTGTAGAGCTGATAGCCACGTAGCATGGGGGGCAGGGAGGTGGTAGAGTCCTGGTGGTGGCTTTTTTAAAGAGAGAGAGAGAAAGAAAGAAAGAGAGAGAGAGAGAGAGAGAGCACACATCTGCCACAGGCCGAGCTGGAAGGCAATTTAGACACGGTGCATTTTCTCTGCAGTCTTTCTTCCCAACCAGCTCCGAGATGAATGGACGTCTGCGTGATGAACATCTGGCTAATGCCCCCAAATGAAGAGTGATGAATGATAAGGTCCACGGCCGAGAGAGAGAGAGAGAGAGAGAGAGAGAGAGAGAGAGAGAGAGAGAGAGAGAGAGAGGGGTTTTTGTGTTGGAGGTTTCTCTGCGGGGCTCTAGTACACAGTGCTTTGCAAATAGAGGGTGCTTATCTTTAAATACAGGGAAACACTGAAGGGGGGTTAACGGCAGCCTAGATTACAATGTTTTTGCAGGCTGAGATCTGATTGTTGAGTCGAGCTGTTAAAACACTATTTGTTCAAATTACATGCCGACCACGTTTCCGAAACAGGACTTTGTGTTTTTTATTTTTGGTTGAAAGACCATATTTGAAGACCAGCCGTTAAAAATTGCCCTCTCCAAACACGCCAACTCTCAAGCATTAATAATGTTCCTCTCGGAGCGTCTCGCTACTCTGCACAAGAGAGGTCTAGCGGCAGCCTGTGCGAGCCCTCGATGTGTGCCCCACTTACCCAGCTAGCAAACAGGCCCAGCAGCCAGGCCAGCGCCAATTCCCACCATGCTGCCGCAGAGATGTCACGCCATCCTGAAGCACTGCGAGAGGCAGAGCAAACCGCACTGACTTCAGACCCATCAGCCAAGCTTTCTGGTTTCAGAGAGTAAAAATAAAATGTGAAGCCGTTTGGGGGGAAGGAAAGATTTAAGAATTAAACTTGCTGCTGCTCTGCGCTAATCCCGCTGCTGCCTTCACAGCAACATTAACAAGTTTTTTCCTAAAATAATGTTCTAAATCCTTTTGTAAGTTATAAAAGTTGGGGGCAGTAGCGGGATGGAGTTCAGGGAACCAGCCTTGTGACTGGAAGGAACTGACAGGACACGACTGCAATGCCCTTGAGTAAGACACCCAACCCCCAACTGCTCTCCGGGCATTGTGGATAGGGCTGCCCACCACTCTGGCCAAGTGTGCTCACTGCCACATAGTGTGTGTGTGTGTGTGTGTGTTTCACTGCATGCATGCGTTATTGAGGTCAGATACCACTGTGTGCACTAGTGCCAAATAGCTAAATTCTAAAATTCTTAGTATATGATTGGTGGAGTATCTGTGGCTGAGACTGCTGTTTGCTAGGCTGACCTTTGGAACAGTGGAAAGAGCTACAACCCTAGTGTGTGTTTACTAATGTGTGTGTGTGTGTGTGTTTCACTGACCACTAGTGTGTGTATGTGTGTGTGTTTTACTGGCCACTAGTGAGTGTATATATGTGTGTGTATGTGTGTGTCTTACTGGCCACTAGTGTGTGTGTGTTTACTAGTGTGTGTCTATGTGGGTGTTTCATTGCCTCCTAATGTGTGTGTATGTAGGTGTATACCAGCCACTAGTGTGTGTATGTGTGTGTATGTGGGTGTTTCATTGCCTCCTAATGTGTGTGTATGTAGGTGTATACCAGCCACTAGTGTGTGTATGTGTGTGTATGTGGGTGTTTCATTGCCTCCTAATGTGTGTGTATGTAGGTGTATACCAGCCACTAGTGTGTGTATGTGGGTGTTTCATTGCCTCCTAATGTGTGTGTACGTAGGTGTTTACCAGCCACTAGTGTGTGTATGTGGGTGTCTCACTGGCCACTAGTGTGTGTGTGTTTACTTGTGTGTGTGTGTGTTTCACTGGCCACTAGTGCGTGTGTGTGTGTGTCTTTCACTGGCCACTAGCGCATGTGTGTGTTTACTTGTGTGTGTGTGTGTGTGTTTGTGGGTGTTGCACTGGCCACGAGTACGTATATGTGTTTACTTGTGTGTGTGTGTGTGTGTGTGTGTGTGTGTGTGTGTATGTGGGTGTTGCACTGGCCACTAATGCGTGTATGTGTGTGTGTGTGTGTGTGTGTATGTGGGTGTTGCACTGGCCACTAATGCGTGTATGTGTGTGTGTGTGTATGTGGGTGTTTCACTGGCCACTAGTGTGTGTATGTGTTTACTTGTGTGTGTGTGTATGTGGGTGTTTCACTGGCCACTAGTGCGTGTATGTATGTGTGTGTGTGTTTCACTGGCCACTAGTGCGTGTATGTATGTGTGTGTGTGTGTGTGTGTGTGTGTGTGTGTGTGTGTGTGTATGTGGGTGTTGCACTGGCCACTAATGCGTGTATGTGTGTGTGTGTGTGTATGTGGGTGTTTCACTGGCCACTAGTGTGTGTATGTGTTTACTTGTGTGTGTGTATGTGGGTGTTTCACTGGCCACTAGTGCGTGTATGTATGTGTGTGTGTGTTTCACTGGCCACTAGTGCGTGTATGTATGTGTGTGTGTGTGTGTTTCACTGGCCACTAGTGCGTGTATGTATGTGTGTGTGTGTGTGTGTGTGTGTGTGTGTGTGTGTGTGTATGTGGGTGTTTCACTGGCCACTAGCGCATGTTTGTGTTTACTTGTGTGTGTGTGTGTGTGTGTGTGTGTGTGTGTGTGTGTTTAACTGGCCACTAGTGCATGTATGTGTTTACTAGTGTGTGTGTGTGTATGTGTGTGTTTCACTGGCGACTAGCGCATGTATGTGTGTGTGTGTGTTTCACTGGCCACTAGTGCGTGCGTGTGTGTGTGTGTGTGTGTGTGTGTGTGTGTGTACGTTTTAGTGGCCACTAGTGTATGTATGTGTTTACTAGTGTGTGTGTGTGTGTGTTTCACTGGCCACTAGTGTATGTATATGTTTCACTGCCCAGATAAAAGCTATTAGAAGCTAGTTTTAATAAAAAGAGACTGAAGAAGACGTTTAAGTGATCGAATGAGAGACTGGATCAGAGTAAATCTGGCTTTTACTCGTTTGTAAAAAACTAAAGGAGATAAAAGGATGCGAGACAGCAGAGCCTTCATCTCTGCCAGTGTTATTAATGAAAGACGGTGATGTAGGCTGCAACCTTATTCGTTCCATAGTTATTCCGAATGCCAAGAGGTCGACTAACCTTAGTCCTGTTTCAGGCTTCATGCTTTTCTCCAACTAAGCCTTAAAAGTCTGAACCTCCTGTAATAACATCCCATAATAGTACTCAACTTCGAAAGCTCACATGGTTCTCTCTCTGCCAATGTTTTAAAATCTGTCTGCCTCTTATACACGTGCATCAGACAGGTATATAGATCAGCTCGTTAATAAATGCACATGAACCGGAAACTACAATCCGAATATAAAACCATATACCCACCGTTTTATTTCTTCTTTCTATTTTAACCATCTTGGTTTTTACCGTATTTTATTTTTTCTTTATTTTTTAACTTTACTTGTTTTCTAAAACAATGCTATTCTATATTTGTAATGCTATCCTTATGCTGTACCTCACTTTGTTATACTTGTATGGCTACAAAACTACTGTTTACTCTTCTCAGTCCTCTGTTTTTACATAATGCTCAGCTATGTGGTCAGCCTCAGCGAACCTTGATCTTAAATATAGATTTATTGATTGTTTTTTGAGATTACTGGTTTGTGATTGTTTGGGAATGCAGTTTGAGTAAAGCTAAGTAGTGGGAATCCATTACTCATCAGGTTTACAAGTCAACAAAACTGATCAGCTTTAACACAGTAGATACATAGAGACGGTTACACATTGTCCTTTTTATCAGCTCCATTTACACATACAGGAGAACTTACAGACCGTAGTCCATCTGATTCGCTGCATACACCCTGTTCTTTAATAATCAGGACCCCCACAGGACCACCACAGAGCAGGTACTATTAGGAAGGGGGATCATTCTCAGTACTGCAGTGATACTGATATGGTGGTGGTGTGTTAGTGTGTGTGTTGTGCTGGTGTGAGTGGATCAGACACAACAGTGTCACTGCTGGACTGAGAATCGTCCACCAACCAAAACTATCCAGACAGCAGTGTCCTGTGGGCGGCGTCCTGCGTCCACTGATGAAGAACTAGAGGAACACAAACTGTGCAGCAGCAGATGAGCTACTGTCTCTGACTCTACATCTACAAGGTGGACCAGCAAGTAGTAGGAGTGTCTAATAGAGTGGACAGAGAGTGGACACAGTGTTTAAACACTGTGTCTGATCCACTCACACCAGCACAACACACACTAGCTGCAGTGCTGAGAATAGTCCACCACCCAAATTATATCTGCTCCGTTGTGGTACTTCAGGGGTCCTGGCCATTCTAGAACAGGGTGAAAGTGAAAGTATAAACAATGTATACAGCGAATCAGATGAACTACAGTCTGTAACTGTAGAACTACAAAGTGCTCAGACAGAACTGAGGCAACTAAAGAACTCTGTACCGCTATCAAACCAAAAGAATGCTTAGCTGGTCAACGTAACCTACAGACTTAGGCCTGCTTTATCAATACTGGCCCCAATGACCCACAGCGTGCAGCTAGTGTCCACTACAAACCAAGATCAGGTAATACCAAGACCACCTTGGCTTGAAATTACTTGACTGATCTACATTTTCTGGAAGGTTATATGTGATCCTGCCTTGACGTTGATGACGTTACAGCAGCTTACAGCTCTAAACAGACCATAAAATAAAGGTTAAAGAGCTCGTTAGATGCAGTTTGACTGTGTATGTCTATATAAACACAGCAGATTAAATAGGCCTGTTAAACGGACAGATGTCGTGAAACAGCTGTGAATTTACAGCCTGAGTAGTCACGACGCTAAAATAATTCAAACGTCCGTCAGTTGTCTTTGTAACCGAGTCCTGATGATCCCTCCAGGCAGTTCCTGGGCTTGGACGACTGACGGGTGATAAACACGGACCTGTGAGTGTGCAGCGTCAGCAGTTTCTCCGGCTCATGGAGCTTTGATTCCAGGCTAGAGAGCGGAGAAAGAGACTTTAATTGTTTGTGTCCTCGTATCTGGAACACTTCAGGTTGAAAATGGAAATTCTTTTTAGTTTTTTTGTTTTTTAACTGAAAGGACATCACTAAGGAGACAGCAGGCACAAAATCAGAAACAGTAACTCTTAACACTCCGTTTGGTGCTATGCATCGAACAAAAGGCAAAGCTATCAACTTATGTGTGCTTAGTTTGTCTTAAAGGGGGGTTTTGGCCTAAAACTAGCTCTGAATATATGTTATTTCTTATATTATGTAAAACTCAGCTTAGCATCGATTCCCCAAAACTCCTAGATTTGCAGGATTAAGTGGATGTACTGAGTATATAAGCTGAAATAAAAGAAAGCAGTATAAAGTATCATTGAGACAATGCTGACCTGTTTAGAGGCAGTGCTGAGTAATGTTGGTGTTTATAGCTGTGCAGATCCAATAGTGTAATGCAGGGGTCACTAATAGGTGGACCCAGACGTTGTCCAATGCGACCCCAAACTGATAAACTATTGAGAATTATTTAATTTAGACAGTTTATTTTAAGCGGTGGAGCTTTTCTTGTCTTTACGGTATACGGGCTTTACGGCACAGCGAACTCATCAGACCAATCATGTGCCCTGTAAGATCATCGAAGGCTCCTCAGCCAATCAGATCTGTGCACATTGGGGCATGCTGTGCACACAGGCGAGGTATGAAGTGAGGAGCAGCAGTTGGAGACTAAAGCGAGTCAGAAAGAATATCGAGCTCTAAAAACAGAAAAGTGAACAGAGAGAACTGAGTGTTTAACAGGAACGGTTCTGGAATGGACCTGCTCGTCTAGTTCTGAAGAATACTGCCCTGTAAAACCAACATGTTAATCTGTGAAGCTGAGTTAACAAGAAGAACCACGTTTTATTAACTTTCTCTATAAATAAACACTTTAAGATTAACTTTTTTAAAGCATTCAGTTTTTTTTAATGTAGCTCTTGTTCTTACTTGAAGTAAGAACAAAACATTTTTAAGTAATTCATTCAGTTCAGCATTTAAACAGTAAATATACTGAAATATACTGAACGGTATGTGGGATGTGTTGGTGTGTCAGTAGTTGATGGTATAAGATGTTGATACTAGGCTACTTCAGTAAACAGGATTCACCACTGAATCAGAACACACGTTAGAAATGATGATGGTCCGGATCTTGTCCTGAGGAGATCTCCTCTAACTGGACCTTACTGACCTCTATTTAAACACCTCTGGTATAGTGTAGCACTTTGACTGTATGAGGATTAGCTAGCAAAGCAACAAAGCTGATTCATTAACTTTGGCACTTATAAAGGCTTATAGCTGCATGCAATAGACCAGGGGTTTTTAACCTGAGGGCTGCAACCTCCATGGTGGTCCTGACATTGTCCCTGGGGAGGTCCTGAGAGTGACGCTAATTAATGGCGGTTTCTCTGCAAAATGCATGGAGAATCAGATCCAGAGCTGTCCCTTCACTGAATCGGAACGCGCTCTACCGCCACTGTTCTACTTAATCCAGGTTCGTGCATGTGTGTCGTGGGTTTAGAGCGCTTTAGAAAGTGGAACTGAAGCACTTAGAATATGGATTCATGCAGACCAGCGAAGCTGAGGATGCACGACCGCAATGTGGCGAAGTTTGTGGCGAAGCACTAGCCAAGGAAAGTTTCAGGCCCTTCAAGTTGTTACGCCACTTGCTGACCAAGCACTCGTCTTAGCAGTCAAAACTTGATAAGACTCTTGAACGTAAAGAGGACGACAATCTACACTCCAAAAGCCACGACTGTTAACCAGAAGGCTCTTAAGTCTTCGTTTGTGATATTAAACTGGATTGCCAGGACTGGGAAGGCCCACGCACTGAGACATTTTCAATGATGTGTGGGGAAAGTTAATACCAGTATACCAGTATCAAATGATACAGTGGCTCATCATTTGCCAATAATTAGTTTTTTGTGAAGGGGTGTGTGTGTGTGTGTGTGTGGGTGGGTGTGTGTGTGTATTTGGAACCCTAGAAGGGGGTCACACACTGAAAAAGTCTAAGAACCCCTGCAATAGACAATTAAATTGTTTAAATATCAACAAATATGGTGGCACGTTGGTGTAGTGGTTAGTACGGTGGTGTAGTGGTTAGTACAGTGGTGTAGTGGTTAGTACGGTGGTGTAGTGGTTAGTACGGTGGTGTAGTGGTTAGTATGATGGTGTAGTGGTTAGTACGGTGGTGTAGTGGTTAGTACGGTGGTGTAGTGGGTAGTACGGTGGTGTAGTGGTCAGTATGGTGGTGTAGTGGTCAGTATGGTGGTGTAGTGGTTATAAGGTGGTGTAGTGGTTAGTATGGTGGTGTAGTGGTTAGTACGGTGGTGTAGTGGTTAGTACGGTGGTGTAGTGGTCAGTACGGTGGTGTAGTGGTCAGTATGGTGGTGTAGTGGTCAGTATGGTGGTGTAGTGGTTAGTATGGTGGTGTGGTGGTCAGCACTGTCTCCTCACAGTAAGATGATCTGGGTTGGATTCCCGGTCTGGGTGGTTCTGTGTGGAGTGTGTATGTTCTCTCTGTGCTTGAGTGGGTTTCCTCTGGGTACTCCGGTTTCCTCCCACACATCCAAACACATGAATGTTAGGATCCTCACTCTAAACTGCCTGTAGGTGTGAGTGTGTCTGTGTGTGTGTGTGTGTGTGTGTGTGTGTGTGTGTGTGTGTGTGAGTGTGTGTTGGCCATGGGATAGACCGTTGAACTGTCCATGATGTACCCCGCCTTCGCCTGATGACGCTGGGTTTGGCTCCAGCCCTCCCGTGACCCCAACTAGCGGGATAAAGCGGCAAATAATGAACGGATGGATATCAACTAATACCTATGTAGCCCATATTCTCACTACAATACCCAGCATGCATTGCTCACAAAACACATTCTATAGTGAAAACATGTACTATGCTAATGGCTAATGCTAACCAGTGCTATTTCCACTAGTCAGCAGCACATGCTGAGTCATTAAACTGCCATACATTGCTTTTTCACTGCAGTGAGAGAAAAACCCTCACCGTCACAGCCCCTAGCTAAATCAACACACACTCACCTCAGACTACATCACGTTGTTAAGCAATCTCAGTCTTGTTTATATGATTTTTGACACTGTTATCCATAAAAAACAAGCAAAAGTGGAAGAAAAACAGCACCGGCAGCAACGTTGGAGCCTGAGCAGTCCCATTCTCGTCCACTCACCGCCCACCGTCTACGATATATATTACTCTCCCCGTTCCTGTGATCACACACTTGTATAAACATGGATGGCAGACCAGACGCTCCCTGCTTTTTATTAAGTTTTCTAACACACTGTTTGTACAAAGAATGCAGCCTAATTGGATCTGCGAGTGAAAGATTAGTGGCTGATTGCGATCAGTGGCTGAAATTGTTTTTGAGAGGCTTTTTGAAGGAGCTTTGAAGTTGAGGGCTCTGCTTCCCCTGGATGCTCTCCAGAGTGGGATCAGAGAATGAAGGCGTATGATGTCCATACCGGTCTCCGGAGGCCTAGCCAGTACAAAACTCATAAAGTAGCTGAGTGTATGTGTTCGCCGTGCTCATCAAACGCGAGTCTGGGAGTCCCTCTGAGAGAGCTGACGAGCTGAGAGTTTGGGAATGGTGAGGAGCGCGGAATGCTGTCTCACTCGATTCTCCTGGATGCTACTGTTCTCCGGGAATGACATATGGTCGCCTGCTCTCCAGTAAGAGTCCTCCTTCGCATCCTCTAAAATTAAAACCACTCCATCCTGTCCATTCAGGCTTTTCGTTTGGAAGGGAACGTGGCGCTTTCCCAGGCTTTCAGAGACCAACGTTATGTCCGTTGACATCTGGTGTCTGCTGTGTAACCGAGATTGGGCTTATTATTAGTTTCTGCTACACAAAATTCACTTTTTGAGACTAACAGATTATTTCATATTTGTATGGAGGATAAATTGAAACATGGAATGTGTAATACACAATGTTAATACATGATTCAGTGATTTATCTTTGTGTTATAGGGGTGTATAGTGTACATCACTACCAGCTGGCCAACACAATGATAAGAAAACAGTACACAGTACAACTCGTATAAACCCCAGCAACACAGATCCCAACAAAAACAAAACAAAGAGCTCATATCAGTCTCATTCAAGAGAACTGCCCTCGCTGCCTGTCTGCTTTAGGACAGACTCTGAGCTCTGAATGGCTTTAAGACCCCCGTGTCTGTTTATGTTCCAACACTTTTATATCTTATAGTCGAGTCACATTATTATGACTGTGGGTGGCAGCGTTATGGTCTGGGGAATGTTTCCGTGGCATTCTCTGGATCCCTTCATCCACTCTCAACGATTTGGGTCTGAATCCATCCTTGCAGATCACAATGTGTACACCATACATGCTGATTGTCTTCTCTGGGGCGGACGGGATCTTCCAGGGAGACACTGTCACGTCACACGGCTAGAAATGATCCACATTGGTTGTAAGAGTTGACCAAGACTTTCAAGTACTACCCTGGACCCCAAAAAATTTCACAGATTTGAACAACCCGAACATTTGTGGGACCATCTGGATGCTCCCCCACATGTCCTCCAGCAGCTGTGGGATGCACTGCAGTCAGCATGGCTCCAGATACCTGTGACAACCTTCCAGGATCCATCTAGCTGCTGTCCGTGCTGTACACAGTGGTTACTCTGGATATTAGCTGGTCATAATAATGTGACTCTGTGTTCTAACACAGGCTCCACCTGCCCTCTTTTACTATAAGAGTCAGCAACCTCGGCTTGGACGCTTTCAGCAGCCCAGCCTGCTTGGTCTGGCGTGAACTTGGGCCAGTTCTCCAGGTTTCTTCTCATTGTTTACCTGCTAGTCAGCACTCTGCAGATGCATTTCCGCTCGTGGAACTGTATACGGATGAGGGAAACTCCTTCCGTTTACACTGGTGTTAAATGTGGTGAAGATCCGCCTCTGATCGCCTCCAAATGTGGTTTGAGTGATTGGATGGTAATCTGCTCAATATGCATCCCGGGGGTGTTTACACCTGACTTTCCACGCGGCCGAGTGACTGAGATCCGATCTAACACACATGTTTATGTGAACCGTAAACATTACCCCTTGTCGATATGTGGCACAATAAGCAACAGAGTCACAAACATAACGAATCAATCAATCAGTGAATCCACAGTTTATTTGAATAGCGCTTTTCACAACAGGCCGTGTCACAAAGCACCACCACAGACAACCCAGGCCCAAGCCAACAGGCAACAGAGGCAAGGCAACGCTCCCTTGGACTCTTCCGCTGGTCACCATCAGACAGGAAAACAATAACACAAGCGAAATATGAATAGAGCATGAGGTTTTACTTTCAGTACACAATACTGAGTAACATTAAGAAGACCAGTCACTGGTTGAAACATGAGTGGGGAAGCTTGTTCAACAAAGCATTGATAAAACGAGCCAATCAGCTTGATTGTTATGTTGTATATCAATGATATACACACACACAATGATATAACCCTAACCCTAACCCTAACACACAAACAAACACATACAGTATATATATATATATATGCACACACACACACACACACACACACATTTGTCTTACTATATTAGTGAGGTCATCCATAGGTTTCGATTGATCTTTGTTTTACTATAACTGAATAATACTACACCTACACCTAAACCTAACCCTAACCTTAACCCCAATACCTTATATAATACTACACCTACCCCTAAACCTAACCTTAACCTCAGTACCTTATATAATACTACACCTAAACCTAACCTTAACCTCAGTACCTTATATAATACTACACCTACACCTAAACCTAACCTTAACCTCAGTACCTTATATAATACTACACCTACACCTAAACCTAACCTTAACCTCAGTACCTTATATATATACACTACACCTAAACCTAACCTTAACCTCAATACCTTATATAATACTACACCTAAACCTAACCTTAACCTCAGTACCTTATATAATACTACACCTAAACCTAACCTTAACCTCAGTACCTTATAATACTACACCTACACCTAAACCTAACCTTAACCTCAGTACCTTATATAATACTACACCTACACCTAAGCCTAACCTTAACCTCAGTACCTTATATACTACACCTACACCTAAACCTAACCTTAACCTCAGTACCTTATATAATACTACACCTACACCTAAACCTAACCTTAACCTCAGTACCTTATATAATACTACACCTACACCTAAACCTAACCTTAACCTCAGTACCTTAAATAATACTACACCTAAACCTAACCTTAACCTCAGTACCTTATATTATACTACACCTAAACCTAACCCTAACCTTAACCTCAGTACCTTATATAATCCTACACCTAAACCTAACCCTAACCTTAACCTCAGTACCTTATATAATCCTACACCTAAACCTAACCCTAGCCTTAACCTCAGTACCTTATATAATCCTACACCTAAACCTAACCCTAACCTTAACCTCAGTACCTTATATAATCCTACACCTAAACCTAACCCTAACCTTAACCTCAGTACCTTATATAATCCTACACCTAAACCTAAACCTAACCTTAACCTCAGTACCTTATATAATCCTACACCTAAACCTAACCCTAACCTTAACCTCAGTACCTTATATAATCCTACACCTAAACCTAAACCTAACCTTAACCTCAGTACTCAAAACACGAATTTACTGCTCTACTAGATTTTTTTTAAAACTTTTTTTTTGGAGAAAATGACGTGTCCTAAAGTGAGGACCAGCAAAATGTCCTTACTTTACCAAAAAAAATCAGACTGTACTATACTAGTGAGGACATGTGGTCCTCACTAGTATACCTCTACAAGAACACACACACACACACAACACACACACACACACACACACACACACACATATATATATATATATATATATATATAGATATATTTATATATATATAGATAGATATATGTACCAGCACAACACACACTAACACACCACCACCACCATGTCAGGTGTTAATGCAGTGCTGTGAATAACCCACCACCAACAAAATACCTGCTCCGTGGTGGTCCTGTGGGGGTCCTGATCATTAAAGAACAGGGTAATAAAGTATACAGAGGATCAGATGGACTACAGTGTGTAAGTGTAGCTCCTGTATGGTCAGTGGAGCTACTAAGATGGACAATGAGGGTAGATACAAGGAAGTGTACCTAATAAAGTGGCAGGTGGGTGTAATTGCTTGTGTTCTAGAAACACACCCCCAAAAGTGGCCACGAGGGAAGCGATTCTGCTCAATGTAATGGAAAAGCAATGATAATAAATGGACCTTAGACACAATAAATAAATAAATAACAAATAATAAATAATGCAAACTGATGAATAAACAATACAATAAAAAGCACTCAAGCCCTCTTACATCTTAAGCTCAAATGTATCAATTCTCAGTTCTTTTTATTAATCAATTAATAATATTTCTGAATTTTAAGCAGTACTAGAGGGGGTACTCTGGCCCCCTCAGTCTGTCACAGTCAAAATCACACTTGCCTTCTCCATCTGGCTTAACGGCGGCTGAAGTGTGGTGGGATATTCGGTTACCCACCATTTAGAAACAGAAACATCCATAAACACCACATACACTGACACCCCGCCTCCCGCAGCACAATATCCTTTCATTAATAAGAAACATTCAGTGGGATTCAGGAGACGTCGCTGAGCTTTCCTGACCTGAGGGCACAGAAACGAGGCGGCGGTGGCGGCGGTGGCGGCGGTGGCGGCGGAGAGCTGCAGAGCGAACGTGCAAATGTATCCATGCGAAACAGACAGATTGCTTTTTCACACTTGCCCTAACACGAGACCGCATTTGCAAACACACGCGCGCACGTCCTTCGCCAGAAAACATTCACAGCACATATGAGAACACACTCGAAGTGGTGGGCTTCATCATGCCTAATTAAACTCCAGAGGGCCGCGCGGCCCGGCACGAAGCGCACCACGCGCCCCACCCGAGCCTATTACCAGACACAGAGAAACCACAGCCGTATAAAAACCACAGAACTTTCCAAAAACAAAACTTCTCGCACGGATGCCGTGTTCCGGTAGCGGTCGAGTGGAAGGCAGGCATCGGAAGGCCTCTCTGCTCTGGAGCCCTGGTGGAACCGGCGGTTCTCTTACTGTCCCACAAACACAAACTGAAGACTCTCCTCCATAAGCAAAGAAAAGAAGACTCTTCTAATGTCTGTGTACATGAACGTGCTTGTATCTCCACTCACTGTCCACTGTATCAGCTCCACTGACCATACAGGACCTCCACTTACAGACTGTAGTTCATCTGATTCTCTGTATACTTTATTACTCTGTTCTTTAATGATCAGGACCCCACAGGACCACCACAGAGCAGGTACTATTAGGGAGGTGGATCATTCTCACCACTGCAGTGACACTGACACAGTGGTGGTGTGTTAGTGTGTGTTGTGCTGCTGCTGGAGTGTTTAAACAGCTCAGACTGAGAATCGTCCACCAACTAAAACTATCCAGACAGCAGTGTCCTGTGGGCGGCGTCCTGTGTCCACTGATGAAGGACTAGAGAACACAATATGTGCAGCAGCAGATGAGCTACTGTCTCTGACTTTACATCTACAAGGTGGACCAGCAATGTAGTAGGAGTGGCTAATAGAGTGGACAGTGAGTGGACACAGTGTTTAAACACTCCAGCAGCACTGCTGGGTTTAATTAATTCCTAGAAATGTCAAGCCCTTCATGAACAGGGGTGCACGAGAGCATAATCTGCCCAGCTCTTTCTAGGTGGGTAGGGTGGTCACGTCCAGTAAAGCTGTGTCAGCAGGAGTTTGAAAAGACGGCAGAGTTCAGCATTTCTCAGAAGAGCTAGTGGGTAGACGGGGTAGCATGAAGATTGTAATGGTGCACCAAAGTTAACATCTCAACAGGCTACAGTATGTGACACATATATATTAGATATTAGAGATGGACCGATTCTTATTGCTGATCATCTTTCAGCTCGATTGTCTGATAGCCGATACCGCTTGAGGGCGGGGCTATATGCCACAGCAGGGCCACATGCAATTATTAGCGCAAGCAAGTCATGAAACATGGTTGAAACGTGGTTATCTAGAACTATAAACTCAATCACTCTGGCTGTGGTTCCTTTAGCTCTCTGGCTGTTGCTGCTGCTGTTCTGTTTATACCGGTCAGATCTGGTCTGTAGGTGTTCTGGGTTGTTTGTTTTGTGTTAGCTGTGTGTGCTAGCTCTGCTGTTTACTGATACTCACTGTGTTCAGCTGTGTGGTGTCTCTGAAGTGCTGTATCTGATTAGTAGTGTTAAAAGTCTTTGTCTTGGTTCCTACGAGACACGTTGATTTCACTAATTTTACAGATGTTACAAACTGTCCTGGATGAGTCTGAGTCACATACGGTGACGATCAGCTCTCGGGATCAGCTAAATTGGAGAAATATCAGCTGATCGCTGATCACATATTTAGAATGAAAATCAGCCGATAATGATACATAGCCTTCCATCTCTAATATAAGTTGTTTGGTCATCCAAGGCAAGTAATCAATAGTTTTAAAGCAATTCAAAACTGGGGCAAGTAATTCTGAGTTTATGACTGACCGCCAGGTTTCCATGCCACCCAAGTCACCCACCAGACCAATCGCTGGGTCCCGTTACCTGTGTCATGCCAGCTACCTAGCCTCAGACCAGTTGCCTAACCTCTACAGACCACTACAGTCTATATTAAAATTAACATGGACTATAGTTCTAGTTACCACTAACCTTCTACCTTCATTACTCTTACTGTTCTTCATCTGTACTACAGTTACTCTAGTTATATCATGTGATTATATAAGCACACCTGAGCAGCTGAACAGAAGTATATGGTGGTGCAGTGATTATATCAGTACTGTATGAGTAGTTTGATCAGAGGAGGATGATTCTTCCTGTGAGTTCTTCCCAAGGTTTCTTCCTCCAGCTCTAAGGGGGGTTTTCCTTGCTATTGTCGCTTATGGCTCACTCACCAGGGGGGTTTCTATGATTTTTTTATATTACTTCATGATTTTATGCTTTTTCTTATGCTTATTGAACTTTTCTTATTAATAAATTCCTGTAAAGCTGCTTTATGTTGTACAAAGTGCTATAAAAATATATTTGATTTGATTAATTTCTCCTCTGCTTCTGTTTGACTGTGTATCGAGTGGTCTATGGTGGTTGATTAAACCTGCTGTGGAGAAGTTCTTGGGTATTATAAACCCTCATGACACTCAGCATGAAGACAGACCATAAGCTGTATGTTGTATGTCCCTCAGGGTAACCAGCAGTTTTATTATGGTTGCTATATCGCAACTATATCGTTATTCATTTTTTTGCCAAATCTTCGCCTCAGTTTTCGAAATATTAACACCATTCCAACTCTAGAACGTCTGGTCTGATTCCTGCTTGTATATAGCTTTTCGATCGGATGCACGGATTCCGGAAAACAACAGATTTGTTCTGGAATTTTTTCCTTTAAGAATGAATGGGATGGAAAAATGCATGCCAATCTATTAATTAAATTCATTATCGGTTTGTTTATTCATCCCTCATTCCTCCCATAGGATTCCATATATTTCTGGCCGAACCTAGACATTACATAGTTTCATTTAACCTATAGCCACCAAACTGGCTATATGCACTCAGAGTAGATACCCAACCACTAATCCACAGACATCCTGACCCACACTCCACTATTTGTCATTTATTCATCCTTCGTTCCTCCTATAGGATCCCATTCATTTTGGGCCGACCCAAACATCATGGTTTCATTTAACCTATAGGCACCAAACTGGCTGTATGCACTCAAGGTAGATGCCCAACCTCTATTCCACAGACATCCTGATCCACACACGTCTATTTATCCCTCATTCATCCCATAGGATCTCATATATTATTGGCCAAATCAGATATTACGGTTTTCTTAAACGTACAGCCACCAAACTGCCTGTACTGACTCTCGTGGTAGACTGGGGCTGTAAGAAAATATCATAAATACAGAACATCGGGATATTATGTTTGGTGATACTGTATCGATTCTCAAGAACACAGTATCGATACACAGATTCCTGGCAGACAGTGAATCATTGTGTGTTGTGTGTAAACATCTGACCACTAGATGGCAGTGTTGTAATCCATTTTCAGCTCCACTCCAACATTAACAAGCAGCACAAGGGCGCAATGCTATGGTAAGCAATGGCAAACCTGTTTATATAGTGGTGTGTTTTAATAGTTGGATTTGAAAAATCACAATATATCACTTTGCTTGCAGTATCGCAATATATTAGTCGATTATTCCTCTCTTGTTTATCCCATAGGATCCCATTCATTTTTGGCCGAACCTAGACGTTACGGTTTCGTTCGACCTACAACCACCAAACTGCATGCACTCACTCAGAGTAGATCCCCAACCACTAATCCACAGACATACTGACCCACATGTGTCTATTTGTCGTTTATCCATCCCTCGTTTCATTCATTTTCAGCTGACCCCAACATCATGGATTCAATAATGTTTTTTCTGATACCTTTAGAATTAATTCACCCTAAAACAGAATCGAACTAGGGGGCTCGTGTGGATAAGAACGTCATTCGAATGCAGCAGATGCAAACGGGCGCCGCATGGAGCGTCCAGGACGAGTGAAGAGAGCTCAGTCACGATGCACGTATCCACAGTGGCCTTGGGTGTGCAGGAGAGCGGCCCACCCACATCAGACATCAGTGAGCCATCCTGCTGGTACGCTAACGACACACACTCGAAGAGGGAGCAGCCTACACACTTCCCACACCTACTCCCCCCAACTCCTCCACACACAGACAGCCTTTACAGAGTAGAGACAGAGCGAATGATGGAGAAGAGCGGAGCTGCGTGTAAATGACAGAATGACTCACCATGGTCACTCTGTCCTTCAGGCTCCAGCCACCTACACCTGCCCACAGCCCACCACCCACGTGTTGCAGAAGCATGCAAGCTGAGACCACAGTAAAGCTTCAAAACACAGCTTCAGAGCCCCTAAACCAGGGCCCACCGGGTACACGCAGCCAATCACAGATTTAAATCTGCATAAATATTTAAGCCAGTATATGTGAACACACACACACACATACACACACACACTACAGTTGCTTACAGCCACACATTAAACCCCACCACAACACACTAGAGAAGAAGTTCTCAAATCTGGAGGTCTAGTTTCCAGTCCTGGATTTTGTAGTCACTGGTAGATGACACTAGAAGGCCAATCAGTTGCATCAAGAGTTCAGTTAACTACCAGTAAACACAAATTCCAGGATTGGAATCAAGGTCTGGATCTAAAAACCACTAGACCTAGAACTTTTACATGTTTTTGGTATGAAATGTTAGCCCAAATCAGAATGCAGCTCTATGATTTTCTATCCAGGCCTGATGAGAACCACATCATCAGGTTTTGAGACTGATCCTGACCTGAGAAGACAACTTTTGCTGGAACCCAACCAAAGCCACATCACATTTCTGACCAAATTATGATCGTTCTTGACCTGAACCATGACAAGTTTTGAATCTAAAACTGAGCTAAGCCTGACAAAATTAAGTTTGAACCCAATCTGAACCGCATCAAGTTTACTTACTTACTATTATTATTATTCATTTGATTTGATAGATGGTTTTATTTGGTACCTTGGTTTATCTTATTTGTTTTATTGTTTCCCAGTTTTCATTTCCATATAACACCCTATAACTGAGTGTGAATATATATTTACTTCTTTGCTCCAGTTTTTAATTATGAATATATATTTACTATTTTCAGGCCCATAATTTTCTATAAAGCTCATCTACTTTGTACATGAAGGTCAACCTCAATGTATTCAGAGTATAAATAATGTTTGACTGATTGGTTGAGTCCAAACCTGACCCAAGCCTGACTAAATTAAATCTGTAGCACATCAACTTTTTATTATTAACCGACCCCAGCCGAACAAAGCATTCCTCAGAACCCAACACAGACCACAAATTTAGTTTTAAATTCGAACCCAACCCCAGTCTCACAAAATAAAGTCTGAACTCGGCCTGAATCAAAATTAGTTTCAAGTTCAACCTCAGTCTTAGAAAATTAAATCTGAACTCGGCCTGAATCAAAATGAGTTTTAAGTTCGAACCAAACCTCAGCCTTACAAAATTAAGTCTGAACTCGGCCTGAATCAAAATTAGTTTTAAATTCGAACCCAACCTCAGCCTTAGAAAATTAAATCTGAACTCAGCCTGAATCTTAATTAGTTTCAAGTTCAATCTCAGCCTTAGAAAATTAAATCTGAACTTGGCCTGAATCAAAATTAGTTTTAAATTCGAACCAAACCTCAGCCTTACAAAATTAAGTCTGAACTCGGCCTGAATCAAAATCAGTTTTAAATTCGAACCCAACCTCAGCCTTAGAAAATTAAGTCTGAACTCGGCCTGAAGCTAAATGAGTTTTAAAGTCCAAACCAGTCCAAAACCAGGCCTAGCCTGAATTGAGCCTAACAAAATTATGTCCAAAGCTGAACCTGAACCACGTCCAGTTTTAACTCCAACTCGGCCCGAAGCTGACAAAACCATGTCTGAACCATGTAGTGGACCTGGTAATGTCAATACGTCTTCCTCTCTAGCCCACACGTTAACCCACGAGCCCATCTCAGAGCTCCGAGACACAGTCTTCCATTGCATGTGTAACATCAATACACCAAGATCTCTTTACAGCCCACACATTAACCCACACACATACACACACACACACCTCACAGCTCTGAGACACACACACATACACACACACCTGTCCTCAACCCACGCACACTTCAGCCCCTGCGTGCTCATCCTACGCCTGCTGTCACTCGTCCTCACCACCTGCAGCACTTTCTTACACGTCTGCGGCACAAAACACCGCCATGCTGCAGGCTATGAGTGACGAGTGGGGGGTGGGAGGGGGGGCTACATCCAAATCTGTCTGTTCTTATCCCCTCAAAGAGTACATTCAAACAGGAAATCACAGCCGAAATCACGTCGTCCCCTATATACAAGGTGCATCTCATCTCGCACTTGAAGTCTATCAAACGGTAAACAAATCACACGCGTCCTCATCTCTTCAGATCCAATTCGCTCCACAGTCATACATCAGCGGAGACACTTTGAGGAGCAATCGCTTTGTGTAAACACAAACAACCAATCAGGATTAAAAACGATCAGAGCATTCTGTCTGCTGTCTGCTCAGAGCCTCGGAGCGCAGACTCATCTCCAGACGGCAATAACTTTCAACACACTCAGCATTAATGCTGCCAGCGTTTAAAAGATTTATAACACTTCGCTGTGACACCCCCTCCAGCCTGGAATCAGAGCAGCAACAGCACTGAAGCTTCAAAACACAGCTTCAGAGCCCCTAAACCAGGGGTCTCAAACTACTGACCCACAGGGGCCATACAGCCAATCACATATTTATAATCATTTCTTAAATATTTTAGTTCCTCTGTGGGTAGATATTCACATGTGATGTGGCTGGTTACCCAATGTAGGCTATATAAATTGAGCTCAGACGAATGTTTACGGTGTTACAAGAAAAGTTAGGGTTACTTTCTAGGTGGACTGTCCTTGGCTGGAGCCGTCCCCAGAAATTAGCTATAAGTTAAAAATCTGCAGACGGGCATACCTCTTGTACCTGTTGTACTTGTTTTGGTCAACAGAGGGGGCTGCTGATCACTTTGACCACTTGCTGGCCTAGTTTTAGAGAACACTGCCAAGAGTGTTCAACATCACCGCAAACGTCTTTTCAGGACAGGAGGTAACCCAGAGATTTAGAGCAGGGGTGAAGTTACAGGACTTGTAGTCGTACCTCCAGGTGATGGTGGGTATCTTTGTATAGACACACAGTCTACTTGAACAGAGCTTCAAAAATATACACATAGTGCACACTAGGGGTGTGTTTAAAAAAAATTTTTTTTCATTTGAATAATTCGATATCGATTCATATAAACCTGAGATTGACCTTAAAAATTAGCATTCCAGCCATTGTTTTGCGAGATCTGGCTGGGGTCGCACATCAGTTAAACATGGCTGGAGCACAAGTGAAGGCACCCCAGAACTTGAAAGCAGATGTCTGGCTACATTTTGGATTCAGAAACCAGGACGGTACATAGTAATGGTAGGTTGAGTGTTCCTTGTACATTTACCACATTAATTCTCTGAAAATCTCTTTTCATATTCAAACTAAACATATTATTGTAACTAAAATATCCCTAAATTAATCAATATTGAATTGATTCGCATCGAACCGGAAATTGAATTGAATTGGGACCTTGTGAATCGGGATCGAATCGATCCGGAAAATCAGTGGTAATACCCAGCCCTAATGCACATGTTGAGCAAAGCATGCGGACATGCCTCACAATTTTGCTTTTAAAAGAAATGTCAAACATTTCTGTAAACACACCACACTCCTAAACCGTGTGGAGAGCCTTCACAGCGGTATTGAAGCTGTTATAGCTGCAAAGGTTGGGCCGACATCATATTAAACCCTATGGATTAAGAATGGGACGTCACTCAAGGCTGTGAAGGCAGATGAGCAAATATTTATATCAGACATCATTAATAACTATAATAACTGTAAGACATAATGAAGCTCCTCAGACGTCTGGTTCCAATCACAACCATAGTGAACAATTGTGACTAAATTTACATTTTGTAAGGGGTCCTCAGTCAAACATCTGGGAGGTCCCTGAATAAAAGCGTTATGACATTATGCTGAATAAACCCTTCAGTCTGGTTCCTATCACCACCACTGTGAGCAACTCAGCTTGACTGTGTTTATCTTAATCATCGTCTAATGATGTGAAAACTGTGTCTGTCACGCAGAGACACGAAAAGGTGGTCACGTAAACAAGCGGACTATGATTGAATTTTTGGACCCACTGTATTATCAAAAAAATAAAAATAAAAGATTATCAAGAATCTAAGATGATGTTGTAATCCAGGCTCTTTGAAGGCCAGCTAATTCAGATTCACACATTGGTCCCAAGAGACAGAACAACCTTAGTTATAATGCCATGTTACTGGCAGACTACTGACCCGCGCTGGGGCTGCTGGCAGACACGTCTCTGGAGTTTGACTTGATCGCCATCAACATCTCGGTCACCGCAATGCGTAGCAGTCAACTCTTAGTGGGTCAACACTGTCACGAGCGCTAGACCTCAACCTCGTTTTCAGCGCACGGGTCTCGGCGCACGCCCTGGCCCCCGGCTTCTCCCCGGAGCCGGGACAGGCTAACCGGGCCTCGAGGAGGCCCCGCGAGCGCAAGGAGCGGGCAGGCTGGGTTCCTCTCCCGGGTTACTTCCACATGGATAGAGCTCTGAAGAGGCTCCTTTTGTGTCCTCCGCACTCCTCATTACTCGGGCTGCCGTTTCCATGGCAGGCGTTGCCGTGGTGAAGCAGCGCCTGCATTCAGACCATTAGGGCCCGAGCCATTAAACCCTCACTGGTGTGCAGCTTTTCCTGAAGGGCCGCAGGAAGAGGGAGAAAGGCGGTCGCTTCCAGATTCAAGAGTCATCAGAGAGTCGTTTTCTGGGTAACCGTGTGTCATAATCTGCGTGTAAGCAAGTCTGCTGAACAGCTCAGCATCTCTCAGGCATGTGGGATGATGCTACCCGGTGTAGTATAAGCTTCCATTGCTTGTTAGAGCTATACAGTCGTACGCCAACGTGTAAAGAGTAGGTGTAAAGCAGCACAACATGATATTTACAGTAAGAATACGTTTGTGCTTTACAGTTCATACATATTTTCATCTAAACAATAAGGAAAAACATGTCACCTGCCCAGGTCTGTCCAAGCGTTTGCACACAATCAGACTGATCTCACTGAGTCCCCACTTCTTTCCCATATCTTGATGTTCACCATCATTCTGTTCTAGGGTTGTTGAATGGAGCTGTAAATGAATCTATAATAACTGAGAAAGCTGTATAGATCAAAATCTCACTGATCAAATAGACAATCATAGTTTATTCTTTAATAACATTTGAAACTTTTTTATCCATGTCATAATGTCTCACTAGAGACGTACCAATATCACTTTTCCCCACTGCTACCGGATACTTGAGTAACATGGCTAAAATAACTGGCTTATAAATTCACTTTTAGAGCTCCATTAAAAAAAATAAATAAAAAAAAAAAAAAAGATATATATATATTGATTGCAAGCTTTTTTGGAACATTTCTTGAATTTTTTTAAACAATGTAAAAAATATGGATATACACTACCACTCAAAAGTTTGGGATCACAATGAAATGTTCTTGTTTTAATGGAGTATCTTCTTCCTTAACACAACAATGGACTGATGGGTCTCTAAAGAAAGTTGTTTCTTTCTGGTCATTGTGAGCGGTCAGCAAAGCCATCAACTGCTGATATTCAGATACTAAACTAACCCTAGAATGTTGTTCCTTTTATACTCACTTATTAGTAGAATGTTTTTCAGCTGTGCATCACAATTGAGCAAGAGTGTCCTAACAACCAATTAGTCCAATAACATCCTTAACTTGGATTGGTGGTCGTACCAGGAGATTTAGACAGAGGACTGAGAATTACTGATAATAGAACTATAAGCAAAATAAGCCTCTACACAAAAATAGACTTTAATACAAACATTTTTATTCTTTAAAAATCATCTGATACACTTACATTAATTGTGAAATGGACAATACTGCTTGTGAATTGCATGAAAATTGCAAGAAAATTGCATGAAATAAAATTATAAAATGATCCTAAAGTTTTATAATGACCATTTCATGTACTTATCTTCTGTGAGTAACTTCCACAGTGAACATTGAACATTTTGTATACATATTTATAACCCACACAAAAACATACCCACATATACAAAGAATTATATATATGTATATATGCCAACACCTTGTATCTGCACTACTTTTGTTTTTCATTATTTATTATCATTATCATGACAAATGCACTAAAAGAAATGAACCAAAATTACTTGGAAAAAGTAGTCCTGTTATATTGATGTATATAATATTATATAACCTTATATAACATTAGAACTAACCTATGTTTGTCTTCTTCTTCTGCTGTAAGCCCTCACAGAGACGCAGCTGACCAACACAGTCACACTGTAGGCAGAGCTGTGGGACACACAGGCCCAGCTAGCAGGCTGGTATGCTGCTAAATGCTAACCCAAGACTAAAGGCTGTCATTACCCCAACAGACCACCAGTTCTGTCCCTCTGATGTTCTCTACCCCCAAGAACAACACCCTAGACTAACATTAACTCTGACTGCGACTGAGCACAGAGGGAGGGAAAGAAGCCTGACTCGGTCGCTGAGCTGAAGGGCTCTGTTAGCAGCTTTCATACTGTTTATATGTCAGTTATCAGGTGGATCTGTGACATATCATTAAAACCTGAAGCTGGGGAAGAATTCCACCCAGTGTATCAACCAGTCACTGTGCAGAGATGTATGTATGTATGTATGTATCTATCTATCTCCATTAGGGGTGTAAGAAAATATCGAGTATCGGGATATTATGTTTGGTGACACTGTATCGATTCTCAAAAACACAGATTCCTGGCAGACAGTGAATCATTGTATGTTGTGTTTAAACCTCTGACCACTAAAAGGCAGTGTTGTAATCCATTTTCAGCTCCACTCCAACATTAACAAGCAGCACAAGGGCGCAGTGCTATTGTAAGCATTGACAAACCTGTTCATATAGTGGTGTGTTTTAATAATAGGATTTGAAAAAATCACGCTGTTTGCAGTATCGCAATATATCGCGATATATTAAATCGTGACCGCTGCATCACAATACTTATTGTATCACCAGATTCTTTCCAATACACAGCCCTAATCTCCACTTCTGTTGATTTTCATTTTTTCTATATCTATATGAACACGACAGCTGCTCTTTACATCCTGTGAAAGTTTCATAATGAATGGACCAATAGAAATGTTCCAACATAGCTTGGAAAAAACATCTGGTTACATTGAAAGTAAAGGCAGTTTGTGTCCTCTCCTGTAAAGCTGATGAAACACATGTCCTACAGATTTTGGCATGAGCATTTTGCTGCTGCTCGTTGACCCTCAAAGCCAACGTGCCTGGTATGTCAGTCACAGGTACGGGTAGCCCAGTCACCACTTAAGTGGTGGAATCAGTGCCAGTACAGATTATGATATCAGTGCAGACCCCCTTATTAGTATTAATGTAAACGATATTATACCCTGAAATATCGTGCCATATCACTCATCCCTAATTATCACATCAGGTACTACTTTTACTGTTTTTAGCAAAAGAAAAATTCACACTTTTCTCATTTCCCATCATATATCTACTAGAGACAGATTTTATCTCCAGTATCATTCACTTTACTTCAGTCCTGGATATATGGAGATATTTGGAGTGCATTATTTAGTATCATGATATTCTGAATCATTGACTTCTGTTACAATCTGATGAAGATTCTTGTATTTTTTAATATCTCAGTTAGCGCTGTGCCATATTGTATCGTATGCAATAATAAAATTTAATTTTCATTTTGTTGCTGTAGTGTATTCTTTAAATATATATGTTTTAATTCAATGTTAATATTGAATAATAATAATATATAAATATTGTGATATTACTGTAGGACCATATCGCCCACCCCTACTACCCAAATTATATTTTTACAGGAGACGAAACTATCGTTACTTTTAATGCAAGTCTATGGAACCAGAGTTCTTTCCAAGTAATTCATGCCCATTTCTTTGGGTCCAGTCATCTGAGCAACAGGTACATTTTTAAAACAGAGCATGTATACAATACAAGTTACACAGTTAATAGTTTTACTAATGATTCCAGTCCTGAACTGCTGAAATGGTCATGTCTGGTCTGCAGCTTGACGATTTATTTCAAGATTTGGTCTCGTTCTCGCTCCTAAGAGCGTCCTTAAGCTGCTAAACAGGTCTTTAATGCAGCCAAGAAGATCCTAAAATGCGAATCTCCTCAAGTCTCCGAGATCAGAAGGATAATCAGTACCATTTCTGTTCCGCTGGGTAACTTTCTTCTCCAAGAATTTCGCTCTTCTGAGGTCATTTCTCAGGAGATTCCAATGAGAGAGATGAGAAGAGGCCCTAAATATCAAACAAGTGTTCAAATGTGCTCAGTTCAGCCAATAGAAGAAGAAAAACCCACTCGTCTTGGATTCATTCTCTCATTCAGTGGCATCTACAGAGTGAAGACCATAAAATCCATGCACTGTGCGTTGACCTCTCTTTGTCTATCTATACACACATGAGGAGAAGAGTCTCCTTACATATAACAGAGTCAGAAGCTGTGCATGGTCAGGGATGAATAGCCAGCCTGTGGCAGAGATGACCACAGAGACATAAATATAAACTGACCACCCAAACGAGGAGCCATTGAACAGCAACCATTATTCCACCTTATCAGCTCAGAGACTTAATAATGTGTGAGAGCTTCTGTTTGCAGTGAACACACACACACACACACACACACGCTGGACACTCATAGCAACTATGAATGCTCAGTTCATTCACTGCTCTATGAAAGTCTTGCTCTATGGTGCTCCAGCACAGCAGAGTAAATAAAGCAGATGCAGTGACTGGTGGGCTTCAGTTTAACTCCCACCCTCATTTACTGCCACATAAACACCACAACACCGCACCCTCGCAGCAGAGGAGGCTTCAGAACATATGCTAGTACTAAATCACGAAAAACACAGAGAGAACGAGAGAAGGAGCGAGAGAGCAAGACAGAACAATCCCAGAGCTCAGCCTTCTCTATAACTGCTGTGAGAACACTGTTCTAGAGTGTTCTACCCCTTTCCCATCGTTCTAGTGTTCTCTGAATGTTTAAGTCTGAGCACACTACTGTAGTGTTCTCTGAATGTTCTCCACTTTCATGCTGTTCTAGAGTGTTCTCTGAATGTTCTCCACTTTCATGCTGTTCTACAGTGTTCCCAGAATGTTCTCCCATGCTCACGCCATTCTAGAGTGTTCTCTGAATGTTCTCCACTTTTACACTGTTCTACAGTGTTCTCAGAATGTTCTCCCATGTTCACGCCATTCTAGAGTGTTCTCAAAATCTTCTCCTTCTTCACAGTGTTCTAGAGTGCACTCATAATGTTCTCCCCAATCACACTGTTCTAGTGTTCTCAAAATGTTCTTCCCGAACAAACTGTTCTAGAGTGCACTCAGAATGTTCTTCCCATTCACGCAGTTCTAGAGCATTCTCCGAATGTTCTCTCCCCTTCATACTGTTCTAGTGTTCTCAGATTGTTCTCCCACGTTTACATTGTTCTAGAGCGTTCTCCTCATTCACACCGTTCTAGTGTTCTCAGAATGTTCTCCTCATTCACACTGTATTTGAGTGTTCTCAGAATGTTCTTCCCTTTCACACTATTCTAGAGAATTCTCTGAACGTTCTAATCCAATCACACTGTTCAAGAGTGTTCTCTGAATGTGGTCCCCTTTGACATTGTACTCAGAATGTTCTCACCATTCACACTATTCTTGAGCATTCTCAGAATGTTCTCCCACATTCACAACATTCTAGAATGTTCTCCTCATTCACACTGTTCTAGTGTTCTCAGGATGTTCTCCCCGAAGACACTGTTCTAGTGTTCTCAGGATGTTCTCCCCGAAGACACTGTTCTAGTGTTCTCAGGATGTTCTCCCCGAAGACACTGTTCTAGTGTTCTCAGGATGTTCTCCCCGAAGACACTGTTCTAGTGTTCTCAGAATGTTCTCCCCTTTCACACCATTCTAGAGAGTTCTCAGAATGTTCTAATCCAATCACACTGTTCTAGAGTGTTCTCAGGATGTTCTCCCTGAAGACACTGTTCTAGTGTTCTCAGAATGTTCTCCCCTTTCACACCATTCTAGAGAGTTCTCAGAATGTTCTAATCCAATCACACTGTTCTAGAGTATCCTCAGAATGTTCTCCCCAATCACACTGTTCTAGAATGTTCTCAGAACGTTCTCCCACATTCACAGCGTTCTAGAATGTTCTCCCCATATAAAATATTCCTCAAATCTCCACCAATCAGAACTCGTTTACATATCACACACAGGACCAAAGTCGTAGACAGACTCAGACTCTGGTCTGAAGTATTTCTCGCAGCGCTGATGCCTTTGAGGAGGCCCTCCACTCCCAATCGGTCATCTCGATTTATTCTGGAGGACAGCTTTTAAGACCAGCAGAGGACACACCACTGTCCTAAAATAGGGGCTGGATTAGTGCCTGTCCTGTGGAACACAAACACGCACAGAAACACTGGAACGGCAGGAGGCCGAGTCAGTCCACGGATTACCAGCACGTCACCGTGACGAGTTTTAGAGGCCTGAGCAGCAACCTGGTCCAGGTTCAGCAACGAGACACTGCAGACACACAAAACTCAGCTCCTCAGAATCCATTTCATCAGGCGAGGAGGAAATCTGTCCTGTAGCTACTGTCGAACAAGGTCCAGGACCTGCCAGCTTGTTGCCTTTGGAGCCCTAAGTGGAATTTGGTGCTAACTTTCCAATATACCTCTTAAACTCTGCCTGAAATGCTCACTCCTAGTGTTTATAGCGCTTAATCTTCAGACATACTTATAAACACAATCCCGCCTGATCTCTGAAGACGGCCTCCACTCTGAAACGTTATGTCATTTACAGTCATAGTGTAATAGGAGGAAATATATGATGGGGGCACCAATCGATTTTCATATGCAGCAGCTATGCTCTATTGGGCTGCTGTTCATGACTATAGATTGCTGAATGGGTTCAGGGCCAAGCAGGGACAAAGTCACAGCACTCAGTGTATTCAATAACAGATCAAACACAAACTCACTCACATTTTCTACAGGCCTGATTTCTTTGGCCCGCCACAAAAAAGCAAGTCACTGTTTACATGAGGCGTTTAATAAAAGCCGCCTCTTCATTAGCCACATATAACGAACTGCTTCTCTATGCTACGGGTGGATAAACATCGTTTCTTTAAAAAAAACCTGATTATTCAGTCACACCAATGTTCACTCAGACTTACTCATACGCACAACTCACTCGCACAAGCTCGGGTCATGTTATCGCCAACATACAAACAAACAAACAAACAGAAACATAAGCGTCAGCAAACAATGAATGAGTGTGAATGACCTCTCAGTCTGACAGCCCAGGGCCATCCATAGACTGATGGACTTGGTGAATGAAGGTCCCTGTTATAGACTTATTAGTCCAGACATTCATTAAAAGGGCCTAAAACATGGATACATCCAACATTACTCAGTAAAGAAACAGTGAAAAGCTATTTATTATTAGAAAAGTGGCAAAACATGTTATACAGAACTGGACTGCATCCAGGAAAGACCACCAATCTGATTATAAGCAGCTCATTTTTTAAGCTTGTTGGACAAAATTGTAACTTCATTTTTGGTGTTTTTCAGTTTTTGCTCTGTTTTAAATATGTACCTGTTGCTCTTGATATTATGTGTAAATTTCCAGATGACTGGACCCAAAGAAATGGGCCCGAATTACTTGGAAAGAACTCTGGTTCCATAGACTTGCATTAAAAGTAACGATTGTTCCGTCTGGGTAGTAGGTGTGGGCGATATGGTCCTACAGTAATAACACTATTTTATATATTATTATTGTTATTCAATATTAACATTGAATTAAAAAATATATATTGAAAGAATACACTACAGCAACAAAATGAAAATTAAATTTTATTATTGCATATGATACAATATGGCACACCCCTAACTAAGATATTTAAAAAATACAAGAATTTTCATCAGATTGTAACAGAAGTCAATGATTCAGAATATCATGATACTAAATAATGCACTCCAAATATCTCCATATATCCAGGACTGAAGTAAAAAGAATGATACTGGAGATAAACTCTGTCTCTAGTAGATATATAATGGGAAATGAGAAAAGTGTGAATTTTTCTTTTGCTAAAAACAGTAAAAGTAGTACCTGCTGTGATAATTAGGGATGAGTGATATGGCACGATATTTCAGGGTATAATATCGTTTACATTATTAAAAAATGTTGCTAATATTATTGTGTACGTAGGGCTACTGGACACACAGGTCCAGCTAGTGGGCTGCTATGCTAAAGGCTAAAGTTTTTGTTCTGGTGGCAGTGATATGTATATCATGAGTTATTCAGCAGTTAGAGGCTAGCAGAGCTGGACAAAGCCCCTGTCAGCTCAGGTTTGTGTAGTGACACTCAGATTAGACCACCAGACAGCGTAAGGCAATCCACACTGATGCCATTTAATTGAGCTCTTGAGCAAAACCGCCAGTGCGGGCGGCGTTCCATATGTAGCATACGCCACACATGTCATATGTTTGTGTGTGTGTGTGCGGACCGCACAAGCCTGAATAAGAAAAACAAACCAAATCCTAACAGCATGGAGAACAGAGGACACGCAGAGGGTAGACACAACAGTCACGGCTGTGGGGTTTTCATACGACTGATGAAATACAGTGGTGGTGATGCAGGGCCGGTTTTCTAGACGCAGATTAAACAAAGTCTTGGGCTAAACTGCAAAGCCAGTGGTGTGTCATTAGGATGAGCAGACATTTTTGTGGTACACTGAAATAAAATACACTGGAAAGTGATAAGATGACCTGCAGCACAGTGAACGGACAGATGTTGTGCTTGTTTCGGCCAACAGAGGGGGCTGCTATCCACCGCTACCACTTACTGGCCTAGTTTTAGAGAACACTGCCGTAAAGTTCGACTAAAGTGAGTCTACATAATCACCACAAACATGTTTTCAGGACACGAGGTAACCCAGGGATTTAAAGCAGGGGTGGGTTACAGGACTTGAGTCACAAAATCCGGTGATAGTAAGTATCTGATTGGTATAGAGACACATTGGTATAGTCTCCTTGAATGTGAATCTACTTGGCATTAACAAATTGTGCAGAATTTGCATCATATTTTTAGCTCCATACATGACATACTGCATATCATCACTGTTCAAAGAAAAATAAGTATCTTTACAGGCCAAAAAATGTCCTTTACTTTTAATGTAAGTCAATGGAATCAGAAATTTTCTAAACCCGAACGTCATTCTGGAGAATTTCTATTAATTATTCACTCATCAGGAAATTGTCGCACAATGTAAACAGCTTACAAACTTTCTGTTTAATAATTTTGTGATTGAGTTTTATGATGTGACTACTAGAAAATGAATCTATCTTTGTTCTAGTGATGCAGCATGCCGGTCTCTCGTGAACCTCATAACAAAATATCCAGTATGTGTTGGTGCTTATTACTAGTTTGAATGAAACACCTAACCTATATAACCCTATATATATATATATATATATTAGAGATGGAAAGATCAATCGGCTATGTATCCGTATCGGCCGATTTTTAATCAAAATATGTGATTGGTGATCGGCCGATATTTCTCCAATTTAGCCGATCCAGAGAGCTGATTGATGGCGTTAAACCAATGAGCTTAATTTCTGTATTTCCAGCTAGCGTTTCGTTGAAACCCCTTCCGGTCAGGTTGCAATTCCTATCTGAACCGCTAGGGGGAAATACATACCCTTTTATTTTCCACAGACTGACTAAAGCAGCGGCCTCGCGACAACAGTTTGCGTTCACGGCATGCGCTGTCCATCTGGCAGTTGTTTACCGTACGTGACAGACTCATCCAGGACGTTTTGTAAAATTAGTAAAAGTAACGTGTCTCGTGTGGGAACCAAGACAAACAAATTTAATCTGATAATCTGATACGACACTGCACGCGGCTGAATACAGTGAGTATCAGTAAACAGCAGAGCTACACACACAGCTAGTACTAAACAAACAACCCAGAACACCATACAGACCAGATCTGACCGGTACGAACAGAACAGCAGCAACAATTCAATATTCTACATTTAATGATTACAGATTTAGTTTAAAATAACAGAGTCTGTGTTTAATGACTGTATTTATTTAATTAGCTTTTTTTTGTTTTAAATTAAGGGTGATGATTGCAGTATTGGGGATATTTTTTTGATTTATTTTGTTTATTTACTGTTAATTTTGTTTAAAATATTATGCTGTTTTATATGAGCTAATAAACCAGTTCAGATCATGTTTCATGACTTGCTTGAGGTAATAATTGCATGTAGCCCTGCCGTGGCATATAGTCCCGCCCTCGATCAGTATCGGCTATCGGCCAATCGCGTTGAAAGGTGATCGGAGATCGGAATCAGCCTCAAAAACGCTGATCGGTCCATCTCTAATATATATATATATATATATATATATATATATATATACACGAAGCTCATCAAGTCACACTTTATTTTCCCTTCTGTGAATATTGAGACCCTTTTTACTTAACAACCTCTAAACTGATGAGCGACAAATCTTTTGTGACCAAAATTAAGAAATATATAAATCTTTCATCATTTTCTTTATTTAGTAGTCCATCGTTTATCATAACCCTTTTGTACTTCATAGATAGTGTTGCAGACATTAACTAGAAGAGTGTATTTTCTGAGAGAAACGTTTGATGGTTGCGCAGCTTAAGCAGTGCGAGGAACGAGGGATGAATAAACGACAAGTAGAGGAGTGCGGGACAGTGTGTTTGGAGGTTGTAGGTTT
Source organism: Megaleporinus macrocephalus (assembly GCA_021613375.1). Taxonomy (NCBI): domain Eukaryota; kingdom Metazoa; phylum Chordata; class Actinopteri; order Characiformes; family Anostomidae; genus Megaleporinus; species Megaleporinus macrocephalus. Next base: position 8,054,372 of record CM038709.1, read on the forward strand.
AACGAAACCATAATGTATGGCTGTACTCAAAAATGAATGGGACTCTATGGGGAAAAAAGAGGAATAAAAACACGAGAAACAGACGAGTGCAGGTCAAACCAAGACTACAGTCGTGGTCGGGGGTCTGCCCTGAGTCAGTGTATGTGAAATGTTGTCTGAGGGTTGAGCAGACGTTCAGTAGATTGCCGTGCTTTTCCATCCTATTCATTCTCTATGGGAAAAATTCTGGGATAAACCTGTTTTTTTCCGGAATCTATGCATCCAATCAATTAGACCGAACAATCTGGAGTTGAAATGGTGTTGATATCTTGAAAACTACGGGACGAGTCACGCGGCGAAGATCTAGCAGAACATAGTTGCGCATTGCTTCACAGTTGTCCAGTCCCAGATTAAGCCTAAGCTTAGACTAAACAGCATAAACAGCTCTGCAGTGCAATCTAAGGCCAGGCTTAATCCGTGTCCGGAAAACCGTCCCTACGTCTGCTTGCTTTCATGAAGCGGATTTCATTCCCGCCAACCATTCCTAGGATGCAGGACTAGCTGCTGTTCAGTAACGCTGGCCTGAATGCTCTTCTCTGGTGGCGTGAGTGTTCATGACGGTGGTGCTGGGTGCTGGTTGGGAGGTGACCTGTTTTCAGGAGCAGACAGAGAGAGAACACTGAGGTCATTGTTTTTGGTTGGTCTCTCCGGGTTCCTGCAAATGACCTCCTCCTTTAAAGAGCCCCCCGTTTGAGCCCCCGCTGCCCACAAAACACGCACACAGCCACGACCTCAAACACAGCCAAACAGACTTCATCATTACTTTGTTTCCTGCTCCACGCATTACATGCTTCCCTCGGACGTCTGCGTGAAGATAGAAGTGAATATGGATGCGAGTGAGAGAAGGTTTGGAAAAGAATGAACATCACTGATGCCAGAGACTGACTTATAGAGAACTGAAAGGAGGTTCCAGCCAGCAAAGAACACTGAGCATCAGAAAGTTTAGACACCTAACCACCAGAAAGTTTAGACACCTAACCACCAGAAAGTTTAGACACCTAACCACCAGAAAGTTTAGACACCTAACCACCAGAAGGTTTAGACACCTAACCACCAGAAAGTTTAGACACCTAACCACCAGAAAGTTTAGACACCTAACCACCAGAAAGTTTAGACACCTAGCCGGAAGGTTTGATCTGGACAGGAATGGTGGCTTGTATACAGTTTTTTTGATCCAACAAGGCTTTTGGTACAACAGTCCCTCTTAATTGATGTACGGTTTTCACGCAACTATCAGTTTACTTGTATTTCCTTCCTACAGGAATGAATGGAAAGCAAAAAAAGATTGGCAGCCAGTTTAAATTATGATTAGACCCGTCACAACCCTCTCATTTCAGTTGACTTAATTGTAAATTGTCACCTAAATAATTGCAATTTACAATTTAATTATATGTTGCATGTAGGGCTGGGCGATACGGGAAAAAAATCTTACCACGATAATTTTTTCCATATCGATCGATATCAATATATATATCACAATATAAATCAAATCACTATTGCCTTTTTACTTTAAGTGAGAAGTGAAGATATCAAAACTTAAAAATGTTGTTAAATTGTTTTTTATGTCTGTCAGAAGATAGACAAATGCAAACATGGCTGTGCCTACTGAAAGCATAGATTTATCTGGAGCGCGAGCTGCAGCTACAAACAATCACTCACGTGTATCTAAAGTTGTGGGAGTGTTTCACACAGAAACACAACAGTGTGGTGCTCTGTCAGCTCTGTCAACAGTACAACTGCTATACACGAGACCTTGATGCTCAAACATCCCGTAGAGCTTCATCAACACAGCAGCAGGACAGCACCTGTTTACCTGTTTATCTTCTCTTATAGATTATTTAAAGATTATTAACACGTGTATCATGTTTCTTTCAGTAGTAGTTTACGTTTTCTGTTATTTTCTTATATTTTATTCTCTCTGCTCGACTATGAACTGCCGCTACATCTACACTCTGCGTTGTGTGGTTCAACCAAACAAGAAACGGCTGGAACTCTAGTTCAGCCACCTGATTGGTTTGGGGCGGTGCTATTCTCATTCTCATTGGCTGTATGTGTTGTCTCTCAAAATATTGACAGACCTTAATTCTATAGACTTCCTATCGACTACATCTTATAGTTCTATTGAGGAAACGTTATTTTGCGATTACTATCGTTATCGTTTTATCGCCCAGCCCTACTTGCATGCAACTATTGATGTACAAGCCAAAAGGGCCCCAATTAGCTGATTACCTATCTTTCTTACTTGCTATGTTTGATTAATAGCAAACAGTCATACAGTTAGAGTGATACACTACACTGATGTAGCTACACAGCTATATACACCAACATTACTCAGCACTGCCCTCTATTTCTATATTTCAGGTTACATACTCAGTACATCCACTTAACACTCTCTGTGTTGTAGAAATCTAACCAATGTGAAACGTTACTGTAGTAATGTTTGACAGTGATGATGATACAAGTTCATTAGCAACCACCCGGGACACCACACAATCAGTTACCAACAACTTTACACCCACCTATCTGTATATATACCATCAATGCACTTTTTTAATTTTACATATGTTTCATTATCTATATTATTTTTAATTAAGTATTATTAATTACTACTGTCAGTTATATTCGTTACTGACGGAGACATTGCTGAGGTTAAACCTCCACTGCTTATAAGCCTGAAGCTGTTCTCTGGAGTGATGCAGCTCCATCCAATACCTTTGGGATGAGCTGCAATGATCCAGAACTAAAACTTTCCAACATCACTACTTGACCCCACTAGTGCATCTGTGGCTGAATGTAATCAAATCCTTACAGCAATGTTCCAATGGCAAGACATCCCAGAACAGTAGAAACTGTTACTGCAGCAAAGAGATACAACCTCCCGATTAATACCCTACATTTCAAGGTCAACAAACTTTCAGGACACAGACTGTATACCAGCTCGGCATTGTTAACACACACAGAGAAACTCTCTAAACAGCTTCTTATGTAATACGTTATGTCACTGAGAGAATATGCTCATTTATAGGAGGACAGATGAGGAACAAGTCCCTTAATTCAAATTACAGTTTATTTTTATTTGTACTGTAATCACACTACTGTACATCTGCACTCATAGACACTATTTAACACTTTACTGGACATCTTATGTCAGCACTCATAGACACTATTGACACTTTACTGGACATCTTATGTCAGCACTCATAGACACTATCGACACTTTACTGGACATCTTATGTCAGCACTCATAGACACTATCGACACTTTACTGGACATCTTATGTCAGCACTCATAGACACTACTGACACTTTACTGGACGTCTTATGTCAGCACTCATAGACACTATTTAACACTTTACTGGACATCTTATGTCAGCACTCATAGACACTATCGACACTTTACTGGACATCTTATGTCAGCACTCATAGACACTATCGACACTTTACTGGACATCTTATGTCAGCACTCATAGACACTACTGACAACTTTACTGGACGTCTTATGTCAGCACTCATAGACACTATTGACACTTTACTGGACATCTTATGTTCAGCACTCATAGACACTATTGACACTTTACTGGACATCTTATGTCAGCACTCATAGACACTATGACACTTTACTGGACATCTTATGTCAGCACTTCATAGACACTATTTAACACTTTACTGGAATCTTATGTCAGCATCATAGACACTACTGACCCTTTACTGGACATCTTATGTCAGCACTCATAGGACACTATTTAACACTTTACTGGACATCTTATGTCAGCACTCATAGACACTATTGACACTTTACTGGACATTCTTATGTCAGCACTCATAGACACTATTTAACACTTTACTGGACATCTTATGTCAGCACTCATAGACACTATTTAACACTTTACTGGACCATCTTATGTCAGCATCTCATAGACACTATTGACAGTTTACTGGACATCTTATGTCAGCACTCATAGACACTATTTAACACTTTACTGGACATCTTATGTCAGCACTCATAGACACTATTGACACTTTACTGGACATCTTATGTCAGCACTCATAGACACTATTTAACACTTTACTGGACATCTTATGTCAGCACTCATAGACACTATTGACACTTTACTGGACATCTTATGTCAGCACTCATAGACACTATTGACACTTTACTGGACATCTTATGTCAGCACTCATAGACACTATTTAACACTTTACTGGACATCTTATGTCAGCACTCATAGACACTATTTAACACTTTACTGGACATCTTATGTCAGCACTCATAGACACTATTGACACTTTACTGGACATCTTATGTCAGCACTCATAGACACTATTTAACACTTTACTGGACATCTTATGTCAGCACTCATAGACACTATTTAACACTTTACTGGACATCTTATGTCAGCACTCATAGAAACTATTGACACTTTACTGGGACATCTTATGTCAGCACTCATAGACACTATTGACACTTTACTGGACATCTTATGTCAGCACTCATAGACACTATTTAACACTTTACTGGACATCTTATGTCAGCACTCATAGACACCTATGACACTTTACTGGACATCTTATGTCAGCACTCATAGACACTATTTAACACTACTGGACATCTTGTGTCAGCACTCATAGACACTATTTAACACTTTACTGGACATCTTATGTCAGCACTCATAGACACTAACACTTTACTGGACATCTTATGTCAGCACTCATAGACACTATCGACACTTTACTGGACATCTTATGTCAGCACTCATAGACACTATTGACACTTTACTGGACATCTTATGTCAGCACTCATAGACACTATTGACACTTTACTGGACATCTTATGTCAGCGCTCATAGACACTATTGACACTTTACTGACATCTTATGTCAGCGCTCATAGACACTATTGACACTTTACTGGACATCTTATGTCAGCGCTCATAGACACTATTGACACTTTACTGGACATCTTATGTCAGCACTCATAGACACTATTGACACTTTACTGGACATCTTATGTCAGCACTCATAGACACTATTGACACTTTACTGGACATCTTATGTCAGCACTCATAGACACTATTGACACTTTTCTGGACATCTTATGTCAGCACTCATAGACACTATTGACACTTTACTGGACATCTTATGTCAGCACTCATAGGACACTATTTAACACTTTACTGGACATCCTTATGTCAGCACTCATAGACACTATTGACACTTTACTGGACATCTTATGTCAGCACTCATAGACCACTATTTAAACACTTTACTGGACATCTTATGTCAGCACTCATAGACACTATCTTAAACACTTTACTGGACATCTTATGTCAGCCTCATAGACACTATTGACACTTTACTGGACATCTTATGTCAGCACTCATAGACACTATTGACACTTTACTGGACATCTTATGTCAGCACTCATAGACACTATTGACACTTTACTGGACATCTTATGTCAGCGCTCATAGACACTATTGACACTTTACTGGACATCTTATGTCAGCGCTCATAGACACTATTTAACACTTTACTGGACGTCTTATGTCAGCACTCATAGACACTATTGACACTTTGCTGTACATCCTGTATATTTGCACTACTGGACACTATTTAACACTATTTAACATTTACTTAAATACAATCTTTTATACATTTTTTTTATACATTTATCTACATTTATTTATTTTTTAATAAATATCCCAGTACTGTTATGTATCTGCTGATACCTGTTTTTCTCTTACACATTACCTCATTTATTACTGCACTACCTTTTTACCTACAGTCAGGGTGTGTAGTTTTGTATTCACATGTTCTTGTATATATTCTTTTTACTATTGGAGTTCTTTATTCTTCTTTATATACCTTATTGTTTTTTGTACTGTGTTTTGTACTTTTTGTTCTGTGTAACTGCTACTGGCTGCTAAATTTCCTTCGGGATCAATAAAGTATCTATCTATCTATCTATCTATCTATCTATCTATCTATCTATCTATCTATCTATCTATCTATCTATCTATCTGAATCTTGTGACAGGTAGCGTCTACACTGAGCTCAGTACTTGGAAAGGTTCGACTGTGTCAGTGTGGAAAGCGCTGAAGGTTGAGTATGGATTCTAATCTTAGCGGTGGTGAAGACAGCGTTGCGTCCGTTCAGTCGTCCATCCTAGTGATTAGAGAAACCTCAGGCCATGCCAGCGTGACGTGAAGGACCACATGCTAAGCCCTGCTGTCACTACTCAGCTAAACATGCTCCTACAACAGACTATACACTCTAGAGCCAGGCTATAGGCTTCTCCACTGTAGGCCACATGGATGTTTAGCAAGTAGGTCTGGACTTGAATTACAAAAACAACTGTCATTTGTTTGTACACGTGTCTGTTACTTTGCAGTGAAGTAACACTTAAGTAAGCTGATACATGCAAATCACATCTCTGCCTCGTATTGTGCTTTGTTCCAAAAGCATATATACAGAGCAGACCGTCATTCTCAGACTGGAATTTTGAAATTCTCAAGGTCAGAACAGAACAGTAACAGTAACAGAACAGTAACTCTGCTACATGTTGTCCGCAGTAACGACACTCCATATCACTTGGGCAGGAACGGGTGGGGCTAAAATGATGTAGGCTCAATGGGTGGTCAGAAGGAAATGCAACTCATGGTTGTGACATCAGATCGGCCTTCTCACTTAGAGATGCTCGAGAGAGTGTGAGTCCAAAAACAACAGTGTTGTTTTTATACTGCATTTCAAATGAAAGTTATTAAATCTATGAGGGTCCAGCTTTGTGGGTGCTGCTAGCAGTGCTTCACGATGATTTCATGTCCAGGCCAGCGCAGCAGAGCCCACCTGTGTACGAGACATACTATCTCTGCTTGGCTTGAGTCACTGCTATCGATTACTAATTAACATTTTACATGCAAAGATTCCTGGCAGACAGTGAATCATTGTGTGTAGTGTTTAAACCTCTGACCACTACATGGTAGTGTTGTAATCAATATTTCAGCTCCACTCCAACATTAACAAGCAGCACAAGGGTGCAATGCTATTGTCAGCACTGGCAAACCTGTTCATATAGTGGTGTTACTGGCCAATACACAGCCCTACCGTTGACGGCATCTCTATGCGGCTGCGGCAGTAAACAATGGTTGCAAGAGCCTTTATTCATCTTCTCATCCATATCCGTTCCTTTCTCTTCTTTCTTTCCTCACTTTCTTTCGTCGTATCGCTTGTTTGTTGACCTCCATTTTGGAAATAGCATGTGTCACATGCGTTTAGCTCTCACGAGAGTTTAGTTCTCGTTAGGGGTGTGCTATATCGTATCGTACACAAAAATATCGCCAACATTTCTGAATAATGTAAACGATATTATACCCTGAAATATCCTCTCATATCACCCATCTCTAATTATCACATCAGGGTTCTACTTTTACTGTTTTTAGAAAAAGAAAAATTCACACTTTTCTTATTTCCTATTATATATCTACTAGAGACAGACTTTATCTCCAGTATCATTCACTTTACTTCAGTCCTGGATATATGGAGATATTTGGAGTGCATTATTTAGTATCGTGACATTCTGGATCATTGACTTCTTTTAAAATCTGATGAAAATTCTTGTATTTTTTTATATCTCAGTTAGGGGTGTGCCATATCATATCGTATCCAATAATAAAATTTAATTTTCATTTTGTTGCAGTAGTGAATTCTTCAAATATTTTTTTTAATTCAATGTTTTGTCCTATCGCCAAGAGTATCGTTATCACAAAAATACCCTGAAATATTGTGATATTATTGTAGGGCCGTATCGCCCACCCCTAGAGTCGCCAATTAGTCATGAGGTGTGAAAGACACCACAACTGAAAGACTCGCGATTACAGCTCAAATAGTCGTGTAGTGTGAACCAGGCATGACCGACTCAGTGCTGCTGGGCTTAACTTTGCTATTTATTAGGGTGGAGGGCCGTCCTGGTCAGCTTTGGGCAGACAATGTAACGCAAAGGTCAGTTTTGGCCTCAAACTGTGACGGCATGTGTCGGATCAGGCTCGGACAGCGAGTTCCTGGACCGTATTCGGGTTCGGACAGAACACGCCAGGCCCAGTTAAAGCTTTCTTCAACACGAGCCTTTTAAAACGGACATCAAAAAGCAAGACATCGTCATCGCTCACAGGAGGCATGTGTGAAAGAGGCCTTAGTCCTCCATCGATTCAGGCCTGCACAGGCCGCTACAGGCTACATGACTCACCGGCTTTTCATTAGCGATGCATCAGATGAATATACAGCGCCAGCATCTACAGCCTGTTTACAGCCAGTGGAAATCAATGCCCACAACAGCAGGGCATGGGAATCTGATTAGGCTTTGAGTACCTGTATTCCACTCAATCATCATCTCTCCAGCTTTGGCAGATACCGCAGGGCTTCTAACCTGGTTGTTCTAAAATGGAGGATACACAAGAGACCCTCGGTGGTCTACACTGAGGTTTAAGTGCCTTTCCAACCGATTTTATTCAACGCAGCCACTTCACTCGGACAGACGGATGTGCGAGGGGGGCACTCATCAGAGAGCGAGATCCACGACACGAGGACAAAGACGATTCACGTTTGAATGTCAATGAATTCATAGTCAGCGCTCGAGAGGAGACTGAAGAACTGTACGTACAATAGCTGTCATGTTGTAATTAGGCTCTTCTGTCAGGACATACATGAAAAGGGCTTTCGTTTAGCCTCTCCACGCACCGCGAACGAACAACGCCGCGCAAAAGTCTTAGGTCACCAGAGAAAGTGGTTTCAAACTATTTATCTGTACGGTGAGTTCTGCTAACAACTACTGTACCATTAAGATACATACAAATAAACTCTAACACGTTCATGCTCATGTCTAAAACTTGGGATTTTTTGTTGATTCCTATGATCTCAAAGCTTATCTTGATCAATTAAGGCTTCAATTTCAAATCATATGGTGTTCAATCGCTTAACTTCTCAGATCTAACCTAGTTTCAAATAATCAAACCCATCTAAAAATCTTGAATAGTTCTAATTTAGCTCCTCTATGGAGTTTCTAATAACATGTTAGCACTAATATTAGTGTACATTCATATTTTTGGTGGTTCTAGACTAAATGAAACATCTGAAGCTGCTATAAGCCCTTGCATGTACTATTAGAAAGGAGTAACAGATATTAATCTATACTGTCGCTGTCCAAAGATGAACAGTAGTAACTTCACAGGAGACGTTCTTAACTTTCAATGTAAGGTAATGGTTCTAAGGTAAGAGGTTCTATTCCATGTGATTTTGGAGCATTTCTATTGGTCCATTCAACAGCTGCTGGGTTCACACCATCGCTGGCCAATGAAAAACATCTAATACCTGACCGAAACGTGGACGGACAAGACTCACAGTCAGTGAACTAGCAGAATGCCTAGAGTGACAACCACAAACCTGATCCCAACCACTGCCAATCAAAACCCACTGTCAATTCATTACTATGGTGATAGTACTGACCAATGAGACAGCTCGGCTAACTGTATCTATCAAGAAATCAAGAGAAACAACTTTTATGATTTGAATGATCATTACTACAGTGTATTACTCCAACCCTGAGTTCAAATGTAACTAAATCCATTTTTCAGTGTCCATTATTTTATTTATTTGTATATTTTTGTAGGAGTACATGCGCCAAAACTCATCATAGGCTTCAAGAGCTTTCATTTTCATATTCCCTTTCCATTATAAACAGTCATATGCAATTAGGTGGTCAAATGATATGTTTTGTTGTTTCTCTATATGTAAATTAACTCATTCTCTGCCAACTTCAATAAACAATTGTAGACTGTCTGAATTTAACATGGTGGGAGAAAAAACAATAATCAAATCTGGCCTGTGCAAACAATACAGCACATTTTCTTATGATTTATATATTCCATTTGTTTAAGCACACAGTTTACATAGCAGTACCCTGCTATATTTACTCTTGTACTCTTTATAGGACACGCCAACTTATTTACACTCAGAAGATCAACACGTAACTCGGGTAACTAGGGTAACTAGGGTAAATACAGTAATGCTCTATTATAAAAACACGGTGCGGTTCTTTAGTAAAGACAATGCTTCTATATAGAAGCATGAACATCTGCATGCTTAAGTGGTTCTTTAATGGTGCAATGATTCTTCAGACGGATGGAGAGGGTGTTGGTTCTATTATATAGTATATGGTTTTATTATAGCACCAAAAAGGGTTCTTGACATCATAATAGCAAAATCATTTTTGGTCCTATATTGAACAATATACAGCACATTCTCCAGCCATTCAGAGAAACCATCTCACCATGCATATTAACAATTCATGCAAACAGTTCTTTGAGTGTTTTCTATTATATGACAACTGTAAAGCTCATTATATCCACAGTCATTGGATATACATATACATATATACATATACATATATATATATATATATATATATATATATATATATATATATATACACACACACACACACACACACAATGAGAGTGTATAATCAGGACTGAAGAGTGTTGCTGAAATGGAGGATGACTCAGCTTGTTGTTTAGCTGTTGTGTAGTGCATGTATCTTTTCTGTTGGAGAGGGATGGAGGTGGGGATGGGTGGGTGATGGGATGGGGAGTACCCCTGCTTTAAAATCTTGCTGTTTTGTAATGCTGATTCTTCTGAAGCGTCCTAACAAACACGCTAGATCAAAGCCCCGACATCCAGATAACAACCGGTTCATCTGACAAGACTTTTGTGAGTGCACAATGCACGACGACAACAACCCGACAGTGTGCTTCTGTGATAAGAAGCAGGAGGTCATGCTTTGGCGCTTGCGACATGGGAACTGCGCAGACATCAGTCATCTCACACGCCGGCTCCGAGTGCTGCATTGGGCTTTCTCTCTTTGCATGCTGCTGCAACCCAGCAATGCAGGGATGCATGTGATATGAATGACATGACATGACATGGGAGGCTGGTCCAGCTTCCCAGTGAAGGACAAAGACAATTCATGTCTGCTCATGTTATGTACATGCATGGCTGTTGGCGTGATGATAGTTTGCTTAGAAAGCTTCACTGATTCCCTACAATTTTTTAGATTAAATCGACTTCATTACAGCTCAAGGTACAGACAGTCTGGGCGTGTGAGGTCTGGAAGAAGAAAAAATGAAATTAATATGCAAAAGTTACCGGCATGAATAATGAGACGCGATTAAGAGCGCGTCCAGCAGAGGGCGCTGAAGAAACACGCGCTCAAGCAGCAGCAGCAGCAGGAGCTTGGGCTGCTTTACATTGTGCGCCAGTAAAACGTTTGAGAGAGAATATCTCGTCATTCTGCTCTCGTTTAGCTTTAGACTTAATGAAAAAAGCTTCAACCGAACGAGCTTTCAGAGGAGAGGAAGAAAGGCGGATTCAAAGCGCACGAACGAGACTGGGGGTCGCCACAAATCCCTCCTTTGAAACTGTGGCCAGTGTTTCAGCATCATCAATGCAGAGATCTCACCACACACGCCCTCCCTCACCAGCTCTGCAACAAGCCCATCAAAAACCAGCCAGCAACAGCAGAAGTCACGACAGGTGTATATATAAAGGTGAGCCATCTCCACCGTCTCTACATTCATCACACCGTCCTGAAAAAAAAAAGTCCTGCAGGAGGAAAAGCTGAAGCGCGCGGCTCTTCCTGGCACGAGCAGATCCTGTGGTCAGATATTGTGACCGGTGGCACAGACAGAGGAACAATGCGTCCCTGCAGGGATTAAACCGGCTCACTCACAGCTTTACATGCGCGGATTAGAGAGAAGACAGAGCCGGACCGTCGAGCCACTTCGCTGAAGCTACTCTCGCGCTAACGCGGGTGCGTCAGCGGCGCGGCTCGCGCGTCCGGACAGGGGTCTTGGTTAATTGTTGTGAAAAGGCTGAGATGTTTCGCTCTTACCTGCTCGGTGCGCTCACTCACTGCAGACTGCCTCACAGCGCAGAGACACGAGGGCGGGGCGACGCAACATGCACGCCACGCCCACTGGGTGTGACCTGTTCATGCAATCTCCGCCCCCTCCACCCTCCATCTGCCGTAATTAACAGGGTAGGACCGCACAGTGGGGTACCAAACAGCCCCAGTGGGTTCTCAAACCTCTTTAAATCAATCTTATTTTTAAAAGAGGCTCGTTTTCTGTAAAGGGGACAGAATTAGTGAGTGATTCTGTACAATTTTGGCCTCCATAAAAACTAAAATACATCTTAATGAGATTTTATATATATATATATATAGTCTAGAGAGCTCACATAATTATTTTCATTGTAGTTCTATAGTTCTATGCAAATTTCCAAGAACTGAAGAAATTATTCTGACGTAGCAATAGTAATAAATGGAGTTAAAATCTTGGGGACACTCGTCTGTATGAGAGAAGAACCTCAATCCAGAGACTGGACACATCTAAAAACAATCCGTTTACATTCTTTTTTTCAATCAAACATGTTCTTTGCTGTACACCTAATAACCTAACAGGCCCAAAGTGGCTAATCAGGAGATTCGGGAGGATTCCCGATGGGCCGGCTCATGTCAATCTCGAGTTTGGGCCGGTTGAAAGGGAAAAATTATTTTTACACTTATCTGTCACTTTTCTAATCTTCTTCTTGTATTCATTCTCTATTCATCTGACAGCGCAGCCCATACATCGCAGTATCAATTTTTATTTCAATTGATTTTAACTTCAATTTATTGCTCCTGTCACATTTTCTTTATTACATATTTGTACCTTTTAAATCTTTTAACTGATTTAATTAAACATGTTTAAGTGAAGTGCTTTCTGTTAACTTGCCAACATATAACTGAACTTATACCCAATAGAAAGGCGCCGTTTCATTTATTCAAATTCCTCCTCTAAGGAAAAAGTGGGCCGGATTTGGGCATGAAACTCCCTGGCTGAAAAAGGGGTCCACTCCGGCCCTGTAACCTAATGTTTGATTCTGGTGTTGGTTTTGTAGGAAACATACATTTCAGAGTCCAGTATACTGGACATGTGGACTTGGGCACAAGACAAATGAAAATATTTATAATAACCAACATAAAACACAAAGGACTGACCTATTCCTGTGTTTACTCTACATTTACATAAAAAAGTTCCAGAACATGCAGTAATGATCCCCAAAATACTCAATAATCGTAATTTTTACATAATAATAATAACGAAGAAATTGTAATAAAGATAACAATTAACACTGATTTATATCAGGCTGAAAATTAACAGATTAAAACTGAAATATTACCAAAAATACTAAGATACTAAGATCACTTCATATGTACTACTACGTGTTACACATGTTATACATCATCACTGTCCAAAGAAATCCAAGTATCTCCATTTCTTTGTGATTTTTAGTTTTCTACAAAATTTTAAATCTATAATAATAATTGTTCTTTACATTCTGTTTAAACTTCATGATGATGACTGATAGAAAAGTTTTAAAATAGCTTGAAAAAAAAATATTGGGTCTATTGACATTGAAAGTAAAGTATGTTGTTGTTCTCTCCTATAAAGTTGACATACTTGGAGATACTTGGGCAGAGACGATATGTTTATACTCTAGTTCAGTGTCAGAAATAATCTGGTGTTTCTGTGTTTCAGAAATAACTTTACTAAAAAACAGGAAATGTGTAGTTTGGCTCTGTTCTCCCAGAAATTATAAATATGTTAATTTATAAATCATTAGCCTAATTTCTAAGGTCTAGACAGTACAATGCCTTAGTCACTAATTCACTAATTAATTACCAGTTATATTAATCAATTATCCATTACACTACACATTTATGTGTTGGACTAATCAATAATATAACCTATTGCTACAAAAAGCTGAAGAGTCTTCCTCTAACTTACAGTTAATTTGGCTAAAGAGGGTCTCAATGTGGTTGAACACATTATAGAGCCTAGCCTCACAGTCCTTCTCCTGATAAGTGAACCTACGTTACTTAAAAGAGCTTTATTTACATCTCCACCATTTAAAAGAATTTTTGGTGGAGTTGCCCTTTAAGGTGTTGGCACAGGTGTTCAACAGTGCATACACAACTTTCATAATCCTCATAGAAAAGCCTGACCAATAGAATAACACTCTGGAGTAACTGAACACAAGCCTAAAATCACCATGCCCACTGCCAAGTATCAGATAGTGGGGTATAAAGCCCCTCCTGCATGAGGCTATGGCTCTATGTTCTCTGGCGTGATGGAGCTCCACCCAGTACCTTTAGGCGAAGTTGGCATGATCCAGAATAAATCATCTAACATCAGTACCTCACCTCGCTAATGCTCTTGTGGCTGAATGCAATCAAATCCTCACAGCAATGTTCCAACATCTAGTGTAAAGCCTTGTAGAGCAGTAGAGTCTGTTACTGCAGTAAAGAAGGAAAACACCAGAAGAGCAAATGTCTACATACTTTTGGACACATCATGTATGCAGGCCAGATGGGATTCCTAATTTCAGTAGGATATCCTCTATGGCCAAAAGTATTTGGACACCCACAACAGATTTTATGACATCCCATTCTAAACCCATAGGCATTAATATAGAGTTGGTCCACCTTTGCAGCTAGAACAGCTTCTGCTCTTCTGAGAAGGTTTTCTTCAAGATTTTGGAGTGTCTGTAGAAATTTTATCCCATCCATCCAGAAGAGCATCCGAGAGGTCAAACACTGACCGGCTGGCTCACAATCTCTATTCTAGTTCATCCCAAAAGTGTTTGATGGGGTTGAGGTCAGGACTTATGTGATGCACTCAATCTGAAACACTTCTAAATTTAATAGGATACGCTCTATGGTCAAAAGTATTGGCATACCTTATGACCTCCCATTCTGAATCCATAGGCATTCATACGGGGTTGGTCCACCTTATACAGCTATGACAGCTTCCACTCATCTGGGAAGGTTTTCGGGAAGGTTTTCTACAAGATTTTGGGGCATCTGTGGGAATTCTAGCCCATTCATCTCCATTCGAGTCCATCCCAAAGGTGTTTGATGGGGTTGAGGTCAGGTGTGGGCCAGTAAAGTTCTTCCTCACCAAACTCACCCAACTGGCACTTTATAGATCTTGCGTCGTGCACCAGGACAGAGCCGGTCGTGCTGGAACAGATCTTTGAAGTACAAATCTTTAAACGCTGCTTCAGTAGAGGAGTGGACACGCCTGCAGTGTTGATCCAGTTTAGTGTGTTCCCCAAACACTTGCTGCCTGCTGAATATCTTCTGACTGAGAAACGCCCCACCAAAACATCACCCACACTGAGAAGACGCTGAGAAGACACTGAAAATCCACTTGCATATTGTCTCCTGAAGATACGCATCAATTTATTCCAGCACACCCACCACATAGAACTGGGACTATTTTTAATCAGCTCTGTTTGTTTCTGAGAACAAAGCGTCTGCTGTGTAACGATGTCTAGCCTGTTCACTATTCTTTACACTGGAATGCACATGGAGCACTGGGTCAGTTTTAAAATCTATGGCAAATTTGGAACTTAGATCTTAATCATAGAAATCTAAACCACAATTCTGGAGCTGGAGTTAAGGTTAAGGCTAGACAGGGTTAGAGTTGTGAGGATTTTGAGTTCGGATATAAGAGAATACAGTTTTGGAAATATTAAACAGTTAAAATATGAGATCATATTTACAGAGTAAGGATCAAACCATTGAGATATAAGATCACAATATGGGATTCCAAACTTAGAAAGAAGATATTTAAAACTGGCCTGCTTAACATGTAAACAAGCAACTCTAAAATAGTAACTTAACAGGAGAGAACAAAAACATCCTGAACTTTTAATGTGAGTTAATGTAAAGAGGTTTGATTCCAAGTGATTTTGGAGCATTTCTATTGGTCTATTCATCATGAAAATTTCCCAGGATATAAACAGCAGCTATCGTGTTCAAATTATATAGAAAAATAAAAATCATCAAAAATGATAGTGATGATATGCATACGTAATATCTGTACAACAGCAGGTTAAGTGTATGTGTGTGTCTGAATCAGCTGTCATCAGCATTCAGATGTAAACAAGCTGAGGAAGTATGTTGTAATATTCAATAAAGCAATGTTTATTATGAACAAAGACGCTGATCAGTGAGGACGAGAGAGAGAGAGAGCGAGAGAGAGAGAGCGAGAGAGAGAGAGAGAGAGAGGGAGAGAGAGAGATCAAAATGACAGACACTGAATCAGATAGAACACCAACAGCCTGTGAAAAGTCCCATTAGGCCTGAGGAGTAAACTGTAGCAGTGCTGGTGCTGCCCACTTCTAGCAATGACAAGGACAAATAGTGATCCTCTGATCGCTGCTGCCTTCTTTACAAAACCACACACAGAGCACCAACATATATATATGGACTGTCAAATATATGCATAGACTGTCCACCAAAATAAGGGAGCCACATTTCGAGCAAACTGATAAACATTTACAAACACAGAGACACAAGCAAACCATTGTGTAGCCATATTAAACATAGGTGTGCAACAATCAGTGTTACATTTTGTCTGCTAAACATTACAAAAGAAGATACAAAGCAGTGACTTTAGTGCAGAATGATGATTGGCTGTTGGGGGTATTGTCCCCCAAAAGACCAGTCAAAGCCAGGACTGTTATGAAGGATAGAAATGATCTCTTAAATCTGATATTTGACTCTGGAACAGGAAGTAATTGGAAAATGAGAACCAGTATTATTAGCCTTTGGGATAAAAACAGAATTTTTCATTTCATTTGTACACCAACATTACACAGGTTTGCTCACCGCTCCAAGACGGAAGTCATGCTGCATACAACCCAAGGCGTTGTGGGCATGGCTGGATTACTGACCGGGCCAGTGGAGTCAGCACCCAAGGGCCCTTAAGGTCAGGGGGCCCCGGATAGCCCTGGCCTAAAACATTTTGCGATGCCTATCAACATTTATGATATAATATATTTTTATTTCCGAGGGCCCTCCATTTTAAGGGTCCTCTGACTTTTACGGACTTTGAACCCATGCCATGCTTTTGGGCCCCTAATGAAAATGGACGAGACGTTGTGGCACTGCTCTGACTTCGACTTCTGGCTATTAGGGGTCCTAGGAAAGAGGGGGGCATAATTTTAGAGGGCTCTGGTTATGAGAGCCCCTACCAGGGGGCCCTAGAGAAGAACAGGGCATACCATTAGAGGGTCCTTCATCACAAAGAATGGGAGTTGGGGGGGCAACTCTTTGCCCAGGGGCCCAAACTATCCTTAATCCGTCCTTGATTGTGGGTATTCCCGTTGGCTCAAGTCCTTCATTTATACACCACCTGTTGTGGAGAACTGTGAGACGGTCAGAGTGCACTGGACATGCTGGACATGCTTTTGGACACCAGTGGAAAACGGCAGACTTCCAAAAAACAGCACTCCACAGTAAACTGAGCCTAGCTTTGGACACAAGCCAAAATAGTAAACAGGTTCCTCTAGCTTCCTCTGGTCTAGCTTTTAACTGAGAATCATTCTTCTGTGTGATGTTCTATTACACAGCAGCACCATTAACCTCAGCAGAAATACAGAAGAGCTTCATGAACTTTCCTGGTTTTAAACTTGACATTACTAACCAGAGATGGCTGGCGTTACCATAGACACAAAGTTAAAGTGGAGGTAAAGTGAGGGCAGCAGGTGTGAAGAGCAGCAAATGGGTGAGTGAAGTGCAGGCAGCCACGCACACATACACGCATAAGAACGCTTATCTCCACAGTAACAGGCACTGCGTCCCCTGGAGTGATGAAGAGGGGAACGACCTGGACTCATCCACGCTTCGGGACGACAGCTGGCAGAGAACAGTAACTGCAATAGACTCGTCATCTCACATCTCATCCTGCTAGTTCAAGTTAGGTCAAGTCTCAGGTCTCAAGCAGGGTGTCGGATCTCTGTGGTGCAAGTCCAAGTCAAGTCTCAAGTCTCTGGTGGGCAAGTCTCTGAGCTAAACAGACTGAGCCAAGTCCCGTATCTCTGGACTGAGAGTCGAAGTCTAGTCTCAAGGCTGTGAGGTGCAGGCCTGAGTCGAAAAATCTAGTCTCGAGGCTGTGAGGTGCAGGCCTGAGTTAAAAAAGTCTAGTCTCGAGGCTGTGAGGTGCAGGCCTGAGTCGAAAAATCTAGTCTCGAGGCTGTGAGGTGCAGGCCTGAGTCGAAAAGTCTAGTCTCGAGGCTGTGAGGTGCATGCCTGAGTCGAAAAATCTAGTCTCGAGGCTGTGAGGTGCATGCCTGAGTTGAAAAATCTAGTCTCGAGGCTGTGAGGTGCAGGCCTGAGTTGAAAAGTCTAGTCTCGAGGCTGTGAGGTGCATGCCTGAGTTGAAAAATCTAGTCTCGAGGCTGTGAGGTGCAGGCCTGAGTTGAAAAATCTAGTCTCGAGGCTGTGAGGTGCATGCCTGAGTTGAAAAGTCTAGTCTCGAGGCTGTGAGGTGCAGGCCTGAGTCGAAAAATCTAGTCTCGAGGCTGTGAGGTGCAGGCCTGAGTCGAAAAGTCTAGTCTCGAGGCTGTGAGGTGCAGGCCTGAGTCGAAAAGTCTAGTCTCGAGGCTGTGAGGTGCAGGCCTGAGTTGAAAAGTCTAGTCTCGAGGCTGTGAGGTGCAGGCCTGAGTCGAAAAGTCTAGTCTCGAGGCTGTGAGGTGCAGGCCTGAGTCGAAAAGTCTAGTCTCGAGGCTGTGAGGTGCAGGCCTGAGTCGAAAAGTCTAGTCTCGAGGCTGTGAGGTGCAGGCCTGAGTTAAAAAAGTCTAGTCTCGAGGCTGTGAGGTGCAGGCCTGAGTCGAAAAGTCTAGTCTCGAGGCTGTGAGGTGCAGGCCTGAGTCGAAAAGTCTAGTCTCGAGGCTGTGAGGTGCAGGCCTGAGTCGAAAAGTCTAGTCTCGAGGCTGTGAGGTGCAGGCCTGAGTTGAAAAGTCTAGTCTCGAGGCTGTGAGGTGCAGGCCTGAGTCGAAAAGTCTAGTCTCGAGGCTGTGAGGTGCAGGCCTGAGTTAAAAAAGTCTAGTCTCGAGGCTGTGAGGTGCAGGCCTGAGTTAAAAAAGTCTAGTCTCGAGGCTGTGAGGTGCAGGCCTGAGTCGAAAAGTCTAGTCTCGAGGCTGTGAGGTGCAGGCCTGAGTCGAAAAATCTAGTCTCGAGGCTGTGAGGTGCAGGCCTGAGTCAAAAAGTCTAGTCTCGAGGCTGTGAGGTGCAGGCCTGAGTTGAAAAGTCTAGTCTCGAGGCTGTGAGGTGCAGGCCTGAGTCGAAAAGTCTGAGCCGAGTCTCAGATTTCTGGGTTGTGAGTCAAAGTCTAGTCTTAAGGCACTGAGGTGCAAGTTCCAGTTCTAGTAGAGTCTCTGGATTGTAAGTCTTGTCATGAGTCAGTTAGGGGCAAGTCTTTTCGAGCTGCCCATCAGTTGGGGGGAGTCCTAGTCAAGTCTTGGGTCAATGTAGGGCGAGCTGAGTCACAAGTCAGTAAAGGGCTAGTCCCTGCTCAATTGCTTGTCAGTTTGTAGGCGAATCAAAGTCGAGTTATGAGTCAGTTTAAGGTAAGTCTGAGGCTCTGTTTATATAACATATTGACATCTTTTTTAAGTGATCTGATTTAAAGTTGTCAGCGAGACATACAGCCTTTTACTCTTGGTCTCCAGTGACCACCTGCAATCAGATTTTGTGACTACAGCAATGTTACCACTCATGTTTACTACTTTAGTCTTTTTGCGTCTCCTGGAGTGATGAAGAGGGGAACGACCTGGACTCATCCAATAGCAATAGAACCTGCAATAGACTCGTCATCTCACATCTCATCCTGCTAGTTCAAGTTAGGTCAAGTCTCAAGTCTATGGGGTGCAAGCAAGCAGGGTGTCGGATCTCTGTGGTGCAAGTCCAAGCCAAGTCTCAAGTCTCGGGTGGGCGAGTCCTAGCAGAGTCCTCAGAGTCTGAGGTGCAAGTCCGAGCTAAACAGACAGAGTCCCAGATCTCTGGACTGAGAGTCAAAGTCTAGTCTCAAGGCTGTGGTTACTCACAATTCTCTGCACAGAGGTAGCAAAAACCATTATGATAATATTGGAAACGAGAGCTTTGGGAGCCAAATTTCTTTAAAAATGCAGGTTTTTCATTACCTTAAATTTAATCATTTGTAAAGTGTAAAACATTTGACTATGTATACATACACATCTGTATGCATTTAGAGGTGTTTCATGCTAAATAAGTCTGTTGGCATATCAGTTAGCTACAATAGCAAATGCCAGCCAAGTTTCACCTTTTTAGCATTTTATTGTTAATCCCAAATAATACTTAAATATAAATTTGGGGGTTTAAAAGGGTCATCGGCACAATACAATGGCGTCACGTGTTTCCGGTGGTGTCCCAACACCGCCTCCGTATACTGTTCCATCTGTGTGACCTGAAATACAGAAATACAGTCCTACCTCAGCTGCAGCCCAGATTTTGGATTACAGCTTGAGTGAACTTAACGCTCCATCTCTGCGGTCTGTCACAGCAGTGAGTGTTTGGAGATGGCAGCTGAGAGCAGGTAGAAAGGTAGGTTGCCAGAAAACTAGAGATACACACACACACTTCTTTTCATGAATTGTGGTAACACAACTTGGACTTCCATTAATTTCCTGGACACTTACCCAAACCTTGACTATCACCCTACATATCATGAATTACGTTGTGCCCATTGCCTACCAAATGTGTGTGTGCAAACATGTTTTGGTCCCAACAGTGTGGCATAAACTTGTTTTACACACACACTTCTTTCCTTGAATTGCAGAGACACTTCTATGAAGTCCGTTAATTTCCTGGAGACTCCAAACCTTGCCCCGAACTACTACCACGCTACCCCAATGCTAAATAAAATAATTTATGTTGTGTGGATGAGCCCGTTGCCTCCACAATGTGTGCACAAACTGGTTTTGGTCCCTACAGTGTGGCATAAACATGTCTCACTCACACACTCAGCTTCCAGACCCTCTCGCTGCTCATGATGACAAGTGGTTTATTGGAGGTAACACCCTACAGCTGCAGCAGCTGCATACACACTTACTTTCTCACACACACACACACACACACACACACACACACATCAGTGTGGAGGAATGTACGTTCAACTCTTCATTTCCTGCAGTGATGTAAGACAAGTAAGTAACAGAGCTTGGTTTCTGACATCACAACAATATTTATCATTATCATTTCAATGAAAACCCACATTAACTGTCTCATATACAAAAAAAAAAGAAAAGAAAAAGATACTAACCTGGTCCATCTCTTGAACCCTTGTAGGTACCACCCCAGTGACCGCTTCAGTACCTCCAGGTAGGGAACTGACTTACTTAAAGAACAAGACCGGATCAGGGATACGTTAATATTGCTTGTACATTTGGGGCACAAAACCTTTTTTCTTGACAGCATAAAATATTTGTTGTACATTTACAGCAGGAACACTGTAGTGATGTACTGATACCGATGCAGCTTCTCGTCAAGAAATAAAAGCTAAAAGATCAGATTTCTCCTGAGTACCTGGTATTCCAACCCTAATAGCATTTTGTGTTTCAATGAAGCCGTTAATCTCATAGCTGTCTCCGGGTTACTGTACAATTTGCACTGTCTGTCAAATGTCTGTAGACACCCAGCTTCTAAGAATGTATTCAACCGCCACATCTCCTCATCAGTGTTGTACTACACTTCTTACTATTAATATTACAGTCGAGTCACATTATTATGACCTACTTTGAGCGCCAGCAGCACATAGATGGCAGTGTTACAGTCTGTGACGTTCTATAGAAGACACTCAACCTATTTGGGTCTGACATTTGCTATTAGGAATCAAAGCCCACCCTATCCCCTAAAATATTACCTTTAAGCTGATTCCACTGTAGGTAAGGTAGTAAATCACTGGATGTATAGTGATGTAGAACAACATTTGTGGAATTACAGTAAATTATTAATAAATAAACAAAATATAACATTATCTGTACGTCTTTTTATTATTAGATAAAACCAATTAAAGATCACTTTACAAACTTAACATTACACAGTACTGCTGTTAGAAAACTTTTAAATTATACATGCAATGTCTGGATTATATACATACATAACCTTAAAGAAGTTTGTATGCTCTCTCCAGGAGCTGAGCTTTAGGTATTTAGACACATGGTCTGCGCTAGTGAGCCAAAAACTTTCTTTTCTTGTCATTCACAGCCACAGCAGTCTGCAGTTTGGGACGTGGCCAGAGAGTAATGTAGCTTGTAACGAGTCCTTTCTGAAACGCTAGCTAACCCAAACGCTCCTAGGCTGTTACCATAACAACACATTATACTAAAGCTGTTTTATTACAGTAAATATGGTCATCGTTGTTTTCATTGCTCTCATCACTGACCTCGCGTTTAAAGCTGGCGCGAGCTTCCCGACGAGGCGAGAGCTCGGGTCAGAGAAGCTGCTGACTGCAGGATATTTCTGAACAGGCATCTCAACACAAGCCTTTACAAAGACCCAGACCACCTAACAACCAGAGCCCGTTGCGAACCACAGCACGTGAATCGCGAAGGCTGCCAAAACACACCTTAAAAACGTTTTTAAACAGTTTCTGCTTTTCTGTGGTTTAATTTTTGAGTGGGTCAAATCTACCCGTTTCTGATATTGGGTGGGACATGTCCCCCTATCCCCCCCAGTTCCTACGCCAATGCTTGCAGATCATCCACACATACTGATTGTCTTCTCTGGGGCGGATGGGATCTTCCAGCCAGACAATGTCACATCACAACTAGAAATGTCCCACACTGGTTGGAAGATCATGACAAAGAGTACTACCCTGGACCCCTAATTTCCCAGACTTTAACTTAATTGCGCATCTGTGGGACCACCTGGATGGTGGTGTTGGCTCTATGGATCCTCCTCCATGCTCCCTCCAGCAGCTGTGGGATGCACTGCAGTCAGCATGGCTCCAGATACCTGTGACCACCTACCAGGACCTTATTGAGTCTCCCAGTCCGTCTAGCTGCTCTCTGTGCTACAGATACTAGTTGGTGGTCATAATAATGTGACTCCACTGTGTATTACACAGATAGCAGTTTAGATCTTTCTTTACAAAAACTAAAAATAACACGTGCACAGTTTTTCTTACCAGGGAAAGCAGTTTGATGTGCATGAAGCTGAGCTAAATTGTCCCAAAGTATTAGGACATAGCTGTATCGTGTTAATAAAATCCTTGCAGGTTTTTCCCAGAAGCCTCACTGCAATAATGACAACAGAGAGCAAGAGAAAGCCGACGAGAAATAAAAGAGAGAAAAGATGAACAGAGTTAGAGGGGAAAAAACATGGACAGACCAAATGAAAGCATATTGGAAACATATATGGAAGCATATTTCACACAAGAAGAATTTCCTGTATTTTTTCACAATGAGAGAGAGAGAGAGAGAGAGAGAGAAGGAGAGAGAGAGAGAGAGAGAGAGAGAGAGAGTAATGAGCTCTCAAATCAGTACAGATCGATAGTGCAGCTCGGTGCCCGGCCCATAACTGCTTTCACTGCCACTACATCAGCAGGGCTTTGGAGGCAGCCAACCAAACAGGAAGGTCACCAGTTTTCAGTCTGGCACTACAACAGCACCGACAACCATCCTCACAGCAAATGAGCAGAACTGGGCCTATTCCTGCTTTGCCTACATATATACTGTTCCATAGCTACTGTTGCTAGGTTTGACAAGCTTCGCACAAGACTAATCTGAAATTCTATTGAACTAAAACGTATTGAGGATTTGTGTGTAAACAACTTGAAAATGCATTAGGTTCATTTTGTTGGGAAACAAGAGGTATAACCAAGCGTTGTCTATTTTAAACTATTTATTCCAAGACTGTCGTTTCCATGTTTGCTGCTGATGACTGTTAATCTGAGTGACTTCTTCACAGACTTTCCATTAAAAATGCCTTTAAACAGTTCTAAATAAAAGCTCACCAGAGCCCCTGTGAGAACACTGAAATATGAATGGGAAAGCTTGTAACGCTCAGCATAGCATCTGTTAACAGAGAACCTGCATCAAAGAAAAAGAGCCAATCGGCTCAATCGACAAAGGGTGGGTGATATTCCGGCGCTTGCAGGAAAAGCTCTCCCTATAGCCAAAACAAGCAAAAAAAAAAAAAAAAAATAATAGTTTGTGTGTGTGTGTGTTGTTGGGCCAAACACTACAAACCTTTGTTAATGTTTTTTTCACGATTTTATCAGTGATTTCAAATATGCTTTTCAATTTCTACGTAGTTTGTAGTTTATGAGGTTTAATTTGGTTTCTACCCTTTTAAACAATTAGGAATCTGGTCTTGTATGGCTATACATAACTGCTTGGGGTATGTTGGCTGCAGAGTGAACAGACTCTCCCATAAGGACTTTTCCTCAATGCAGGCTGCTCGGAATTCTTCTCCAGGCTTTCTTCACACAAAGAGTCTAACATCAGTTTGATGATGTGCTATAATAATATAAACAAGCAAGAACCTAAAGTTTACCACTTGTTGAAGTATTCACGTTATCCAAACTTTAACTGGAAAACGCTGTATGGCCTTTCTTACACGAGTAGAAGACGCTGCTATGACAGATTGAGCATTTTAAATGTAATTAAACTGACATTAGCACAGTTACCTAAGAACTCATTCTTGAAGTTTCCAACTGTCCCTAGTTTCAGTAAGTTCAGTTTGGTATTGAAGCAAACGCCACACATTTCCACAAAAAATGAGCTGTATGCTGTGTTTGCTCAGTGGGATGAATGGGATTTTTGCTAATATCCAGTAAAGCTTGTCCAACCTAGCAACAGTAGCTTGGAAGTAGCATATCGTTGCTGTCCAATGAAAGTTCTCAACTTTACAGGAGAGATGAAAAACATACTTTACTTTCAATGAAAGTCAATGGAACCAGAAGATTTGTAAGTTATTTTGGAGCACCTCTATTGGTCCATTCATCATGTAGAAAACTCAAAATCGACAAAAATGGAAATACATGTTTTTCATTGGACAGCGACGATACATAAGAAAAGTTAGGGAACATTTAAAAACCTTCCAGAGACAGAAGGCAGCACGGACATTGATTTATTAACACAGTGGTCTTCACCATACTTCCCTCCCGCCCTCTCTCTAACAAAGCTGTTAACCTTGACCGCTACTCACTTGCAATTAGCCTGTATGTGTTCAGTGTAAGGATGGCTTGCCTGGCTGTGTGATGGGCTAATTAGCTTACTGCTAAACGAGATCAAAGACAAACACACACACACACACACACACACACACACACACACACGGTCTACAGGTCTACAGTGTGATGTTTTCTGCTCAGGCAAGCAGTGAACACAGTGGTACAGCTGCTGAACAGACTGTCAATCACAGTCATGGGAGGTCCCAGTATGAACAGTACAGAATTGCGACCTATCCCATTCTGAGGTTGGACCAATCACAGTCGAGGGAAGGTCTAAAAAAACCAATGACGTTTGGATTAGGTCCAATCACAGTCAAGAGGGAATTTCACAATGACATTGGGACTAGGACCAATCACATTTAGGAGGGGGTCTCAGAAACAATGACATTGGGACTAGGACCAATCACATTTAATAGGGGGTCTCAGAAACAATGGGGACCATGCATAGTCAGGCAGTCTTAGAACCAATGACATTGGGATAACGGCCAATCACAGTCAAGAGGAGGTCTCAGAAACAATGACGTTGGAATTAGGATCAATCACAGTCAAGAGGGGATTTCAGAAACAATGATGTTGGGACTAGGACCAATCACAGTCAAGGGGGGTCCCAGAAACAATGACGTTGGAATTAGGATCAATCACAGTCAAGAGGGGATTTCAGAAACAATGACGTTGGAATTAGGATCAATCACAGTCAAGAGGAGGTCTCAGAAACAATGACGTTGGAATTAGGATCAATCACAGTCAAGAGGGGATTTCAGAAACAATGACGTTGGAATTAGGATCAATCACAGTCAAGAGGAGGTCTCAGAAACAATGACATTGGGACTAGGACCAAGCACAGCCAGGCAATCTTAGAATCAATGACATTTGGACAACAACCAATCACAGTCAGGAGGAGGGATTAGGACCAATCACAAATAACAGCACACCACAATATACAAAAAAGCACTGAAAATAACAATATCAAACCTTCTTTATGCTGAAATTGTATTAACCAAACTGGGAATTACCCATTGCTTATTTATCCAATCTGACTATTAGCTAGATTGCTAGACTGACACCTAGATTCAGGACTGAAGAGAAAAAGAGAGAATCAACTTTTCATTTTAAAAGGCCTGAGATTTACAGACAACACACATTTTTATCTGTGATTTTTATTGTCGTGTTTCACCAACTTGGTCCTTTATAGCCTCGCAAAATATGCCACAGTGCATCTGAAAACTTACCCAAGTGTTTGGTAGGAAGAGTGAAGACACAAGTCATCGCCTCAATTAATGTCTAGAAGGCCACATTACCAAACCAGAAACTGAACATTTCTCAAAAAAGAAGCTGCTACAGGCAATAGCAGGGGTATGGAATGTAGGTTGGCAGCCAGTCCGTGCAGGAGTAGATAGCAGCCATGGGACCCCATAAATATCAGAGAGTATTCTGCATACAGCATATTACACTGTAGACGCTTAGCTACCAAACATTATTAACGCAATTAACAATATCAGTTGGAGGTGGAAGCGAAAGCTGCTGACAGGAGAGAAGCATTTATAGCGAGTACTCCTTAAAATGCTTTCTCTGTAGCCAACATTTTTAGGAGGACAGGAGGAAACAGATCCACATTTAAGACATCAGTTTTTAATCTCCCCTATTGGACCTTCAGAAAGTATGCAAATGTTAAAAGTTTGACTTGAATTTTGATAAAACGTTTTATAGATTTTTTTAAGCCCACCAAGACACAAAATAAGACTGGATTTAAACCTGAAGATCTGCTTTGTGATGATTCATCTGGCGATTTATGAAATCACAATCCTGTAATATTATCTACAAATATCAACACTGACAATAATATCTACAAATATCAACACTGACAATAATATCTATAAATATCAACACTGACATTAATATCTACAGGTATCAACACTGACAATAATATCTACAAATATCAACACTGACAATATCTACAAATATCAACACTGAATCAACACTGACAATAATATCTACAAATATCAACACTGACAATAATATCTATAAATATCAACACTGACAATAATATCTACAAATATCAACACTGACAATAATATCTACAAATATCAACACTGACAACAATATCTACAAATATCAACACTGACAATAATATCTATAAATATCAACACTGACAATAATATCTACAAATATCAACACTGACAATAATATCTACAAATATCAACACTGAATCAACACTGACAATAATATCTACAAATATCAACACTGACAATAATATCTATAAATATCAACACTGACAATAATATCTACAAATATCAACACTGACAATAATATCTACAAATATCAACACTGACAACAATATCTACAAATATCAACACTGACAATAATATCTATAAATATCAACACTGACAATAATATCTACAAATATCAACACTGACAATAATATCTACAAATATCAACACTGAATCAACACTGACAATAATATCTACAAATATCAACACTGACAATAATATCTATAAATATCAACACTGACAATAATATCTACAAATATCAACACTGACAATAATATCTACAAATATCAACACTGACAACAATATCTACAAATATCAACACTGACAATAATATCTATAAATATCAACACTGACAACAATATCTACAAATATCAACACTGACAATAATATCTACAAATATCAACACTGACAATAATATCTATAAATATCAACACTGACAATAATATCTACAAATATCAACACTGACAATAATATCTATAAATATCAACACTGGCAATAATATCTACAAATATCAACACTGACAATAATATCTATAAATATTAACACTGACAACAATATCTACAAATATCAACACTGACAACAATATCTATAAATATCAACACTGACAATAATATCTACAAATATCAACACTGACAACAATATCTACAAATATCAACACTGACAACAATATCTACAAATATCAACACTGACAACAATATCTATAAATATCAACACTGACAATAATATCTACAAATATCAACACTGACAATAATATCTACAAATATCAACACTGACAATAATATCTACAAATATCAACACTGACAATATTATCTACAAATATCAACACTGACAACAATATCTACAAATATCAACACTGACAATAATATCTACAAATATCAACACTGACAATATTATCTACAAATATCAACACTGACAACAATATCTACAAATATCAACACTGACAATAATATCTACAAATATCAACACTGACAATAATATCTACAGGTATCAACACTGACAATAATATCTACAAATATCAACACTGACAATAATATCTATAAATATCAACACTGACAATAATATCTACAAATATCAACACTGACAATAATATCTATAAATATCAACACTGACAATAATATCTACAAATATCAACACTGACAATAATATCTACAAATATCAACACTGACAACAATATCTACAAATATCAACACTGACAATAATATCTATAAATATCAACACTGACAATAATATCTACAAATATCAACACTGACAATAATATCTACAAATATCAACACTGACAATAATATCTACAAATATCAACA
Organism: Megaleporinus macrocephalus; assembly: GCA_021613375.1. Lineage (NCBI taxonomy): Eukaryota > Metazoa > Chordata > Actinopteri > Characiformes > Anostomidae > Megaleporinus > Megaleporinus macrocephalus. The sequence continues at coordinate 8,083,116 of CM038709.1, forward strand.
CTGACAATAATATCTATAAATATCAACACTGACAATAATATCTACAAATATCAACACTGACAATAATATCTATAAATATCAACACTGGCAATAATATCTACAAATATCAACACTGACAATAATATCTATAAATATTAACACTGACAACAATATCTACAAATATCAACACTGACAACAATATCTATAAATATCAACACTGACAATAATATCTACAAATATCAACACTGACAACAATATCTACAAATATCAACACTGACAACAATATCTATAAATATCAACACTGACAATAATATCTACAAATATCAACACTGACAATAATATCTACAAATATCAACACTGACAATAATATCTACAAATATCAACACTGACAATATTATCTACAAATATCAACACTGACAACAATATCTACAAATATCAACACTGACAATAATATCTACAAATATCAACACTGACAATATTATCTACAAATATCAACACTGACAACAATATCTACAAATATCAACACTGACAATAATATCTACAAATATCAACACTGACAATAATATCTACAGGTATCAACACTGACAATAATATCTATAAATATCAACACTGACAATAGTATCTACAAATATCAACACTGACAACAATATCTACAAATATCAACACTGACAACAATATCTACAAATATCAACACTGACAATAATATCTATAAATATCAACACTGACAATAATATCTACAAATATCAACACTGACAACAATATCTACAAATATCAACACTGACAACAATATCTACAAATATCAACACTGACAATAATATCTACAAATATCAACACTGACAACAATATCTACAAATATCAACACTGACAATAATATCTATAAATATCAACACTGACAATAATATCTACAAATATCAACACTGACAATAATATCTATAAATATCAACACTGACAATAATATCTACAAATATCAACACTAACAATAATATCTACAAATATCAACACTAACAATAATATCTATAAATATCAACACTGACAATAATATCTACAGGTATCAACACTGACAATAATATCTATAAATATCAACACTGACAATAATATCTATAAATATCAACACTGACAATAATATCTACAGGTATCAACACTGACAATAATATCTACAAATATCAACACTGACAATAATATCTACAGGTATCAACACTGACAACAATATCTACAAATATCAACACTGACAATAATATCTACAGGTATCAACACTGACAATAATATCTACAAATATCAACACTGACAATAATATCTATAAATATCAACACTGACAATAATATCTACAAATATCAACACTAACAATAATATCTACAAATATCAACACTAACAATAATATCTATAAATATCAACACTGACAATAATATCTACAGGTATCAACACTGACAATAATATCTATAAATATCAACACTGACAATAATATCTATAAATATCAACACTGACAATAATATCTATAAATATCAACACTGACAATAATATCTACAGGTATCAACACTGACAATAATATCTACAGGTATCAACACTGATGACAGTTGACACAGAAAAATGACACAGTAATGAATTATGGACAAGAGATTAATCTAGATTTTATAGTAAACAGTTTGTGTTTTATGGGTTTGACAAGTTTAGTCGCATCACTAATACATGCATCATTAAAAGGCAAGGACCTTCATGAGCACAGACAGTTTCACCCAGACAGTTACAGAAGTCCTTCAGTTCTAGTGATAAATCTCTTCAGCAGGGACGTCCTGGGGCTCCTGTCTAATTCCATCAAAGCATCAGGCCGAATGTCACAATACATCATGGCTTTCTAAACATATCATAATTATCATCAGTGCTGAACTGATTGTTTCATAATATTGATCCAGTGCATTCAAGAAGAGAGTATAAATAAATAGGGTACCGCACCGGCTTTGATGGTCTGAGATGGGATCCTCATGTTTTCCCTGTTGCATTCCCTGCTTCTTTGAGATGGTCACCATCTTGTAGTACGTTGGTTATATAGGCCTGATATTCTGTGATGTAACTCTAGGTATATACATTGATGAAACATTGATCACATTTTTTTACAGCTGTTAAATAATAATATTAATTCTTAATAATACTTGTTTTATTATCCAGCCGTTGACACATACTACCAAAGCAAGTATCCCACCATCATTGAAATTCTTTGGGATCTCTACACAATAAATGCTCATATTATATAAAACCTCATATTATGTCACTGTATATGAGAAGGTGGAAGGAAAAGTATATACAATTCCTCAAATCAGTTTCCAAGAATCAAGATAAATAGATATTTTACTGGTTTCTTAAATGGTAAAGATGTATTTGAAGCTCGACTGTCAAATAGATCCATCTGAACTGCAAGTATCAATATTTAAATATCGTTACACACGTTCCTAGTTTTACCGTTTCAGGAAGATGGAACAGCAACCCAACCAGCTCAGTCCCACGGCGTTTTCCAGCACCCCATGGTCTGTAAGGCTGAGGTGTTTCTTGTAAACCCTGGCAGTGTTAGAGATCAAAGTGAGGTGTCTTTTGTCATCTGCCCAAGTCTCTGAAGTCTCTGCTGAGGAAGATGTTACCTTTTCTCCATTTGAAGAGCTGTGTGGTACTGTGTTGGACCATAGCTGCCTCCCAACTCACAAGCCTTGGGTAGAACACTCTTGTGAATAAAGCAAGGATTGTTGTTAGACAAGAACTGAGAAAGCAATGCAGAAGTGGTTCAGCATCTAAGGCTGTGGCACCATTATTTAATGGTAGTTACAACCTACTGACCCTAAAGAACAATAAAGACCCTGATGATACCAGCACTGACTTTTGCCAAGGTTGCACTCTACAGCACTGCAACGTACAGACCAGCAACACTGCATCAGCAGCACATCACCCACAGTCTGACTTTAAACTGATGTCTTTTGCCTTGGTGAGAATATCAATGAAGCTCAGAACATTACTAATGATTACTTTTCTTACATTATTTATTAATTACAAATCTGCTTTGTTTACAGGACATTAGTCATCAGAAGCTAGTCTTTGGGTCATCATCTCTCTATTAACCCCACTACTATGTGTGCTATTTACTGAATCTTTAGCTAACAGGAGTGATCCAAATCACCAAAACCTTTACTGTGTGTGCTGACATGCCCCAAGAATTTCATCCAGCTTAGCTATGTTGTGTTTTGTTCTGTCTGTGTATCTACTTTTATAAGAATGAAGGGAGCCAAATAGTTTTTTGTATCGTTGGGCCTAAATTTCACTGTCTGCCATATATCCACTCCACATGAACAATGAGAACTGGGACTATATATACACTCACACATATATATATACACACACACACACACACACACACACACACACATATATACTACCGCTCTGAAGTTTAGGATCACTTTAGAATTTCATTTCATGCCATTTTCATGCAATTCACAAACAATACTTTCCATTTGACCATTAATGTAAGTGTATCAGATGATTTTTAAAGAATAAAAATGTTTGTATTAAAGCCTATTTTTGTATAGAGGCTTATTTTACATATAGTCCTAAAATCAGCAGTCCTCTGTCTAAATCTCCTGGTACGACCACCAATCCAAGTTAAGGATGTTATTGGACTAATTGGTTGTTAGGACACTCTTGCTCAATTGTAATGCACAGCTGAAAAACATTCTATTAATAAGTGAGTATAAAAGGGAGAACAACATTCTAGATATGGCTTGCTGACATATATATATATATATATATATTTCACTGTCCAATGAAAAACTTGCATCTCCATTTTTGTTGATTTTCATTTTCCACATAATTTGAATGCAGCAAGAACTATTTCTATTGTTTAAAAAAAAATCACAATGAATGGACCAATAGAAATGCTTTAAAATCACTTTGGAAAACATCTGGTTTCATTGACTTCCATTGAAAGTAAAGACTTTCCTGTAAAGTTGCTATTTTGGGGATACTTGTTTATCATTGGACAGTGACTATATTATATATATTATTACAAAGTGCGTGCTTGTTTATCTGTGCAAATGACAAACTCAATAAAACCATTGTTGTTGTTATATTTGTAACTAAATAACTCCTAAACAACCTTACTTTTGCAGGTTATGTATCGTATAAAAGAAAACACAGAGACTGATGTTTGTTTAAGCATTGTTTGTATTATGACCATTTATTTACGATCGAAAACCACCAGTGAACCTACCAATGTTATATGTCTTGTTCATAACTGTAACCTAGAGAAGGAAATAAGTGTTCTTGGGGAAATGTTTGCCTGCATTGAATTTATGAATGCATTAAAAGGCCAAAGCCTTTTACAATTATGGATGTCTAAGGTGTCTGAAATCACTTTACACCCAACCACTCTGAACAACTTAGTTTACATCTGATTAAATTATGCAGAAAGTGTAAAACTCGGTGGACTTCTCCTTTAAATTGCAATAAACGTTTTAGCGCTAGCCAACTACCAGCTACAGAGACGTTTAGAGAGGTCTAACGTTTTTTCTTGTTGTAGACGGAATTTTGTGTATTTTATAGTGAGAATTTATATTATCTTCGTCCTCTCGTCGTTAGAGGGAGGAAGAAAACGCGAGGAAAGAAAAATAAAATATTTAGTTAAAGATACGAAACACTCGCCAGGCCGTATCCAGCTCGCTAGCTAGCTCGGCTAAACGTTTGCTTGGACAGATAACGACTAAACATCGCTTTGTGTGTCTAAACTATCATCACTCACCGTCGCGGAACTTCAGGGGTCCTCTAATGTCGTTGGTGGAAGAGATGAATTTGAAGAAATCTGAATATTTTGCTCCAAAATCGAGACGCTCTTTAAACACAGCGGTGAGATGAAAAAAGGGGGCGGAGCACAACATCGCGCGAGGCACGCTCGAAGAGCTGACGTAGTCAACGGCAACAGGCTCTGCGCGCGGAATGATTTACTCGTCAACTAATGCACTATTCACTATAGTGAACTGACTATATATAGACTTATTCACTATTCACTATAGTGAACTGACTGTATATATAGACTTATTCACTATTCACTATAGTGAACTGACTATATATAGACTTATGATTCTCTGTGTAGAACGTAGGACTACGATTAGAACGTAGAACGTAGAACTACGATTAGCCACATGTGTTTACACACAGCGGAATTTGACCTCCGCATTTAACCCATCCGTGCAGTGAAACACCCACATATACACACACTAGTGAACATACACACTAGGGGGCGGTGAGCACACGTGCCCGGAGCGGTGGGCAGCCCTTATCCACGGCGCCCGGGGAGCAGTTGGGGTTAGGTGCCTTGCTCAAGGGCACTACAGTCATGACTTGCCGGTCCCGGGGATCGAACCGGTGACCTTCCGGTCACAAGGCCGGATCCCTAACCTTCAGGCCACGACTGCCCCACTTATTCACTATTCACTATAGTGAACTGACTATATATAGACTTATTCACTATAGTGAACTGACTATATATCGACTTATGCACTATTCACTATAGTGAACTGACTATATATAGACATATTCACTATTCACTATAGTGAACTGACTATATATAGACGTATTCACTATTCACTATAGTGAACTGACTATATATTGACTTATGCACTATTCACTATAGTGAACTGACTATATATAGACTTATTCACTATTCATTATAGTGAACTGACTATATGTCGACTTATGCACTATTCACTATAGTGAACTGACTACATATAGGCTTATTCACTGTTCACTATAGTGAACTGACTATATATTGACCTATTCACTATTTACTATAGTGAACTGACTATATATTGACTTATTCACTATAGTGAACTGACTATATATTGACTTATGCACTATTCACTATAGTGAACTGACTATATATTGACCTATTCACTATTTACTATAGTGAACTGACTATATATTGACTTATTCACTATAGTGAACTGACTATATATTGACTTATGCACTATTCACTATAGTGAACTGACTATATATTGACCTATTCACTATTTACTATAGTGAACTGACTATATATTGACTTATTCACTATTCATTTTACTGAACTGACTATATATAGACTTATTCACTATTCATTTTACTGAACTGACTATATATAGACTTATTCACTATTCACAGTAATGAACTGATCACATTGTGGCTTATTCACTATAGTGAACTGACTATATATTGACTTATTCACTATTCACAGTAATGAACTGATCACATTGTGACTTATTCACTATTCACTAGAGTGAACTGACTATATATTGACTTATTCACTATTCACAGTAATAAACTGATCACATATACACATATACACACTAGTGAACAAACACACTAGGGGACAATGAACACACTTGCCTGGAGAGATTGGCAGCCTTACCACAGTGCCTGGGGAGCAGTCAGGGGTTAGGTACCCAGCTGACTATATAATGACTTATTCATTATTCACTAGAGTGAGCTGACTATACAGTGACCTAATCACTATTCATTATAGTGAGCTGACTATACAGTGACCTAATCATTATTCATTATAGTGAGCTGACTATGAAGTGAAAAATTAACTATTTACTATAGTAAACTGACTACATAGTATGAGTATACAGTGACTCATTAACTCATACTATAGTGAACTGACTATATGACTCAATCACTATTCACTAGAGTGAACTGGCTATATAATGACTCATTCACTATTCACTATAGTGAACTGACTATACAGTGACTTGTTCACTATTCACTATAGTGAACTAACTATATAGTGACTCAACTTTTACTTTTGTGAACAGACTACATAGTGACTCATTCACTATAGTGAACTGACTATATGACTCATTCACTATAGTGAACTGACTATATGACTCATTCACTATTCACTATAGTGAACTTACTATACAGTGACTTGTTCACTATTCACTATAGTGAACTAACTATATAGTGACTTATCAACTTTTAGTTTTGTGAACAGACTACATAGTGACTCATTCACTATTCACTATAGTGAACTGACTATACAGTAACTTGTTCACTATTCCCTATAGTGAACTGACTATATGACTTGTTCACTATAGTGAACTTACTATACAGTGACTTGTTCACTATTCACTATAGTAAACTAACTATATAGTGACTTATCAACTTTTACTTTTGTGAACAGACTACATAGTGACTCATTCACTATTCACTATAGTGAATTGACTATACAGTGACTTGTTCACTATTCACTATAGTGAGCGCACTACATAGTGAAATCTGACAATGTTTTGACAACCTTGTTTAGACAACGCAAAGCCCACCACCTTTAGAGAGCGCTGTAGAGATGTAGGAAAGCAGCTGCTTAGAAAGGTTGCTGGTTTAATGGAAACACTGTTATTTATTAAATATAAGAATAACTTTTACTAATACATGTATATAAAGGTGGTGTGTTGGGCGAACTGTGGAATATTTCTCACACAACAACAACCTCTCTGTGTTGCATCATTTTGCTATAAATTGGAACTTTTGTGTGTGTGAATGCCTGGAAAGTTGAAGAAAATGATATCAAGCTGCTGATTGGCTGATTAGCATCATTTGAGTTCATTGGAGGTGTAACTGTGGCAGGATTTTAATGCCTACCTTCAAGGCCTACTTGTCCCTTTGCTTAACTTCAGAGAAGAAATCAGCCCAAACATCAGCAAACAAACTGTGGACATGAAGGTAGAACGTTCATCTGTTTAAACGCTGATACGCAAGTGTAAACACTGCAGGTCCACGCAGCCTTCATACCGTTCTGTCTGCTAGAGGTGAACATACTTTGGTGCATATATACAAATTAATTCAAGAACTACCGCTGAACGATTTCATGATGATGTTAAATCATTGTCTTGTAATACAGTAGCAATCCTAACTTACCTTGAGAGTGGATGAGTACTAGGATTAACTGTCTGGATTAACAAGACTGAGTTCAAGTGAATGTTGGACTTCTGTATATAACTGTATATTCAGACTTATTGGTAAGTCAGTATAAGGAACTGTAGAGATCTCAGAATCCTAGATGTAGAGCAGAGTAATGACTGCCCTACCAGGCAGAACTAAACGTGACTATACTGATTATATTGTACATTTATTTCTACAAATACTACTAAAACATCATAGAAAAGATGGATTTTAATAGAGAAATACTTTAATAGAGACTAAACAGACTCTCTTAGCCCCATGCTACACCCTTCATATCAAGGCACGACCCTCTACCCATCCAGGAACCTGTCATGGAGAACCTCATTCTGGTGACATAACATGACCAAGCTTCCTGAATCACTGTCAAAAGCTTTGCCATGTCTTGCCCAACAGAGCCTCCCTGTGGCAACTCTAGGAATCACACCAGTGTCTGCAAGCCTGGTCCTGGAGACCCTGCAGAGCAAAGTTCCAACCACAATGTGACACACTTACTCCAGAACATCAACATATTCCCAACTCCCTGAGTGGCTGGATCAGATGTGTTAGAGGTAATTAGGAGGGGCGGGGCAGTTTACTGGATACAGGGTGGAACCGGACTCTCAGCAGGAAAGTAGTTCTCCAGGAAGAAGGTTCGTGCCCACTGTATTTCAAATGACAACCTGGTCAACTCGCTAGAAAGCCAGAAAACTGTCAAACCCCAAGATTGTAGTTCAGGCATTTAGACACTCACTGCTAGAAAAGACCACCACGGCTGGTCACCAGTAAGAGCAGCATATCCTGTGTTTTGGAAGCTGATATGTTTGTCAGCTGCAGTGGTAATTAATATGCTGGCCACTATCAAAGACAGCATCTGGTGTGGTTTTTTTTTTGGATGCTGGTGGAAGTTGGTTTGTTGGTTATGATCAAAGCCAGTGTACGCTGTCCCGCATTAGTCAAGACACCAATCATTTCAGGTCATACTGACCATAGCATGAGTTTGGATAACTAATGGGAAATATTATTTTTAACCATGCAAATAATATAATAATATATATGATTAGGATTAGATTAGCAGTATATCAGAAAACAAGTGGAAGGCAAAATTGGCAAAGACTGTCTGTTTCACATTTAACAATGTTTACAGCTAAAGTCATACATTCATATACACATACACTGTGAATATATCTACTTTTTCTACTATCTACTAATATCTACTATATGACAAGAAATTTCCCAACCAATAAACAAACAGACAGTTTCATTCCCAGTTCATTACATCACAGTTCCAGTGGGTTAGAAGTTTACATACACCAAGCGGACTGAGCCTTTGAACAGCTTGGAAAATTCCAGAAAACGATATTATGGTTTTGATAAGCTTGATAGCACCATTTAATATGGTGTGCTTTGGATCCTGGTGTGCTGGCCAGCAGCAGTGGAAGTTAATAGGCTGGTCATGACCAAAGCTAGCACATGCTGTGTTTTGATGCTGGTATGCTTGACCAGGCTAGGTGACCAGCTAAACCAGCTCCACATCAGCACTACACCAGCTTAAAGCAACATAGGTTCACTTAAACTGGGTCTGAGCTGTTTCTCAGCAGAGCTCACTGTAAGACACTGCTTCACTGGTTACCATACCTCTTTCTGCAGATCTATGATCTATGCAGATCTTTTAGTTGGTGGGCAGTTGTGGGCTGGAGGTTAGAGAAATGGTCTTGTCACCAGAAGGTTGCTGGACCCACAAAACATGACTAAATTTCCTTTGAGCAACACACCTAACCTCCAACTGCTACCTAGGCACTGTGGGTAGGCAAGTGTGCTCACTGCCCTCTAGTGTGTGTGTATGTGGGTTTCAAGTTGGCAAATAGATTTAAATTCTTAATTCTAGTTTTCTTCTCCAACCACACATGAGCTAGTCAAAGACTTCTGAAGGTGATTATCAGAGGAATCAGGTGGGGTCTATTAAGGCTGGTGCTGAAGATTTTAAAAAGGCAGATCTCTATGAACAGGGTGGGAGTCGTCAGCACTGTCTTCACATGATATCAGACCTGGGTGGACATTGGCAGGGTTGAAGAGAACCTTCTATGGAATCAGACAGCATGCAGCTATATGAAAGAAACCCTAATATCTAAACAGCTTAAGGAAAGATGAAAAAATATCAAAATCTAATCTCACTGCATGAATTCAAACCAAAGCATGAAGGTGTTTTAATAGTTGGCTGGAGAAAGTGCTGTTCTCAACTTGCAATTTAATCTAATCTTATCTAATCTAACAGTTAACCTTGTCAGCCTTTTGAAGGCAGCCTTCTTGCAGGAAACGTTTTTGCAGAAATGTGTGAACTTATGAGTTTAAGGGGACTTCAATACTTGACTAGAATCCAGAATTCATCTAATAGTAAGAGTCAGAAATGTCTTAATGGTGTAACATATATAGATTTACTGAGCCATCACTCCACAAGACTAAAGACAGTATACTGGCCAACAGTAAGATAATCATATTTGTCCATTACTGTTGAGTACTAAGCCTTAAATGAACAATGATCCCAAAACTATAACTTAGTAAAACAATACATTCGTACTGTATATTAAAAATAATTTATAAAAAAATAAATATTTTACAATAAAATTACCTCCCAACTTAGAGCTCTGTTCACATGTAGAGGTCCTGCTCTTTGTATAAAAATTAAAATGTAATCAAAGTGCAGTATATATAAACACAGAACCAGAGAAATAAAAGGATAAAATCTATCTGGCGTGGGTGACGGATTATTCAGACTGTTCAGTGGTATGTCTCGGTGGGCGGCTGGTCCTGCAGTTCTGCACAGGTGAGCTGATTTCTGCATGAACAGAAGTCAGAATTACAATGAGCAGGATACACACCAATGTGGAACAAATCCATGTTTCAGAAGACATAACCGTAACATTTTTAATTAGAGCTGGGCAATAATCAACTATTAAACAAAAAGAGCATTAATATTAATATTTAATCCATATTTATTGTTCTGTCATGTTTTTACAGCACTGCCACTTTGTAAATCTCTTTTTTCGCTTATGGTCACATTTATTGTGATCTTAATACTTTGCTAAAATACACTACATGTCCAAATGCATCCAGACAGTGTACTGAATTAGTAAATTTAACCAATTTAAAGGAGCAATATGCAAGATTTCCTGTTTAAAACATCCCAAAATTATTCAAACTAAAATTATGAATATAATATCAAGAAATACAAAACAGTTTTGACAGCATATCAAAGAGGGCTATGTATCGTGTTGCAGCTATATTAACTAGCATGGTAACTAGGTATACACCAGCCTGCTTGTCTAATAATTTTTTTGTACCTTTGTACCTACACTTTGTACCTCTTGAGGTGATAGTGAGTCAGTGTAGCGCTGAGTCAGTTGAGTCAGTCTTATATGAAAGGATAAAGAAGTTGCACTGCTGCCCAATCTCTTGTGGTTAGAACACATTCTAATCTCTAAGGTGCTGCTCCTGGTTAGATCATTTAAGAACCAGTAGCCAAGGAAAGCACAACAACAGGGGCTGAATCTCTTGGCAAGAGACCACCACCACCTGTTTGTGTCAAGAAACAAACAAAAGAAGTGATATAAATAATCAGAACAAGAGTTCTGGTGCTGCTTTCGTCCACAGGAGGTCCTCTTGGGATGAAGTTTGAAGCTGAACTCATAACTTTTCTACCCGACTGGTATATTAACATTGAAGAGGAGGGACTGTGCATTCCCTTGTTTCTAACTTTTTGCTGTTATGCTGCCCCCTACTGTTTGGAATATGAATTTGACAGGTTGAGTCATCTTACACATTGCTCCTTTAAAGTGCAACTATTGCTGATGCAGGTGTTGAACTGCGCGCACACAGCTTATAGAATGTCCATAGAAATGCATTAAACAAAGCAATAAATGGAGTTAATAAAAGTCCCACACAAGCCACATATGAGCCAACGATCACCACACTCAATGCAAAACATCAGCTAAAGCAACAGGCGGTCAACTGTTCTGCATTTGTTTGTGTTGTCCCTGCTGCCAGAGCTCCTGATCCAAATAATCACAACACATTTACAACACATTACTGCCTCAAAGTGGGACTGTTATAGCAAGAGAGGTAAAAACTGTGCCTTGCAGTGGTCCTCCAGGACGAGGGATGAGAAACACTGACCTAGAGAGGGTATAAAGCCCCTCAGCATTGGACTGTGAAACAGTGGAACTGTGTTTTCTAGATTGATGGAGTTCCATTTAGTTACACTGGGATGAGTTGGAGTGATCCAGAACATCAGTGCCTCACCCCCTAAAGCTTTTGTGGCTCAGTGCAATCAGATCCTCACAGCAATATGTTACAACATCTACTGAAATGCTTTCTCTGAGGATTATTGGCTGTAACTATAGTAATAAGGGGTGAAAAACTGAATGCAGTGCATTTACTTTAGTACATTCTTACTAAATTGCCCACCTCTATTTAAAACATATCAATATTATTAATCAATGTGTACTGTATACAGAGACAGAGAGAGGTGTACCAGCCAGAGCTGCTTCCAGCGGTGAACTGAGCAGGCAATGTGTTTCCTTCCTCGTGCATCCAGCAGGGGGAGTAGTGACAGCACAGACGAGGGAGGAAAGACTGTTCTCACAGCTGCCATCTGAGAAGCTCAACTCCATCTCTTTTCTCTCTGCCCAGAGAGAATCCAATGCCTGACTGGCATCTTCCTCACATATCAGGGCATCTTCTTTCTCCTTAGACAGAGGGAACACACGCCTCTCCCACGGCAGCCGGGGCTTCACAGAGACAGACAGGGAAGAAAAATCTGGGTAAATAAAGTATTCCATATATCATCACTGTCCAAAAAAAAACAACTACAACTACAGCTTTACTTTATTATATTCTTATTATATTATATATGGTATATATATATACATATATATATATATATATATATATATAAATATTATACATTATTTATGTATCTGTACATGTATGGGGGTTATTTTGCTATTGCTTGCTCTTCACTGTACTTCTGTGTTTCTGTAGTACCTGACTTTATGTAACTTTATCTATCTGTCTATCTATCTATCTGTCTATCTATCTATCTATCTATCTATCTATCTATCTATCTATCTATCTATCTATCTATCTATCTATCTATCTATCTATCTATCTGTCTATCTATCTATCTATCTATCTATCTATCTATCTATCTATCTATCTGTCTGTCTGTCAGTGTCTATCTATCTATCTATCTATCTGTCTGTCTGTCGGTGTCTATCTATCTATCTATCTATCTATCTATCTATCTATCTATCTATCTGTCTGTCTGTCTGTCTGTCTGTCTGTCTGTCTGTCTGTCTGTCTGGCTGTATCTATCTGTCTATCTATCTGTCTGTCTGTCTGTCAGTGTCTATCTATCTATCTATCTGTCTGTCTGTCGGTGTCTATCTATCTATCTATCTATCTGTCTGTCTGTCTGTCTGTCTGTCTGGCTGTATCTATCTGTCTGTCTGTCTGTCTGTATCTATCTGTCTGTCTGTCTGTCTGTCTGTCTGGCTGTATCTATCTGTCTGTCTGTCTGTCTGTCTGTATCTATCTGTCTGTCTGTCTGTCTGTCTGTCTGTCTGTCTATCTATCTATCTATCTGTCTGTCGGTATCTATCTATCTATCTATCTATCTGTCTGTCTGTCTGTCGGTATCTATCTGTCTATCTATCTATCTATCTGTCTGTCTGTCTGTGTCTATCTATCTATCTGTCTGTCTGTCGGTATCTATCTATCTATCTATCTATCTATCTATCTATCTATCTATCTATCTATCTATCTGTGTCTGCCTGTCGGTGTCTATCTATCTATCTATCTATCTATCTATCTATCTATCTATCTATCTATCTGTCTGTCGGTATCTATCTATCTATCTATCTATCTATCTATCTATCTATCTATCTGTCTGTCTGTCTGTCGGTATCTATCTGTCTATCTATCTATCTATCTATCTGTCTGTCTGTCTGTCTGTCTGTCTGGCTGTCTGTCTGGCTGTATCTATCTGTCTATCTATCTGTCTGTCTGTCTGTCAGTGTCTATCTATCTATCTATCTGTCTATCTGTCGGTGTCTATCTATCTATCTATCTATCTGTCTGTCTGTCTGTCTGTCTGTCTGGCTGTATCTATCTGTCTGTCTGTCTGTCTGTCTGTATCTATCTGTCTGTCTGTCTGTCTGTCTGTCTGTCTGTCTGTCTATCTATCTATCTATCTATCTATCTGTCTGTCGGTATCTATCTATCTATCTATCTATCTGTCTGTCTGTCTGTCGGTATCTATCTGTCTATCTATCTATCTATCTGTCTGTCTGTCTGTGTCTATCTATCTATCTGTCTGTCTGTCGGTATCTATCTATATATCTATCTATCTATCTATCTATCTATCTATCTATCTATCTATCTATCTATCTATCTATCTATCTATCTATCTGTGTCTGCCTGTCGGTGTCTATCTATCTATCTATCTATCTATCTATCTATCTATCTATCTATTTATCTATCTATCTATCTATCTATCTATCTATCTATCTATCTATCTATCTATCTATCTATCTATCTATCTATCTATCCATCTATCTGTCTGTCAGTATCTATCTATCTATCTATCTATCTATCTATCTATCTATCTATCTATCTGTCTGTCTGTCTGTCGGTATCTATCTGTCTATCTATCTATCTATCTGTCTGTCTGTCTGTGTCTATCTATCTATCTATCTGTCTGTCGGTATCTATCTATCTATCTATCTATCTATCTATCTATCTATCTATCTATCTATTTATCTATCTATCTATCTATCTGTCTGTCGGTATCTATCTATCTATCTATCTATCTATCTATCTATCTATCTATCTATCTATCTATCTATCTGTCTGTGTCTATCTATCTATCTATCTATCTATCTATCTATCTGTCTGTCTGTCGGTGTCTATCTATCTATCTGTCTGTCTGTCTGTCGGTATCTATCTGTCTGTCTGTCTGTCTGTCTGTCTGTCTATCTATCTGTCTGTCTGTCTGTCTGTCTGTCTATCTATCTATCTACCTGTCTGTCTGTCTGTCTGTCTGTCTATCTATCTATCTATCTATCTATCTATCTATCTATCTATCTATCTATCTATCTATCTATCTGTCTGTCTGTCGGTGCCTATCTATCTATCTGTCTGTCGGTATCTATCTGTCTGTCTGTCTGTCTGTCTATCTATCTATCTATCTATCTATCTATCTATCTATCTATCTGTCTATTTATTTCTTCGGACAGCGATTGATAATATATGTAAGTATAGAGTATGACATGCAGAAAATACTAGTACTGTAATTACACGCTGCATTATAAGCACTGCTGAGTAACTGAAGTGACGCGGTGAAAGACTGATATTTCAAACAAAATTATTTACTTTTATTGATAAAATAAATATCTTTATTCACTAAACATTTATTTAGAACTATGACTGGTCAGAGCACAATAGGGCTGTACAAAGAGCAATACAACATAGATACCAAGATGATGATATAATCACCAACACTGTTCCTTCATCCCTTCCTTGTTGCGTCCCTTTAGCTGATGTATCTGTCAATAACTGATCAACACATCAGCAGCGATTATAGCGACAGTGTGCTAACCCACAAACTGCCAACGTTTGCTATGTTACTTGCTGTGTCGGTGTTTGCTCTGATGGTATTTGGTAATGGTGTTGTGTTTTATTATGTCATGAAGTGTTTTACGGCCACAAAGATCAACTTTGCCAGTCCAGCGCGGTACGTTTTGGGAATGCGTGTCCATGAATCTGGAGGCAGAGCTTCTGAAGAAGCACTGAAGGGAGGGTGTATTGTTTCGCTGTTGAACTTAAATATCAACAATTGTGCTCCAGAATCTATACTGTGCCTCTAAGCTTCAGTACTGTAAGGCATTAATTACTGACTGATAAAAACATAGAGCGGCCCTACAGCATACAGGGTAAAAACTTTACGACTGGTTAGAGGGCTATTTTAGATACTGCAGCTTCTTTAGGTATCAGTATTTAAAAACAATCATTACAATGTGCAGCCTCGTTCAATCTTCTGCAAGCTTTAAATCAAGACACGAACCAGAAGGCAGGGGTGACTAATGCAGCAAAACATGTGTCAGTGCAAAAGTCACACGTTACAGTGTAATACAAAGAGATGCACGTCACATACAAAACAGATTGCGCAGTGAGACGCAGTGACCTTCACGGCAGAGAGAGAGATACTGTCACCTTTCAGCTACAGCAACCTTTACTACTGCACGTCCAAGATAAAGGAGCTCGTCCTGGCCTATAAAAATAGATCTGACACTACAGAGGCCGCAGGTGTACTGGCGTGTGTGTGTGTGTTTGTGTGAGATACCCTCAGACAGATGGAGGAATATTGGATTGCAGGATCAGTGGGCACGCAGTAAAAGTGGCTACTTTTTTATCACCACAGTCATAAAACAAATCAATCAGTTGTTCATTAACCTCGGTTAAACGTCTGGCAGATGTTGGTAACCACATTTTCAGTCCTGTGAAAAAAAAAAAACTACTTAATGCCTATTAAAATGTCACCTTCGTGTTTGCAAACCTGCAGCCTGAGTGAGTCATACTACACAGTAAAGCTAAAGTGATGTGGTTGCTAATGTCGAGTAATTTAGATGTAATTATATGTGACGGAGAACGACGTGACGAGGTAGATGGATACATTTCCGAAGTCCTTTTATATACAGGAATAAGTGTAAGGAATCAGACTCGAGAGGAGACTTGCGATCCATGTGCAAGGCTCAAAAGTGCAGTTCAAAAGTCAACAAAAACAGTTCAAAAGCTCGCTAAGGTGAGAATGTCCACAGGGTTGGAGGCAGGAGGGCTAGCGGTAGTCACTGGCTAATCCAGAGGGCAGGCTGGATGGAGATAATGGATCGCCGGCGTAGATGAAGAGACTCACTCGCTCCTCCATTGAAAGTCGGCGTACGGCGCGCTACTCTAACCTGTCCACACAGGGCTGAATCTGGGCCCTCCTTCACTGTGGAACACGTGTGCTGCTCTGGTTCCCCAGGACCATCGGACCAAGGGCAGAAGGAGCGAGTGAGTCTCTTCATCTACGCCGGCTATCCATTATCTCCATCCAGCCTGCTCTCTGGATTAGCCGGTGGCTACCGCTAGCCCTCCTGCCTCCAACCCTTTGGACATTCTCGCCTTCGCGAGCTTTTGAACTGTTTTTGTTGACTTTTGAACTGCTCTATCGCATTAAAAGCCTTGGATCGCAAGTCTCCTCTCGAGTCTGATTCCTTACAATAAGCCAGTATTACAGATAAACAAAAGAAAACAATGAATAACAAAATAAACAGACACAGAGAAACAAAACAAAGGCAAAAAAATAAAAATACCAGAAAGACGAGAGGAGGCATGGAGACAAAGCATGGGGGCAACGACAAAGACCATGAAACAGAAACAGAAAACGAATGACCAACACAAGAAGAACCGGAAGGAATAAATACACAAGTTAATGATGGGAAAACAGCTGACAAGACTAAGGTGTGTTAGTGTGTGTTGTGCTGGTGTGAGAGGATCAGTGGCTGCTGGAATTTTAAACATATCAATGTCACTGCTGGACTGAGAAGAGTCCACCAACCACAACTACAACAGTGTCCTATGGGCAGCATCCTCAAACCACTGATGAAGGACTAGAGGAACCCAAACTTTACAGCAGCAGATGAGCTACTGTCTCTGACTTTACATCTACAAGGTGGACCAGCAAGATGTGTGTAATTGAGTGGACAGTAAGTGGACACTGTTTGTGGACACTGTGGGGGTCCGGGCCATTAAAAAACAGTGTAATAAAGAATACAGAGAATCAGATGAACTACAGTCTGTGAGTGTAGCTCCTATATGCTCAGTAGAGCTGATATAATGGACAATGAGTCTAGATACAAGGAGATGAACCTAATAACGTGGCCGGTGAGTGTATATAACATATTGGAGTTCATTTTCAGTGAAGCAAAACAAATTTCAAATTTCAAGAGTTTTAGGTTTCTCTGGCTGTGCATTTAGTACGACTGTTTTCCAGGAGCAGTATATGCGTTATTGATTCCTGTGTACACACGGTCTGCAATTGTCTTACAATATACCTTCTGTATTGATGTGGCCTAAACTGACCCCGTCATCAGCTTCTGTGTTTGTGTGTTTGTGTGTGTGTGTGTGTGTGCTCTGCTCTGATTAAGGCTTAGAGTGGAATTTAAGCAGAACTCATCAAGAGTCCCTGCCAGACAGACACTACCTAATCATACAGTGCTGCTCAAGAGCTGTTCAACATTCACAAAACCACACTACTCACTAAACACACACACTGTTCATTAAACTACGCAACCAACACACACATACATTATTTATAACACTGAATACACTGTACATTAACCTACACATCCAATATACACACACATTGTTTATTAAACTACACAACCAACACACACATACACTATTTATAACACTGAATACACTGTACATTAACCTACACATCCAATATACACACACACACACCGTTCATTAAACTACACAACCAACACACACATACACTATTTATAACACTGAATACACTGTACATTAACCTACACATCCAATATACACACACACACACCGTTCATTAAACTACACAACCAACACACACATATGCTATTTATAACACTGAATACACTGTACATTAACCTACACATCCAATATACACACACACACACCGTTCATTAAACTACGCAACCAACACACACATACATTATTTATAACACTGAATACACTGTACATTAACCTACACATCCAATATACACACACATTGTTTATTAAACTACACAACCAACACACACATACACTATTTATAACACTGAATACACTGTACATTAACCTACACATCCAATATACACACACATTGTTTATTAAACTACACAACCAACACACACATACACTATTTATAACACTGAATACACTGTACATTAACCTACACATCCAATATACACACACACACACCGTTCATTAAACTACACAACCAACACACACATACACTATTTATAACACTGAATACACTGTACATTAACCTACACATCCAATATACACACACATCGTTCATTAAACTACACAACCAACACACACATACACTATTTATAACACTGAATACACTGTACATTAACCTACACATCCAATATACACACACATCGTTCATTAAACTACACAACCAACACACACATACGCTATTTATAACACTGAATACACTCTACATTAACCTACACATCCAATATACACACACATTGTTTATTAAACTACACAACCAACACACACATACACTATTTATAACACTGAATACACTGTACATTAACCTACACATCCAATATACACACACACACACCGTTCATTAAACTACACAACCAACACACACATATGCTATTTATAACACTGAATACACTGTACATTAACCTACACATCCAATATACACACACACACTGTTCATTAAACTACACAACCAACAAACACATACGCTATTTATAAAACTGAATACACTGTACATTAACCTACACATCCAATATACACACACACACTGTTCATTAAACTACACAACCAACACACACATACGCTATTTATAACACTGAATACACTGTACATTAACCTACACATCCAATATACACACACACTGTTCATTAAACTACACAACCAACACACACACACACACACACACACACTATTTATAACACTGCATATATTGTCCATTACCCTACACATCCAATACACACACCGTTCATTAAACTACACCACCAACACACACACACACACACACACACTATTTATAACACTGCATATATTGTCCATTAACCTACACATCCAATGTACACACACACCGTTCATTAAACTACACCACCAACAAACACACACACACACTATTTATAACACTGCATACACTGTCTATTAACCTACACATCCAATATATAAAGAAAGCACATTAAGCGATACACATATTATGCATAATCATCACGAACTGTCTTAATCAGAAACCATCTCCAGCAGGGCCTCTGGGAGGCTCACCTGTCTTTCTGCCAGGCTGAGCTCAGGTGGACCTCCAAGTGTGCTCTGGGCCCACAACTCACTGCAGCACACCTGTTCAAGATCATGGAAATTAGCAGGTAAGTGCTCTTCACATCCATTCACGCAGCTGCTGCTGGAAAACCTGCATGAACGATGAGCAGAGGAAGGAAAGTCAAATCACATTTGTTAACTCCATGACATCGCTGTCCAAAGAAAAACACATGTCTCCATTTTTCTATATCATTTGAACGCGACAGCTGCCAGGTTCATGGTGAAAGGACTAAAAGAAAAGTCACATGGAATACAATCTCTTTATATTCATTTTCATTGAAAGTAAAGAATGTTTTTGGCTTCTCTTGTAAAGTTGCTATTTTGGAGATATTTGTTTGGACAGCGACGATACACATACACAAGACACACACTCACACAACTGATCTGGTCTTGCGTGTGGATGTCCTGCCTGTCTCCCAGGAGCCCCAGCGGAGTTTCTCTCTGCTTTCACAGCTCTGGTGCCTCTGAGAAAACACCTCATCTGATAGCAGTTCCACCTAAGACAGTGGATAGAGAACGAGAGCAGACTTTATCAAGCGTAAATCTATAATTTGGCAAAAATTGAGGTCCATAATTTAAACAACTGGGGTAGCCTCACATAAGCTGCTCACAATACTCTGCAGGAAATTTTAGCTGTTTTTCCAGCAAAACGGCCCTAAAACATGATGCTGCCACCACCATGCGTCACAGCTGAGATAACAATTCTCTGGAACAAAGCCTCCCCCTTTTTCATCCATACACAGCAATGACCATCATGGCCAAGCAGTTAAACCATAGAGTACGTTTTCAGAAAGACCACACTCAGGGCAGTGGGTCAGTCGTGGGCTGGAGGTTAGGGAACCAGCCGGAAGGTTGCTGGTTCTATCCCATGAACCATGAAAATGGACACTGACTAACTCCTGATTGCTGCCTGGGTGCTGTGGTAGGGCTTCCCACCACTCCGGGCTGTCTGTTCACTAGTGTGTGTGTATATGCGAGTGTTTCACTGCACGGATGGGTTAAATGCACGGAGATACGAATTTCCCAATGGGATCAATAAAAGTATTAACAATTTAAAAAATAATAATAATATAGGGTCCTGCTTTCAGAATCAGAATCAGTAATACTTTATTGATCCCAGGGGGAAATTGCAGTTTTTACAGTAGCAGCCGGTTATATAGAAGAATAAACACTCTAATAATAGTTTACAACATAAAAGAAATTTGTAGTATGTACACATATAAGTCTTATAATACAATAGAAGAAATAAAATGTAAAGTGACTGTGGCACATATATAAGTCTTATATTACAATAGAAGAATAAAATGACTGTGTCTATAATAAAAAGTACAGATATACTGTATACAGATCTTTGTGGGACTGGAAGGTGTAGCCTTGTACTTGTAGCTCCACTTAAGGATCAAAATTCAGACAGCAACCATGTCTTGGCTATAATATATTTTTAAACTCTTCTATCAAATCTGGTTTGGGAGTATAAAGCAGTGTCCCTACCTCTTCTTCAGATTCATCACCCTTTTCTTTTTTTACCAGAGGTGCAATGTCCACTACTCTCCAGCTGATGAAATGCAGAAGGACAAAAACGAGAAAAGACATGATGACCATTGTGATAATGCTCTGACGAAGAAGAACTGCTATCAATCACTTGCGCTGGATATGAAGTATAGGCAGAGTGTACCTGGGTGTGAGAATGTCCTTATACTGAGGCTTCTCCACTTTGCCAGAGGCAGCCAGAGACATGGGGATGACTATGTTGTTTATATTGTAGACACTTTCTCCATTTCTCCTACGCACCGGAAACTGGAAAAAACAAAGCACAAGGCATCTTAATCTCCAGAAGCAAAACTGTTTATTTCTGTTTACTACTGGACATAATTAAGGATTAGCTGTTAAAAAAACAAGCGTTATATGTCAGCAATTCAGTTCCAGCCACACATACCTGGCTCTAAGAAGTTAGATCTCATAACTTAGTGTAGATGTGCTAAAACAGCAATTAACCCAAACAGCCTCTGTTTTCATACCTTGAGTAATTTCTAAGACAAATTAAAGCAGCATAACATAAAGTTCTTTGTTGGTCTTGCAAAACAGAGTTTATTAGAAGTAGCAGAGTTAGTTTCTTTCTGCTGTATCTATTTAATATTTATAGCAAAACATGTATACAAAACAGTAGAGGGTAGTGTGTTTTTTTCAATAAAAGGGGGTGAATGGAGGAAAATAGCAGCTTTGAAAAAATGAAAGGACATGATTCTAGTCATTTATGTTGATTTATTATATATATTATCATTTTGGCCAGTAGGATATTAGCATTACTGAGTGCTGACTGTTTGGCAAGCCAGTTCGCACCTAGTGCTATCATGAATAAGCAAGCTGAGAATGTGATAGCTGGAGTTTAGAAGCACAGCGGTGTGCAAGCGATTAGGCATTGAAGCTCCATAGGAAAACTTTCATTTTGGACTCACGCAGGAGCACCTGGAAGAAAAGACTGGATGCCAGTTCTCCAAACCCTATGGTAATAATAGCATAATAACTGTGCACCTGTGAGTTTCTCCGCTGTGTGCGCGTGCTGTTGGGTGTGGTCACCTCCTCTGCGCTGTCCTCTGGGCTGGGACAGAGTATTCCAGATCGGGATAGACACATGTCTGCAGTACGGCAACATACACCACATATTTTAATCAGGATTTTTAAAATGACTGAGATTTTATTTTCTATATCTTCACAATAAATTAATTCATCTTCCATAAAATAATTTGTGCTTCTATGAATTCTTCAGTTTACTTGATCATCACAAATCCAAATTTTATTATTTTACTTTCTTAATAAAAATCATTTTTGTATCACTGCCTTTTAACACAGAATTAACCCATATTTGTTCACGGTGGAATTTGATGGGAACTATTAAAATAAAGCATTTGCAGTCAGGAACATATTTACAAACACTATTTTGTTAATGAAGTAAATAAATTTAAGAATTAAAACAATGATTTAAGATCAAAAACAATTTTTTATGAACACTCTGAATATTATATAATGAAATAAACTGATTTTAATAGATAAACCAAAGAGATACTCAGCAGTACATACAATAACATAGGAAATGAATTCTAATGCCATGTCGTGCATTAGAAGTGGTTTGCTTAGCTTGTGCATCAAAAGTTTAATTATAAATGTACAATTCTTCCTTCATCCCAAATGTAGACAACCAGCAAACATCTTAGTTTAGCATGCGTGCAACAAGGCTATAATAAGTCATGGAATTTATTATGTGGTTACTGTCATGTATGACCTACTGTTGTCTTCAAATATGGACAAAACGTTGCAGAGTTAACAAAGCTGTATCAGCCACACTGAACCCCAAAGTCTAGTTAAGATTATTTAATAGCTTTGATGCTGTTTGAGGCGTGTGTGTGATGCTTTAGGTCAGGGGTGGCCAACTGAACCGCAGCTCAGGTACAAAGCATTTCAGCAGACCTAATCAAGCACTCTAGCAAAACTCGTATTTCAGAGACACACATAAACAGTGAGTTACTACATAGACAACCATTTACATCATAGTATGCGACTCTCCTGACATGTAGGCTGTCCCAATTCTTAGATACTTTAAACATGCTGTCTACTGAGGCACCTTATTTTGGCTGTATCATTAGGCAGCATCGACCGGTTTCCAACATGACGGACACAAGCGAAGCTACGGGTGGAGAAGTCAAATAGTTAATCTGGTGTTTTAATCTGTTTCTTGTCATTAAACCACAGAATAGCAGTTTATTTCCACTTTTCAACCAGTCTCTGACCATAGTGCAGTTTTATACTCGAGGGATTAGCATTTGAGTTGGCGGAATTTAAAGCCTCAGGCTACTGTTTTGGATAGCTGGCTGGTAGCCAGGTAGTCAGTAGCTAAACTAAGCTGAAACGCCGGTCGCGTCCAGTGGGTGGGAACAACTCATGACGCAGTCTCTCTCTAACTAGAGCGTCTCAATAATCTGTCTTATGAGCAGAGATGTCTCAAACAGCTGCCTACGTAGTCAGTGCCAACATAGGCAGCTGACTAGGTTTTGAGACAGACCCATAATCTTCTTTAGCGTTTCTCATCTGAGAAATACAGTCGATGAAAGGGCATAATATTTAAACAGGAATTATTGAGAATTTTCTGCCTGTTTCAAATCGAATGTGTCTGATCTGTTCAGAGATTGTAATGCTTGAAGTGAAACTAAATTCAGTTCTGAAGACGAATAAAATAAACCCAAAATTAAAAGGTTCATCAGATTGCTCACCTATCCCTGGACACTGCAAAGCATTAACTTCTCATAGCCATAAACTTTTTCATATATACAGGTTTTTTTTCTTTTCTTTTTTTTATAAATAGCAAATACAGGGGTTGGACAAAAACTGAAACACCTGGTTTTAGACCACAATAATTTATTAGTATGGTGTAGGGCCTCCTTTTGCGGCCAATACAGCGTCAATTAGTCTTGGGAACAAGTCCTGCACAGTGGTCAGAGGGACTGGTCAGAGAAGCCATTCTTCTTGCAGGACAGTGTTCAGGTCACTACGTGATGCTGGTGGAGGAGAACGTTTCCTGACTCGCTCCTCCAAAACACCCCACAGTGGCTCAATAATATTCAGATCTGGTGACTGTGCAGACCATGGGAGATTTTCAACTTCACTTTCATGTTCATCAAACCATCTTTCTCCAGTCTTGCTGTGTGTATTGGTGCATTGTCATCCTGATACACGGCACCGCCTTCAGGATACAATGTTTGAACCATTGGATGGTCCTCCAGAATGGTTCGGTAGTCCTTGGCAGTGACGCGCCCATCTAACACAAGTATTGGGCCAAGGGAATACCATGATATGGCAGCCCAAACCATCACTGATCCACCCCCATGCTTCACTCTGGGCATGCAACAGTCTGGGTGGTCTGCTTCTTTGGGGCTTCTCCACACCATAACTCTCCCGGATGTGGGAAAAACAGTAAAGGTGGACTCAACAGAGAACAATACATGCTTCACATTGTCCACAGCCCAAGATTTAGAGCTAAACTGTGCTCTTACCTGCTAACTGAACTTCACCTTCTGCTCTTACTGGTGTAATGTGCAATTAATGAAGATTGGCCACCAGACTGGTCAAATTTAGCCATGAAACCTCCCACAGTAAAATGACAGGTGTTTCAGTTTCATTGTACAACCCCTGTATATTCCAATGGTTTGTATTAAATAAACAAGTTTATTCAAATATATTTGATATGTTTTATTTAATTAGCTTTATTTTATTATAGTTAAGCTTTTACTAGTGTTATGTTAGCTTATCTGCAAGATATAAGCAAGAAATTTGATGTAACTGGACTTTTGTTTAGTTATTAAGTTTAAGTTAAATGGGTTATATGGGGTATAAGCCTTTGCTACGTGTTAGCTACATTAGCCTTTTAGCTCTAGTGCAAACCCAAAGGAGACACACACGTCTCGGCTGGCTGACTGTAGAAAAGTCAGCAGGGAGCAGCAGAGAGTCAGCCATACTTGTGTCTGCCTGGCTGCGCCTCCTCTTCAGAGCCGGTCTGTGGGTTCGTCTGGGTGGCTCTTGCCGTGCATGTTCCCACCGGAACTGAGTGTTCTCTCTCCTGCGGGTCCGATCATGCTTGTCGGATGGTAGCGGGTGTCTGCAATCTGTAAGCCAGACAGCTTTCCTTTAACAGAGCCGGGAAACACAGGACTTTCCTTGCACATTAAAGAAACCTGAAGCAAACAGTACAGCAGCGTTCCAGCACATATTAACTACAGTGGGAAGTCAACCCTTCTCAAACTATGTTAACTCACAACAGAGCCTGTCTAGAAAAAAATACCACCCAGCTCAAAGTTCCTGGCTGTCAAAAGGACACCTAATTTAATAAGTGGACATGTTTTCTTTGCCGCATTTAAAAAAACAACAACAACACATTAATAGCTTTTCAGATTTTTCCAACATTGCAACACTGACGGAAAAACTGATTCGAGCCCTGCTGTGAGATTCAAGCCACATATTTTCTCCCCTTGTTGTGGCGTCACCTCAGCATGCAAATCTTTCTAGTGACCATGAAACTGTGTCAGTGTTAAAGCAAAGAGCATTAAAAACCATAATAACCTGCTGCTTCAGTTTGAGAACTGGGATTGAGGTCTGGTGGTTTTACTGGTCGGCTAAACAGTCTGAACAGACACTGTACGGCTGCCATAATGGAATGTTGAGGTGTTAAAACGTATTCATTGGACTGAGTGAAAAAAGCTTGAAATATAGTCAATCATTATAAAAAACATATTGAGTGTGTTCATGAAACTGGAGCCTTCTTTGTGATCAATATTTTATCAACAAGTATTTTAAACTTAAAAACGATGTTTACAAAGACCAAGACATGCCCATAGAGTTCTTCGCTGGCAGTTACTATCAGATACCAACAGTATTAATGTCAGTAAAAACTCATTTATACTCAATGTTAAATATGGATACGGACAGGCATGGAGCTTTCTGTCCGTACTCTGCGTTCATTTCGTAAGTTATTTGCACGTTTCCAGAAAACGTATGGATATGGACGGGATGGAGCAGTGCCCCTGCAGACCGTGGGGGCAGTGCAAGATGCCACCACTTCCATTTGATGATTCCATATGATGTTACTTTGTCGCAGCACAGAGACAAACGTCAAACTAAGTTTTTCGTTGTTTTGGAAGCAAATATAGAACTACGAGCTCATCCAGCATCACCATGTTTGATTTACTCCGTACTGCCCTCTACTGGTAGTGTTGCTCAACAACCATGTTAACAGAGCTGACGCAGAAAAGTATGTGGGCAGTGACGGTTATATCGCTTGAAACACACACAGACATATCCGCAAGTAGAGGGATTATAAATGAGCCCTAACAGTGTTGTTAATGGTCAGTGGAGCAGATCCGTAAGAGGAGAGGATGTACATATGGAAATAAAAGAAAAAAGAAATAATAATAATATTAACAGTTCCTTCTCAATACTTGACCAGGACACAGTTGTTCTTGTGTTGGCCCAATTTATCCTGGCTGTTGTATATTCGAAAAGAATACACACACATTTGCAGTCTTAATACACACTCGCCACAGAGAGTCAACTCGCACGCTAGATTTGGCACGCTAGAAATGTTTACAACGGATGCCCTTCCTGACACAACCCTCGCCACGTACCCGCGCTTGGGACAACACACTTGTGCACACACTCACATCTACAGGCAGTTTAGAGTGAGCGATCAACCTAACATGCATGTGTTTGGACTGTGGGAGGAAACCAGAGTACCCGGAGGAAACCCACTCAAGCACGGGGAGAACATACACACTCCACACAGAACCACCCGGAGTAGTAGTAGCAAAAAGAACTTCTCTGATCTACTAATGCCTCAATGTTTAAGAAAGCCAGCTGACAGGCGGAGCTTCCTAGCTTCCTAGGTATGTTTATGCTGAAGGTGAGATATGTTTGTATGTTATTTACTAGGGATGCACCGATACCACTTTTTCCTTACCGATACCGATACCAGCTCTTTAGGTTTCTGCCGGTACCGAGTACCGATACCAACCCTTACTTAAATGCTCGATATATGGCTATAAATCCTGATATTTATAGTGTTCCACTTTTTATGTGTTGTATTTTTTTGTCTTATCCTGAAGAAGATATAATAACCTTGAAAGAACCATTTACTGGTTGAGTAACTGCACATTAAAAAGTTTCAGAGCTTTGAAAAAATAAAAATTGCCACAATGCAGAAACACACGCAGCCATGTAGTCAATGAGCTTCAGGGTATCGGCGCTCTCTATTACCGATACCGATACTGTGTGTAAGTGCCAGTATCGGCACCGATACCAATACGGTATCGGTGCCACACTATTGTTTACTATTAATATTATTATTTTGGTTGTGTAACTATATTGTTATTAGTTTTTTGCTTTCTGCCAGATCTTCGCCGCGTAACTTGTTAAGCTGTTTTTGAAATATCTACTGTTCCAACTCCAGATTGTCAGGTCTGATTGTGTGATTCGGGCTTGTATACAGGTTTTTGGTCGGATTCCAGAAAAGAACAGAACAATCATTTCCCATAGAGAATGAAGAGGATGGAAAAGTACACGCCAATCTACAGACATTCTGCTCGACCGACAGACACCGTTTCATATACACTGACTCAGGGCAGACCCACCGCCCATGACTGTAGGGTTGGCTCGACTCACACTCATCTGTTTGTCATTTTTTTCATCCCTGTTTTTTCCGCTCATAGAGTCCCATTCATTTTTGGACACACCCAAACATCATGAGTTCATTTGACGTACAGCCTCCAAATTGCATGTACTCACTCAGGGCAGGACCCCAAGCACTAATGCATAGACATAAACACCCGCACTCGTTTATTTGTCGTTTTTTCATGTTCCTTCCATAGGGTCCCAATCATTTTTAGTCAAACCTAAACATTACGGTTTCGTTCAACCTACAGCCACCAAACTGCCTGTACTCACTAAATGCAGATCCTTAAACACACTGACCTGCATTCGTCTATTTGACATTTATTCATCCCTCGTTCCTCAAAATGCTTAAACTGCGCAACCAACCAGCACTTTTCACAAGCCCTCTGATTAGCTTCTGTACACAAAGCCAATAAGGTCCCCTCGAATAGACGATTGTGATTGTTTTGTAGTCCATTGTTTGTTATGGGGTAGTCCAAGAAGTCAAGTCAAGTCAAGTCAAGTTTATTTGTATAGCGCTTTTTACAACAGTGTT
The DNA here is from genome assembly GCA_021613375.1 of Megaleporinus macrocephalus. NCBI lineage: Eukaryota > Metazoa > Chordata > Actinopteri > Characiformes > Anostomidae > Megaleporinus > Megaleporinus macrocephalus. The sequence continues at coordinate 8,111,920 of CM038709.1, forward strand.
GTCACAAAGCAGCTTTACAGGAATTTTAAAGCATGAAAAACATAAAATCACACACTTTATCCCTTGTGAGCAAACCAGAGGCAACAGTGGCAAAAACAACTCCCTCAACTGGAGGAAGAAACCTTGGGAGGAACCAGACTCACAAGGGGAGACCCATCCTCCTCTGGTCGAACAGTACTTGAAGTATAAACTAAAGCTGAGTTTAAGAACTGTTCTAATGTTTCTATTATATTAATGTTCATGTTGTGCTACCTTGAGCTGTAAAGTTTTAGGGCAAGATTTAGGGCAATCAGTCCCACAAAAAGTAGTAACGATAAACTCGGCTTATAATTAGACTTTATTCAAAATATGAATCGCATGTTATGCTAATCAACGTAATTTCATAATCGATTACGCTGATTACGTTGACGCTTCGTCCCAGCCCTAAGCAGTACATGCTCACTTCTTGCTATTTTATGTCAACACAACCACTGTAAGTATTTGCTTTTAATTGCCAGCATAATATAAATGCTACTCTGAAAAGAAGGCAAACTTATGACGGGCGCTGTATAGATGTGTGTGGAGGCTGACAGACGAGCAGGTTATTTGTGGGTAATCTCTGCTGTAGCTCTAGAGGCTGCAGGGCTGCAGACACATGGCCTGAGAGACTCAGATAAGAAGAGCTCCTTCATTCTGTCTAGCACTATCTCGCGTCCAGCCGCCCGCCCACAAAACACCACTGACAGCCGTCCTTTCACACACACGCACAAAGCTTCAGCAGAGCAGGACAAAGAGTCAAAATATAACTCCTCGGGATGTGGGCTGGGAGTGGCAGGCAGGGACGCTGTGCGTCACTGTGTTGTGGATGTTTAAAGGGCCTCCGGTGTGTGATGGATCTGAAATTTGCTCCTTTTTTTGAGAAAACTTTGATGCACTATGTAAACTCTGTAGCGTTTACTCCTCAGTCCATATATAGAAACTAACCAGGTCTGAGTCACGCCTTTGCCTGCAGTCATAGAGTTACTGGAGTGGAAGATGTGGGAGAATGATTAAGCGTTGTGCTGTTCCTGGCTGTCGTTGCAGCCTTTCAAAGAATTCACATCCATAGGCAGGGATTATAGTCCTCACATATTCATTCTGTCAGTTCAGCCCTGGCTGATTTCTGACTGAGGCACAATACAGACCATTTCATCATAAAACTAATTACATATAGGCCCAGTAACTAAAACAGCCAGTTTAATTTAAAGGATACAGACAGGTTGGGCAACACAGTGGTGTAGTGGTTAGTACGGTGGTGTAGTGGTTAGTATGGTGGTGTAGTAGTTAGTATGGTGGTGTAGTGGTTAGTATGGTGGTGTAGTGGTTAGTACGGTGGTGTAGTGGTTAGTAAGGTGGTGTAGTGGTCAGTATGGTGGTGTAGTGGTTAGTATGGTGGTGTAGTGGTTAGTAAGGTGGTGTAGTGGTTAGTATGGTGGTGTAGTGGTTAGTATGGTGGTGTAGTGGTTAGTATGGTGGTGTAGTGGTTAGTACGGTGGTGTAGTGGTTAGTATGGTGGTGTAGTAGTTAGTATGGTGGTGTAGTGGTTAGTATGGTGGTGTAGTGGTTAGTACGGTGGTGTAGTGGTTAGTATGGTGGTGTAGTGGTTAGTACGGTGGTGTAGTGGTTAGTATGGTGGTGTAGTGGTTAGTATGGTGGTGTAGTGGTTAGTACGGTGGTGTAGTGGTTAGTATGGTGGTGTAGTGGTTAGTATGGTGGTGTAGTGGTTAGTACGGTGGTGTAGTGGTTAGTACGGTGGTGTAGTGGTTAGTATGGTTGGTGTAGTGGTTAGTAAGGTGGTGTAGTGGTTAGTATGGTGGTGTAGTGGTCAGTATGGTGGTGTAGTGGTTAGTATGGTGGTGTAGTGGTTAGTATGGTGGTGTAGTGGTCAGTATGGTGGTGTAGTGGTTAGTAGGGTGGTGTAGTGGTTAGTATGGTGGTGTAGTGGTTAGTATGGTGGTGTAGTGGTTAGTACGGTGGTGTAGTGGTTAGTATGGTGGTGTAGTGGTTAGTACGGTGGTGTAGTGGTTAGTACGGTGGTGTAGTGGTTAGTATGGTGGTGTAGTGGTTAGTACGGTGGTGTAGTGGTTAGTATGGTGGTGTAGTGGTTAGTACGGTGGTGTAGTGGTTAGTATGGTGGTGTATTGGTTAGTATGGTGGTGTAGTGGTTAGTATGGTGGTGTAGTGGTTAGTACGGTGGTGTAGTGGTTAATACGGTGGTGTAGTAGTTAGTATGGTGGTGTAGTGGTTAGTATGGTGGTGTAGTGGTTAGTACGGTGGTGTAGTGGTCAGTACGGTGGTGTAGTGGTTAGTATGGTGGTGTAGTGGTTAGTATGGTGGTGTAGTGGTTAGTATGGTGGTGTAGTGGTTAGTATGGTGATGTAGTGGTTAGTACTGTGGTGTAGTAGTTAGTACGGTGTTGTAGTGGTCAGTACGGTGGTGTAGTGGTCAGTATGGTGGTGTAGTGGTTAGTACGGTGGTGTAGTGGTTAGTACGGTGGTGTAGTGGTCAGTATGGTGGTGTAGTGGTTAGTACGGTGGTGTAGTGGTTAGTATGGTGGTGTAGTGGTTAGTATGGTGGTGTAGTGGTCAGTATGGTGGTGTAGTGGTCAGCACTGTAGTCACACAGTAAGATGATCTGGGTGGGATTCCCGGTCCGGGTGGTTCTGTGTGGAGTGTGTATGTTCTCCCCGTGCTTGAGTGGGTTTCCTTCGGATCCCCCGGTTTCCCCCCACAGTCCAAACACATGCATGTTAGGTTGATCGGTGTGGAAGTGTGTGGGCCATGTGATGGACTGGCGACCTGTCCATGGTGTACCCTGCCTTCGCCTGATGACGCTGGGATTGGCTCCAGCCTCTCTGTGACCCCCGACTAGCAGGATAAAGCGGAAGATAACGGATGGATGGACAGGTTGGTCAATGTTTGCGTAAAAAATGACTTACTGTTAAAAAGCCACACAAATACTACGAAAGGAATTTGGGGGGAAAAAATGGACCCAAGAAAAAAATATGGCCCCCTTTAAAGCAGGCGCCTGAACCGCCTCCCTGCTTATGGAATGAATCTATAATTAAAAGTGAGGCAGCATATTTCTGGGGTTGGTTTTCTATCTGGGGTGTTGATTTGTACCTCGCTCGCTGACAGTAAATCAACAAAACAGCGTGAGGTAAGATTTCTTTTCTGCACTAATCTGTAATTGTGCATGTTATCTTTCATAACATATTCTCCCCCCCACCCTCCCCGCACACCTCTCGCTCTCTGTCTCTGGATTAAGGACACTGATGATCTGAAAGATCATTAGACCCTCATCAGAAACAGCCAGCGGAGCACCGAGAGAGAAGCAGTGAGCGATTAATGATTAGAGTGGCTGAGTCAGTGAGTGAGGGCGTGTTTGAGTGTGTGACTCCTCTGGTGCCAGGCCAAACAGAGCAGCTGCCAAATCAGCTCACTTACAGCGGGCCTGCATTCGGGTTAGTGGCAGCGGGCAATGGGTTCATCTTGACCTTCTAAGCATCTGCAGAAAAAGTGCACTTCTATACGGGCAAGAGAGTCTAAACGAGACCGTAAAGAAGTCTGATTCACTCCTACGCAGAACCAGCAGACCACACTTCAAGATTAGAGGACAATCCAAACATTGGCAATATTTGTCTTACTGCAGGATACACTATCCCATACGGTTGTCAATGACATCCAATATTTGAAATACATATTAACAAATGAACTACTTTGTCCTGAAATATTAAAGACTGGAAATGATGGTCAGACTTGCGTTATGTGGGTATAACTGTGGTGTTTCATCTTTTCTTTAAAACCGTTTCCACAGATGAGACTCACTGACTGTTACAATAACGCAGTTCATGTTGTTGTGTTGTTCATGTGATTGATTGCTCTGCAACTATTTAGAAATCATTACTTTCCTATTGTTAGTGTTATTTTATATAGACTTTTTTTATTCATTTGCCAGAATTCTCTACATGTACACTACCTCTCAAAAGTTTGGGATCACAGTGAAATGTTCTTGTTTTAATGGAGTATCTTCTTCCTTAACACAACAATGGACTGACGGATCTCTAAAGAAAGTTGTTTCTTTCTGGTCATTGTGAGTCGGTCAGCAAGCCATCAACTGCTGATCTTCAGATACTAAACTAACCTAGAATGTTGTTCCCTTTTATACTCACTTATTAGTAGAATGTTTTTCAGCTGTGATCACAATTGATCAAGAGTGTCCTAACAACCAATTAGTCCAATAACATCCTTAACTTGGATTGGCGGCCGTACCAGGAGATTTAGACAGAGGACTGAGAATTACTGATAATAGGACTTTACGCAAAATAAGCCTCTATACAAAAATAGACTTTAATACAAACATTTTAATTCTCTAAAAATCATCTGATACACTTACATTAATTATGAAATGGACAATATTGTTTATGAATTGCATGAAAATTACATGAAATTAAATTCTAAAGTGATCCTAAACTTTTAAGCTGTAGTGTACATGTTGTCCTGCTTCTGTACGCACTGGGTTGATCAGCTCGTTCACTTTGTTCTGACTGGTTGATCGACAAAGCGACATCCTGGTCCATCCTCCACCTCCCCACTGCTCTGGCTCTTTTTACAATAGTGTCGGCGCTGCCATATCAGTTTGAGCCAGAGTCTGATTCTGAAAGTCTGGTAGAACAAGCTGGTAGACCTGATCCAATTTCATAGACTAGACTGAAGTTGTTTGATGTTTCTGAGTGGTAAGCTTTTACTGTTTTAGCTCTCTGTGCGTTGTGTAAGGCAGTGCCGAGATGACGTCACCATGTAACAGAGAAAAGGGCTGAAATTCTAACACTAAGTTTCAGGCAGCAGTCTTCTGTGTCTTCTGTGCAACAGAGTTTCTCACTCTGGCATGTACTTTGGGATTTATAACTTTGCAGAACGTTTACATGCACAAAAGCAACATTACCAACAAATGAATAGAAACTGTACATACATTTTTAAGAAATTATTGTTTTTTTTTTAATTATACAAGTTTGTTTAAGACTAAGTTACTTCAGCTTAGAAAGCTAAAATAATGTCATTTGTCTGGAGGTCTTACGGATGTACACCACACTTTCGTTACCCGTGGCAATAAGAACAACCAGTAACCAAGTTTAAACATGAGCTGGTGCTTACTAAATAAGGAGCGGGATGTGCTCCCTGCAGTGGTGAAGCTGTTATTGGGACTTGTCTGCCGAAACCAGTCCTCTCTAGCCAGACCCATCTGGGGCAGTAGAGACAGGGAGCTGTCTGTGAAACAGAGCAAACATGGCAGAGTCCAGTGAAACTCACATCCATAACAGCTCTAGGTACACTGCTATACAATAAAACAGCTATTTCAGTCTTAGAAATATATTGAGCAGACTGTCAGTGATATACTGCCAATAAAATAGTAATGTCTCAAGCTGCCAAGCAGTTTGTTTTTAGCTTAATAAATCTATTTTATATTCGTTGGATATTTCATATTAATTTTCAAAAACCTTAAGTTCATTAAACATTTTCCATTTGTGAAATAAAGTAAAACAGACCCATCCTATCTTTTGACTTAATATCATCACTCTCTGAAGAATAATATGTATCTCAATTTTTCTGCAGCTTCTGCTCACATTGTGTTAAATTTTATAGTTAATGGACAAATAAAATGCTCCAGAATAACTTGGAAAAAAATTCTGGTTCCATTGACTCCATTAAAAGTGAAAATTATTTTTGTTCTTTCCTGTAAATGTTTATTTACAATAAGCTTAATAAATCCATTTTATGATACACGGTATTTTAATTCTGGCCATTCGTTGGATATTTCACATTAATTTTCAAAATCCTACAAGACAGAATAGAACCTAAGTTCATAAAACATTTCCCATTTATGAAGTAAAGTAAAACAGCACCTTCCTATCTTTTGACCTAATATCATCACTCTCTGAAGAATAATATGTATCTCAACTTTTCTGCAGCTTCTGCTCACATTGTGTTCAATTTTATAATTAATGGATCAACAGAAATGCTCCAGAATAACTAACCCTAACCCAGTAAAAAAAAATTTGTTCTTTCCTGTAGATGTTTATTTTGGACAACAACAATATGAAGAATGGCATTTCTCTCAATGCTACTCTGGGTTTGGAACATATGCTGTAGTGTTATGTAACTTTGGAGAAGTGGGTACAAGACCTGTGGTGAAAAATATGGCTGGAATGTGGTTAAACCACCAGAACAAACCATTCAATAAAACAAGCTGTCATGTTTGTAAGACATTCTTTTAGTACAGAGTTGTGGCATTATTACAAATAAAGGTCACATTAACTTTATTAACTTAAGTGGATTAACCAGATAGGATGTAGATTGAAAAATTTGTAAACACAGTGATCTGTGTAATAATTCTAATAGTCTGCGCATCACAGTGAACAGAGCAAGCTCCACCATTCTAATACTGCTTTCTCTTCACAGAGTTGGAACTGCTGCGCTAAACAACATACTGTAAATAAAAAAAAGGTTCTCAGCACTTCCCAGTAGAATACAACTCAAAACTCCATGTTTATGTCTGCACAGCATCTGGATCGTGTGGTGTATGAACCCATGGTACAGCTAAAGCACTGAACTAAATTTAAAATTCCAAACTATAAGGTGTGGGTAGGAAAGATTGCAGAGCAGCACACACTAGCGCCCCAGGCTAATAATAATGCCTGCATTTCTACTGTGTGCATTCCTGGAACTGAAATTTTCACTCAGTCATGATGCTGTCTCAGCACAACAAGAGCCCGCAGACCACTTTAACCCTTATTTATAACCCTGTTATTAACCAGAGATAGTGAGAACATGCTATGGTTTTACATTCATTATGTCTCACTTCCAGATCTTTGCAACAAGCAGAGGAGTTCTTGTTGTGTTGAATGTGAAAAAATAAACATCCTTCATATTCTTGCTGCGTTTACAATTGATATATTTATATAATATATATATATACATATACAATTGTATAAACAAAGGACTATAAAAAAGGATTCTAAGCATTAAAGTAGCATGAAAAGCTCACGAGAAGGGCTGACAGACACATTCACACATACTATACAGTACACCATACTATTCATATTCAAATTCCTCTCTCTCTCATTCTCTTTCTTTTTATATCTCTCTCTTTCTCTCTCTCTCTCTAAAACATTTGCTCACTTTGCCCTACCTGAGGAGAGAGAGAGCACGGGGCGAGCTCCGATGGCTGTGCTGGAACAGGACGGGTCTGAGCAAGCACTCACAGGATCACAGGATGCGCAGCTTACACAGAGGTAAGCTGAGGGATCTGGTCCCTGAGAAAGAGAGTAAGACAGAGAGAAAGAGAAAGAGAGAGAGAGAGAGAGTGAAAAAGAGAAAGAGAGAGAGAGAGAGAGAGAGAGAGAGAGAGCGAGAGAGAGAGAGAGAGAGAGTGAAAAAGAGAAAGAGAGAGAGAGAGAGAGAGAGAGAGAGAGAGAGAGAGAGAGAGAGAGAGAGATTAAAATCACTCCACAGTTATTACATTCAAAGTGTAATATCTACACACACTGCAGATTCATACTGGATTAAAATCACAGTTATTACTTTCAAAGTGTAATATCTACACACACTGCAGATTCATACTGGATTAAAATCACAGTTATTACATTCAAAGTGTAATATCTACACACACTGCAGATTCATACTGGATTAAAATCACAGTTATTACTTTCAAAGTGTAATATCTACACACACTGCAGATTCATACTGGATTAAAATCACAGTTATTACTTTCAAAGTGTAATATCTACACACACTGCAGATTCATACTGGATTAAAATCACAGTTATTACTTTCAAAGTGTAATATCTACACACACTGCAGATTCATACTGGATTAAATTCACTCCACAGTTATTACTGTTAAAGCGTAAAATCTATACACACTGCAGATTCATACTGGATTAAAATCACTCCACAGTTATTACTGTTAAAGTGTAAAATCTAAACACAAAGCAGATTCATACCGGATTAAAATCACTCCACAGTTATTACTGTTAAAGTGTAAAATCTAAACACAAAGCAGATTCATACCGGATTAAAATCACTCCACAGTTATTACTGTTAAAGTGTAAAATCTAAACACAAAGCAGATTCATACCGGATTAAAATCACCCCACAGTTATTACTGTTAAAGTGTAAAATCTATACACACTGCAGATTCATACTGGATTAAAATCACTCCACAGTTATTACTGTTAAAGTGTAAAATCTAAACACAAAGCAGATTCATACCGGATTAAAATCACTCCACAGTTATTACTGTTAAAGTGTAAAATCTATACACAAAGCAGATTCATACCGGATTAAAATCACCCCACAGTTATTACTGTTAAAGTGTAAAATCTATACACACTGCAGATTCATACTGGATTAAAATCACTCCACAGTTATTACTGTTAAAGTGTAAAATCTAAACACAAAGCAGATTCATACCGGATTAAAATCACCCCACAGTTATTACTGTTAAAGTGTAAAATCTATACACACTGCAGATTCATACTGGATTAAAATCACTCCACAGTTATTACTGTTAAAGTGTAAAATCTAAACACAAAGCAGATTCATACCGGATTAAAATCACTCCACAGTTATTACTGTTAAAGTGTAAAACCTACACACACTTCAGATTCATACTGGATTAAAATCACAGTTATTACTTTCAAAGTGTAAAATCTACACATACTGCAGATTCATACTGGATTGAAATCGTTCCACAATTATTACTGACAGACTATAAAACTAGGCATGGCGGCCATCTAAGTTGGACAGGACTGAAAGTGGTAAAAAACAACCTTCTCTTTCCTCGCTACCCATCTACCCCTGGCACTCATTTAACTCTGCTGGTTCAGCCACAGCCTCCTCTACCTGCCCAGACAAATATGAAGGACCTTTAACCAATACATAACTATTTCAATGTAGTCTACACATCTAACCTGCTGTCTGAGTGATGAATGGCCCATGGTGAAGAGACGAGGCTTGTGATAGGACAGCAGGGGGCGAGTTCGGGCACACACACAAGTCATGTCCACCTGTCTGAGCCGCTGTCTCCGACGACTCACTCGCCTCTTGTTCTGCTCTGTCTCTCCAAAACACGCGGCATCGGCAGAGAGGAAAACATCGTTGAAGCTGTAAGAGACAGAAAGCATAAAATAAAAGAGAGAGAGAGAGAGAGAGAGAGAGAGAGAGAGATGGAGAGAGAGAGAGAGAGAGAGAGAGAGAGAGAGAGAGAGAGAGAGAGAGAAAGGAATGAAGAGAAACAGAGAACAAGAGGAAGAGATAGTATGAGAGAGAGAGAAAGAATAACTTGCTCTGTAGTGTTCATTAGAGACCTGTAGGTTAAGATCCACCACCAATATAATACCTGCTATGTGGTGGTCCTCTGGTGGTCCTGACCATTGAAGAACAAGGTAACAATGTAAAGTCAGAGACAGTAGCTCATCTGTTACTACACAGGTTGTGTGCTCTAGTCCTTCATCAGTGAACACAGGACGCTGCCCATAGGACACTGCTGTCTGGATAGTTTTGGTTGGTGGACGATTCTCAGTCCAGCAGTGACACTGAGGTGTTTAAACACTCCAGTAGCAGCACTGCTGTGTCTGATCCACTCACACTAGCACGACTAGCAAACACACCACCATTATGTCAGTGTCAAGAATGGTCCATCACCCTAATAATACCTGTTCTGTGGTGGTCCTGTGGGGGTCCTGATCATTAAAGAACAGGGTAACAAAGTATACAGAGAATCAGATGGACTACAGTCTGTAAGTTTAGCTCCTATATGATCAGTGAAGCTGATGACTGTTCGTGCATAGGTCTAAACAATTTGGGCAAACTGTCCAATCCTGATGTTCTAACCTATTTACAAACTGAGGTCCAGGCCGACCAGCGTATTCTCTTTTTCTTGCTTGAGGCTGAAACGCAGAACATAGCGCCACCAGACTGAAACTCTCTTTAATATAGATGCCGCTATACTCAAGCCAGTGATGCTATACTCTCCACAGTTGAAGCAGAATGAATATCATACAGGTTCAGGCATTTTTCAATATTGGGTGGTAATGACCAGATTAGACCAGATTGGACTAGACTAGAATGTAATTCACCACTAGCTGAAAACCCACAAATACATCACTTGACCAGAAGTGGTCCTGTGGGGGTCCTGATCATTGAAGAACAGGGTAACAAAGTATACAGAGAAACAGAAGGACTACAGTCTGTGAGTGTAGAACTACAAAGTGCTCCTGTATAGTATGTGAAGCTAAAAACTGTGGTATTAATGAAATGTGTATGCATACCTGAACATCACATCTGTATGCGCCTGTCCTCATTCTAAAAGCATGTGCATTAGAACTGAGGTCGTCTCCTCTTTTCTCCTCTAACAGTTTCCACTCTTCTGGGAAAGCTTCCCACTACATTCTACTCCATTCAGTCACTAAAGCATTAATGAGGTTTGGCTCTGATTTTGGGAGATAAGCCCTGGCTCGCAGTCTGCACTCATGTGCTTGATTGAGTTGAGGTCATTACTATTTCCAGGCCAGTCAAGTTCTTCCTTACCAAATTCAGTGAATCATTTCTGAATAGACCTCGCTTTGCGCACAGTCTTTCTGAACCAGGAAAGGGACCCAAGCGGAAGGAGTGAGTCAGTTAAGGTGCTGCCTGTCCTCACAAGTACCCACCGCTAACAGGTGGAATAAAACAGCCATGCATTCTTCATTCACTGAGCACTCAAACCCCAGCAGAGTGACTTTCAGTGACTTTCAGTGTAGGACTGTCATAGGAAGCCAATGAGTTAAAAATTTACTGCCCTTGTGAGTTGCTCTCTCCTGGGAAAGAAAAGACACTGCCACTGAAAAAGCCAGCTGTTCTAACGCGCAGGAACTGTTACGACTAGAGATGGAAGGATCGATCGGCCATGTATCGATATCGGCCGATTTTTAATCAAAATATGTGATCGGCGATTGATGAGCCGATCGATGGCGTTAAACAAATGAGTCTAATTTCTGTATATACAGCTAGCGTTTCATCCAGGAAGAGGAGCCCAGCGTGAAACCCCCTCCGGCCAGCTCCCTGCAATTCCTATCTGAACCACTAGGTGGAAACACATATCGTTTCATTTTCGACAGACTGACTAAAGCATCGGCTTCGCAGGAACAGTTTAAGGGTTCACCACATGTGTGGAAAGAAAACATCGTCCGTCTGGCAGTTTGTTAGCGTATGTGACTCAGACTCATCCAGGGCAGTTTGTAACATCTGTAACATTAGTAACATCAGCGTCTCTCGCGGAGGAACCAAGACAAAGACATTTAACTCTAATCTGATACAGCACTTCAGAGACACCACACAGCTGAATACAGTAAGTATCAGCAAACAGCAGAGCTAGCACACACAGCTAACACAAAACAAACAACCCAGAACACCTACAGACCAGATCTGACCGGTACAAACAGAACAGCAGCAGAAACAGCCAGAGATCTAAAGGAAACACAGCCAGAGTGATTGAGTTTATAGTTCTAGATAAGCAGATCTTCTCGGCTGTAGAAGACGTTCATTCTGCTGCTTAATATTCCACCTGGATCCACGCTCTGCTGTTCCTAGTAGAGATACTTTTCAGATGTGGCTCTTCTGGAGCTGTATCAAGCGGTTTACTCCCACATAGACCAACTTCTAATTTAGTTTAAAATATTATGCTTCATCACATGAGCTTGTTAAAAATGGTAATAAACCAGTTTAGACCATGTTTTATGACTTGCTTGTGCTAATAATATGTAGCCCTGCCGTGTCTAACAGCCCCGCCCTCGATCGGTATCGGCTATCGGCCGATCGCGCTAAAAGGTGATCGACGATCGGAATCGGCCTCAAAAACGCTAATCAGTCCAGCTCTAGTTAGGACACAATCTAACTTTATTAAAAAACACATTTGCTATTCCAACCTGATGCTGACAAAGCAGTCTTTATGTCAACTACCCCTTATTGGAATAGGTTCGGTAAGGGGTATTCACGTAGGTATATGTTGATTGTCTAGAAAAACTTATGTAAGTAACACACAGCCTTTTGAATTTGACCTTCACTTGACCCACATGTTTAGGTGGTAGTTTACAGCAGCAGTTTTTTTACTTTCTCGTCTAAAGTTCTCTTTGAGGACACTAAGGGCCACTGCTCCTCTGAGGTGGCTAAAATAACTCACTAGTTAGAAGGATGTCGTAAGTACTGCCTCTCAGCGCCCGCAAGGTCTCTATCTCAAGGAGCACACACACTCCCTCACACCTGAGCACCATCACACTCATGCACCTGTAGCTCATTAACAGGCCCATATAGTCTCTCCACGCACTGCAGGGCTTCCCCCTGAGTCCAGTAACACCGCCTTCTCCACAGCGTCCTTCCCTGGCGTCCTTGAGGCCGCTGGACTCACCGATCCACCTGAACACCAGCCCTTCGACGTCTGAGCACCCCCCTGGCGTCTTTCCCCCACGCGGCTCTTTACAGTAAGGTTTTTGGACTTCCTGTTTGTGCTCGTTCCCTGTAGCGAGCTTCCCTCCGGCAGTAGCCGGCTTGTATAGACTTTGAACTGAAGTGATTTACCTTGAACTGTGTCCTTACGCTCCCCCCAAAATGGGGCATTGGTTTACCCCCTGCAGGCATCCTCTCCTGGCATGCTCAGGAGTCACGCAAAGGAATGACACCTTTTGTTGAATCGTCCAGACAAGACCTAGATCCAGGCAGTATCTCTGGTGTTCAGAGGGCCTTCTCCATCCATTGTCCAGACGGGAGACCAGCTACCTTACAATACCAGGGTTTCCACACCCGGCTGCCTGGTTCCACACCTTGGTTCACGTTTGTTTCCCTGGTGTGTGAATAAAGCCTTGAGTCTAATGACTAGTTACAGATGTCCACATACCCTGTAATGGCCATGTAGTGTACCCAGGGTTAAGTAACGGAAATCAAGTATTTAGAATACATGTTTAGAGTACGAAAAAAAATAAAAAAATAAAATTAATTTTTTATATATATATATATATATATATATATATATATATATATATATATATATATATATATATATATATATATATATATATATATATAAATTTTTTTTTATTTTATTTTATTTTTTTTTAAATGTGAGTGTAAGAGCACTTTGTAGTTCACTGACTCGCTGCATACATTGTTTATCCCCTTTTTACCCTGTCCTTTGATGGTCAGGACCCCCACAGGAGATGGATTATTCTCAGCACTTCAGTGACACTGACATGGTGGTGGTGTGTTAGTGTATGTAGTGCTGGTGTGAGTGGATCAGACACAGCTGTGCTGTTGGAGTGTTTAAACACCTCAGTGTCACTGCTGGACTAAGAATCGTCCACCAACCAAAACTATCCAGACAACAGCGTCCTGTGACCACTGCTGAAGGACTAGAGAATGACCAACATAAACTCTGCAGCAACAGGCGAGCAACTGTCTCTTCACTTTATGTCTAGACGGTGGACACCGCAAGGTAGGTGTGTCTAATAGAGTGGACAGTGAGTGGACACAGTGTTTAAACACTCCAGCAGCTCTGCTGTGTCTGATCCACTCACACACTACCACCCCTTCAGTGTCACTGCACTGCTGAAAATGACCCACCATCTAAATAATATCTGCTCTATGGTGGTCCTTTGGGGGGGTCATGGTCAATGAAGAACAGGGTAACAAAGCATACAGAGAAACAAACAGACTACAGTCTGTATGTGGTGCAAAAGGAGTATAATGTAGATACAAGGAGGTTGCTTTAATGTATGGCTGATTGGTGTGGGTGTGTGTGTATGTATATATATATATATATATATATATATATATATATATATATATATAGAGAGAGAGAGAGAGACTGCAAGGACTATACAACATACAACTTGATTATAAACTGATTTTCACTCTCTTTCAGAGCAGGGTTAAATTGTGCTGTGACAATAAATGTGATTTGAATTGATTTGATTTAATCAAGCTGAAGAATGATGATAAGTGTCTCTGCTCAAACCTTCACAGGAAGCTTGTGCATTTTTCATGACTGAGTTGTTTCTCCTGCATACAGATCAGAAGTTGAATCATCTTTTCCCTACATTGCTCCAATTTCCGAACAGTCTAATTTCTAACCTTATTAAATAAAACTGGCGCAAAAGGGAAAATAACTGGGCTACAGTTTTCAGCTTTCTACTATTAGGGCAGCATCCAGAAATAAGTAAAGCACATAGCTGGACAAAGAAAAGTATGAAACTGACCATGCTCCACTACTCCAACTTTTGCTTTCAGACTAGTCAGTGTAAACAGAGAAGAAAATCAGTTCACTGAATGAAATCAATGCTTCTCCATATAAAGATCAAGCTTTCACAAGACTATTTCACACTGTCAACAGACAAGTGAGAGAGAAAAGAGACAGTGAGAGAGAGAGAGAGGCTAGGAGAAAAAGAAATAGAGTGAATAACATCAAGGTGTGGTTCCAACCTGCTGAAGGGTCTTCTCTGCTGGCCTTTCCAGCGGCTGCAAGCACTTTTAGTCACAGGCGATGAGGAGGGGGACGTGCTCAGTGGGACCATCAGGCTGTTCACTATCTGACTTAGCTGTGCGCTCTGCATGCAAACATAGATGCTGCAGTTTAGACATATGTTACAATATATATGTATATATATGTGTGTGTATATATATACATATATATATAAAATACTAATATTTCCTGTTAAATTCTAACAAAGCTGGAAAAATAGAAAAAGCTGGAAAGTTAAACTCAATTTCCCAGAAAATTTTGTGACTTGATCACTAAACAAACACTATTTTAACTATTTTAGCATTTCATAACATGCTGTAATTAACAGTGCACAGCCACAGCAATGTTAACACTCTCAGGGCAAAAGTAGTGAGCAGTGGTGGGGTGTTGCGTCAACGTAATCGATTACGAAAATACGTCGATTAGCATAACGTGCGTCGTTGCGTTGCAATGATGGCCACGACCACTGAAAGCATGGATTTATCCGGAGTGCAAGCTGCAGCTATAAACAATCACTCTCGCGCATCTAAAGTTGTGGGAGTGTTTCACACAGAAACACAACAGTGTGGTGCTCTGTCAGCTCTACACAGTGGATGATCACAACAGTATAACTGCTATACACGAGACCTTGAAGCTCAAACATCCCGTAGAGCTTCATCAACACAGCAGCAGGACAGCAGCTGTTTACCTGTTTATCTTATTTTAGCAGATTATTTTAAGATTAAGATTATTAACACGTGTATCATGTTTCTTTCAGTAGTGTCACTTGAAAAGGCATTGCTAACCGTTTCTTAATTGTCCAGAGTAGAACCTAAGGCTGTTCTCGATACTGCGGGAGCTTTAAAACACACATAGCTGCTTCTTAGACAGCTCTCTGCCAAAATATATAGTCCACAAACTGTCCGAGTTCTTGTGTGTGAGGCGTGTAGGCTATGTGTCATTCGTGTGTCTAAAAATCCATTTGGAGCGTAGACTTTTAGTCTTTAACCATTTATAGATCACGTGTGTTTAAGGTCCCCTTTTATACATTAACTTGTGCTTCTGTATATATATATATATATATGTGTGTGTGTGTGTGTGTAGGTATATAGCACACTCACATTAGAGTAGCCTAAAATTGGTCTTTAGATGAATCGACTAATCGAAAAAAGAATTGTTAGATTATGAAATTTATTGCTTGGTGCAGCCCTAGTAGTGAGTGTAACTTTTAACAAGCAGTGTAGTGGCCAAGCAGCGTTAGCATTTGTTGGAGTGTCTAGGTGGCTATAAAAGGTGATAAATAACTACACCACTACAACCACCTCCAACATCCCACCCTCATTCCCGAAATTGTTAATAGTTAGCTCTTGAACTTTTACATGACAAGAGCTCTCATTTTTATGTGGACATAGAGGTGAACCTGCTAAGCTACTCTTCCTTCAGATTCATTCATTTTGAATAAAGCAGCATGTAAGTGGTGAACATTTAATGTTTCTAGACTACACACTGTCTCGCAAAACAAAATCACTGTTTGGATTCAAATAAGTAAGCTATAGATGCATAATCACTGCACTGGTTAATATGTTTCAACTGGAAACAATTGTTTTAACCCTAACTGACTTGTGTTTCATGAGGGTCAAATGATTTGTCCAACATTAGGCAAAGGAAACAATTACTCCATTACATAAGAAGACCACTTTTAATGGGGCTAATAAGAAAAAAGACTTCAGTTTGCTAGATAGCACAAAAACTGGAAAAGCTCTTATCAGTATATTCCATTAAATGAATGTTTACACTGACAGGAGGAGCATATTCCAGGATGACAGTGCCAGGAGTCATCGGGCTCAGCTTAAGACCATTAAAAAGTCTAAGTGCTGGGAAGACTTTACAGAGCTGCGCTAAAAACGAATGCAACTCTGGACAGAAGTAAATATAGCATCGCATGTGATAATTTTTTTGGCCAGCTAGTGTATTTTGACCAGGCGTATGAGTATCCCCATTTGTTCATGCATTAATTCATAAACCACTCCACCTGCCACTTGTACAGCACCTGCTGCTGAGCCCCAGAGGCCCTAATCTGATTAGAAGTGAGGCTGTGTGCCTTTACTGCAGCGCCCAAGTGCAAAACCACAGCTAGGCTGATGAGGTGTGGATTCTGGTTTGACTAGTTAGCGAGGTAGCTGGTTGAATTAATTAAAACCAGTCTACTTCTATCCCTTCTATGGACATATCTTGTTTTTAGATCAGAGTATGTCATACAGTATCAGAAATCACATGAACAAGACTGTTTGAGATCATATAACGATTGGAGGCGGTTTAAGCTACAGGTGATGGGGCATGTAGTCAGCTCAATGCTAGCTGGTGACTTCATTCACTTGTTACCTTAGGCTTGTAGCTCCAGTGCAAAACCAAATAAACAAACTTTAGACAGAAAACATGTCTTGGTTAATCCAAAAACATTTAGGATAAATAGATTTTTTGACTTTAAGATTACCTCAAACTAGGGGTGGGCGATATGGCCCCACAATAATATCACGATATTTTATGGTATTTTTGCAATAACGATACTCTTGGCGATATGACAAAACATTGAATTAAAAAAAAAAAAATTCAACACTACTGCAACAAAATTAAAATTAAATTGTATTATTGCATACGATATATGGCACATCCCTAACTGAGATATTAAAAAATACAAGAATTTTCATCAGATTGTAACAGAAGTCAATGATCCAGAATGTCACGATACTAAATAATGCACTCCAAATATCTACATATATCCAGAACTGAAGTAAAGTGAATGATACTAGAGATAAAATCTGTCTCTAGTAGATATATAATGGGAAATGAGAAAAGTGTGAATTTTTCTTTTGCTAAAAACAGTAAAATTAGGGATAGGTGATATGGCACGGTACTTCAGGGTATAATATCGTTCACTATATTCAAAATGTTGGCGATATTACTGTGTATGATTCGATATGGCACACCCTTACCTCAAACCTATTTTGACCAGTTTTAGTTAAACATTTATACCTTAAAAAAATAGTGTTACATAATACAAAGCATAATATATTACTGCTCATCACAGTCTTTCACATATTGCTCTATACACAACATATGTCGTCTTTTATAACTATAATAATAAAACATATGCCGTCATCTGTTTGATCCCACTGATGCTCACCTGTCTCTCTATGTTCCAGAGGAGGCGCATGGGGCTGCTGGGCTCCGTGTCCAGATCAGCAGTCATGTCATGCATGTTGCCCGCTGTGAGTGCCAAACCAGCAGTCTCTGTCAGCAACATCTGCTGGATCTGCCTGTCCGTCAAGGGCTGCGACTCCGCCAGAACTACTCTTCCCTGCAGCAAACGACAACAGAGCTATGAACTGACTGTGACAGTACCAGCCTATGATTTCTGAACCGCTCAGGCTTTGGTGCAGATAATGCGATTAGCAGCAGTGTGAAATCAAATCCACGGCATCACACTGCCAGGCAGATTAATTAGGTCCTAATCTGTGACAAGACCGTTGAGCATATGCGCACAAACATGAGAGGAAGATAAACGAGCACTCACATCACGATGCTGATTCTTAAGGAATAGATTCAACCAAATTCAATTACTCTATTACATTTAAGAGCAATGTTATCAATTCATCAGCTACCACAAACCACTGCTGCTGCTACTAGCATTTTGATTACTATTATTATTATCCTTTTTAGTAGCATTAATATAAAACAAACATTATGGCCAGATTTAAGAAAAAAAATAAACACACTTTCCATGTAGGAACTCTTTGTAGTTCTACATTTATAGATGTTACGACCTGTAAACATTTTATTTCTTTAATTCACAATTATCACAAATAGCTACAGGACACAGGACAAGCGTTGGGGTGGGCCATGCCAAAGAAACAAACCAAAACAAAGTAACCAATGAAGTCAGAACTATTACCTAACACCAAAGTAAAGAAAAATAAGTACAACTCTCTTCCCTAACTCCCTAACTAACCCAAAACAAGAGAAAAACAGACAACCCAAAGAAAAGGTACCCACTAGATAAGAATGACTATTGTACTGGATAATTCAGGTACTTCATTATATGTCCGCTAGAGATAAGTAATACGCTGCTACATTAAATAAACAATTAAATAAACAATTTCAAGTACACCAATCTTAAGCTACCAACTAAACATTCGCCCCAAGTTAATCTGTTTCTCTGTATACTTATATGTTACTCTGTGCTTTAACGGTCAGGACCCCAACAGGACACACACAGGACCACCATATCTTATTTGGACAATGGATCATTATCAGCATGTTGTGTTAGTGTGTGTTGTGCTGGTATAAGTGGCTCTATTTAAACACTGTGTACACTACTGTCCACTCTATTAGACACGCCTACCTTGCTGGTCCACCTTCACTGGTGGTCACAGGACTTTGCCCACAGGACACTGTTGGCTGGATAGTTTTGGTTGGTGGACTATTCTCAGTCCAGCAGTGACATTGACCTTTTTAATAGCAGGACAGTGAGTGGACCCACTCACACCATGCAACACACCACCATCATGTCAAAGACAATGCAGTGCAGAGAATAATTCCCCTCCCTAATAATACTTGCTCTGTAGGGGTCCTGTGGGGCCCTGACAATTGAGGAACAAAGTAAAGGGGATTAAGTATTTAGAAAAATAGATGAACGACAATGTGTAGTTGCAGGTGGTATTATTGTTACTGCTGGAAGTTTGAGAACTGGTACCAGAATATAGACAATATAAGGTGTTCATTTTTGGTGGGGGTTGGGGGGTTGGCAGGGGGGATTACCATTCCAGCAGAAGGTGGGGTAGATCTTTACCTTGCAGGCAAGCAGGTGCTGATAGAGCTCTCTGAGTTGGTGGATCCTGAAGTCAAGTTCAGAAAGCCTGAGTTGTAGCCATGTCCAGCAGCTGGCCAGCTCTGCTCTGTCACACTGCCACCTCCACTCACAGCCAAGACAACTGAGAGAAAGAGAGAGAGAGAGAGAGAAAGAGAGAGAAGAGAGAGAGAGAGAGAGAGAGAGAGGGAGATTTTTTTTTACTTTTTACAGTTTTCACATCAAACTAGAACAGTAAAGAATTAGAAATTGTTATTGACCTGTCGCTGTATATGTAAATATACCTATTTTATATTGAAGCCCATGCCTGAGTGATACAGTTGAACTTTTATATGCCTGAAGAGTTTTATGTTTGTGCTATGAATATGCATCTAAACAACATGTACTCAGCCAACGTGACCTGTTTTTTTTTTCCAGATATGTAATCAGCACTACTCCTGTTGTCCAACGTAAATACCCATAGTGCTTTCCCAAACAAGCCCAAGCGCTGACACTGTTGTGAGAAAGGCTGAAGAGTAGCCTAAACTGAGGCTGGGTTTCCATGTACTTCTTGGTGAATGTTCCTGACAGCTCCATAGTGGTGTTTCCATGGGATTACTCCACAACCTTTGGCTTTGTAGGAGCTGCTCACAAGCACGGTGACTTATGCAGCTGCCCGAGGCAACACAATGGACCAAATCTAAGTTTATTTTATTAGAAGAGTCCATGTGCTATGATGGTGTTTGAGTATAAAAACAGATGTGGATTGTTCTACCGAACCAGTTCAAAGTCTTTTAGTGGGTCAGACTTTTAACTAACTTGGGCTTTAAAAAAAAAGGATTAAAATCTTTTGGCTTTGAGTGAACCTGTACCTTATGTTTATTTTTTTAATACATGTCATTTTCTCACAACTACAATGATCATAACTCTAACAAAGCTTTACCAAATGTTTCAGCTGTTAAGAATTTTGAGCAGAACTTAAAATCATTGAGTAAATGACCAGCAAACACAGCTTTGAACAGTTGAAGACAACTAAAATTAGAATGTTTTTCGTTAAAACACCAGAAAATTGACTTTGCAGGAAATGTGTGTTTCTGTAGTGATCATTCTTAAGCATGAATCAAACCAAATCAAAGTTTATTTGTCATACGGTATAACTAGCTCACACAATGACACAAAGATGATCAGACTTTAGGATGAGTTTACTTTAAAACAATGGGATTTAACTGCTCACTGTGTGATGATTATGGAGGAATTTCTCTACTGGATGTACACCCCCGTACGATTCACACACGCATGCATTTTATCGCCATTACCCGATCTCTATTGCACTGGTGTAAAATATTTAAAGCTGTAGTTCAGCCATAACAAAGGCATATTTCCCAACAACAATTCATTGTGTGTTTATTTTGCTGCCTTTCCTGCTTCTTCGGCAAGTCTTCCTACTTACCAATGAAATGTTAGATGTGATTACATGAGCATTTGTATTGTGTCCATAGTCTGCATGGGAGCTACATTAACAACAGCATCAACAAAGCTGGGTCAAATACAGGTTCAATCTCAAGCGGCTTCCTACTCCCTAGTGTGCACTACGTAGGACATTATGTAACAGCATTTAGTGCACTATCTGGGGGGTATTAGCTGTAATTTGATGACCCATGCAGTTCAATATAACGTGAGTAAAAAGCAAGTCAAAGGCATAGTAACTGCAGGTTTTTGTCCTTAATTAAAACATTCTGAAAGTTTAGCTGGAGACAAGGCACTAAGTACACTTCATGGTGTGTTATGGTCTAGCGCAGTGACCACCCTAGAAAATGCTTGAATCCTTGGTCAGTACCCCTGCTACTGGCCTAGGCAGCTCTTTGAGACATGCCGTATGACTGTACAGCTGTAAACCTGCTCGTCTGCCACCCCCTCCACATATACAATGGCCCAGTCTGCCTCCAGACTAATAGGAAAATTCCATGAATACTTACAGGGCAGTGGAGCAGCAGTGAACACACACTGTATACACAACCCCCCCCCACAGTCAGGGGTTATGAGTCTGATATCTCCTGCTGAGACACCGGCCCTCCTGGTCACCACATAACCAAGCGTACCCCCTCAAAGCACACAAGCAGCAATAACACACAACAACAACACCTGGCTCTTTTCTGGAATTATTAACATGTGGTCCACATTTCCTTCACTGCACAGACAGATATTAATTCTTGATGCCTGAGCAGGTGTTCTGCTGAGAAGTGCTTTTCCTCAAGAAAAGCTGATCATCTCAAATAAGTTCATGTAGAAGTGCTCTGGATTTTGCTTTTTTTTCTCTTCCAAAAGAATTAACAGGAAAAACTAAACCATTGTGAATATGTGATATTAACTATGTTAAACGTTAAGTGAAAGAAAAATCTAAATTTAAACAGTTTCAATCAGAGTCAATCACTACAGACCTCCAAACTTCATGTGGTCTTCTGATCAGCTCAAGAACAGAGCGTAGAGAACTTCATGGAATGGGTTTCCATGGCCGAGTAGCTGCATCCAAGCCTTTCACCACCAAGCGCAATGCAAAACGTCAGATGCAGTGGTGTAAAGCACACCACCACTGGACTCTAGAGCAGTGGACACACTTTCACAGGAGTGACGAATCACTTCTCCTTCTGGCAATCCAATGGACGAGTCTGGGTTTGAACACAGACATGACCGGCTGACCAAACAAATGAATGAATGGATGTACCTGCTTGCTCAGTTATGCTTGCTAGTAAGGGTGCATCAATACTCACACTTGTATGCGGTATTAGCCTGATACCATGATCTCATCTGAAACCACCTGATAACATGTGACGTTTGCAGCCATGCTTACTGAACAAATGACTCAGCACAGTGAAGTGTTGTTGATGTTATGGTGGTGGGTTGTGGACTGTGCTTCGGACCCCTTCCCTGAGCGGACGTATCTCAAGATTGTGAGTGTTTAAAGAGAACTCAGTCAAAACAATGCCCAAAACGATGTAGATGCTAGCAGATTTAGTAAAAGAATCTTTAACAAAAAGAGAAGATCCAAAACCATAATAAAGGGCTAGTCCAGGTCAGGAACTGGTAGAGCAATGACAATAAACATGGAAGAGAAGTCTAAGCGAAGTCTAAAATGGGCAGGAGTAGAAACCACAGAATCAATAAATCAAACAAATGTAAAGGGAAGTCTTTAAGGGAGAAGTCGATACGACAAAAACAATCAAAAGCACAACAGACGGAATACAATAGAACGCTCGCTATACTCAACAAACGAGTAAGCAATACTTTGCAAAACAGACAGATTTAAATACATACAAAGAAACAACAATCATGGAAAACAAGTTAGTACTCGGGGGAAGTGGATCTACGAAAAGGTTCACGATTGGCTAGAGTGGAACATGTGGCAGTGATGTCATGGTGTGAAGGATTCTGGGAACTGTAGTCCATAGGGTTTAACGGAACAGAGGGAGCGTGACAGGGAAAAGGTGTGTCTTTAGATGAAGTTATTAAATTATCTACAACTGTCATCATGTCTTAGAATTTAGACCCTAATCACTGAGCCAGACCTTCTGACCCAAAAAACTCCCACGGGTCTGAAAACTTGGACCCTCTCTTTCTGACTTTTAATTATTAGTTCAGGCTTTTCAAAGCAACACACAGCAGCGCACTTCTTGAGTAATCTCAAATAAACCTCGTGTGGATTCTGACACCGTGTGAGATTACATTAGGTTGTCTACTAATGAACTAAAGGACGTGGCTAGAAAAAATAGCAGCAGCTAGTAAAACCTGAATTTTCTTAAAATGCTGGTCTCAAAGGTGGGATTTTATTGCTTTAAGCCAAACCAAGCCTGGTGCTGACAAAGTCACTCCCCATAATAACTGATCTGAAAATGTATCAGAAATTTTTATCAGATTGTGAGGGGAATATGCCATATCATGTAACAGTCCTCACGTCCTATCATGCTCTATTTTTCACAGCTATCTGTCGATCCATCCAACCTAGACCTGTTCTGCAGTAAAAGCAGTGTGTGGGATCTTGAAAGGCTGCACGAAACAGTCTTGCCACAGCTTGAGATGAAGGCTCCGACAAAGACAGTCTAAAGCTTGCCAAATAAAGCATTGACACCCCAGGGACACATTTCTTTGTTCCCAGAGCTCATAAACCAACAGCCTTTTGTCCTTCTTCTCCCTGCTTATTGGACAGACGTGGCATTACAAAAGACATCCTGCGTACATCCCTCTAGCTCTCCGCACACGGCCCACCTTCCACCTTCCTGTTCCTGCATTCCAGGCCAAGCTTGCAGGTAACCAGGCAGTGAGCTGTCAACTGTCAACTTGCAGGAGAAAGCAGGTTATCCAGCTATTGGACACCAACACAGGTCCTTCAATACCAACCAAGCCAACACCAACTATCCCCAACCTCTTAAACCTAGCAATTCAAACAGAAATGCCAAAAGAATCAGTGTGAATGGGGAAGAACAGACTCCCTAGAATTACACAAACCTAGTATATGATTTTGTTACCTACAACGCAACACTTGCTTAAAAAAAAGTAGGGAGTGTGTTTAAGTCTACTGTTAAAACATACTGTACATGAATCTGGAATCCACAGCACTCCTCCCATCTGAGCTCAAGGTAAAATTATCCCTATTATATGAACAATAGTTTGGTTTTCCATACAAAGTCCAAGACTAAATAAGACTTTATGCTGAATTCTGTCTACAGAGTCTAACCTGGACCCATCAATCAGTGTTCCTCTTTCTCTGAGGACAAGGCAGCCTAAGCATTGTTTGTTTACCTCCTCTTAGGTCCTGCTCTCATTTTTCCATTCCCTTGTTTACATTCATACAGACATCTCACTGACTTTTCACACGTGCCCACTTGCTGCCGAAAGAGAGGAGTGGACTGTGAAGATCGGATGTTTTAAATGGAACACGCTTACCCTCGACAGGTCAGCCTCAGTGTGTTAAATGGCCCACCATGCAAACTAAGAACAGACATACATTTAAGAATAACTGCTTTATCTGGTAGAGACGTCGCTGTAGATCTGTAGTGTACTGCCTTTTGTTTTTATGTTATTAACTGTGTAGCCTTCAGCAAGCTAACTAGCAAGCTTGCGGACAATGTCATCACATATTAGAGATGGAGTGGTTTGAAATATTGAAGTATTTTAAAGTGGTTTAACGCTGAAGGACATAAACATCTTTGCCCACCAGAGTTTCAAGAGAGAAATGTGGCAGTTTTTTTGTTTACTAGTTCTCTTGCCCCTCCCAGGGCTCATCGAACACCCTTCACTTTAACTAAAACAGCAATGAAATGGTCCTTAACAGGGATGCAATACCACCTATATGTTCAGTCCATAATTAATTACCTACTAAGTATAAAGTAATTGTATGTGTAAATGAGCTCAATGTATTTAAACAATGGAATTATTCAAATGCATTAGCTAACTATGCTCTATTAGTAATTCCACCTACACCACAACCTTCTGATGACGTTACCCTTTATTGCTCGGGTCATGAGTTCAAAAGCTTGCGGCATCTTACAAATTGCACCTTTAAGGCTAGGATATGTAAATGACCTTTGTTTTGATTGGCTGCCCTGTTTTATGTCCTATCTAAAAGCAGCTCCTGTTAAAACATTCTGTATGACTTCAGTGTGAAGGGCTGGTGCTAAACTGATGTTTGCTAGCATGGACCGCGATCGGGGGTCAACTCAGTAGGCTTGGGCTGGAGTTCTTGGTGGCTTTGGTGCTTGTGCAAGAACGATGCCCCCAAAAAGTAGAAGGATGCCAAACGTTTATGGGCTGAGCGAAGATCACGGGGCATGGGTATGGACTGAGCTTGGAAGGACAAAGTGGCGATGTTGTTCGGCACGAGAATGGAGTGAGAATGGGGGTGTATATATAGTCGGTAGAGGTAATCGGGGCGAGGTCCAGCTCCCAAAACTAAGTTACTTAGTAAGTAACTTAAGACTCTGACATGTAAATGACCTTTGTTTTGATTGGCTGCCCTGTTTTATGTCCTATCTAAAAGCAGCTCCTGTTAAAACATTCTGTATGACTTCAGTGTGAAGGGCTGGTGCTAAACTGATGTTTGCTAGCATGGACCACGATAAGGGGTCAACTCAGAAGGCTTGGGCTGGAGTTCTTGGTGGCTTTGGTGCTTGTGCATGAACGGTGCCCCTCAAAAGTAGAAGGATGCCAAACGTTCTTGGGCTGCGAGAAGATCGTGGGGCATGGGTATGGACGTACCCATGGTGAGCTTGGACGGACAAAGTGGTGATGTTGTTCGGAACGGGAATGGAGTGAGAATGGGGGTGTATATATAGTCGGTATAGGTAATCGGGGCGTGGTCCAGCTCCCTAAGTTACTTACACATATTCAGCTTAGAGAAATTACTATGTTACATCACAAAAGAGGCTATATTTGCAGCTTAGCCCCCATATAACCCAGGTTACCAGGTTTTGAACGAGGGCAGCCAATCAGAAGAGAGCTCATTTACATGCACCAATCTTATAAAATTGCACAAGCATCACAAGTGGACCTTAGGGAAAAATAACCCATGAGAAGAATTTATAATATACACATTTAGTTATTTTAACAGCCTTTAAGTTTTTCTAAAGATAAACACTTCAGAGATGATTTTTGTTATGACAGCCTTCATATGAAAAATAAAAGCAAAGAAAGTTATACTCACTCTGAGCCAGCTCTGGTTGCTTGAGCTTCTTCTCTGTCCCACTCCTCTTCTGAGCTGCTGGCTGTGGCGTCCGAGTCTACAGCCTCCTGGACTCCCTGAAGTATAGCCTGTCCGCACTGTGCTAAGCTCTGCATGTCTCTGGTTTTCTGCACAAACTGGAAACTACTTGAGCAATCAGGAGGACTGCGGAGTGCCTTCTGCTCCGCTGGCGCATCAAAGCCTTTAGTTTCTGCTAAGTGGGAAGAACCAGTGGGCAGAAAGAAAGATCTGAGCGAGGAAGCTTCCTGGTGGAGTTTCCCACCCAGACCTTGCAGCTGGTTGGTGCAATACTGCACTGCATGTTCGCCCAAAAGCACATGCAGCCTCCGATTTGCACGGTCAGCTCGAGCCACTAGTGACCCATGCTGAGAAGCAAGCCACTTAGTCTGAGCTTTCAGTGTGTCTTGCATTGCTGAGGGTCCTGCTTGGGAAGACGAGTGCCAAATGTTCCTTAAGGTATCTTCTTGTGGCCTGACTGCAGGATGTCTGAGCTGAGCAGTGTTATCGGGAGATCTGCTATCCCTTCGGAAGCATGGCTCTGGTGGACATGATTGGGTATCACCTGTGAAACTGTCAGGCTGCTCAGCTGTTGGTCTCTCCACTGCTGTGAGCCTGCTTTCTTCACAAACAGGAGAATGCACATGAGGAGATAGTGTAGTGGACGCTGCAGAGTCTACACCATTTTTGTCCACTGTAGGAAAATCAAGTAAAGATTCTTCGTTTGACAGCAGCAGGGTTTTGAAAGACTCTGGGTTTTGCAACAGAGACGGTAGGAGCATATCAGTAAGCTCTAATGGATCCCTGACGCTGCAGGAGTCCAGAAAGGGCAGGGAGGAGAGGCTCAGCCAAAACCTGTGAAAAGACATGCATCATTTGTCATTCATAACGATTTATTATTTAGAAAAGAGAACGTTGTTATAACTAGTGGTGGACAATTTTACACAACATGGTTTTCTAAGCATTGTGGATATTACATTTACTGAGAAAGGGATTCAACTGATTCTAATGTCTGCAGAAGTAAATGGGTAAATTCTAGAGTCAGAGCTGTTCATAGTGATGGTGACAGGAACCAGACGTCCAAGGGAATTATTGTGATTACATAAAATAATAATGAACATGCTGCTATTTTATAATCATCAAAACTACACATAAATTCATGTTTCATAACTAGGCTCACTGTTGGTTTTGGATGTACTGTGTTGTTGGCATGTTGACCCCAGGACACTGAAAGCTGCTGCTGATAAGAGCATGACTGATGATGCTTACTAAACTCCAGCAAAGTCTGACGCTGTAGTGGAAGTGAATGGCACGCGCATTTGAGAAACATGGCATGAACACTTCAGATGTGGAACAACATTCAACACTGCAGGACTATCTACACACTGCTCAGTTAAATTGTAAGTTTTACGATTACTAGTCACACGACAGTAAATACTAATAAATATATTGTCGCTGTTCAAAGAAAAATGAGTATCTCCAACATAGCAACTTAACAACGTAAGTCAATGGAACCAGAATTTTTTTGAAGATATGTTGGAGCATTTCTATTGGTCCAGTCCTCATGAAATGTTTACACAATGTGAATGACAGTAGTTGTATTCAAAAAAACAAAAATGTAGATACATTTTCTGTTTTCTGCATCGTATGAAAGCAGCTGGCGTTTATATTGTGTGAGCATTACATGATGAATGGACCAATAGAAATGCACCAAAATAACTTTGAAAAAATTCTGGTTCCTGGTTGTTGTCCTCTCCTGTAAAGTTGCTATTTCGGAGGTATTTGTTTTTCTTTGGACAGCGACGATATACAGTCCAAGAAGTGCTATTCAATTAAGCTAAGTATGTTTTATTTGTGACACCAAACAGATTTTATTTTATCAAAATAAAATATTTGTAAAATATAATGACTTATAGGTTAGTTAGGTTACATAGAGTTAGTATTATCATCAGTACTCTGTACTCAGTACCACTGTACCATCACTACTCTCCATTGTAACTTCCATCCATCCATTATCTGCCGCTTTGTCCCGCTAGTCGGGGTCACAGGGGGGCTGGAGCCAATCCCAGCGTCATCGGGCGAAGGCAGGGTACACCATGGACAGTTTGCCAGTCCATCACATGGTCACACCTACGGACAACTTAAGGTGACCGATCAACCTAACATGCATGGGTTGGATGTGTGGGAGGAAACCCACTCAAGCACGGGGAGAACTCCACACAGAATGGACGGGACCGGGACCGGGACCGGGACCACTGTAACTTGCTGTACATAAACGTGTTTACTAAATATGACTTAGCACTTTATGTATAAATAATAACCCTACCTGTGAGCGTAGCTGTCATCCAGCAGTTTAAGTGGAAGTTCTACATCCATGCCTAGTGCACTAACGTCGG
Organism: Megaleporinus macrocephalus; assembly: GCA_021613375.1. Classification (NCBI taxonomy): domain Eukaryota; kingdom Metazoa; phylum Chordata; class Actinopteri; order Characiformes; family Anostomidae; genus Megaleporinus; species Megaleporinus macrocephalus. The sequence goes on from CM038709.1 coordinate 8,140,438, forward strand.
TATCCATGTGGCCAGTAAAAACAGATGAGGAAATATGAACTCTGCTGATTTTGTTTGATGGCTTGCTGAGGGCTGGAGTCATTCCCGTTGAACAAATCCCCCACCGAAACGAGGCCAGCAGATGCAGGTCATCCAATACCCTGAGATATCACAGAGAGTACAACTTATCACCTTCATGCCCTGCAGTCTACATGAGGTATAACGCATTCAACGGTTTGAAATCTGATCTGAAATCTGGTGTGCTCTAAGCTCTCACATTAGTTTAGCAGCTCATCAGACTTTAACGTTTAGTCCCTGCAGCGGTAAACACAGCTGCATTTGCCCACACCTAAAATCGGCTAAATTCCAAATCTCATTTCTGATTTAATAAGTCAGACATGCTGGCATAAACAAAGTTTATGTACATTAAATGATTAGGACCCCACAGAGTAGGTATTATTTGGGGTGTTGGTCATTTTTAGCACTGCAGTGACATTGATGTGGTGGTGGTGGTGCATTAGTGTGTGTTGTGCTTGTTGGAGTGGATCAGACACAGCGGTGTCACTGTGTCCACTCTATTAGATACTTCTACCATGTTGATCCAACTTGTAGATGTAAGGTCAGAGACGAGAGCTCATGTTGCTGGTTGGTGGACTATACTCAGTCCAGTAGTGACACAGAGGTGATTAAAAACTCCAGCAACACTGCTGTGTCTGATTCACTCACACCAGCGCAACACATACTAACACACCACCACTATGTCAGTGTCACTGCAGTGCTGAGAATGATCCGCCTCCCTAATAGTACCTGCTCTGTGGTGGTCCTGTGGGGGTCCTGACCATTAAAGAACAAGGTAAAATGGGATGAATAAAGTATACAGAGAATCAGATGGACTACAGTCTGTAGGTGTAGCTCCTATATGGTCAGTGGAGCTGCTAAAATGGACAGGGTGTGTAGATACAAGCAGATGGATTTAATGTTATGGCTGACTGGTGTATATACACAAACCACTGCCTTTACTAAAGAACCCTAGAAGAACAATCAATGTGCCATGATTTTTATATGAGATGCTGATAATAGTACTACTATAATGTGGACTACTTTTGCCTTACAACACCATGTAATGTACCTCTACACCATGACCTGATTAAAATCAATCAATTTAAACACATTTGAAGCCAAAACTTTTTTTAAAACAATGTGTATATGCAACCACTTCATATAATAACTTTCTGTGAGGAAGCTTCACAGACATGAAACTCTTCAGACGTCTGGTTCCTATCAAAACCACTGTAAACAGTTCTGACTAGCAAAGTTTCTCTAGGGTTGAGCATCTCACACCAAACCACACTTATTGACCCCTCAGTAATTTAGTTATGTGTATTAATTTTACACATATAAATTCGGTGGAGTTCCCCTTCAGGCATCTCAAACGAGTGGCTAGTCAGTGTAAACTAGCTAACAACAAAAACAGTTGTTTCGGCGGCTTCTCTAGGTTTAACTTAATTACTAAGTGGGATTATTTTTTAAGCTAAAAGGTGTCCTTATCTAATTTATAAATTTATAAGACTTTATCTCGCGTTCAGGTGCATTTTATTAGATTACGTATTACTTTTTGGCACTGAAGGTTATGTTGGCGAGCTATTGAAGGACAAAAGCAGCGGCGAACGCTAGCAGTACACCAGAAAGGCAGCACAACACTAAAGTCAGCTTCTTGTTGGAGTTTAATGTTTCCTGATCCACCTTAAATGGCGCGGCAGTTACATTCCGGGGTCTCAGGTGTTAAATACAAACCGCTGCACCGTTTAAGGTGGACCGGCAGGATTCGAACAGCAGTACTAACGTTAGCTCACAGCGCTCAGCGTCTCGCAAATCTGTTTCATAACGTTTCATCAAACTCGCTTCTAAATCATCAGAAACTGTTTAATGTTTCAGGTTTCAGGCTTTACAGTAACAGTAAACTAGAATATTTACTTTACCAGCCGCTCGTTTCTCTCAGCTTGTCCGCCTGAAGTCCGAAACGGCCGTTAAACCGCCACCGACTGCTGCGCTGGTCAGAAGACTGTCTCGCGCTGTTTGGAGCCTCACTGTCCGAACATAACGCGCTCTGCGCTGCTTAGATCCTCTCTGCGCGCGCTGCTTGGAATTCTCTCTGCGCTGTAGGGAATCTTGTGTGCGCTGTTTGGAATCCTCTCTGCGCGCGCTGCTTGGAATTCTCTCTGCGCTGTGGGGGAATCTTGTGTGCGCCGCTTGGAATTCTCTCTGTGCTGGTTGGAATCTTGTGTGCGCTGCTTGGAATTCTCTCTGTGCTGGTTGGAATCTTGTGTGCGCTGCTTGGAATCCTCTCTGCACTGTAGGGAATCTTGTCAGCGCTGGTTGGAATCCTCTCTGCGCTGTCTCTGTGCTATTTGGAATCCTCTCTGTGCTGATTGGAATCCTCTCTGTGCTATTTGGAATCCTCTCTGTGCTGATTGGAATCCTCTCTGTGCTATTTGGAATCCTCTCTGTGCTTGTTGAAATCTTGTTTGCACTGCTTGGAATCCTCTCTGCACTGTATGGAATCCTGTGTGCGCTGGCTGGAATTTTTTCTGCGCTGTGTAAAACCCACTCTGCGCTGTTTGGAATCCTCTCTGTGCTGATTGGAATCCTTTCTGCACTGTATGGAATCTTGTCAGCGCTGGTTGGAATTCTTTCTGTGCTGATTGGAATCCTCTCTGTGCTGATTGAAATCCTCTCTGTGCTGATTGGAATCCTCTCTGTGCTGATTGGAATCCTCTCTGTGCTGATTGGAATCCTCTCTTGTGCTGATTGGAATCCTCTCTGTGCTGATTGGAATCCTCTCTGTGCTGATTGGAATCCTCTCTGTGCTGATTGGAATCCTCTCTGTGCTGATTGAAATCCTCTCTGTGCTGATTGGAATCCTCTCTGTGCTGATTGGAATCCTCTCTGTGCTGATTGGAATCCTCTCTGCTGCGCTTCAGTATACGGAGAAGACCTGCGCGCGGGAGGGTTCGCGGGTGTTTTTGTTTGACCAATGAAAAGGCGTTCTTGGATATCAGTGACCGCCCACTGAAATCACACCCAGGTGTACACACACACACACACACACACACACACACACACACACACAGTGGGAAACTACTACTAGCCTAACCCTAATCTCCTAATCTCTCTCTCTCTCTCTCTCACTCTCTCTCTCTCTTTTATATATATATATATATATATATATATGTGTGTGTGTGTGTGTGTGTGTGTGTGTGTGTGTGTGTGTGTGTGTGTGTGTGTATAAATACCATGTGAACTGATTGTTTAAAAGCCTTTATGTATGTTCACCAGTAAGAACAGCAGATCTGATTAGAACAGATGTAAATAATCATACATACAATACAAAGTAACATGAATATCTTATTGTGAGAGAAGTAGATCAGATCTTGATCCAGTTTGAAGAACAAAGTTAGGTTCCAGATTTCTCCTGGACGCCCCAGACATTATATGAATGTATTCAGTTCCTTCGGCAGCAATCTTGATTTAGCTTAATGAAGTACTGAGCAGTCAAAGCAGGTATTAGATGAGAATAATAAAGTGTTTTGCTGAGTAAATAAAAGATTTTTATCTTTAAAGATAGTTTTACAAGTATAATAATGTTTACAAGTGACTAAAACGTCTACACAGTACTGTAGTTTGTGACACACTGTTTGTATGATGCTGCCATCTAGTGGCAGTAATCGGGCGATATACAAACACACACACAAAGAAGAGTATGAGTAGAGCTGTCTACCCAGGCCACAGGCCTGAACATCCAGGTTAGATATGAAACAATTATTATGAGTAACCTAATAGCTTTCCTGGAGAGGCCAACAACCTTCACTGCTTTCACTGTAAATTCATGTAAAGTGTTTGTATTCTAAGCAGTTTGTAAGCAGCTCTGTTGGTTTATTCTTTATGGAATTTGCACTCAATTGCACTCAATTATTGATGTAGAAGACAGTTCATTCATCTAACAAGGATTGGAACCACTAAACACTAAACACTAAACATATGTCTAATTTATTCTTTGGGGTGGAAAGACATTCAGAGTGATTTCGTGTGAAATGACACACTGTTGAGAAACATAGACTTCTTCTTTACAGTGGCGGTGAATGGAACCAGAGGTCACAACACAAATACAGCCATTATATTTATCATTAAAACCACTAGTGAACCTGCACGCGAGTTTAGTTTGTAAAACAGAGAAATGCTATTTGGCAACAGTTTCATAAGCAGTTTATACAACATCTCTCTCTGTGATGTAGCTTTTAGAGGTATTAAACTGTCAGTGGTGTTATAACAAAGTTGAAGTGATAGTGAATGAGCTCGGTAAAGTTAGGCTGATATTGGCGTTTCGCCCTGCTGCAGCTCACAAACAAACAAACAGAAAACAAACTACTAAAATCTCTGAGACTACAGTCGCAGTTAAAACAGAGAACAAACTACAACCGCTCCATTTGTTCAAAGTTCTCGATCTTTTCATTTCTTCTAGTAGTTTATATTAATATAGCAGCATCGCCGCAGCAGGCGCTGAAGACGGTAAGGCACCGTCTGTAAAGTGCGCTACTGTTCAAAAACGTACACCATCCAGAGAGACTGTCAAATCTGGCACTTCATCAAAGCTGTGGTAAACAATGCATACACACATACAGAGTTAACCAAGACCTCGTAAAACTTAATACTGAGACACAACACATTAACCTACTGCAAAATAAAACCATGTGTAGTTTATTAAAACACAATATTACAAACATACTACAGTCTTTGGCTTGTTATGATGCTCTTTGGTTGACTTTTAGTTATTTATTAAATGTAATAAATTACTATTGTGAGGCATCCACGTGATGTACAGACTGCAAATTGCTACTTTGAGACAGTCATATGATATGCAGATCTATAAACACCTGTAGTGTACAAAGACCCATCAGACCAATATACTACATCTACAAATTAACTAAAATTAAACCGAAGCACATATTACCAAATAAAGAGTTTTAGTATGTTGGTCTGATGGGCAGGGGTAATTGTAGGCAAATGAGAGCAGCTCATCAAAAAACTACATTTTAAAGTCATTTCAGACTATCAATCCAAAATCAGTGTTGGGGAAACACTGTGACCGGAAAGATAGCAACAAATCTTCAAAAAAAAAAAAACGTAGTTCACAAAAAATATATTAGACATTTTATTAAAAGTAAAATATAAGGATAAACTATTCTCTACACATGGGGTCTGTCTCAAATCCTACTGAGCTCCTACATAGGCAGCCTTTTACGTCATAGTATGCGCTCCCGACATGTAGTCTGTCCCAATACTTACATACCTTAAACATGCTGTTTACTGAGAAACCTTATTTACACCTGATTTTAAAGAAGCATCAAACGCTTCCTCAGCCACTAAGACAATCCCATGATGCAACACAGGCTAATCTACGAGCAGTGAAGTGGTTTTAAAATGTGAGTTATTTTGATTCTCTCTGGAGTTTTAATGTGTTTCTGGTCATATAATCACACAAAACAGTTTTTTATCAACTCTAACGAGTCCTTCACCATTTAGCAGTTTTATACTCCAGACATTAGCATTTATGCTAGCAGATTTTTAAGCCTCGGGCTATTGTTTTGGATGTCGGTCGGTAACTTAGCAACCAGCTAACCCACTGGTGGCGTGCTGCAGTGGGGGGAACAAGCCGTGACGCAGTCTCTCTCTAACTAGAGGGTCTCAGTAATCTGTTTTATGAGGAGAGATGAGGAGAGAACACTGCTACTTACACAGCTGCTACCTAGACAGCCTACTTACACACTCACTAGGATTTGAGACAGAGCCCTGGTTTTATTTTGCAGTGTTGTGTCTCAGTATTAAGTTTTACGAGGTCTTGGTTAACTCTGTATGTGTGTGTGCATTGTTTACCACAGTTTTGATGAAGTATGATTAGACAGGCTCTCTGGATGGTGTACGCTTTTGAACAGTAGCGCATTTTACAAACGGTCCCTTACCGTCTTCAGCGCCTGCTGCGGCGATGCTGCTATATAATAATAATAATATAAACTACTGGGAGAAATAGAAAGATCGAGAACTTTGACCAAGCGTAGCAATTGTAGTTTGTTTTCTTTGTTTGTACTCTCAGAGATTTTAGGAGTTGCATCAGAGACTTCATCAAAGTCTTCCTAAAAGAGTTGAAGCTGTTAAAGCTGCAAAGGGGCATCATATTAAACCCTATGGATGAAGAATGGGATGTCACTCAAGTTCATAAACGTGTGAAGGCAGAGGAGCGAATACTTTTGCCAGTACAGTGTACAGCAGAGGTGTGTCCTCATTTCCCCCACTGCCTCAGAGGCCAGGAAGGAGGAAGAGCGGGAGCATCTCTCCGGTAGCGTTAATCAACAAAGACCTTTACGATTTCACTAAGCAGCCTAGTTTTACTCTTCGAGGTTGAGAAAAGACCCTCTGGGGTCTTCACTCCAGCAGAAGGAGGCGCGAGCAGAAGGAAGAGGACCAGAAGGTGAGCAGCTTCTCCGTCACGTATTGAAATCCAGCACAACGCGTCTCTAATGATGAACAGACAGCTCGGCTATAGTCTGAATGCATTCTGATCACTATCTGATTCATAATCACTATTATATGCTGCTCTGGAGATAATAACTAATCTCCTAATAGAGCGATAAGCAGTGTATAACCTGTGGTTCTATTATGGATCTATATGGATCTTTATAGAACTGCTGTCTTTACAGTGTTACAGGCTGTAGAACATTTCCCTAAAAGATTCTATAACATATATATTCTATAACATATCTCAATCAGTCTGAGGAACCATATGATGATGCAAAGAACACTTTAAGTATACAGAACCATCTATTTTAGGTTTGTATAGCGTCCTAGCCTTATTGTTTTTGTTGCTAATACTACTAATACAACTACTACTACAGCAAATATTACTACTACTACAACTACTACTACTACTACTACTACTACAACTACTACTACTACTACTACTACTACAACTACTACTACTACTACTACTACTACTACAACTACTACAACTACTACTACTACTACTACTACTACAACTACTACGACTACTACTACTACTACTACTAATAGTAATAATAATAATAAATAATGATTTTTATTGAGTAATACTAAATACTTCAGGTGAAAAGAATAAGTAGCGTTCCAGTTTATAAGTATATGTGGCACATTCTGTCTGTCTACTTTCTGGGAAATGAAAGTGAAAGTTAAAACAGTTTCTCACTTCTGCTAGCTGACAGGATATAATGACACTAAATGCAAACACATAGGTTGAAACTTAAAACATGATTTTTTAACAGTATATCCTTTTCAGACTGGACTGGGAATAAAATCAGTGTAATCAGAACTTGAACCTGAAATCATGTATTTGAAAAAAAAAAAATGTGTGAAATTTGATGCTATTGAAAATTTGACCTGGCAATTGTTTTTGGTATTTCAAATTCAGGTCTTGGAATTTCATGTAAAAATTCAGGTTGTGAAAATTCAGGGAATATATATATAAGCACATGGACAACTACATATGGCATCACATTAGTGTCAAAACTGGAGTTGGTTGCTCTCTGCACTCAAGAGAGCATTTAGCATTCTCAGAGAGGGGGGTTAGACAGTTGGGGTGGGGGGGCTTACAGTCTTCAGCGTGGCACTGGCGATTTGGGCTATTATAGAAACTATTGGGAGAAATGGAAAGATTGGGAACTAAGAGGAAATGCAGTAATTGTACTTTGTTCCTTTGTTCCAAACTTTGCACCACCTAAATGCCATATCAGTGATTATTTATATATATATATAATCTCTGATATGACATTTCCTAGGTGGTGCAAAGTTTGTGCAATTACTGCATTTCCTCTTAGTTTCCAACTACTGTTTGACCAGAGGAGGATGGGTCTCCCCTTGTGAGTCTGGTTCCTCCCAAGGTTTCTTCCTCCAGTTGAGGGAGTTTTTCCTTGCCACTGTTGCCTCTGGCTTGCTCACTGGGGGATATATGTTATAACTGTTTTCAAAACTCTGTAAAGCTGCTTTGAGACAACATCGTTGTAAAAAGCGCTATATAAATAAAATTGACTTGACTTGACTTGACTTGACTAAGAGGAATCAGGAGGCTTTTATTGTCACTCCATCTACATACAAGTACACAGTGGAGGATAGTAAACAGACAGGACAGTAAACAGACAGGACAGTAAAGAGATAAAACAGTAAACAGACAGGACAGTAAACAGACAGGACAGTAAAGAGACAGAACAGTAAAGAGACAGAACAGTAAACAGACAGGACAGTAAACAGACAGGACAGTAAACGGATAGGACAGTAAAGGGACAGGACAGTAAAGAGACAGGATAGTAAACAGACAGGACAGTAAACAGACAGGACAGTAAACAAACAGGACACCTTGCTCTTTTTCGGAAGTCAACAACCGTCTCCTTAGTGTTGTCCTCATTCAGAGACAGGCTGTTGGTTCTGCACCAGTTTGTTAACCGCTGCACCTCCTCTCTGTACGCTGACTCATCATTCTTACTGATCAGACCAACACATGTCCAAAGTAAAAGCACTTCAGTTCAGTTACCTGGGCTTCAGGTGAGAGGAGATGGTTGATTTGGTTAAGGATCTATTTGTGGGTTGTCTTTGCTGTCCAGGTTTGAAATACACCTATATTTATACAGTCTCGCTTAAATACTGTCCAGCTTTCTCACCCATAAAGAACCACAGAGAAGACCACTGCCAGGACAATGTCCAGAATAAATGATCTCTTTTTGTTTCTAAAAATTTGGCTCTGTATTTTAAGCTTACGTGACATGTTTGGTCTCAGTATGATCTGTTTACACTTATCTTTCTTTCACGCAGTCGAAGCCAAAATGCCAGCATCAAAAGGGAAACAGGTGAAAAAAGGTGAGCATGTCTGTATGTCTGGTTTTTGTTTGGATCTGTTCTCCCAAAGATTATAAAATGTTCTTTTTTTAAACTTTCATTAGCCTAATTCCTAAAGTCTAGTACACCGGGCAGTGAAAGCCACTGAGGTCAACGAAAAAGCAATGTTATCTTTAAATTCGTAGGTCATCATCTACTGTCTCTCCTAAATAAACAGTAGAGTCCAAAAATATCATTGACTTACATTAAAATTACTTTTTAAATGACTTTTAATGTAGGTCATTGTCACCAGTTTTTAATATCTCAGTTAGGGGTGTGCCATATCATATCATATGCAATAATAAAATTTAATTTTCATTTTGTTGCAGTAGTGAATTCTTGAAATATTTTTTTTAATTCAATGTTTTGTCCTATCGCCATATCACCCATCCCTAATTATCACATCAGGTACTACTTTTTTACTGTTTTTAGCAAAAGAAAAATTCACACTTTTCTCATTTCCCATTATATATCTACTAGAGACAGACTTTATCTCCAGTATCATTCACTTTACTTCAGTCCTGGATATATGGAGATATTTAGAGTGCATTATTTACAGTCTAATAAAAATGATTGTATTTTTTAATATCTCAGTTAGGGGTGTGCCATATCACGTCGTATGCAATAATAAAATTACATTTTCATTTTGTTTCAGTAGTGTATTCTTGAAATATTTTTTTAATCCAATGTTTTGTCATATCGCCAAGAGTATCGTTATCACAAAAATACCATGAAATATTGTGATATAATTGTAGGGCCATATCGCCCACCTCTAGTCACCAGAATTTTTTCATGGGGTAAACCAGGTCATAAATAAATCGACACTGTCTAAAGTGAAACATGCATCTCCATTTTTGTCGATTTTTATTTTTCTACATCATTTAAATGCAGCAGCTGCCGTTTACATTGTGTGAAAGTTTCATGGTGAATGGATTGACCAATAGAAATGCTCCAGAAACTTCTGGTTCCATTGACTTACATTGAAAGTAAAGTAAGTTAATGTTCTCTCCTGTAAAGTTACTATTTTGGAGACACTTGTTGTCTTGTTTTTCTTTGGACAGCGATGACAGGTGGACAGGTGTACTAAGTATGTAAAGAATCAGATGAACTACAGTCTTTAAGTGTAGAACTACAAAGTGCTCCTCAGTGGAGCTGATAAAGCAATAAGTGTAGACACAAAGTGTTGGCTTTAATAAAGTGGCTGGTCAGTGTATATTTGCATGTGTGTGAGTGTGTGTGGGACTGGAAATACCAGTCACAGAAAGTACCTCCAGAACAGGTTTGAGATAAATCCACAGGAATCTGGAATGATACTGGAAGGAGCTAACACTGTTATCCTAATAGATAGGGAAGGGAAAGAATACCCTGTCTTATTTTCTTCAGAAGACTGTATATATAAATATATATATATAAATGTATATATAAAGCTTTTATCCTTTGAAAACATAGATTTCCTCTATGCTATGTAACATTTGACTTTAAGTTTGTATTAGAAATCTGTTCTGTAGCTCTTTAATGTCAGCATGCTCATGTTCAATACTCGTTACCTTTATTCATGCAGCCAAAACCAGGGCACCAGCAAAGAAGGCACCAGTAGCTAAACCAGGTCAGAAAACTCTTCTTTCAGAAACTTTAGTTTGTTTATTGAGAGGTTCTCTATACTGTTGTATGAGTTTTATATAAACACTACTGCTCAAAAGTTTGGGATCACAGTGAAATATTCTTGTTTTAATGGAGTATCTTCTTCCTTAACACAACAATGGACTGACGGGTCTCTAAAGAAAGTTGTTTCTTTCTGGTCATTGTGAGTCGGTCAGCAAGCCATCAACTGCTGATCCTCAGATACTAAACTAACCTAGAATGTTGTTCTCCCTTTTATACTCACTTATTAGTAGAATGTTTTTCAGCTGTGCATCACAATTGAGCAAGAGTGTCCTAACAACCAATTAGTCCAATAACATCCTTAACTTGGATTGGTGGTCATACCAGGAGATTTAGACAGAGGACTGAGAATTGCTGATAATAGAACTATATGCAAAATAAGCCTCTATACAAAAATAGACTTTAATACAAACATTTTTACTCTTTAAAAATCATCTGATACACTTACATTAATTGTGAAATGGACAATACTGTTTGTGAATTGCATGAAAATTGCATGAATTGCATGAAATGAAATGTGATCCTAAACTTTTGAGCGGTGGTGTATATGTCCAATATATAGTATAACTATATATTTCTCTCTTCTATAAAAATGACCACCTTTAAATGAGAGGTGATATCTATGACCTTATATATGTGAGCTGAACCAGATATGATCATTGGTGGAACAGCAGAGAGTGTAATAATTGCTCATCTTTAATACTCGTTTTCTTTGTTCATGCAGCCAAAACCAAACCACCAGTAAAAAAAAAGACCCCGAAGGTGAAACCAGGTCAGAAGACTCTTCTTTCAGAAACATCTAAACTTTATTTATTAACTCCTCTATTCTGAGAGAACTGTTTCTGAAATGCAGTCTGAGATAACTCCACTGCACAGTTTGCAAACATTCTGTTTTCATTTACATATAATTACATTTAACTCAGCGTCCCAACTCTTTTGGGAGTAGGGGTTGTACTATCTCTGTGTTGTCTTTCCCTCTGGACTTCTGCTTACTAACACTAGAATTGGAGATTCATCTTCTTGTGGAATCTAGTTACAAGACAGTTTGCTTCAACTAATTAACTTCTAAAGTTTGATTGAGTCAGACACCTTTTACTAGGTAATGGGTGGCAAGAGATGAAATACTGGAAAACTATACAGGAAGGAAGAAGATTGGTGATTGAAGATTGGTGGCCAATGCTATAGGTTCCCCTACTGCATATGATTTTTCACATGTTTTAGTTTGTTCTTAAGCACAAACCTGACCGAAAAGCTTCAGTCTCTTGTAAACAATGTTGATAGATGACTGTATTATGACCGGCTGGAGAATATCTCCCATAGATGTTCAGTTTGATTAAGATATGGTGATTGTGAAGGCCATAGGTAGAGTCACTGCAGTGCTGAGAATGATCCACCACCCAAATAATACCTGCTCTGTGGTGGTCCTGTGGAGGTCCTGATCATTGAAGAAATCAGGATAACAAAGTATACAGAAAATCAGATTAACTACAGTCTGTAAGTGTAGAACTATATGGTCAATGGAGCTGATATAATGATAAGATATTGGGTTTTCAGGATTTTCAAGCCGTCCGGTTCAGGTTGGGTTTGTTTTCTAGTAGGTGATTCTTGTGTAGCAGATTTGCCGTTCTTTCTTTCTCTCTCTCTAGTAATGCCATTGGCTGCATCTGAAATCGCCTACATAGTTTGGACACATTAGCCGTGCTCGCCTACTGCTTTCAATACTGTGTAGTAAAGAAGTGGGTGATTTCAGACGCAGCCATAGAGTATAGCTGTGAGTCGGAAACCCAGGCCAGGCTTCACTCCAGCTGAGGGGTAAAGACACAAACTGGATTTAGGACACTTTAACCTGTGATGTGAAAGTCCTACAATTGAAGAAGATGAGAAAACCTGATATATAAAATGAGAGAACATCTGATATAATTCAAATAATGTTTATATGAGATTTTTGGTATCATCATCTTCCATATAGAAAAAGGAAAGCAGCAGTGGAGCTTTTCAGTCCCAGCTGTGGACGCACTGGTTTCTACAGGACTTTGTTAAATTTATCTTTGGAATTTAAGTATATATGACAAACCTGTTCTTCGTTTATGTCAGCATGTTTAATACTTGTTTTCTTTGTTCACACAGCCAAACCCAAACCACCAGCAGTTAAGATTCAAAAGGCTAAACCAGGTCAGAAAACCCTTCTTTCAGAAACGTTTGATTTAATTTATTACATTTTCTACATAGAGAGAGCTGTTTCTGACATGCAGTCTAAAGCCCTGTTTGAGTGGGATTAGTTTTTTCTAGAGGAGGTCCGTGTGGGATTTGACTGGCTGATTTGTATAGGATAAAAGGATCTCTGCAAATTCCCCAAATTATCCCGAAAGACCCAAAACAAAACATCATCGCATGAACATTTTCTGTAGCATCTAACAGCTATAACAGCACAGTGGCATATAGACTAGCATTAGCTTAGTAAAGTGGGTTCATTGAAATGAACCAAATGCCAGACCACTACGACTACAGACGATGGTGAGAGGAACTATCAACGTATTTCATTTTCCTCCTTCTTGTAATTTGGCCATAATAAAAATGCTGTGGATTTGTCATACACTTGAGGATTAAGGGTTTAATCAAGCTCTAGTTTAGCTGATAGCCGCGTCTTCAGGAAACAAACAGAAAATAAAGGCAGTCGCCGTTTTCTATAAAGTGACCTTTTCCATTTACCAGCTTCATGTTTGAATTTTCTTATTCCACCTTAAATGATGTACCAGTTCTTATAACACTTCAAGCACCAGAACTGCTGCACTATTTAAGGTGGAACAAGAAACCTGTTGTTGTTATTACATCACTGAGGTGTGGATTAGATTTGAGCAGGACTGTTATTACTGAGGTGTGGAGGTTTGGTTACTCTGGCCTTGGAGAATTATAGAAGATAATTCACTTCAGAATCATTATTTATTACTTTTACTTAGCAGACTTGTAAAAACTACCAACATAGCAGATTCATACGGGATTAAAATCACAGTGGTTTCTGTGGTCACTCCAGTTACGTCCCCAGATAATACTGATCCCTCTGGAATAGGGCTTTAGATTACTCCACTGCACAGTTTATTTTATGTTAATTTAATGTATGCAAATAGGATCCCTGAGCAAAGTATCAGAACAGTCAGAACAGAACCTTGTGTCTCTGTCATAATTTTAAAATGTGTTGAAATCCATTTCTATTATAAGTCTGTTTCTCTCTCCTGTAAAAATACCACCTATATATATATATATATATATATATATATATATATATATATATATATATATATATGTACACACTACCACTCAAAAGTTTGGGATCACAGTGAAATGTTCTTGTTTTAATGGAGTATCTTCTTCCTTAACACAACAATGGACTGACGGGTCTCTAAAGAAAGTTGTTTCTTTCTGGTCATTGTGAGTCGGTCAGCAAGCCAACAACTGCTGATCTTCAGATACTAAACTAACCTAGAATGTTGTTCTACCTTTTATACTCACTTATTAGTAGAATGTTTTTCAGCTGTGATCACAATTGAGCAAGAGTGTCCTAACAACCAATTAGTCCAATAACATCCTTAACTTGGATTGGTGGTCGTACCAGGAGATTTAGACAGAGGACTGAGAATTGCTGATAATAGGACTATATGTAAAATAAGCCTCTATACAAAAATAGACTTTAATACAAACATTTTTATTCTTTAAAAATCATCTGATACACTTACATTAATTGTGAAATGGACAATATTGTTTGTGAATTGCATGAAAATTGCATGAAATGAAATTCTAAAGTGATCCTAAACTTTTGAGCGGTAGTGTTTATATAAGCTGGACCAGATAGAATTACTGGTGGAACAGCAGACTGTGTATTACATGCTAATCTTTAATGCTTGTTTTCTTTGTTCATGCAGTCAAACCCAACACACCAGCAAAAAAGCCCCCGAAGGCTAAACCAGGTCGGAAAACTCTGCTTAAAGAAGATTTCCAGGACATGGTCAAATTTGATGTAGTACCCTAAGTTTATAAGACAGTTTTGTTCTTTATTGTTTGTTTCTTGTTCATGCAGTCAAAGACAAAGCGCCAGCAAAAAAGACTGAGAAGGCTAAACCAGGTCAGAAAACTCTGCTCAAAGAAGATCAGTGTTTACTAAAATACAAATTTTCCAGGACTTGGTAAAACTTAATTTAGTAACGTAAGTTTATAAGACAGTTTTGTTCTTTATTGTTTGTTTCTTGTTCATGCAGTCAAAGACAAAGCGCCAGCAAAAAAGACTGAGAAGGCTAAACCAGGTCAGACGACTTTTCTTTCAGAGCTTTATTTATTGACTAGTTCATGTTTCAAAATAGCAAGGCAGGTTTTTATACAGCACACTTCATTACAAAAAAACAAAAAAAAACCACAAATGGAGCACAGCTGGTTTGTGTTAGTTAACTAGCATCAGGTCTTCCATTGGCTGTGTTGGAAACATCGTAAATGCTTCTACTTCTACAGTCTTCTAAGGCAGCAAGGCAGAAATGCACCAACAATTGAACAATCACCACAAGAAATATCTTCATCAGGTGCATATATAAAAATTATGTACTGTTTTGGAACATAGATTTACTTTTAGTACCATAAATAAATAAATAAATAAATAAATAAATAAATAAATAAATTGTGATGAATTTACCTGCATATGGTAAAGGACATGAAGGAGCTCAGAGATCAAGCAGATCTTGGATTTACCAAGTTTATTGACAGCATGTCAGCTCCATCTATTTAGAAGGCTGGTGTAAAGAAAGGCCTCATCTCATTACACCACATGAGGCATTTGAGAAAAACAGTTAATTGTGGCTGGGCTTCCAGATATGATATTCATCATTATCAATTCAAATCAGTGAAAATGTCATTTATGACCGGATCTTTTATATGTTTGCCTTTTTTTCTTCAAAATAATTGCAATTCCCGCTCCCAGTAATGTAATTCACCAATAGCTGTATCACTAATACCATGTACCACATGCTATGGTCAGACAACCCTTTCTGAAATGGCCTTTACTATCATTGCTTAATGTTGTTCTAATCAAGCCTATGCATGAGTTAACATGACTGAGCATCTCCTCTTCAACAATATTTGAAGGTTTTAATGCTTGCATTCTTTCTTAAAGGTGTTGGAAACAATAATGCACCAAAGAAAAGAAAGGCTACTCCAGGTCAGAAGACAGAAGACTCTTTTTCTTACTTTCTGAAAAAAAAAATGTGGGGGCACATTTAGTTTATACTGATCAGCCATACCATAAAAACCACATCCTTACATCTACACTCACTGTCCACTGTATCAGCTCCACTGACCATACAGGAGCTACACTTACAAACTGTAGTTCATCTGATTTGTATACTATCACCCTGTTCTTTAATGATTAGGACCCCCAAATGACTACCTGATATGATGGTGGTGTGTTTGTGTGTTATGTGCTGGTATGAGTGGATCAGACACAGCAGTGCTGCTGGAGTTTTTAAACGCTGTCCAATCACTGTCCACTCTATTAGACACGCCTACCTTGCACCGTGTAGATGTAAAGTCAGAGACAGTAGCTCATCTAGTGCTACACAATTTGTGTTCTCTAGAGACAGGAGAAACCTTAGTGGTGACCAAATCAACAATTTGACCCTTGAACAAGTAATCAAGCCTATGCATGACTAAACATGACTAATCATCTCTTTATTAACAATATTTTATCATATTTGACATTTCATGCTTGCATTCTTTCTTAAAGGTGTTGGAAACAATAATGCACCAAAGAAAAGAAAGGCTACTCCAGGTCAGAACAGAAGACTCTTTTTCTTTCTTTCTGAAAAAAAGAAATGTGGGAGCACATTCAGTTTATACTGATCAGCCATACCATAAAAACCACATCCTTACATCTACACTCACTGTCCACTGTATCAGCTCCACTGACCATACAGGAGCTACACTTACAGACTGTAGTTCATCTGATTTGTATGCTATCACCCTGTTCTTTAATTATTAGGACCCCCAAATGACTACCTGATATGGTGGTGGTGTGTTTGTGTGTTATGTGCTGGCATGAGTGGATCAGACACAGCAGTGCTGCTGGAGTTTTTAAACGCTGTCCAATCACTGTCCACTCTATTAGACACGCCTACCTTGCACCGTGTAGATGTAAAGTCAGAGACAGTAGCTCATCTAGTGCTACACAGTTTGTGTTCTCTAGAGACAGGAGAAACCTTAGTGGCCCTTAAACAACTTATCAAGCCTATGCATGACTAAACATGACTAATCATCTCTTTATTAACAATATTTGACCATATTTGACATTTCATGCTTGCATTCTTTCTTAAAGGTGTTGGGAACAACAATGCACCAAAGAAAAGAAAGGCTACTCCAGGTCAGAACAAAGACTCTTCTATCTTTTTTTCTGAAAAAAGAAATGCGAGTGTTGCACATTTAGTTTGTATCCCAGTATAAATTGCCGTGGTGCTTAAAAGTTTGTTAACTCTTTAGAATTTCGATGTTTCTTCTATGTTTCTGCAATGAGGTGTCCATTAGGCTGAGAAAACGAAACAAACCCGTTAGAAACACAGCAGAATGTTTGACCAGAGTGAGCAAATTTGATATAGTTTTAGAAAGAAGGAATGTATGAAAATGTTGATCACGCCGTTCCTCCTATGGTGAAGAAAAAAACCCTTCACAGTTCAGTCAGGCCAAGAACATTCTAGATTTTGGAGTATCATTATTAAAGTCTACAGTCAAGAGACACCTTCATGAATATGAATGCAGATGTTTCACCTCAAGATGTAAACCAGTGGAGAACAGAAGTCCAGATTAGACTTTGAAACAGTCTGCACAGTTCTGGTACAAGATTCTTCAGACAGATGAAACCAGGTTGAGAATGGAGATGGAAAGGAAGAGCATATGATCCGAGGCATACGACATTGGTGAAATATGGTGGCGGCCCGTGTTATGGCACGGGCATGGCAGCAGGTGGAACTGGGTCACAGATGTGACCACTACAGGTGGAGAGAACTACATCAGCTAAGGGTGATCTTCAAACACCAGTGTAATAACATGACTTTAAATGGTTAGATAATGTTAGCTCAAACCATACATAGCCAGAAGTTAAAGAGAGTTAGCTAGTAGTTCCTATATTTCCTCCAGAGAATCTCTTGTTAGTAGAATTGCCGCTCAGTACTGTCTTCCAGGTTTGAGAGTTAAGAGAGTTTGAGAGCTTGGTTACTTCTGAACACAGTTTCAGCAGTTTGTAAAGTTAGACAGGTAGCTAAGGTATGTTTTTTTTTATAATGGCTTGATTAGTGTTAGGACGGTATATACAACAGCTAGAGTACAAGAGAGTGATCCAAACAGTTTGGTAGGACATAAATAATAACAGCGCTGCCAACTTTAAAGAGTTAGTTGGAGAGAGATTTGGAGTGACGGAGTTGAGCTAGCTAGACTTCTATCTACCCGTTCAGCATACATCACTCCACCTACACTGTAGATGGAATTACGATTATCTTTCACAGAGAAACAACAAACCATGTTTTTTTTATAAGAGAGACACTTGCATTTAGCTGAGCTTCACAGGTGCAGCGTGCTCGAGTTTCCGAACTGGAGTTCCAACTTCGGGGAGCTTTTTATTATAAACTTTCTAGTTTATAAACCTTTCATTATAAACTTCCTAGTTTATAAACCTTTCATTATAAACTTCCTAGTTTATAAACCTTTCATTATAAACTTCCTAGTTTATAAACCTTTCATTATAAACTTCCTAGTTTATAAATCTTTCATTATAAACTTCCTAGTTTATTAACCCTTCCATTATAAATATTTCTAGTTTATAAACCTTTCATTATAAATATTTCTAGTTTATAAACCTTTCATTATAAACTTCCTAGTTTATAAACCTTTCATTATAAACTTCCTAGTTTATAAACCTTTCATTATAAACTTCCTAGTTTATTAACCCTTTCATTATAAATATTTCTAGTTTATAAACCTTTCATTATAAATATTTCTAGTTTATAAACCTTTCTTTATAAACTTCCAAGTTTATAAACCTTTCATTATAAACTTCCTAGTTTATAAACCTTTCATTATAAACTTCCTAGTTTATAAACCTTTCATTATAAACTTCCTAGTTTATAAACCTTTCATTATAAATATTTCTAGTTTATAAACCTTTCATTATAAACTTCCTAGTTTATAAACTTTTCATTATAAACTTCTAGTTTATAAACCTTTTATTATAAACTTCCTAGTTCATAAACCTTTCATTATAAACTTCATAGTTTATAGACCTTTCATTGTAAATATTTCTAGTTTATAAACCTTTCATTATAAATATTTCTAGTTTATAAACCTTTCATTATAAATATTTCTAGTTTATAAACCTTTCATTGTAAATATTTCTAGTTTATAATCCTTTCATTATAAACTTCCTGTTTTATAAACCTTTCATTATAAACTTCCTGGTTTATAAACCTTTCATTATAAATATTTCTAGTTTATAAACCTTTCATTATAAATATTTCTAGTTTATAAACCTTTCATTGTAAATATTTCTAGTTTATAAACCTTTCATTATAAACTTCCAAGTTTATAAACTTTGTTATTATAAACTTCTAGTTTATAAACCTTTCATTATATATATTTCTAGTTTATAAACCTTTCATTATAAATATTTCTAGTTTATAAACCTTTCATTGTAAATATTTCTAGTTTATAAACCTTTCATTATAAACTTCCTAGTTTATAAACCTTTCATTATAAATATTTCTAGTTTATAAACCTTTCATTTTAAATATTTCTAGTTTATAAACCTTTCATTATAAACTTCCTAGTTTATAAACCTTTCATTATAAACTTCCTAGTTTATAAATCTTTCATTATAAACTTCCTAGTTTATTAACCCTTTCATTATGAATATTTCTAGTTTATAAACCTTTCATTTTAAATATTTCTAGTTTATAAACCTTTCATTATAAACTTCCTAGTTTATAAACCTTTCATTATAAACTTCCTAGTTTATAAACCTTTCATTATAAACTTCCTAGTTTATTAACCCTTTCATTATAAATATTTCTAGTTTATAAACCTTTCATTATAAATATTTCTAGTTTATAAACCTTTCTTTATAAACTTGCTAGTTTATAAACTTTTTATTATAAACTTCTAGTTTATAAACCTTTCATTATAAACTTCCTAGTTTATAAACCTTTCATTATAAACTTCCTAGTTTATAAACCTTTCATTATAACCTTCCAAGTTTATAAACCTTTCATTATAAATATTCCTAGTTTATAAACCTTTCATTATAAATATTTCTAGTTTATAAACCTTTCATTATAAACTTGCTAGTTTATAAACTTTTCATTATAAACTTCTAGTTTATAAACCTTTCATTATAAACTTCCAAGTTTATAAACTTTGTTATTATAAACTTCTAGTTTATAAACCTTTCATTATATATATTTCTAGTTTATAAACCTTTCATTATAAATATTTCTAGTTTATAAACCTTTCATTGTAAATATTTCTAGTTTATAAACCTTTCATTATAAACTTCCTAGTTTATAAACCTTTCATTATAAATATTTCTAGTTTATAAACCTTTCATTTTAAATATTTCTAGTTTATAAACCTTTCATTATAAACTTCCTAGTTTATAAACCTTTCATTATAAACTTCCTAGTTTATAAATCTTTCATTATAAACTTCCTAGTTTATTAACCCTTTCATTATGAATATTTCTAGTTTATAAACCTTTCATTTTAAATATTTCTAGTTTATAAACCTTTCATTATAAACTTCCTAGTTTATAAACCTTTCATTATAAACTTCCTAGTTTATAAACCTTTCATTATAAACTTCCTAGTTTATTAACCCTTTCATTATAAATATTTCTAGTTTATAAACCTTTCATTATAAATATTTCTAGTTTATAAACCTTTCTTTATAAACTTCCAAGTTTATAAACTTTTTATTATAAACTTCTAGTTTATAAACCTTTCATTATAAACTTCCTAGTTTATAAACCTTTCATTATAAACTTCCTAGTTTATAAACCTTTCATTATAACCTTCCAAGTTTATAAACCTTTCATTATAAATATTTCTAGTTTATAAACCTTTCATTATAAACTTGCTAGTTTATAAACTTTTCATTATAAACTTCTAGTTTATAAACCTTTTATTATAAACTTCCTAGTTCATAAACCTTTCATTATAAACTTCATAGTTTATAGACCTTTCATTGTAAATATTTCTAGTTTATAAACCTTTCATTATAAATATTTCTAGTTTATAAACCTTTCATTATAAATATTTCTAGTTTATAAACCTTTCATTGTAAATATTTCTAGTTTATAATCCTTTCATTATAAACTTCCTGTTTTATAAACCTTTCATTATAAACTTCCTGGTTTATAAACCTTTCATTATAAATATTTCTAGTTTATAAACCTTTCATTATAAATATTTCTAGTTTATAAACCTTTCATTGTAAATATTTCTAGTTTATAAACCTTTCATTATAAACTTCCTAGTTTATAAACCTTTCATTATAAACTTCCAAGTTTATAAACTTTGTTATTATAAACTTCTAGTTTATAAACCTTTCATTATAAATATTTCTAGTTTATAAACCTTTCATTATAAATATTTCTAGTTTATAAACCTTTCATTGTAAATATTTCTAGTTTATAAACCTTTCATTATAAACTTCCTAGTTTATAAACCTTTCATTATAAACTTCCTAGTTTATAAACCTTTCATTATAAACTTCCAAGTTTATAAACTTTTCATTATAAACTTCTAGTTTATAAACCTTTCATTATAAACTTCCTAGTTTATGAACCTTTCATTATAAACTTCCTAGTTTATAAACCTTACATTATAAACTTCCAAGTTTATAAACTTTTCATTATAAACTTCTAGTTTATAAACCTTTCATTATAAATATTTCTAGTTTATAAACCTTTCATTATAAATATTTCTAGTTTATAAACCGTTCATTGTAAATATTTCTAGTTTATAAACCTTTCATTATAAACTTCCTAGTTTATAAACCTTTCATTATAAACTTCCTAGTTTATAAACCTTTCATTATAAACTTCCAAGTTTATAAACTTTTCATTATAAACTTCTAGTTTATAAACCTTTCATTATAAACTTCTAGTTTATAAACCTTTCATTATAAATATTTCTAGTTTATAAACCTTTCATTATAAATATTTCTAGTTTATAAACCTTTCATTATAAACTTTATAGTTGGAGGTCAAAATTTTCAGAATTCCATGTACTGATGCAGCATTAAGTATGGCGTCACGTAACGTTTCCTCTTCATTACTAGGCAACCGAGAAACTTAACAAAGTGAGTCTCACACATGCAGCGTTTGAAACGATTGCAGCCTTTATTCCAGTGATGTGCAGTGGGCGGAGCCTCTCTCTGTTGGCAACCAATCAGCTATACAAACCACCCACTATCATCCAACCTGCTCTCTGTACATTTGGATACTTGGATACAGCAATGAACCTAATGTGTTTGGATGGAAGTGTGGGCAGTTGGCAGCCCTGTAATGAGCTAGTGGACTACGCTGGACAAATAATAACATTATTAATCCAGATGACAGATTTCAAATTTCCAGAAGAAAGATTATGTTTTTGGTAGCGTTTGTGTTCCTGGCAAAATACCCTTTGTTTGGAGCCTGGGGGCGATACGGGCTCAGTGAACCTCAAAAGCATTGTGGTGGTATTCTTTTCTGTTTGCTCGCTTTGTTACAGGACAGACATCCACAAAAAAGGAAACAAAGGATCAAGGCCAGTAGACTTTCTTTTTTTGCTGGGAAAATGGTTTTGTAGTGTTTGTACTGTATACAGTACAGAACCTCTTGTCTTTAAGCTCAAATAACTCATTTTCCTTCAACCACTTTATCAGAGGATGCGTCTGAATTCACCTTCTAAAGTCAGTAGGTACTAGATTGGAGCCAGTACGTACTGCTTTACGGCACAGTCAACATTGAGACCAATCACGTGCGCTGTAAGATCACCGAAGGCTCCTCAGCCAATCAGATCTGTGCACATTGGGGCGTGTGGCGTGCACACAGGCGAGGTACGAAGTGAGGAGCAGCAGCCGGAGACTAAAGCGAGTCAGAAAGAATAAGGAGCTCTAAAAACAGAAAAGTGAACAGAGAGAACTGAGTGTTTAACAGGAACGGTTCTGGAATGGACCTGCTCGTCTAGTTCTGGAGAACACCGCTCTGTACAACCAACATGTTAATCTGTGAAGCTGAGTTAACAAGAAGAACCACGTTTTATTTACTTTCTCTATAAATAAACACTTTAAGATGCTCTTTCTTTCAAAAGCATTCTGATTTTATAATTTAGCTCTTGTTTTTACTTGAAGTGAGGAAAACATTTATTAGAAGTTTATAAATAATTCATTCAGTTCAGCATTTAAACAGTAAATATACTGAAATATACTGAACGGTATGTGTGGTGTGTTGGTGTTTCAGTAGCTGATGGTATAAGATGCTGATACTAGACTACTTCAGTAAACAGGATACACCACAGAATCAGAACACACGTTAGAAATGATGACGGTCCGGACCTTGTTCTGAGGAGATCTCCTCTAACTGGACCTTACTGACTCTAATTAAACACCCCTGCTCTAGACTCTACAGTTAACCGTCTGATTTGTGCCAGGGAGGGCAGTTTTGGGTAGGACTAGATGATGAGTTGGAGCACAAGGTCTGTTTCAGGAGTAGACACATGAAGATATTAATTCCTGCCCTGCTATCTAGCCTGTCTATCATTGTTTACGTTGTCCTGTCAAGTCCACATGGTCTTTGTTTACCTTTCTGTCATGTGCTCCGTGTCTCCGCCCCTCACATGAGTCTGCGTCTTCCCCTAGTGTGACCAGGTGTTTCTTGTTATGTGTCTTTATATATACCCTCTGTTTTTTCCCAGTCTTGGTCCGTGATTGTTAGTACGTGTGTATGTATATGTATGTTCCAGCGTTGTAGATGCCTCATTGTTGTAAAAATAAAACCCTGCGTTTGGATAAATTCTCTCTGTCTATGAGTGCTGGAGCGTTACACTGTCCTAGACCAGTCCAGCATTTACTGACCCAACCCAGATATATTTGATGCATCTTTTCATACTTCTGTTCTTTTGTCATGCAGGGAAAACAGAGGTACCGTCAATCAAGAAAAGAAAAGCTAATCCAGGTATTTCAACAACAGTGTCTGTGCTGTGGATCATTTGATTAAAATAAACTACAATAAAAGACTAGATCTCCACGAAACCGAGACATACAGACAGCTTCACCATTACAAAAGCCAAATAAACACAGAATTGTTTGTGTTTAGGAATACTTATGTCTTTTAACATGAGTATATTCTTACAGGTGTTCGGCGCAAAGAGCAAATCTAAAAACAGATAAAACCATACATATTAAAGATGCACGCCTGGTGCATCCACAATAATACCAATGAAAGAAACAAACAATCAAAATAAAACCCAATCTCACCAAAACAGAGGAACTCTTTTGAAAGAGAACTTAACAGCAAAGACACAGCAGCAATTGTGGAACAAATAAACGTGGTAGCAAATGCAACACCTGTTAAAGCTTAAATGTAAGCCTGTTAAAGCTGTTACTAGCGCACAGGTATGGCACACCTATTACCTTTTAGGTGAAAGAATTCTGTTTTGGCAAGTGAGATTTAATTCCAGTCTATTGTAGTTACACACTTTAAAAACATGAATCAAAGTTTAATGTGATCATTTTATAAACTTGCTTTTCCTTTGACATTTTGTTTAGCAATAAAGCTTATTCACAAAGCCAAAATAAAATAACTGGAGCAAATCAATCAATCAATCAATCAATCAATTAACCTTTATTTCCACTCGGTAGTACATTGAGGCAGACCCTCACTTGCAGTGTCGCCGAGCATTACAATTGCTAAACAAAAAGGATAAAAAAAAATTAAATGAATTTTAATGAGTACTTAAAATGTAAAAGAAACAATAAGGACAGAGACAAAATTATGTGAGATAAATCGTAAAAGAAGAATAAATAAAAACTGAATAAGAAACTAAAATAAGGAATAAGACAAAAGTAGAAAATAAGTCAATAAAAATAGATACAAATATAATAGTAAAACATAAAAAAGTAAAAGAAATAATAATACATAAAATAATAATGATAATAATAGAGTAATACAAATCAGGATAAAAGAATGGTAAAAGGAAATAAAAATAAAAACAAATAAATAAATAAATCATAAACTTTTAACTAAAATTAAATAAAACACTGGCAAGAGTTTAAGCTAAGCTTTAGGGTTTCCTGCAGTGAGTTCCAGTTCACTGGTGGTCTGTAGCTAAATGCAGATTTTCCCAGTTCAGTAAAAGTTTTTGAAACCTGAAGGCTGATCCAATCACTGGAGCGAGTTCCATAATTTGTACTATTCTCAGTGAGCATTGTTGTGATATATGATGGCATACGGCCAGAAAGTGCTTTAAAAGGATGGCTATCACAAACTATGCACCTGCAGATGGACTACAGGTTCTAACTGTACTGGAGCTGCAGCTTAGTGGTTAGCGGTTTTATTTATACAATCTAATTTCAGCCTGTTTTAATATGTGCATTCTCTGTTCAAGCAGTGAAGAGTGAACCACCAAAAAAGAAAATAAAGACCCAGGCAGGTGAGAAACTTGAACCATTTTGATTTCTGATGTCTTCAGCAACGACAATATTCATAAACACTCTTTATATCATACACCTAGGAAAACTAGAAGGCTACAATCTTGTGTTGTATATCACATTCGTACGTACAGATACGTCTATAGACAGTTATGTCTATGAAAATGTGGACAATGTTATTGCTGTTGTAGCTTTAATTTGAGGGACTGTACATCCAAATTGGGTCAATGGTTTAGGAATTACAACCGTTTCCAAACAAGCTTTACCACAAGATCAGCTTGACCAAATTAGAGTTTTCCAAAAGCATCTAAAAAGCCTGTACAGTTCTGGAACAGCATCTTATTGACAGGTAAGACAAAGATCAACTTGTACCAGAATGAAGGGAAGACAAGATGATGGAGAGGGGAAGAAGCTAGTCACGATCCAAAGCATGCTCATCTGGAAGTATTGTGATTATCATAATAATGTGATTTGACTGTGTATATATGCATATTAGCCTGAAAGTGTATCTGTAAATAAACGTTCAGACAGTGACGGAGGCAGTTACTGCTTTGCACAACTTTGTACTTACTGGTTTTGCAAATATTGTCTTATGTTTCTGTCTTTTGTATTTGCACTACTTCTTATTTATCTCTTTTAAGTGTACTACACTGGAGAAGCAGCCTGATAGTGTTTTGTTATACTGCCTTGTGTTGGTATTATGACTTATAATGAAGTTGAACTGAATTGAATAAAATCACCTTCTTTTTTCTATAGTGGTGGAGAGATGTCAGATGCCCCCAGCTTATGCTTTTCCCAGCACCCCACATTCATACCCACCACCTGTGACTGTTGTGCCTATAAGTCAGTCTTTTATTACATTACCCCAAAATGTATTTGATGAGATATAGAGATTCATTGTGTTCACATGAATTTTACAGAACACAGGAAAAGCATTAATTAAACTTATTAATGGAACTCCTATTGAAAACATAATAACGTTTATACTAACAATCGTTTTCTTAAATTCATTTTCAACAGGTATCCCTGTTCCTGTACATGACGCAAGAACTGGTCCAGGCATAAATAACAACGGTGTGAACGCAGCTTCTTGTTCCAGCTATAGGCCGACTGATGACTCTGCAGCCTCTGGTAAACATTTGTAGTTTTCCAGCCCAAATTAGATTCTATGGCATTAATGAATAACTGAACTAGACCTGGTCTTCTGCACTTTACTAGGCCTTTACACAAGGCCTTTAGTGGAGATCTCTGCCAAATGCGAATGGAAATGCTGTAAGAAAACTAAGAAAACCTTTCTTCCTGACCAAAGCTAATGCTGGAGACACCATCATTCTTGGATGTGGTCAGTTTTATTTATCCTTTAGTGGTTAACAGTGAGTCATTTGTTATACATCACCTTTCTGGGGAAACAAACGATTATAGACTGTAATGAAAAATGGCGGCACAATACAAAACCAATAGAGAACCAACAGAACTGCATCAGTGTCTTGGGTTCATTTATAAACAATGTCTACTCTGCCACCATAGAGCACCAGCAATACATCAGAAAAATACATTCACTCCATCTTGAGCCTGTTCTGTCTCCCAATGTCAAGATGGTGCTGTAACCCCACTCAATGGTCAGCGGTCTCCCACCTGTACATCTATTATAATAGTCTCCAGGTCAGCGAATTACCTGTCGTCTAGCCTGGGTACCAACCAGGACATGGCAGTGGAACAATTAACTACTACCAGCAAAGCAAATGGTGCTCGTCCCATAAATCTCAGCTTCACTGTAACATCCAGTAAAGTCCAGTGAAGCGTGCTGGGCTGGTCTGAACAGGTTTACCTCCAGGTCAGGTCAGAGATTATACAGCCCTGAAAGTCTCCTTTGATATGACTGCTTTTTTGTACAAGAGGGCGCCCCCATGTGGCCAATCACATACTTCTTTCAACCCTCTTTATCAAGAGCACCAATAAATATATAGCTGTTTCAGGGTCTGTCTCAAAACCTAGTGAGTGTGTAAGTAGGCTGTCTAGGTAGCAGCTGTGTAAGTAGCAGCGTTCTCTCCTCATCTCTCCTCATAAAACAGATTACTGAGACGCTCTAGTTAGAGAGAGACTGCGTCACGGCTTGTTCCCGCCCACTGCAGCACATGACCGGTGTTTCAGCTTAGTTTAGCTTCTGGCTACCTGGCTAAGCTAACAGTCTGCTATCCAAAACAATAGCCTGAGGCTTAAAAATCTGCTAACGTAAATGCTAATCACTCGAGTATAAAACTGCACAGTGGTCAAAGACTGGATGAAGTGGAATAACTTACAATTGAAGAGGACTTCTCCACATGTAGTTTCGCTTTTCTACCCCATGCTGGAGAAAGTTTTGGCTGCGTTGCATCTTGGGATTGCCTTAGCAGCCGGGGAACCGGCCGATGCTTCATTACAATCAGGCCAAAGTAAGGTTCCTTAGTAGACAGCATGTTTAAGATATCTAAGAATTGGGGCAGCCTACATGTCGGGAGTTAAATGTTGTCTGTGTAGACCCTCACTGGGTTTTGAAACAGACCCTGTATTTGCATGTTTGTCAAAATGATTAACTTTGTCTTTTTGTTGTTGTTGTGCAGCTCCAGCCCTCAACGCTAACACCAATAACGCTGACGATCTGAATCAAGGTACTGCCAGTAATTCACTACAGCATGAAGGAAAGTAGTGATCTTGTGATTCTGTTATTTAAAATGTTTCACCTCTTTACAAATTACAGATGAGAATTACCAGTTTTTGGACAAAAACCGCAGCAACCTGATTGGCCGTGTCAAAAATGTTGAGGGAATTGTTGACGAACTTAAATTAACCAAAGAAAAGATGGAGATAGTGGGAGCAAAACCAACAGACCACGCAAAGATGAGGCAGCTTCTGGACTTCTGTGCAACGAGCAAAGCAGCTGCGGACGATCTGGTGCAGGCCCTGTGGAAACATGAACGTGATGTCATGGAAGACCTGGTCTAACCCAGTAGCTTAGATTGACCCTCCTCCTGGAGGACAACTCAAAGCAGTAATTCCAGACTTTTATACTCTGAATTTTCTTTAAGGGAATGATCGAATTGAAATCATCTACCATGTTTATGCTCCATTTCACCCTAAATTTAGTGCCTAATCCCTTTTTGGGGTTTAAAAGAATAGAATAGAGAACTTATAGATGTTCTAATAAGTTACAGTATCATAGGAATCAGGTACTCAGGGTTTTTTAACAGGTCATTTTAATCAGTTTTTTTAATCAGATTTGCTCAGTTCTTTCTACTTTCTATTTGAAGCCACATCTGAATTGTATTTCTAAGGCAACCTTAACATCAACTTCAGCTCTTTTGTATTCTCTTGTTCTTTGTATTAAAGATTTTAAAAACACAATACAAACTGGATTCCTTATGTTTCTGAAATTATTTTGATATTGTTCTAAAAACCTTTAATTCCCAGATGGATGACTGATATACTGATGAATGCAGTGATCAGATGTGCTGTGTAATTAAAACGTTATTCCAGCGTCTATTAAAGAGCCCAGTGAGCACTGTGCTATAAACTAGTCCAGAGTGTTACGTGTACTCAAAAAGATACATTGCTTAAACATGCTACTCTGATGAAAAGGCTCAGAGTGACAATAGCTTTTCCTTTTGGTGACAAAACTTTAGCTTTTAAACTATATATAATTAAATGAACATATACACACTATAATATGTTATAATTTAATACATATTATTAAAACATTTAATAATATGTAGCCTAAAACATTACATGTTAGCAGAAACTGGTAACTAGTAACTGGTAACTAGTAACTGGTAAGCAGTGGTGATAAATTCTTTAAAATATAATTTAAAAAGAAGAGTTTGAAGACAAAGATTGAGGATAAATAAATATAATATAATACAGTCATGACTGGCACCCTTTCTGTGGTGGCCTTTGCCCAATGACGCTGAGACTGGCTCCAGTCACCCCGTGACCCCGACAAGCGGGATAAAGCAGAGGATAATGGATGGATGGATGGATGCATAATATACTCAAGCACCGGCCACCAAGAGGTGATGAAGAACTAACATCTTCCTACTTTTTCACAGATAAAACCTGAGGACAGATACAAATGGACTCCTGCAGGACAACTTCCAATATTATTTTACGCTCAGTTTGGAAAAGTTACACTCAGGCCTCGCTGGAGAAGAGGCGGATCAGAAACATAGAAAAACACATGATCCAGTTTTTATTTTTCCACCTTAACCAAAGCCACACTGCAAACAATCAACAAAGCCTCGTACAAATCATCACTTTGATTAGTGACTGGCATCTTTATGATCTAAAAATACAACAAATATTCATTTTTGACCCTAAATTTTAAAGGTCAGCTTGTACGGCACACACATTTAAGGGCTTGAATTGAAAGAAATAACAAAAATATTTGTGTTACTAAGTAGAACTGTTTGGATTGATTACCGATAAAATGTGGTGCGACTGTTTTGATTGTTATCTAAGTCACAATTACAAACAAACCCAATGAAACTGAACTAATAACACAAACAGATCGTCGCTGTCCAAAGAAAAACATGCTTCTCCATTTTTGTGGATTATTTTTTTCTACATCATACAAACACAGCAGCTGCCACTAAGATTGGGTGAGAGTTTCATGA
The DNA here is from genome assembly GCA_021613375.1 of Megaleporinus macrocephalus. Taxonomy (NCBI): domain Eukaryota; kingdom Metazoa; phylum Chordata; class Actinopteri; order Characiformes; family Anostomidae; genus Megaleporinus; species Megaleporinus macrocephalus. Next base: position 8,170,383 of record CM038709.1, read on the forward strand.
TAAATGGACCAATTAATGCAAATAAATCTGCTTCCATTGACTTACATTGAAAGTAAAGACAGTTTTTGGTCTCTCCTGTAAAGTTACTATTTATTTTCATTGGTTTTAGTAGAAATTTCAAATCCATCTTTACTTCTGAAAGTCTCCGCCTCTCTGGGATGTTCTTTATACCCAATCATGTTACTGACCTGTTACTAATCAGCCTAATTAATGGTGAGCTGTTCAACCAGGTGTTTTTATTTTGCATTGCATTACACAATTGTCCAACATTTTTGAGATGTGTTGTTGAAAATCAAACTCAAACTGCAAATATACTTATATATCCATTTCTTCTGTGTTTAAAGGTTTTGAATACAGGGTTTTAATGATTTGCACATTGCTTGTTTGTTTTTTATTTTTATTTTATACTGTGCCTCAACTTTTATTTAGGATGGAAATTGTGTTATTATTGTTGTGGTTGTCGCTCTATCGTGAAATAAATAGCAGTTTAAAATATTCTAAAATGTTTGCATACAAGAAAAGGACTGTAGCAGCAACACTGTTATCTATTCTGGATTGTGGTGATGTGATACACAGATATACATCAGCAACTACACTGAAATATTTATACTCTGGCTTCTTTTAATATTCAAAGCTCTCACAGGCCATATACCACCGTATATCAGAACAATGCTCACTGAGAATAACCCAGCTCATCAGACTCCTTCCAGTAAATGGATCAACTGCTCTTAGCTACATCAGGACCAGTGAAATGGAATTTAGTTAACATTTTATATTATTTTGATTTGTTTTAATTGTTTGTTTATACTGTTTGAATAGTTTATCTTTCATTTATTCCTCTTATTTTTAGTTACTTCTTGATTTTTATTCTCTGATTTATTTGTTATAATGTTATTTGTTTTATATTTACCTTTTATATCTTTATCAGTCAATACTTTGCCTATTTTGGCTGCACTGGAAATGAGGGTCATCCTCAATGTACCCCGAGTTTACCTCCAGCAGATGGCGGGGGTCTTCACTTTCCTCCTCAGGCCACGTTCCCACGTCAGTTTCGCTCTGCGTCGCCATCTAGTGGTTATTTTAATACCTGCAGCTTCTCTGATGCGGAATCGAAAGTAACATCGCTCTGTAGGACTAACAGGGAGCAGAGGCGGGAATCAGACCAGCTCGGTAAGTTTAATACAACAAAACAAAACAGTCTGTTTTAATAAAAACAGTGCAGTTATTAATAATATAAGTTAAAATAATTACACGAGCATCTACTTCTGTATTTATGGTACTTTACTGTAAACACACACACACACACACACACACACACACACACACACACACACACAGGCAGGCTGCTTGTTGCTTCAGTTTACTTGAAAAACCCTCGTTTTATTTTATTTCAGGACTAAATGGACATTATCCAGAGCAACAAAGTGGACCTTATTAGGTGGTTAAGCGGGAGTTCGTTCATTTTACAGCACGTGGACTCACGAAAGCTCATAACGAGGGACGAATACGAGGAACTAAAGCAGATCTCAAATTCTGCTGAGCGAGTTACAGAGCTCCTGGACAAACTTCTCAGAACAAAGAACGACTCGGTTTGCTTCGCATTTCTGGACTTGCTGCGAGAAAAGAAGGTGAATGAGTTCAGCCCGGATCTCAGAGAATGGATATCATCTGTACCCACTTCTGGAAGTTCAGGTAGGTTATCTAGAGTCACCCAGCATATACTGTACTGTTTACTATTAGACCATGTGTACCACAGATAGACCACCATACAGACTTAACTGCTCACTATTAGACCATGTGTACCACAGATAGACCACCATACAGACTTAACTGCTCACTATTAGACCATATGTACCACAGATAGACCACCATACAGACTTAACTGCTCACTATCATATCATATGTACCACATATAGACCACCATACAGACTTAACTGCTCACTATTAGACCATGTGTACCACATATAGACCACCATACAGACTTAACTGCTCACTATTAGACCATGTGTACCACAGATAGACCACCATACAGACTTAACTGCTCACTATCATATGTACCACATATAGACCACCATACAGACTTAACTGCTCACTATTAGACCATATGTACCACAGATAGACCACCATACAGACTTAACTGCGCACTATTAGACCATATGTACCGCAGATAGACCACCATACAGACTTAACTGCTCACTATTAGACCATATGTACCACAGATAGACCACCATAGAAAATAACTGTTTATTATTAGACTATATGTACCACAAATAGACCACCATACATACTTAACTGTTTACTATCAGACTATATGTACCACAAATAGACCACCATACAGACTTAACTGTTTACTATCAGACTATATGTACCACAAATAGACCACCTTACAAACTTAACTGTTTACTATTAGATCATATGTACTACAAACAGACCACTATACATAAATAGTAGACTGTTGACTATTAGACCATATGTACTACAGAAAGACCACCACAAAAATGTTATTATTCACGACAAGATCATATTTATTACAGATAGACCACTATACAAAATTAACTGTTCCCTATTAGATCATATCTACCACAAATAGACCAGCATACAAACGTAACTGTTCACCATTAGATCATATGTACAACAGATAGACCACCATCACCTTGGACCTCTGAGGTGGTGCTTCATTCTGTAGCCAGTTTCAAAAATAGTAAACAAAATTCTTTTAAACCCTCAAACTCTAGTACTTAAGGTTGGACTCTCGTAGTACAGTGAACGTGATTCAGCACCAAATGTTTTTTGATGTTATATACAGGCATGAGCTCTGAGGAGATAAACGTAAGTGTGCATTCCTGTTTTACAGGTCAGAGCACTGGCAGGTCCGAAACTGGCCGTGTTGCAGGTAACCTTTGATCTCTTGCAAAATTTTGATCTCTTGCAAAACTTAATAAAATTGTTTCATGTTTAATATACTTTCACTTTGCTGCATTATAATTCAGTTTGTACTGTTCGTGTATCAGGTGCAAGAGCGAATCCTGGACCCCAAAGCAGAGGTTAATATCTTTCTAGCTCATTTTTATCATATCAGGATTTAAGCATATATGTGAACATATTCATTTGAACTCTAGCTGAGATCTTAAATATGGAATGAAATTGGATTTATCACAGAGGTAAATGATATGGCAAAAAAAGAAAATCACCAAATTTCAAGTCATTCAATTTTACAGATATTAGATCAGTTAGAAAAGAGAATACAGAACCAGTAGTGCTACATATACAAAATGCTATCAAAAACAGTGAACACAATAATTTAACTGTTCACTATGAGATCATATGTACATCAAATAGACCACTATACACACTTTACTGTTCATTATGAGATCATATGTACAACAAATAGACCACCATACACACTTTACTGTTCACTATGAGATCATATGTACCACAGATAGACCACCATACAAACTGAACTGTTCACTATGAGATCATTATGTACCACAGATAGACCACCATACACATTTTACTGTTCACTATGAGATTATATGTACAACACATAGACCACCATACATGCTTTACTGTTTACTATAAGATCATATGTACCACAGATAGACCACCATATAGATATAACTGTTCACTATGAGATCATATGTACCACAAATAGACCACCATACACACTTTACTGTTCACTATGAGATCATATGTACCACAAATAGACCACCATACACACTTTACTGTTCACTATGAGATCATATGTACAACAAATAGACCACCATACACACTTTGCTGTTCACTATGAGATCATACGTGCAATACATAGACCACTATACTCACTTTACTGTTCACTATGAGATCATATGTACCACAGATAGACCACCATACAGATTTAACTGTTCACTATGAGATCATATGTACAACAAATAGACCTCTATACAGGCTTATCCATTCACTATTAGATCATATGTACCACAGATAGACCACCATACAGATTTAACTGTTCACTATGAGATCATATGTACCACAAATAGACCACCATACAATCTTAACTGTTCACTATAAGACCATATGTACCACAAATAGACCACCATACAGATTTAACTGTTCACTATGAGATCATATGCACCACAAATAGACCACCATACTCACTTTACTTTTCACTATAAGACCATATGTACCACAAATAGACCACCATACAGATTTAACTGTTCACTATAAAACCATATGTACCACAAATAGACCACCATACAGATTTAACTGTTCACTATAAGACCATATGTACCACAAATAGACCACTATACTGACTAAAAGTTTGAGGGAACCCACTTCCTTGGATGAGAAGTAACCCCACACATGAACGGTCTCAGGATGCTTCACTGTTGACACAGGACTGGTAGTGCTCACCTTTCCTTCTCCAGACAATCATTTTTCCAGACGTCCCAAACAGTCTGAAGGGGCTTCATCAGACACAATAACTTTACCCCAGTCCTCTGCAGTCCAATACCTATACTTCCTGCAGAATGGCAGTCTGTTCTTGATATGTTTCTTGGAGAGAAGTGGCTTCTTTGCTGCCCTTCTTGACACCAAGTCATCCTCCAAAAGCCTTCGTCTCACTGTGCCCTCACACCTCCCCTCTGCCATTACTTTGCAATTAACTGCAATTCATCTGAGCACTCATCACAATCTAGAGTTAATACAAATTGCCACCATATGAACTGAGGCAGCAAACTTTGTGAAAACCAAAATTTGTGCCGTTCTCAAAATTTTTGGCCACGACTGTAGTTACAAAGTTGCTAATAAAGTGCTGTTCTGTGGTTTTATGACAAGAAACAGATTTAAACTCCAGAGAGAACTGGAATAACTTACATTTAAAATGACTTCTTTTGCATTTGCCTGCGTTGCATCATGTGATTGCCTTAGCTGCTGAGGAAGCGTTCGATGCTTTATTACAATCAGGCCAAAATAAGGTGCCTCAGTAGACAGCATGTTTAAGAATTGGGGCAGCCTAAGTCTGTCAAACTTATTAACTTTGTCTTTTTGTTGTTGTTGTGCAGCTCCAGCCCTCAACGCTAACACCAATAACGCTGATCTGAATCAAGGTACTGCCAGTAATTCACTACAGCATGAAGGAAAGTAGTGATCTTGTGATTCTGTTATTTAAAATGTTTCACCTCTTTACAAATTACAGATGAGAATTACCAGTTTTTGGAGAAAAAACGCAGTGACCTGATTGGCCGTGTCAAAAATGTTGAGGGAATCGTTGACGAACTTAAATTAACCAAAGAAAAGATGGCGATAGTGGGAGCAAAATCAACAGACCACGCAAAGATGAGGCAGCTTCTGGAATTCTGTACAACGAGCAAAGCAGCTGCGGACGATCTGGTGCAGGCCCTGTGGAAACATGAACGTGATGTCATGGAAGACCTGGTCTAACCCAGTAGCTTAGATTGACCCTCCTCCTGGAGGACAACTCAAAGCTGTAATTCCAGACTTTTATACTCTGAATTTTCTTTAATGATCGAATTGAAATCATCTACCATGTTTTTGTTCCATTTCACCCTAAATTTAGTGCCTAATCCCTTTTTGGGGTTTAACTTCATTCTGTTATGTTGTACCTTCTATATCAGTGACCAAATACATCTCTGATTTTTGAGCTCTGGCATTTGATTTTACGCCAAAAGACCTAAAAAAGAGTAGACTAGAGAACGTATAGATGTTTTAATCAGTGACAGTCAGTTTTATTGGAATTAGATACTCAGGTTTTTTTAACAGGTCCTTTTAATCAGGTAAACTTTTTGCTATTGTTTTTTCTACTTGGATTAAATTGAAACCACATCAGGGGTGCGTTTCCCAAAACATTCGTAACGCTAAGTACTTCGTAACTTTATACCTAAGAACATTCTTAAAATTACGAATGTTTCCCAAAAGCCTTCGTAACTAATATAGTACGTAAAGTCGCTTGTGAATGTAAGAGTAATCCGACCCACTCGTAACTCGGTAAGTTCTTCTTAACTCAAAGTTCACGTGCAATTCTGTCTCAAAAACAAAAGAGGGCGCTAATCCTTTTAAAAACGCATTGTTTTGTGCTTGGACACTGCACGTATTTATACAATCACGAATTCATGAAGATTTAAAATGACTTTTGAAAGCGTAATTACATCACGTATATTACATCCAACATCAAGAAATATCATATCCAACAGCTTGAATTATGTAAACAGTAAATTTCTAGTATAAACTTCCTGCCACTCTGAAGGTCCTGAGTTTAACACTGCGCATAAATGTACATTTAACTTTTTTTATTTCAAGGTTGGAATCATCGCAATCACATGAAACAAACTTTTAAACTTTTAAAGTTTAAACTGCTTAAAGTACAATACATAATTTGTTGATATTCACATATAAATGTACATATTTTTAATTGATTTTCTTCCAGTGTTACAGTCATAGTAGTAAATTAATACATATATTATTTTCTAAAAAAATATTACATATTGGCCTACTAAGCTTGTTATCACTTAACCAATCAAACTAAGTGATCAGTTACATATACATATAAATTACCAATTGGAAGGCTGACAAAGTTGAGTAGGCACTTATGTTCCTAGCAGTCTCTGCCCATTTCTGCTCTTTCTCTTAATCTATAGAACTTCCCGAGCTTTGGAAAATAGTATGTTTTGTTTTTTTCTCTATTTCTTCAAGCATTTGGCCTTTATTTCATCCTGCGTTCATTCTTTGCGTGGCCGGTTTCCCGTGCTAGAAAGGTTAATCGTGTGCCTATTTATAGGCTGGGCGTGCTATAGACAACAATTGCAAGCGAAATGTTTTTATTTATTTATTTTTTTTAGATCAAAGTAATGTAAATCCTTATCTGTTGTTCTTTTTCTTATAATTATTTACATAACGATACATTTGTGGCATAATAATGAGGAAATGTATGTAAATCGGTGGTTCAGTTCTCGACTGGAAGTGCCTATTCAGGGCTGATGCGGGGGGCGGAATCAACAAAGAGCTATTTGAAAATAGTTTGTAAGTCTGGAGACTAAGAAGGCTTTTGGGAAACACTTGCAAAATTGGGGTTCTTAAAGATACGTCGTTCTTAAAGTTGATCGTAAATCACTAAGATCAGTCGTTATCAGGAAACGCACCCTTGATTTGTATTTCAGAGTCAGTCACAGTGTGAGACGTAAAATCAATTTCTGTGTTCCTCTTTTGTATTGTAATCAGAATTGTTCTCTTGCTCTTTGTATTAAAGAATTTAAAAACACTGAAAATACAGATGGATGTGTTTATTGTGGTTTTGTGCTATCTGTAGCACAGTATAGCAGTTTAAAATGTTCTAAAATATTTGCATATAAAAAAAAACTGTATCAGCAACACTGTTATCTATCCTGGATTGTGATGATGTGATATACAGATATACATCAGCAATTAACTGAAAAGGTTGGTTGGTCTTCTCTTGCTGTGCGTCGAGAAACACATTGTCTTTTTTCATATTTAAAGCACTTACTGGTCATATGCCACAGTATATTACTACAACGCTCACTAAGAGTAACTTATCAGACTCCAGATCAAGTGCTTTTAGCTACAGCAGCACCAGCAAACCAGAACTTATGGTTTGCTTTAAAGATGGATGGATACTTTATTGATCCCAGAGGAATTTCAAGGCATCCAGTAGCTTCCACAAGTGCACAAGAGTATAACAGTGCCAGTGTATATAATATGATACAGTCTGATAACTGATGACTGATATAGGGGTCCAGAGTATAACAGTGTCAGTTTATATAATATAATACAGTCTGATAACTGATGACTGATATAGGGGTCTGAAGTATAACAGTGCCAGTGTATATAATATAATACAGTCTGATAACTGATGACTGATGTAGGGGTCTGGAGTATAACAGTGTCAGTGTATATAATATGATACAGTCTGATAACTGATGACTGATATAGGGGTCTGGAGTATAACAGTGTCAGTGTATATAATATGGTACAGTCTGATGACTGATATAGGGGTCTGGAGTATAACAGTGTCAGTGTATATAATATGATACAGTCTGATAACTGATGACTGATATAGAGGTCTGGAGTATAACAGTGTCAGTGTATATAATATGATACAGTCTGATAACTGATGACTGATATAGGGGTCTGGAGTATAACAGTGTCAGTGTATTTAATATGATACAGTCTGATAACTGATTACTGATATAGAGGTCTGGAGTATAACAGTGTCAGTGTATTTAATATGATACAGTCTGATAACTGATTACTGATATAGAGGTCTGGAGTATAACAGTGTCAGTGTATATAATATGATACAGTCTGATAACTGATGACTGATATAGGGGTCTGGAGTATAACAGTGTCAGTGTATATAATATGATACAGTCTGATAACTGATGACTGATATAGAGGTCTGGAGTATAACAGTGTCAGTGTATATAATATGATGCAGTCTGATAACTGATGACTGATATAGGGGTCTGGAGTATAACAGTGTATATAATATGATACAGTCTGATAACTGATGACTGATATAGAGGTCTGGAGTATAACAGTGTCAGTGTATATAATATGATACAGTCTGATAACTGATGACTGATATAGGGGTCTGGAGTATAACAGTGTCAGTGTATATAATATGATACAGTCTGATAACTGATGACTGATATAGAGGTCTGGAGTATAACAGTGTCAGTGTATATAATATGATGCAGTCTGATAACTGATGACTGATATAGGGGTCTGGAGTATAACAGTGTCAGTGTATATAATATGATACAGTCTGATAACTGATTACTGATATAGAGGTCTGGAGTATAACAGTGTCAGTGTATTTAATATGATACAATCTGATAACTGATGATTGATATAGAGGTCTGGAGTATAACAGTGTCAGTGTACATAATATGATACAGTCTGATGACTGATATAGGGGTCTGGAGTATAACAGTGTCAGTGTATATAATATGATACAGTCTGATGACTGATATAGGGGTCTGGAGTATAACAATGTCAGTGTATATAATATGATACAGTCTGATAACTGATGACTGATATAGGGGTCTGGATTATAACAGTGTATATAATATGATACAGTCTGATAACTGATGACTGATATAGAGGTCTGGAGTATAACAGTGTCAGTGTATATAATATGATACAGTCTGATAACTGATGACTGATAAAGGGGTTCGGAGTATAACAGTGTCAGTGTATATAATATAATACAGTCTGATAACTGATGACTTATATAGGGGTCTGGTGTATAACAGTGTCAGTGTATATAATATGATACAGTCTGATAACTGATGACTGATAAAGGGGTTCGGAGTATAACAGTGTCAGTGTACATAATATGATACAGTCTGATAACTGATGACTGATATAGAGGTCTGGAGTATAACAGTGTCAGTGTATATAATATGATACAGTCTGATGACTGATATAGGGGTCCAGAGTATAACAGTGTCAGTTTATATAATATAATACAGTCTGATAACTGATGACTGATATAGGGGTCTGGAGTATAACAGTGTCAGTGTATATAATATGATACAGTCTGATAACTGATGACTGATATAGGGGTCTGGAGTATAACAGTGTCAGTGTATATAATATGATACAGTCTGATAACTGATGACTGATATAGAGGTCTGGAGTATAACAGTGTCAGTGTATATAATATGATACAGTCTGATGACTGATATAGGGGTCCAGAGTATAACAGTGTCAGTTTATATAATATAATACAGGTCTGATAACTGATGACTGATATAGGGGGTCTGGAGTATAACAGTGTCAGTGTATATAATATGATACAGTCTGATGACTGATATAGGGGGTCCAGAGTATAACAGTGTCAGTTTATATAATATAATACAGTCTGATTAACTGATGACTGAATATAGGGGTCTGGAGTATAATAGTGTCAGTGTATATAATATGATACAGTCTGATAACTGATGACTGATATAGGGGTCTGGAGTATAACAGTGTCAGTGTATATAATATGATACAGTCTGATAACTGATGACTGATATAGGGGTCTGGAGTATAACAGTGTCAGTGTATTTAATATGATACAGTCTGATAACTGATGACTGATATAGGGGTCTGGAGTATAACAGTGTCAGTGTATATAATATGATACAGTCTGATAACTGATGACTGATATAGGGGTCTGGAGTATAACATGTCAGTGTATATAATATGATACAGTCTGATAACTGATTACTGATATAGAGGTCTGGAGTATAACAGTGTCAGTGTATATAATATGATGCAGTCTGATAACTGATGACTGATATAGGGGTCTGGAGTATAATAGTGTCAGTGTATATAATATGATACAGTCTGATGACTGATATAGGGGTCCAGAGTATAACAGTGTCAGTTTATATAATGTAATACAGTCTGATAACTGATGACTGATATAGGGGTCTGGAGTATAATAGTGTCAGTGTATATAATATGATACAGTCTGATAACTGATGACTGATATAGAGGTCTGGAGTATAACAGTGTCAGTGTATATAATATGATCGGTCTGATAACTGATGACTGATATAGGGGTCTGGAGTAATAACAGTGTCAGTGTATATAATATGATACAGTCTGATAACTGATGACTGATATAGGGGGCTCTGGAGTATAACAGTGTCAGTGTATATAATATGAATACAGTCGATAACTGATGACTGATATTGAGGTCTGGAGTATAACAGTGTCAGTGTATATAATATGATACAGTCTGATAACTGATGACTGATATAGGGGTCTGGAGTATAACAGTGTCAGTGTATATAATATGATACAGTCTGATAACTGATGACTGATATAGGGGTCTGGAGTATAACAGTGTCAGTGTACGTAATATGATACAGTCTGATAACTGATGACTGATATAGCGGTCTGGAGTATAACAATGTCAGTGTATATAATATGATACAGTCTGATGACTGATATAGGGGTCTGGAGTATAACAGTGTCAGTGTATATAATATGATACAGTCTGATAACTGATGACTGATATAGGGGTCTGGAGTATAACAGTGTCAGTGTATATAATATGATACAGTCTGATAACTGATGACTGATATAGGAGTCTGGAGTATAACAGTGTCAGTGTATATAATATAATACAGTCTGATAACTGATGACTGATATAGAGGTCTGGAGTATAACAGTGTCAGTGTATATAATATGATACAGTCTGATAACTGACGACTGATATAGGGGTCCGGAGTATAACAATGTCAGTGCATATAATATGATACAGTCTGATGACTGATATAGGGGTCCGGAGTATAACAGTGTCAGTGTATATAATATGATACAGTCTGATGACTGATATAGGGGTCTGGAGTATAACAGTGTCAGTGTATATAATATGATACAGTCTGATAACTGATGACTGATGTAGGGGTCTGGAGTATAACAGTGTCAGTGTATATAATATGATACAGTCTGATAACTGATGACTGATATAGGGGTCTGGAGTATAATAGTGTCAGTGTATATAATATGATACAGTCTGATAACTGATGACTGATATAGGGGTCTGGAGTATAATAGTGTCAGTGTATATAATATGATACAGTCTGATAACTGATGACTGATGTAGGGGTCTGGAGTATAACAGTGTCAGTGTATATAATATGATACAGTCTGATAACTGATGACTGATATAGAGGTCTGGAGTATAACAGTGTCAGTGTATATAATATGATACAGTCTGATGACTGATATAGGGGTCTGGAGTATAACAGTGTCAGTGTATATAATATGATACAGTCTGATAACTGATGACTGATATAGGGGTCTGGAGTATAACAGTGTCAGTGTATATAATATGATACAGTCTGATAACTGATGACTGATATAGGAGTCTGGAGTATAATAGTGTCAGTGTATATAATATGATACAGTCTGATAACTGATGACTGATATTGAGGTCTGGAGTATAACAGTGTCAGTGTATATAATATGATACAGTCTGATAACTGACGACTGATATAGGGGTCCGAAGTATAACAATGTCAGTGTATATAATATGATGCAGTCTGATGACTGATAAAGGGGTCCGGAGTATAACAGTGTCAGTGTATATAATATGATACAGTCTGATAACTGATGACTGATATAGGGGTCCGGAGTATAACAATGTATATAATATAATACAGTCTGATAACCGATGACTGATATAGGGGTCTGGAGTATAACAGTGTATATAATATGATACAGTCTGATAACTGACGACTGATATAGGGGTCCGGAGTATAACAATGTCAGTGTATATAATGTGATGCATTCTGATGACTGATAAAGGGGTCCGGAGTATAACAGTGTCAGTGTATATAATATGATACAGTCTGATAACTGATGACTGATATAGGGGGTCTGGAGTATAACAGTGTCAGTGTATATAATATGATACAGTCTGATAACTGATGACTGATATAGGGGTCTGGAGTATAACAGTGTCAGTGTATATAATATGATACAGTCTGATAACTGATGACTGATATAGGAGTCTGGAGTATAATAGTGTCAGTGTATATAATATGATACAGTCTGATAACTGATGACTGATATTGAGGTCTGGAGTATAACAGTGTCAGTGTATATAATATGATACAGTCTGATAACTGACGACTGATATAGGGGTCCGAAGTATAACAATGTCAGTGTATATAATATGATGCAGTCTGATGACTGATAAAGGGGTCCGGAGTATAACAGTGTCAGTGTATATAATATGATACAGTCTGATAACTGATGACTGATATAGGGGTCCGGAGTATAACAATGTATATAATATAATACAGTCTGATAACCGATGACTGATATAGGGGTCTGGAGTATAACAGTGTATATAATATGATACAGTCTGATAACTGACGACTGATATAGGGGTCCGGAGTATAACAATGTCAGTGTATATAATGTGATGCATTCTGATGACTGATAAAGGGGTCCGGAGTATAACAGTGTCAGTGTATATAATATGATACAGTCTGATAACTGATGACTGATATAGGGGTCTGGAGTATAATAGTGTCAGTGTATATAATATGATACAGTCTGATAACTGATGACTGATATAGGGGTCTGGAGTATAACAGTGTCAGTGTATATAATATGATACAGTCTGATAACTGATGACTGATATAGGGGTCTGGAGTATAATTGTGTCAGTGTATATAATATGATACAGTCTGATAACTGATGACTGATGTAGGGGTCTGGAGTATAACAGTGTCAGTGTATATAATATGATACAGTCTGATAACTGATGACTTATATAGAGGTCTGGAGTATAACAGTGTCAGTGTATATAATATGATACAGTCTGATGACTGATGACTGATATAGGGGTCCGGAGTATAACAATGTCAGTGTATATAATATGATACAGTCTGATAACTGATGACTGATATAGGGGTCTGGATTATAACAGTGTATATAATATGATACAGTCTGATAACTGATGATTGATATAGGGGTCTGGAGTAGAACAGTGTCAGTGTATATAATATGATACAGTCTGATAACTGATGACTGATATAGGGGTCCGGAGTATAACAGTGTCAGTCTAGTCGACTGACGTCCCTCTTCTAATGCTGCTTCCCCAACACACTACAGCAGAGAAGAGAACGGTGGCTACCATAGACTGGTAGAACATTCACAGGAGTTTTCTGCAGACACTTAAGGACCCAAGCCTCCTCAGGAAGTAAAGCCTGCTCTGTCCCTTCCTGTGGAGGGTGTCAGTATTCGCTGACCAGTCCAACCTGTTGTCCAGATGTATTCCCAGAAATCTGTAGGTCCTGGCCACCTCCACATTGACCCCCTCAATAGAGACCGGCTGCAGAGAAGGCCTGGACCTTCTGAAGCCCGCTCCACTGCAGGTGGTTGGATGTGCTCCACACCACAAAGTCTTGTATAAGGTTCCTGTACTCTCTCTCCTGTCCTTCATGCACACACCCCACAATTGCAGTGACCTTCGGCATGTGGCATGACTCTGGAGTTGTATTTGAAGTCTGATGTGTGCACAGTGAACAGGACTGGAGAGAGCATGGTCCCCTGTGCTGCTCCTGTGCTGCTGATCACTGTGTCTGAGGTGAAGTATATAAATTGTGGTCTCATGGTGAGTTAGTTCGTGATCCAAGTGACCAGATGTGAATTCACCTCCATCTCCTTTAGCTTGTCTCTCAGTAGGAGGGGCTGGATGGTGTTGAAGGCACGGGAAAAGTCAAAGAACATGACCCTCACAGCGCCGCTCCACTTGTCCAGATGAGAGTGAGTTCTGTGCAGAAGATAGAGGATGGCATCCTCCACTCCCACCTTCTCCTGGAATGACAAAATATGTCTTCCACGTGACTGGAACCATCACAAGACACAGGCTCAGGTTGAAGACATGTTGCTTTGCACATTCTAGAAGACACCTTGTCCAGGCCTATTGCCTTCCTGGGACGGAGTCTCCTCAGCTTTTAATTATTTCTAGTAATATTATTCCTATATTTTTATATCCTTTTATTTATTCTTACTATTTTTTAGTCATTTATTAACATCTGTTTTTACTTTCACTTATTTTTTATTTTTGGATTTAATCATTTTAATGTTTTTATTTGTTGCATATCGTTCTTCTATACATTTCTTTGTTTATCAATCAACATTCTGTTTATCTCGGCTGCATTGAAATGAAGATTTCCCCTCAATGTACTACGAGGTCAAATAAAGGTTGATTGATTGATTGATTGATTGATAGATTTATTGATTGAAAGGCGACCAGCAGATGGCGGGGGTCTTCACTTTCCTCCTCAGGCCACGTTCCCACGTCAGTTTCGCTCTGCGTCGCCATCTAGTGGTTATTTTAATACCTGCAGCTTCTCTGATGCGGAATCGAAAGTAACATCGCTTTGTAGGACTAACAGGGAGCAGAGGCGGGAATCAGACCAGCTCGGTAAGTTTAATACAACAAAACAAAACAGTCTGTTTTAATAAAACAGTGCAGTTATTAATAATATAAGTTAAAATAATTACACGAGCATCTACTTCTGTATTTATGGTACTTTACTGTAAACACACACACACACACACACACACACACACACACAGGCAGGCTGCTTGTTGCTTCAGTTTACTTGAAAAACCCTCGTTTTATTTTATTTCAGGACTAAATGGACATTATCCAGAGCAACAAAGTGGACCTTATTAGGTGGTTAAGCGGGAGTTCGTTCATTTTACAGCACGTGGACTCACGAAAGCTCATAACGAGGGACGAATACGAGGAACTAAAGCAGATCTCAAATTCTGCTGAGCGAGTTACAGAGCTCCTGGACAAACTTCTCAGAACAAAGAACGACTCGGTTTGCTTCGCATTTCTGACTTGCTGCGAGAAAAGAATGTGAATGAGTTCAGCCCGGATCTCAGAGAATGGATATCATCTGTACCCACTTCTGGAAGTTCAGGTAGGTTATCTAGAGTCACCCAGCATATACTGTACTGTTTACTATTAGACCATGTGTACCACAGATAGACCACCATACAGACTTAACTGCTCACTATTAGACCATATGTACCACATATAGACCACCATACAGACTTAACTGCTCACTATCATATCATATGTACCACATATAGACCACCATACAGACTTAACTGCTCACTATTAGACCATATGTACCACATATAGACCACCATACAGACTTAACTGCTCACTATCATATCATATGTACCACATATAGACCACCATACAGACTTAACTGCTCACTATTAGACCATATGTACCTCAGATAGACCACCATACAGACTTAACTGCTCACTATCATATCATATGTACCGCAAATAGACCACCATACAGACTTAACTGCTCACTATTAGCCATATGTAACACAGATAGACCACCATACAGACTTCACTGTTCACTATGAGATCATATGTACCACATATAGACCACCATACAGACTTAACTGCTCATTATTAGACTACATGTACCACAAATACACCACCAAACAGACTTAGCTATTCTCTATTATATCATATGTGCCACAAATAGACCACCATACAGACTTAACTACTCACTATGAGATCATATGTACCACAGATAGACCACCATACTCACTTTCCTGTTCACTATGAGATCATATGTACAACAAATAGACCACCATACTCACTTTACTGTTCACTATGAGATCATATGTACCACAAATAGACCACTATACACACTTTACTGTTCACTATGAGATCATATGTACCACAAATAGACCACTATACACACTTTACTGTTCACTATGAGATCATATGTACCACATATAGACCACCATACAGACTTAACTGCTCATTATTAGACTACATGTACCACAAATACACCACCAAACAGACTTAGCTATTCTCTATTATATCATATGTGCCACAAATAGACCACCATACAGACTTAACTACTCACTATGAGATCATATGTACCACAAATAGACCACCATACAGACTTAACTGCTCACTATGAGATCATATGTACCACAGTACCACTTAAGTGTGCATTCCTGTTTTACAGGTCAGAGCACTGGCAGGTCCGAAACTGACCGTGCTGCAGGTAACCTTTGATCTCAATAAAATTGTTTCATGTTTAATATACTTTCACTTTGCTGCATTATAATTCAGTTTGTACTGTTCGTGTATCAGGTGCAAGAGCGAATCCTGGACCCCAAAGCAGAGGTTAATATCTTTCTAGCTCATTTTTATCATATCAGGATTTAAGCATATCTGTGAACATATTCATTTGAACTCTAGCTGAGATCTTAAATATGGAATGAAATTGGATTTATCACAGAGGTAAATGATATGGCAAAAAAAGAAAATCACCAAATTTCAAGTCATTCAATTTTACAGATCAGTTAGAAAAGAGAATACAGAACCAGTAGTGCTACATATACAAAATGCTATCAAAAACAGTAAACACAGTAATTTAACTGTTCACTATGAGATCATATGTACATCAAATAGACCACTATACACACTTTACTGTTAACTATGAGATCATATGTACAACAAATAGACCACCATACACACTTTACTGTTCACTATGAGATCATATGTACAACAAATAGACCACCATACTCACTTTACTGTTCACTATGAAATCATATGTACAACAAATAGACCACCATACACACTTTACTGTTCACTATGAGATCATATGTACAACACATAGACCACCATACAGACCTAATGGTATATAAAATAAATGGCATACATTGTTGCACGGGATAGTTTACTCTATTTATAGTGAATCGAGCAGTTGGTTACCACTGACAGAATCCACGATATGTTTAGTAAAGCATTTTGTATCATATTGTGATTAAATATTTAACAATAATGAAATATATTGTCATATTGCCCAACCTTACTATATTATACCCTAACTGAACTTCACTGAAGTCCCAGAAACCACATGCAGTGTGACTCCCTGAAACTTTCAGGAACCCTTTTAGGAAAAATACACACAGCAGTAATCAGTCACACTGCAGTGATAAAGATCAATTCAAATTTCAGACTGGTTTGTTGTGAAATACTGTGTTTTATACAAAAATTGGAATCACAATTCACAACACTGCTGATAGGAACCGGACGTCTGTAGCGGAGGGGTATGTGCAGGACGTTGTGAGGCCAAATAGTCCACAATTTGTTCAGATTTACAACAACATCAATAACAGCATCATCAACATTACATACAAAACTTAGAAGACAGCTAGGAGTGAGCGGTACTGTATCACTGTCTCCTTCGTAAGCTGGTTGCAGATACTTTTATCGCAAAGCTGCCTTCCAAGGCGCTAATGTACGAGACAGCACAGTCCAGCTTGCAGGACATTAGCTATTAGTTTGTGGCAGCTGTTGATTGAATTATGTGGCATATAAGTAGAATTTCCCTTTAAAATGCCTTAAATAATAATAATGTTTTAAACATTTCTGAATAATATGCGGTCTTTGACATGTAAGTCATACAGGGTAACTGGTAAGTTTTTGTTGGAACTATTTTGCCCTACAACACCCTACATGCATGGCTTTACCATGAAGGTTTAAAAAAATCATTAAAATACATTTTATGCCAAACCTTCTTTAACAATAATCATAAAGTCGACAGCAGGCAGTATACATCCAACCACTTCATCTATAATTTAACTTTCAGATGTCTGGTTCCTGTCAAAACCACAACAAATCTGACTCAGTTTAAATCTTTGTTGAATTTATAAAAAAAATGAATTAAGTTGTCCTTTATATACGGTTTATATGTATGCAAATATGTATAGGGTTGGTCAGAATTCTCATTGGGCATGCTGTGAGCTACAACAGTGGATAAATAATAATAATAAAAATAAAAATACTGATCTTAATTGCCAGAATCACATGTGCTATCCACTAATCTCTCTCTATGTTTCAACAGGTGATAGTGTGACTATCAACGTAAGTGGTGGCTCCAGTTACTTTGGCCCCATAATACGTAACTCACAAATACAGAGCTGCACTATGAATGGGCGTCCAGTAGAGGAATCCAACAGGAAATAAGGAGGGATGCAAAACTGAACACCCATCGGTAAGTACAATGTTAAAATCTCATATTTATTTTATATTCCTGCTTTTGGCCTCTGATTGATCGTGAGCACATATTGGTTTGGCACTGTAAGTCCCATAGAGCTCTATGTAGGACTTTCAGAGCTTCAGGAGCTTCATCATGTCAGGAGTATTACAGCTTTTCAATAACACTGTATATTTAAAAAACACTGCATTATATTGCCAAAACATACATATATAAAATGTATATGTCTTGTACTTAGTATAATAATAGTAATATAGTAATATAGTATACTCTATACTAATATGAACCTTAGTAGAGAAAATAAATATGCACTACTGTTCATAAGTTATTAAACCAGTTCGGGAGCAGAAAAGCACATATACTGATTATGATTTGAGTCCTGTATATTCCACAGTTTTCAAATAGTCAGCAAATACAAATGTAGGAATGTTAATGTGTCCAGAGCTGTTACACAACAATGAGAAGTTATTAGTATAAACTGCTTCGCCCCAAAAAAAATCATTCTTTGGAAAAACGTATTTCTTAAAAAGAAAAGATGCGTACTATGGTTTTAGAAAAGAAGTTATTAGTTAAGTGTACAATTGAAAGGTTAGTTATTGTAGGTTATGAAGAAAGTCTTTGGCATAGGCCCAAGTCTTTAAGCACGCAGATCCTCGCAGATCCTGCTGGATATGGACAGCAGAGGCGAGGCTGCCTCCCTGGACAGCAGGACTGGGACCCAACTGGTGGTGGAGGGGAGGAGGATGGAGTGCGTTGAAACGGCAGCGCCTGAATGCAGCAGAGAGGGAGTTTAATTGAATCCTTTTAAAGACAAGTGGCAGCCTGCGAATGGTTGGAGTAATGAATGAACGTGTGACGTATCAATGGAGTCTTTCATTTACTGTGTTATAGAGGGGTCAAATTATTGTATAAAATCTTAAGGAGAAGCCAGACTTTTGAACAGTAGTGTATATACACACATGTGTATATATATATATATATATATATATATATATATATAGGGGTTGGACAATGAAACTGAAACACCTGGTTTTAGACCACAATAATTGATTAGTATGGTGTAGGGCCTCCTTTTGCGGCCAATACAGTGGCCATGCTTCACTCTGGGCATGCAACAGTCTGGGTGGTCTGCTTCTTTGGGGCTTCTCCACACCGTAACTCTGCCGGATGTGGGGAAAACAGTAAAGGTGGATCATCAGAGAACAATACATGGTTCACATTGTCCACAGCCCAAGATTTGCGCTCCTTGCACCATTAAAACCGACGTTGGGCATTGGCACGAGTGACCAAAGGTTTGGCTATAGTTGCCCGGCCGTGTATACTGACCCTGTTGAGCTCCTGACGGACAGTTCTGGTGGAAACAGGAAGCTGAGGAGCACATTTAATTCTGCCGTGATTTGGGCAGCCGTGGTTTTATGTTTTTTGGATACAATCCGGGTTAGAACCCCAACATCCCTTTCAGACCACTTATACACACATATATATATATATATATTTTCACGTATATATGTTAATAAATATAATGAAATGAACTACACCTAAAAATAGCAAGTAGTCTACAGTGAGACAATGTACTTTAGATTCTGTGTACCTGTATAAAATGACTCCCTCTTTCATCTCCCCCATCATCTTCTCCTCCTTCCTTTGATGTGCTACAGACAATCAGGAGTTTTTCTGAAGAAGGTCCAAAGTGCCTTATATGATGATGCAGGAAATGTTGCAAGAGCCATCCATGACCTCAACCTGTTGGATAAAACTCCAGCAGACGTCCTTCTGTGACCACCCAACATTCTCTGGTGTGAGACCAACCATGTCAGGTCTTTATCAGTATACATATGAAAAACAAATCTCTCCATTTTTGTTTATTTTTATTTTTCTACATCCTTTGTACACAACAGCTTTATATTGTGTGAAGTGTTCATGGTAAATGGACCAATAGAAATGCAAGCCTGAAAAAAATTCTGGTTCCATTGACGTACATTAAAAGTGAGAAAGGTTTTTGGCCTCTCCTGGAAAGTCAGTTTTTCTTTGGATAGCGATGATAAACAAGACAATCATACCTCCACTTTGCAAGATTAGTTTTGTTTTAGTATGTGCTTTACAATATAACACATCCTGTGTGTAGCATTACTTTTGTCCGGCATTTAAATTGAGACATTCAACATTTTCTCTGCCAGTTCTTCTCCTTTCTTTTCTTTTCTTTTGTTTTTATGATGAATTTGAGTCTTAAAGTTGCCTTAACAGCATGTGAATTTATAACATGGATTCCTTCTATATGATGTACACTATTGCTCAAAAGTTTGGGATCACAGTGAAATGTTCTTGTTTTCAATAGAGTATCTTCCTTCCTTAACACAACAATGGACTGACGGGTCTCTAAAGAAAGTTGTTTCTTTCTGGTCATTGTGAGTCGGTCAGCAAGCCATCAACTGCTGATCTTCAGATACTAAACTAACCTAGAATGTTGTTCCCTTTTATACTCACTTATTAGTAGAATGTTTTTCAGCTGTGCATCACAATTGAGCAAGAGTGTCCTAACAACCAATTAGTCCAATAACATCATAACTTGGATTGGCGGCCGTACCAGGAGATTTAGACAGAGGACTGAGAATTGCTGATAATAGGACTATATGCAAAATAAGCCTCTATACAAAAATAGACTTTAATACAAACATTTTTATTCTTTTAAAATCATCTGATACACTTACATTAATTGTGAAATGGACAATATTGTTTGTGAATTCCATGAAAATTGCATGAAACGAAATTCTAAAGTGATCCTAAACTTTTGAGCGGTAGTGTATGTCTTACACATTGCATTTTATTTTCATATATTGTTTCATATACTATGTGATGGTGTGGAAGTGGGAGTTATAATAGAGCCTTCAATAAAGTAATGAATTGTCTTTGTACTCTTCATAGTAAAAAATGACTTTTACCTTATTCTCCTATTTATTATCAACACAAACATGTCATGGGGAACATTAACACAGCATTCACTGCTAGCATGAGCGATCATTGCAGTACAAAAACATTTGAGAGGTAATAAAAAGAACATTTTGGTAGAACTTTAAAAATAAATTGTCATTAGTAATGTGATGGTCAATATTGGCTTTATTGCAAGTAATGTAGCACATAAGAAAAAAAGCATGTAGCCTTTGTATAGATTATGGCATTTGCTGAGCATATAAATAGACCTATTTCTATAAAAATGTGCATATAAAATCAGGTATTTAAGTGTGATCTCTGTAGAGGACCCCAAAAAGGTAATACAATATTGAACTTGATCATAAATCAAATAAAACTCAATAGTCTAATATGGTATTAAATGTGGTCACCCATGAAATGTAATAAAAAATCTAAATAATATAATTATTCTCAATACTTTACAATATATAACACAATGTAGTATTATTTTATCAGTAAAAGTATTATTATTTTATCAGTAAAAGTATTATTTTATCAGTAAAAGTAGTATTATTTTATCAGTAAAAGTATTATTATTTTATCAGTAAAAGTATTATTTTATCAGTAAAAGTAGTATTATTTTATCAGTAAAAGTCGTATTATTTTATCAGTAAAAGTCGTATTATTTTATCAGTAAAAGTAGTATTATTTTATCAGTAAAAGTAGTACTATTTTATCAGGAAATGTAGTATTATTTTATCAGTAAAAGTCGTATTATTTTATCAGTAAAAGTAGTATTATTTCATCAGTAAATCTATTATTATTTCATCAGTAAAAGTTGTATTATTATATTATCAGTTAAGACATTGTATTACATAATTGCCCAATGTTTTATTACATTATTGGGTTTTTATCACAGTTTTGAACAAGTACTGGATTTTATTACATTTCTGGACATTATTGCTTTAGAATGTTCTCATTTTTTGCCAGATGGAACAACCACTAGAGGGGGGTAGTGCATCAGTAATTATGGCTGCAGCATCTACAGCCTTCATCATGCTGTAAAAACAAGTGGGACTTTTTTTTACATCTGATTATCTAATCATGTTGAACAGTGTTTTATACAAGGCTTTCATTGCCTATACAGGTGTCTGGAGATCTTCTAGAGATCTACCTACCTGCCAGGTTCACTTCCAAGCCAGTTCTAACACACGGGGTCGAGTTAATCAGTGCGTTCTGAAAAAGATTGATCAGTTCAATCAGGTGGAGCATTTACATTTACAGCATTTAGCAGACGCTCTTATCCCGTGCTATGTGTTCAGTCAGAGTATGTATCTCTATCTAGTACTAACAGATTTAAGTCCAGACTACTCTTTAGCTCAAACACTGCCATAAACAAGAGCCAGTGCTGATACCTAGAAAGAAGATAACAAAATATAAGATTGGACACAGAGCAACACCTAGCAAGACTGAAACACCTACATAGAATAGAATAAATACAAGACCACATACAGTATAAGTGCAGTACTGTTCCTAGAAGATCAAGTGCAATTATGGTTTCTACCAATGCTTCAGTAGATCAGTGCTTATAAGTGCTTCACTAAGAGATGGTGGTCTTCAGTCCGCGTTTAAAGACTGCGAGAGAGTTCGCTGTTCGGACAGCCAGTGGAAGTTCTTTTCACCATCTGGGTGCCAGGACAGAGAAGCATTTTGTCTCGTGTCTTCCATGAATCTTGAGTGATGGCGGGTCAAGCCGAGCCGTACTTGAAGCGTGAAGGGCTCCAGGTGCGGTTTGACTTTTGACCATTGCCATAAGGTAAGGAGGAGCTGGTTCATTCTTGGCTTTGTAGGCATCAGAACTTTAAACTGAATGCGAGCAGCTACAGGAAGCCAGTGAAGGGAGCGCAGCAGTGGAGTGAGATGAGTGAACTTGGGGAGACTGAAGACGAGCCTTGCTGCTGCATTCTGGATCAGCTGAAGGGCCTGATGGTCTGCAGAGGAAGACCAGCCAGGAGCGAGTTGCAGTAGTCGAGCCTTGAAATGACAAGAGACTGGACGAGCACCTGGGAGGCCTCCTGAGAGAGGAAGGGTCGGATGCAGCTGATGTTGTAAAGAATGTATCTGCATGACCGAGTCAGGTTCGTAATATGGGCTGAGAACGATAACTGGTCATCCAGAGTCACCCCAAGGTTTCTTGCATCTTTAGACAGAACAATCAAAGAGTTCTCGAATGAGATGGCAAGATCCTGCTGAGGACCTGTAGTTCCATGTCTTGCTGGGACTGAGCTTCAGATGATGAGCTGTCATCCATGAAGAGATGTCAGTCAGACATGCAGAGATGCGACTGCAAACCTAAGTATCAGATGGTGGGAAGGAAAGCATTAGCTGAGTGTCATCAGCATAGCAGTGGTAAGATAAACCATAAGTAAGAGATAATTACATCACCAAGAGAACGGGTGTAGAGTGAAAAGAGGAGAGGACCTAGCACTGAGTCTTGAGGGACACCAGTAAGGAGCCGGCAAGGAGTAGACCCTCTCCATGTTACTTGGTAAGACCGCCCCTCTAGATAGGACTCAAACAACTTCCATACTAAACTCCATAGCAGTGCCTGGTGATCACAGATGGCTATGGCTATGTCATTTGGATACTAGCTGTGGATGTGAACTGCAGAGAGTTTAATAGATGTCAGGACCATAAAAGCCCATCAGGGAAAATCCAAAAGACAGGTCATAAAACATGCAACGAGTTCCAAAAAACCTAGACAAACCAAGAAAATGTATAAATGATTTAGTAATTCACACTAGAAAGTGGCAACACCTCCTAAGAGGCAAGAGACTGGACCAGGTCTTTGCAGATGAGGGAAATGGCAACAGGTGAGTAAGAGGGGCGGGGCCAGGGTTAGTACTCTGGTGAGGCAGAGCGGGTGCAAGTATGCGTGACATTAGCTGTTTCTATGAATTTTCTATTTCTGTTCACACTTTCAATGAATCCTGCATTCATAACGCACTATATCTTGTGTTATATTTCATACATAATGCGTTATATCACCCAAGCTTGTATGATGTAGCTTTGTAATGCAAGGTTTCATAATGCATCATGATATCTGGAATGCTAATACTTAATACTATTAACGCTTAAAAACTCTATAGTGCATTACAACCTTGTATATAATATCCTTATGGGCGGATATTACAAGCCATTATAACCTGACTTTATGAAGCCACATACTCTTGCTTTATAAAGTCTTATGCATATCATTATAACCACTTAGTAGATTCTATACAAGCTTATGCCAAGTATTTAAATGTGTTATGTATACTATATAACACCTCAGAAATGCATGTATAGTGCTTTATAGATGCAGGATTCATGGGAAGTGTTGTCGGTGTTATTGCTACATTAGAGAAAGATGCATTCTGCCCATAACCAGATCTAATCTACATATTAATAGCAGCCCAGTTTCTGGGAAAAGGATGTGAAGATCCACAAAATTGCATGGAATCTGCATCACTTCAAATCCATGTGTTCCACATGTGGAAAAAACATGTCTTTGCTGTCCATCTCCTCCAGCTGTTCCTCGTTATAACCGTCACTCCAGTGACCTCAGGGATGATGTGCATTTGTAATGAGGTAATTTGTTTAGTTTTGAGAGAAAGAGGGACGATAAGTGCTCCTGAAGATGTTCCACCTTTCACAGCGGAGACCCGTCTTGGTCCTGGAGATCTACTAACCTGCAAAGTTTAGCTCCTTCCCTAAAATAAAAGGCCTACAGGGCATTAAAACCACTCCCCAGGGTGAGCCCCCTGTTGTAGCTCTAACTTCAGTCCACCTTACCTGATGCAGGTAAGTATGATCTTCAGTTGTGGTTAATGAGCTTGATCAGATGTTTGAGATTTGGGGTCGAGGTGATACCTGTAGGTCTCCAGGATTTGCCAGGTTGGTGAAGTCTGAATGAAAAGCATTGTTATGCTGTATGCCAGGTCAATCTCATTAAAAGGAATTGTGAGAATAATCATTATCTCTTACTTTTCTAACATTAGAAATTAACATCAGGCGTTAGATGCTCATCTGAACTGCATGTGCTTTGGAGGTTGGATCATCAGGTAGATCCGAATGTTCTCCTAGATAGAAAGAAGTATACGACATTCCTGTTTTAGAAATGCACACTATATTGATTATTAATTATCATAATACTGATATTTGTGATACAGTCATAACCAAAAGCTACAGTTTTCAAGAGAGCCCTTTAGTGTGAGCCTCCTGAAGATCCATTGATGCTCCTGATGGGTCTGATTATAGCATCATTCTTTTTATAGTTTTTTACTTTAAGCCTGTCAGTGGCTGACTGGTGTAGTGGAAGTTTAGGCTTGGCCTCCTTGGGAAGCTAACCAGGGCTGAGCTGTAACACTAAAGCTTTTCAGCTTAACATTTAGCTCCAAATACACTGACCACTACCTTTCACGTAAGCTCTGAGCAGGTTCATTAATCCTTTATTGGGGGGGTCTACATGTAATGATTTATATATTCTACTGAATTGTTATCCAAGACCCATACTGGCTATCAGCTTGGCTTCAGTTAATGTATAGTAATCTATAGGAACCCTTGGGCTCCCCAAGGACACTGGCTAGTGCTACTAGGTTCTTTTTTTTTTTTTTTAACCTGTCATGTCTGGCAATTTTCGCAATCGGAATGGTAATCCGAATGCACTGATGTACCAAACATATTTGCTTTTACAAGAACATCATTCTTTCTGAGACCCTCCCCCTGACTGTGACTGGGCTATTACATGAAGAGGACATCTAGCGGTGGTGGGATCTACATGTTTGGCAGTAGACTGTTTGCCCACTGATGTGATACAACAAGCATAAATCATTGTGATCAGGCCATCCTTTAATCACATCACAGTAAGAGTTCTTTCATCTGTTTTAAGGATATGATGTAACTCAATGGGAGACCAAATGCTGGTTTAGTAGTCATCTCTGATCGAGAAATACCCAAAGTACGCTGGTTTGTACTGATTGCTTTGGTTGAGTCCAAATTTAAACCATACAGAAAACAATATGTATCACATTAAGCTAGTTTTATTTTTTAAGCCAAACTATTTAAAGAAATTAAAGGGAAAAGCTATTAAATCACTGTGTTTAATGGTTTGCTGTTAAGACCATTAAACGTTTTGCCATTTTGGGCTCGTCTCAGTTTAGCTGTCTCTAAGTTGGCTCTTTCTGAAAAGAACAAATCTCTAAGTAGTCTTGTGGGGCTTGATATGATCTTGTAACGAGAATGTATGTCTGGGGACAATTTAACATTTTGGTGCTGGATTGCTAAGAAGTCTCCCACAAACAAAGACATACCTCCTCTAACAACCCACTCTTAAATATCTCTACTCAGCGCTCAACAAACAATAGCTGATGCTGGTAAGATATACACAGGTTTGCACATGAATTCGTCTAGTTTGGACCCACAAAAAATGAACTTTGTTTAGTGTTATGAACTGGTCTAGGGTCAGGTCATAACAGACAATGAGAGTGGGTTCTCTCCCCAGACCAAAACACCAGACACTGCTTAAAACCAGAAGACAAGTTTATTTTCCACAAATGGGCCAATAGCAAGATGGGACACTGTCTTCAGGGACGAGTAAACAGCAAAATTATAAACAAGACCACTAAAGTTTACCAAAACTACCTAAACCTGAAAACTACACAAATCTACACAAAATGCCCAAAATACACAAAGCTCCCCCTAAACTCCTGACATTAAGGGCGTTTTCACACCAGCACTAATTAGTCAAGTTAAACGGACTCTGGTTCGTTTGGTGTGGTTTGTTTGGGCAGGTGTGAAAACAGTAATCATACTCGGGTGCGGACCAAAACAACCGCACCAAGACCCTCAAGAGGAGGTGGTCTCGGTCTGGGTCCAAACAAACTCTGGAATGGTTTGTTTGTGGTGAGAACATGATCTGACCTCGATCCGACCCAAGTATTAGGTGTGCTCCACAAGTTTGATCTAAACATCTCCTGCAGCCAGGTGTGCTTTGCATTATGGGATGCGGCAGATGGCGTAAACAGAGAACTGGAGAATTGTAGCAGCTAACAGGGCGAGGACACTGAAGGTCTCTCTTGGACTAGCAGTGAGGGACGTTGTCTACTTGATGTTTGGAGTGAGCTGGGTGGTCTGCAGGTGGACTGTAGTTTAGTATATTATCAGATTATTATTACAGCTATGAACAGATGCCGTCTCTGCCGCTGCTCTGTGATACGCTCTACAAGAAATATGCAGTAGTTTGGGAAAACCGGATCTTCTCCCTGTGTTGACTTTCTTGCTCGCACGCCAGACAGCTCTGACCAATCAGAGGAGACAACGAGCTCATGTGGTTTGTTGGGGTGCATTTTGGTGCGTTTCGGTTTTTGCCTGTGAAAACAAACTTAACCGAGGAGGAAACGCTCCAATAAACAAACTCATTAACTGATCCGGACCAGAGAAACTAACTACAGGTGTGAAAACGCCCTAAAGCAGGGGGAAAGGGTAGACAAACAAAAGGGCACCTGTCCCATAAAGACTTTATAGAATCTAACAAGGCTTTCACGGAATGAGCAAGTGGCATGAAGAGCAATAAAGAGTGGTGGGCTGGTCTGGGCAGGAGGTCTTCCAGGTCAAATCAAAGGAGAAAGAACCCTGAACATCTTTTAAGATGGCTGCTTGATGACCTTTTTATACTGCAAGGTTCCCCCAAGTGGTCAATCATGGACCTGCACACAATGTAACAGAAAAAAACACACACGGAACCCACACAAGCATGGAGAGAACATGCAAACTCCACACATGCCGGCTTAAAAAGACATGAAGAATGGCTTGATGTTGTTGAGGTAACCCTAAGAACAGAGAGAGATCTATATAAATTAAGCCATCATGGTGAGACCTGCAGGAAGCTTGTGTCAACATGCAACAACCAACTATTTTTGCTCTCAAACACAAGCAGTATGTAGTACAAGCTCTCAAACATAATTCTATGTGTTAACTGTGGCCAAAAGTGCTACATAGTATGCAATATGTGACCAACATATATTCCTCCAGTACACTAAAGATACACTGGCTCTGCTCTGCTAAAGCAGCATGGCTGGTGACCAGCAAAACCAGCATATGGTCGCTGACCAATGAAGAACAAGTATCTCCAAAATTGCAACTTTACAGGAGAGACCAAAAATACTTTACTTTCAATGCAAGTCAATGGAACCAGATTTTTTCCAATCTTTACTTCTATTGGTCCGTTCATTATGAAATTTTCACACAATGTAAAGGACATGACAAAAAAGTGGAGACAAGGAGGAACTAAGAACCAAAAGAAAAAGAAGCACATGGAAATGACAAACAACGGCAAACAGGAGAAGAAGCCGGGCGAGGTGTGGCAATTGAGACAATGATTTAATATACTAAGGCCACAATTTACTTTACTGAGGCCATGAATTAATATGTCCAGGACACAAATGACTATATTGGGAAACAGTCTACTCTATCGAAGCCAGAATTTACTATATTAAAACCACACAGCCACCATTTACAATATTGAGGCCATGAATTAATATACTGAGACCACAAATTACTTGTGACTTCATTATATGAATTTGTGGCCTCAGTATATGAATTTGTGACCATGCCTGCTGCTGGGTTTGCTTTTTTTATCTGTTTAATAAAGTTAATCTAGAAAATAAAAGAAAATAACAGGGTTAAAACTGTAACTCACTAAACACAACACTGGCTTTTCACACTCAGGAATGAAGGTGTCACGGTGTGGGAGCTGCAGCAGGAGCAGACGGGCAGGTACAGAGTTACTACTACAGCTAATCACAACAACAACAACAACGACGGACAAACACAGACTGCGGGTATAAATAACAAAGGCTAACAAGAGGGAACAGGTGACGGGACTAAACACTAATGGGCACAGGTGAGCAAGGTGGGGCAGGGGCAGAGACACAGGAGCACATGACAAACACAAGAAACGTAAACAGAAGCACTTGGAACAGACAGGACGTGAACAGACAGACGAGGACAGGCGGGTGTGACAGGTGGGACATCTTCTGTCAGGTGTCTATTAAAAGTATCCTGGACACATCTTTTGACCCAGATATGTCCTAGTGACCAGAGGGCTAAAGGAAGTGAGGTCTTGAGGTGGGTCATGCCGGTTCAGTCCCTAATGTTGGTCACATCACTGCCCTGAAGTACTGCACAAGGCTTTTGTTGCATACTGGACACCAGTACAGTGAACTACTAGCACACAGTAAACAGTACTGCTGCAGTATATAGTACACACAGTCAGGGCCGGAGTGGGCCCCTTTCAGCCCGGGAGTTTCATGCCCAAATCCAACCCACTTTTTTCCATGAAGAGGGGTCTAAATAAATGAAACAGCAGCTAGCTCTTACAATGCCTTTTTATTAGGTATAGGTATATGGTGGTAAGCTAACAGAAAACACTAAACTTACACATGTTTAATAAAAAAAATAAAATAAAATAGCATTTTTCTCTTTTTCCCTACAGAGAGGTGCTCTATTAAAAGCCTCCTAAGCAGTGCCCTGGTTTCTCAACTCAGACCTGAGAATTATCTTCTCTGTGTACATTAAGATTTACACAATTTAACATATATCACGTTTCTATGCTATATTTTACATTACAAATAACTATCTTAGTTATTATACAGAGTATAAGTAACTCTGTTAGACTATCCTTTACCTATCCCTTAGGTGTTCACAGACTTCTCGGGATCATCAGTAGCATCGGAAGCAGTTTGCTGCTTCGACACTACAAAAACATTTAATTAATGAGTTCGGCTATTAATATTTGTGATTAATAGTGTGTATTGGGCTCTACAAAATAAACTACGCTAAGTTATCTATGCAAACGTTGTGCAATAGCTTAACAATACAACACTGACAATACAAACGTATTTCCATATCTCTGTTTACTGCCTGCAACTGTAACCTGGCCTCTTTCTGCCTTCCACCACCACCGACAGACACTTGGCGCTCTTCTGTTTCATTGTACCGCTCCAGAAAAGACGACTTGTGGGCGTAACCAACTTCAACATTTAGGAGAGGAGAAGTCCCTCAGATGGTAGAACCCACTTAATCTACTGCGGCCATGTAGGGGCTGTGCTGTTAGATGAATGGAGAATGAAAGCATAATTGAATGATGAATTAATGGAAGAAGATGTTTTGATAGGTGACAGATAAGTGTCAAAATTATTTTTTCCATCCAAGCGGCCCATACTTGAGATTGACATGAGCCGGCCCATCGGGAATCCTCCCGAATCTCCCGATTAGCCACTCCGGGCCTGCACACAGTATCATGTTTCAGTATGCGATCTGGTTTGTTCATTTTTACTTCATATAATATTTTCTCTGCCCATGTGACATGCTTGATTGGAGTTTTCCAGCCATGCTAACTAACTTCCGTTAGGCTCACGGGCTAATGACAGGCTTGTTGTCTACTGAATAAAATGGGGGCGACCCCACTGTTGCCCCTACAACGCTTTGGTTTGGATATTTCACAGAAATTTTGCAGTCTGTGCTTGTTACGAGATCAAGTCTGGCTCCACAGAGGCTAATCTGGCAGAGAGGGCTCAGCTCACAGAAAAACTGTTTAATGAGTGCCACATGAGAGCGGAACATCTTAATTTAGTCGCAGCTCGGTAGGCTTCGAGAGAATACCAGTCGGCTTCAGAATAGTAAAAGGCTGATGTGCTCCGCTACTGTGTATATGCTCTGTGTGTATATATAGCTATGTGTGGTAGTGCTCTTGGACCTTGCGCCGTGACTCATTTCCTTGCTCTATCTTTACCTGACTGAACTGGCCTTCCTCTGTAGGTTGTTTGATGTGCGAGGCTAGCGTGGTCTGACAGCAGAGCCGTATGCAGCCTGTTAACAGGCAATTCCCAGCGTTCTCTCTCTTAGCAGACAGTGCGGCTGGTAAACACGGCCAGCGTTTTGTCTCGCTTGAATGATTGATGTGTAATGAGTCTCTCAGTGTGGGCTGGCAGGAACCGTTGTGTCTGTGTGAGGCTACGACTCCAAACACGCTTTGTCAATGAGGGAAACGCAAGCTTTGAGTGAAGAGTGGTTTCAAACTCATGAATGCTTCGTCTCTTGGTGCTCAAATGCTGTGACTGAAGCCAAGAGCAAGAAAGCCTGCTGGTGGGCATGCATGGTAGGCTCAGTCCAGGAAGTTTGGAAAAGTAATTTATGGAGGCCACAAATAACAACATAGTGGAGTCACATCATTATGAACACCAGCTAATATCCAGAGTAACCGCGGGCAGCATCTAGACGGACTGGAAGACTCAAGAAGGTCCTGGGTAGGTGGTCACAGGTATCTGGAGCCATGCTGACTGCAGTGCATCCCACAGCTGCTGGAAGGATCATGGAGGAGGATCCACAGAGCCAGCATCATCCAGGTGGTCCCACAAGTGTTCAATTGGGTTCAAGTCTGGGGAATTAGGGGCCCAGGGTAGTACTTGGAAGTCTTGGTCAGCTTTTCCAACCAACGTAGGACATTTCTAGCCGTGTGAGATGTTGCATTGTCTTGCTGGAAGATCCCATCCACCCCAGAGAAGACAATCAGCATGTATGGGTGTATGTGATCTGCAAGGATGGACTCAAACCGAAGTGGGTGAGAATGCCTTCCACATGGCTGAGTGGGTCCAAAGAATGCCACACAGACATCAAAATAATATGACTTGTGTATAGATTGAGGGCACAATTTACAGAGATTAGGAAAGCCTCTGGTGGGCATGCATGGTAAGCTTAGTGCAGGAAGTTGGAATGGTTGGGCCTAGTGAGTAATTTGGCTTGGCTGTTGGCTAGGGTTAAATCACCCCTTGCTCCATTTGTGTGAAAGTGTAAAACAAGTGTATGTATAATTCAGGATAAAGAAATGTCTGGAATTGTGGGGCATAGGAAATTTCGGCTGTTGAAATATAGAGAAATTGATCCAGCTGTTAGAACCTCAGCAATGTTTATACTACATCAAACTCTTTTATTACGTAAACCTGAACATTATTATTTGATATTATTAACGCATTGAGGAAAACAGGATTAGTATTATCTGTAGACGTGGTGTAATTTGAGAGATTACCGAAACCTTGTCGAGAGGACCCAATGCTTTTAATCCAGTATAAATCTGCCATGTCTAATTTCCTCAGTAATAATTCCAAAGTGATTGATCTTCTATGACACCGAGCTCCTCAGTAACAATAGTCCTGCTTGACTCCACATTTGAGGAATGTAATAAAAACAACACCAGGTAATAGATAACAGCTAAATGAAGTCAGTTTCTCATTCACTACCTTGTTTGAATTTTCTTGCTCCACCTTAAATGGTGCAGCGGTTACAAATCTCACTGTTGAGTGGTTTGGGATCATGTTGTAAGAAGATCACACATTATAAGTGTTTTATGGTCAGACATACATCTGGTGTGCTAGAAAACTATACTCATAGCAGATTCATGTCAGCACTAAACTTAAGCTTGGGATGATCAATTTGGAAAGAATCGAATTACATATATTTAAACGATATACATATATTTAAAAGTTTAGGCCAAATCTGGTGCCAGTCAAATATATGTCATTACACAGTTTAAATCACAATCATTTGTTTTATTCTGAGACTTTCTTGGCAAAAGTATTCGGCTTTAAATAATGTTTCACATTTTCCATTATGCTGGGTTTGGCCAGTGTGGAAGGTTTCAGGAAGGGTCAGGCTGAGGGTTAACTAAAAAAGTTGAATGTTAAGTGAACAATCCAAATGTGTGCTTTAAAACAGACAGAAGGTCAAAGCACAAGCAAACAGATACATACAGGCTAACCAGAGCTGTGCACAAGAAACAGGCAAATAGTCAAAAACCAGTAGATCAATACAATGTCAATAAAGGGAAATGAAGTGAAAATACAAAAACAGGCACTGAATATAAAAACTCAGTAACACTCGGGTAGCTGAGATGATACTTTGTAAAGAAAGGACTAAAACACACAGGTATATATATATATATATATATATATATATATATATATATATATATATATATATATATATATATATACATACATATATATTTATGGTTACAAGTGATCTCCCAGGGGATTCTGGGTGTTGGAGTTTAAGCCTGAGAAATGATAATTCTAACGGACACAGTTGATGGAACTTGTCCTCCCCGTATCACATGTCTATGTGTCTAATACAGCCCCATGTCCAATACCATGTGTACTAAAGCCCCCCATATCAACAGACATGCTGGTTTTAGAGCTGTGCACTGATAACAAGCTGTAAAGTCCCTCTCCTCTGTAGTACAGAGCCTCCATGATCTTCAAATCTGGATTTGTCAAGTTAAAGGTCACTTTTTACACACTTGCTTTAAACCAATAGAAGCAAAACAGCTGCAGCTGGAAGATATAGCACCCATGTAACTATAGCTGGTATTTTTCCTATTCATTAAATTGCATTCGTTTACTAACTCCTTTGTAGTGACAGTACATGCGGAACTACATGGCTGGAGTTGGTAACAGTCAGTAGTTTCATGAATTACAGCAGAAATATTAAGTAATTATGTCTTCAAAAATGTTGTTTTGCTTCAATTCCTTGTCAGAACCGTCCTTCAAGAAGAGCTTAGAAGAGCTTCACTGACCATAGAATATGATTATTTTACAAACTTTTTACAAACAACAAGCCTAATTTGAGAAGCCAAGCCTGGTGTTATGCTTCTACCAGTGCCAAATAGCAGAGGATTACTATCTCCCCTGTTAAAAGATCTCTGTTTTAGCTTTAGACTGTCCTCAGAGTCAGACTAAAATATGCTTCAGCTCTCATTAGGTAGGCTTATTAAAAGAGAGGCAACAGGCAACTACAGAAACACAGTCTGGCAGGACTGTATGTTTTCAGCATGGATGCTGTGGACATGCAGTGTTATACCAAATAGTAGGTCACATTCCCTTATGTATGTATCAAAGCATTTCATGTTTTATTGAAAGAAGTTATAATGACAAGGAGATCCTGCCCATATCTCAGTATGCCTGAGTTCACTGATCATCTTCAACATCAGCGTTCACCAACAAACACCATCATTCCATTAAATCCGGACTCAAAAGAGGAAAATTATTAATCCATCTATTCATAATCTTCCATTTTATCCCACTAGTTCAGTGTCATCTGGCGAAGACAGGGTACACCATTAACCTCAAACATATTGTGAACCTTAAACACTCTATTTACAAAAGAGAGACGATAAAAGATAAAATTTAATAAAAATTTCAAACACTGTCAACAGTATTGACCAGCTTTGTTCACTGTTTGACAATAAAGAGACTGAAAAGACGAGCAGCTCCACCTTTATTAGCATCACAGCTCCAACAGTCACCTGTAAGTAGCAGCCATGCTGTCTGAGTTTATCAGTTTGCTGGTTGGAGCAGATCATCTTGTGAGAACTTTAATCTACTCTGTGTTTGATGTCCAGATGAAAGCGAGTAGCTAGAGTAACTAACATAACTAATTAAATACAATAAGGAATAAACTTATTTACATGAAGATTCATTTCATGTCTATGAGTCAATTTCAACATGCTCTTTGTGTTTCACTGTAAATTAGCCAATCAGAGCAGGGCTCATCAAAAAGCTTGTTTTATTCATTGAGTGAAAATGGGCATGTTAACCATTTAAAATAACGAATACATTTATTATATAGCACATTTAATGAAGGACTGCTTAGATAACACCGTATTGTGTGGCGAATTCAAAAGACATGCTTGAGAGAAGGTTATATATGTGTGAAGTGAGGCTCCGCTGAAGTCACCTACAGTACAGGAGGTTTTTCTTCTTGGAAAATAGTTAAAAAAGCTACAATTTGCCTGAACAGTGGTCCATGATCACCCGAAGAGAAGGTTGTGGGGTTTAGTTATCTTGCAAACACATAATTAATCTAACACTGTAGATTGCTTTAATTATTAAACTAGATACACAGCTAATGTAGCCACCAACAGAACAGATAGCCAGCTAGAGTTACTGTACCTGGTGGTATAATTGGCTACAGTTATCCAACAGAACCATCAGCGTATAGGCAGTTTTCAGTGCTCACCCGTATACCTGATCCAACTAATCAGCTCAATAACAACCTCGTATTTAATTGCAGTGATCATGTTAAAACACTAAAATGTGCAGGCCAGTGGACCTCCAGGACCATAGTAAGCCATAGTCATTTAATAGCAATTAGCTATTTGTAGCAGGGTGCCCAGTTGTAAATAAAATGTACCCACTGCACATCCCAATTGGTATCTGTAGCTATTTAATGGCATTAATACACAATTGAAAGAACATATTTGGTCCCTCCCGTGAAACAGGAATCATAAGACTCCTAGCTGGCTACAAAAAGCATCTGCACCAGCGATTGCACCAGCCTTTCCTAAAAAAAATCAGACAACCTTGATTTATAGTATCTACAATTATAAACACATCACAGCCATGCCTAGCTTGGTGAGGCCAACGAAGTAAATCCCATACACTGGTGCTAAGCTAATCAACTATATGCACAACAATAATAGAACTCATGTTGCAAATTTAGATCAACTAAATGTGGGTGTGTGGGTGTGTGTGTGTGTGTGGGGGGGGGGCTGCTGGGGCTTATCCCAGTGCTATTTGGGCAGAGAACAATCTGGACAGGCCACCAGACCGTCACAGTGGAGAAGTAAAACAATTGATCATCATTATTATATCCAGTCTGCTGATAGTAGTAGGGAAAGCAAGTGTGTACATTTTGAGAGCTATATTTTAACTGGGGGGGTTTGATGTCCCCTGTCAGTTATAGCATCCCCACAATGCATTCCAGAACGTTGCAGCGCTCTAAATAGAAACACTGGGCTTGGAAGAGCTCAAATAGTTTTCGCTTGAAATGAGATGCAGACGCCAGGGAAAAGGGTCTCAGATGTCAGCCCACTTCCTATTTTTCCATGCCAGCCGCTGACCTGCGGGGTGTACTGTATGCCCCGTTTGGCACACTGTTTGGCAGGAGATCAGTTTACAGTATCCTGTCAATCTAGAGTAGCCTATGCTATTTGCCCCGGGGACGCAGCGTGTGCATGTGCGTGTTCCAGCCCTGCACAACATCACCACTAAAAATACTGTGACTGATCTGATCTTCAGTATCGTTAGATGGTCATGAGAGCAAGTGATTGATTATTTGTTGGTTCTAGAGATCAGCGTTTTTGAGGCTGATTCTGATCGCCTATCACCTTTTAGCGCGATCGGCCGAAAGCCGATACCGATCGAGGGCGGGGCTATATGCCACGGCAGGGCTACATGTAGTTATTAGCGCAAGCAAGTCATGAAACATGATCTAAACTGGTTTATTACCATTTTTAACGAGCTCATGTGAAACAGCATAATATTTTTTAACAACATTAACAGTAAATAAACAAAGTAAATCAAACAGATATCTCCAATACTGCTATCATTACATTTAGACCCTTAATTTAAAACAAAAAAAAGTTAATTAAATTAATACAGTAAAAACTGCAGTCATTAAACGCAGACTCTGTTATTTTAAACTAAAGCTGCCAGACGGACACTACGCAACACAACGCAATGGAAAACTGTTCTCGCGAGGCCGCCGCTTTAGTCAGTCTGTCAAAAATGAAAGGGTATGTGTTTCCACCTAGCGGTTCATATAGGAATTGGCCGGATGCTAGCTGGAATTACAGAAATTGGGCTCATTTGTTTAACGCCATTGATCGGCTCTCGGGATCGGCTAAATTGGAGAAATATCACTGATCACATATTTTGATTAAAAATCAGCCGATACCGATACATACCCGATTGATCCTTCTGTCTCTAGTTGGTTCCTGTTGAAAAACCTGTCATAAGAAAAAAATTATTTTAACGTTATTGTTACTGCGCCTGCTCTCCAGTAGAACTTGTCTTGTGTAGGCACGATGGTTCTTATTTTGCCTGCCGGCTTGCTCGCACACCATGGATTGCTATTTTCTATGTATGTACAAATGTTCACAGGCACCTGCGATGTTTATATTAATAGGCAGTTTTTTCCTCTCTCAGCTCTTCTAGGAAGGCTTTACACTAGATGTCAGAACATTGCTGGGAGGTTTTGACAGCTTTCAACCACAGGAGCATTAGTGAGGTCAGCTATTGATGTTGGATGATTACTTCTGGATCGCTCCAACTCATCCCTCAGGTACTGGATGGAGTTCCATCGCTCCAGAGAACGTGGCTCCACTGGCCCATAGCCCAGTGCTGGGGGGCTTTATAGCCTTCTATCTGACCCTTGGCATTTTGTATGGCCGGGCTATGCTTTTCTATGGAGATTATACAAGCTGATTATACAAGCCATGTGCAGTGCATGCAGATGAACACTTCTATCAGCTATGAGTTATCGCATTAGAAGGGTTGTCCCAAAACCTTTGGACAATTTTTTGTATGATATCTTTTGCCCTGAAATGAACTGCTCTGTCAAGAAAATGCCTTTGTGCTGGTTTGGTATGCTAATATCATTGTTCTCATTGGTTGTTTAATAGTAGGGGGCAGAGAAAAGGGGTTTGTACGAGTGCTAGAGCTCAACAAATACAGAGAATATTGTTTTTTGAGATTTTATTATTTTCCATCATTTGAATGCAACAGCAACCCTTTACACTGTGTGGAAATTTCATGATGAATAGACCAATAGAAATGCTCCAAAGTAGCTTGGAAAAAAATCTGGTTCCATTGACTTACATTGAAAGGAATGAGAGTTTTGGTCTCTCCTGTAAAGTTGCCATACTTGTTTTTCTTTGGACAGTCATGTTATACGTATATATATATATATATATATATATATATATATATATATATATATATATATATATATATATATATATATATATATATAATTATAAGCTGATTTGTTCTGACAGTCAGATACAGTCACCAAATTTGGTATATGCCAGTTAAATATGTTCTTACACAGTTTAAAGCAGAATCCTTTGTTTTTCACTGCTGAGTTCATTCTAATTTCCATTAGAGCTTATGGAGTTTTTTAATATTATATGGGCACCAGGCTAACGGTGGTGAATAATTACATGTTTTGGGATTCTATCAATGCTGCAGGTTGGATTTAATATGAATATCATTGGAACCTGTTAGACTATCAGCTGCATCCTCAGCTTACTTTGGTGAGGACAGTATTTGATCCTATGCACCCACAGAAAACCTGCTGTAATCAACATTATTACAGAAACAGGCACATTCACAGCAATGTAATGTTTACAGTACAGTAATGTTTGCTTGATCTCCTTATTGAAAATAATTAAAAAGTTGTATAATTTATATTGTGGCGTCCACCAATAGCCACAATGCAATGGGAGCACTGGATACATGGACATGCACTGTAGCATGAAAGGGGTTCTTAGAAGGTGAACCTTATAAGGACAGAGGCATTTGTGTTAATGGTGTTGTTTATTAGTTTAGGTTGTGGGTGCATGTAGTTTGTGTTATGTTGTGTTGGATGATGGTTCTACCTTGCTTGCATTAGCTTGCACACGCAATATTTCCATCTGGTTCTTTTTCACCAACATGCTGTATTTGGTGTCAGAAGTGGGTCAGCACCACCCAGTGGCTGACTTGAAGGCGAACTGCAAAGAAAAAGAAACAGCATGATGAGCGGTTGGACAGTGGTGTGGACACTTGGACAGCTGATGGCGACGAGGACCTTCCAGCATGCTGGTCTGGTGGTGTTGACACTTCAGGCAGGTGCTGGTAGTATAGTTGGCCTGGAGGCTGCTTCCTTAGGAGCATGCGATAGTGCCTAATAAGTGGAATAGCACCCCCCCAGTGGCCTGGAAAAGAATGCCACCTCAGCTAATTTGAATTTGCTATAATATTATAGTTTTTAAAACATGTTAGACTCAGTACATTATAATTTGCAGGGTAATGCCACATTTAAGTTTGGTTACATGTGCTTTAAAGCTTTTGCCTATGACTTCATGTATGTGACATTACATCACTGTTTTACACTCTGCAGATACGATGGTAAAAGTATGAATATATGCGTGGTCACTGCATTGAGGTGAAACATGAGCTTAATATGGACCAGCTTAATACAGACCGTCGCTGTCCAGACAAAATGAGAATCAAAATTTTTGTTGATTTTCATTTTTCTACATTGTTTAAACCCAGCAGCTGTTGTTTACATTGTGTGAAAGTTTCACGATCAGTGGACCAATAGGAATGCTTCAAAATACCTTGAAAAACAATTCTGGTTCCATTGACTTACATTAAAAGTAAAGAAAGTTGCCGTTTGGGAGATGCTTGGATGCCTTCTTTGGGCAGCGATGATACAGCAGCAAATTCTAATAGAACATATACATAACCACATACGTACTGTAAAAAGAAAACATGTTAAAACAGCCAGACTTCACATGTGCGTATATGCTACCGTCAATGACATATGTGAATATGTGAGTTTGTGATAAAGCTTGTACCCAAAACTACGAAAAAGCAGTTAACGGGACACTCTTTATGGGTCTGGAGCACCGGATAAAAACAGCAGAAAGGCAAAAGTTCCTTTTATCCCGTCACCCTTTTACTGCCAGTCAACTCAGAACATAAACAGCACGCAGTTGAAAAAACAACAACAAAATAATAATAATAATAATAATAATAATAATAATAATAATGAAATAAGCAAGACCGAAAAGTAGACTGCCTCTCAACAGGTGTATAAGGCTATGACTGCCAAGTCTCAACACAAAAATCCCATCACACGTGTAGCTTCCCTCAGCCACCTTAGGGAAGAAGACCCCCCCCAGTCCTCCAATTCTAGGAGGTATATACACACAGGTGGCCCCTTCTTAGAACATACCAATACCAATTACAGGCAAGTATAGTGCATGAGCTACCCCACTGGTACTCTTTTGGGACCCTGAAGATAAGTATCAATGGTGGCAACTGGAAACAGGTAAGTATATATACACACCAGTGTCTCTTTGGTAATGTGTAGGGGTAGCCTACATCATTTTAGAGCTATAAAGAAAAAGTGCTTTTTTAATGTCTCCTCTAAACTTCAGACAACTTGCTGAGGACACCGTCTCCAGCAAAGAGCTGCGTTATCTTTCCCAGGCTCCCTGAGATCCATATGGTCCAGATAAGGCCTGCATCAGTCCTCAGAGGTCAGAGGTGATTGTTGCCCTGGGGGAAGGCATGGCCTGTGTCAACTGCAACATCTTGCCCCGCTGAAAAGAAAATAAAGGCAGGAAAGACACTGACACAAGCAAACAGTGATAGCTGACGGTCTGAATACTATCAGTCCCGCGTGGCCACTGAGGGACAAACCAGAGCTTTAGGGCCTCCTCCTTAACTAACACCAACCAGCTCTCTACACCCCCGACTGCACCACTGTGTCATCCAGATGTACCAGCACTGAGATAGGATGGGACTGTTTCCGTTCACTCCTACTTTCCACAAAGACTGACTGCCTCAGTCAGAGGCTGCCTCTACCTGTGCAGCTTCTAAAGCTTTTACCATCCAGACTTCAAACGGGGTTCTCTCAGCTTTTACTCTGATCTGGTCTTAATAAGCTGTAGATACTGTATTACCAGAGGAGGACGGGTCTCCATTTGTGAGTTGTGGTTCCTCTCAAGGTTTCCCAAGGAGTTTTTCCTCGCTGCCACCACCTCTAGCTTGCTCACTGGGGGACACATGCTGTGACTTCATGTTTTCACGTTTTCAAACTTCTGTAAAGCTGCTTTGTGGCAGCGTTGTTGTAAAAAGCGCTACACAAGTAAACGTGCCTTGACTTTAGATGTCGGAGCGAGGGCTGTTTCGCGGGAGTTAATAAAAAGTTGCTTGTAAAAAGCGAAGCGCTGCATAAAAACCTGTATGTAATTAGACTTGTCATCTTCGACGGTTCGGTGTACACAGGCTTCCCAGAGCAACAACAATGCCCAGAAAACAGCCTTTGTTGGAAATAAACCACTACATTGTAAAGGCCCCGATAGGAGCACAAGCAGGAGTCATCTTCATCTTAACAACGTTGCTTTTAAGGGTGAAACCCGAAGCCACTTTTGACCAGAGGGAGAGCATCTGCCACACAGACAGAGAGACATGAAAGATGCCTGCTGAGAAGATCAAAGCAGCCCTAACTGATTCATGACCCGTTCCTCATGGGTCCTACATACTGATGGTTGGGCTGATTGACATATTAAACACAGTCATGATGGACTGAAAGCCCGGCGCAGCTCCGTCTCTCTGTTTTTCCTCCTCTGATGGAATGTGGTATTATGTTCATTTGGCTGAGGCACGAAATGCACTGCAGCTGTTTGTCCCGGCGCTGGGGTAAGTGTTAACATGCCCTTCCAGATGGTGCTCGGTTAGGGTTCTCGCTACGCCCGCTTCAATAGGAGGCTAATGAATTTTTTCTGTCTATATTTAATTGAGGCGGGTTACTACAGCGTATGTAGCTTCAGACATCAGAATGAACTACGACAAGAAAGGAATATCAAATATCAGGGCCTGTTGTTTCATGTTGATTAACAAAGGTTATAGGAGGACACCATATTTTATAGCCTATGTCAGGGATTTATGTGCTAAGCCACGCCCCCCAATACTGCATTTTCTAAATTATAGAAGGGATGAGTTTTCGCTAAAGGTCGGTACATGGCTCACAGGTAAACGGCTCACGGTAAACGGCTCACAGGCTCACAGGCTTCCACTTAACCCCTCACACTCCAACACAGATTGAATAGACACGTTTGAATAATTTATCTGTCTATATTTTTGTAATTGTTTAGATGTTGATTGTCAAACTGTAAGTAGATAAAATAAAATATATATATATATATATATATATATATATATATAGTGTGCGTGTGTGCGTGTGTGTGTGTGTGTGTGTTAAGAAAATTTTAGGCCCTCTGAGAGCTATGACGGTT
The DNA here is from genome assembly GCA_021613375.1 of Megaleporinus macrocephalus. Taxonomy (NCBI): domain Eukaryota; kingdom Metazoa; phylum Chordata; class Actinopteri; order Characiformes; family Anostomidae; genus Megaleporinus; species Megaleporinus macrocephalus. The sequence continues at coordinate 8,212,823 of CM038709.1, forward strand.
CCCCACTGGTTTAGTGATAGTTTAGATGAGCCTTTGGCCTAAAACATATATTTTAAAAAGCTTTTCATAATGTCCAGATTCATGGATGGAGATGTGATGCTAACTCCCCAAACTTCACACTTTTTTGGGGCAGGTTTTGGGACCCGTGACAACTTTCAGGGACCCCAATTTGGGTGCTCAAAGCAATCTGCCTGCAGATCCAGCCTGGGCTTTGCAAGCCATTTAATTAGCACAAACAACATTAGCTCATCAGGGATGGAGATCCTACCAGTTCTTGCGTTACTTGGCCATCTGGAGAGCTTTTGAACTTTTCACCCTTCATGTGTGACAGAATAATGGGATTAATTGATAAAACTGCCTGTGATGAAGCCACTGGTTCTGAACGGGGCTGCGCTGCATGGATCCTCCATCGCTCACTAGTCCAGAGCTCTCCAGTGCTGGGGACAGATTCAGCATCATGTGCTGATTGGCTGTGGGCTGATTATGTAGACTGTCTGTTCCACCTTGTAGTAGCTGAATACAAGAGAAAGCACTACTTACGTTTGACTGGAGTTCATGATCCAGATTGCTGCAGGATTCTGGTTTTAGCTGTCCACTACTCACACGATCATGCTGTATCATGTTCACCCTGGGCTGCCGCGAAGGCAGGCCTCGTTTTAGTGGACTGCTTGCCCACAGAGGTCATTTTCCCAGACTAAGCAGTTTACCCTGAGCGGTCTTTGGACTCCAGGGAATAGGTTATGGTTTATAGAGCATTACAAAGGATACGCATGGAGTGAATGAAAAGTTTCCATTGTCTGCATCCATGAAGGCTTTATTACTGTAAATGTAGTCGATGGAGTATTTACAGCTCGGCGCTAAATTCTTCTAAACTGCATCATAGCACAGCACGGCCAAAAATAATACACATAAATAAACATCCATGTGCTGGGTTAGCCTAAACTCCAGGGATGAAAATGATTAACAGATAAAAGGGGAATCCCATTGGCTTGTATTTCAAATTTCTACAGAGTTGAACTGTAGCTGGATTAAATAGACAATATAATTAAACCCCCTCAAAACCAGCGAACAAGGCTGGTGTGGCTTTAGTGTCACTGAGAGTCAAATTTCTTTCATTTCACCGTCACCCAGATAAGAACATATCAGTCCGTTGGCTTGATAAGGCTGGAAACGTACTGAGCGTTTCCCACTGCTGGTCCACCGTTAGACCACCCAGATTATTCTCCTGAGTAAAAGATCTATCTAGGTTTACTCTCCTCAAACAGATTCTAAATGCACAGAGACTGTATAGGCAGAGGATTCTGTGTGGGCAAGGCTTATCTTCTCAATGTAAGTCAATGGAACCAGAATCTTTTCCAAGCTGTTTTGGAGCATTTCTATTGGTCCGTTCATCAAGAACTTTTCACACAATGTAAACAAAAGCTGTCAAGTTCAAATAAAAATCAACAAAAATTAAGATGTTTTTAATCAAGATCGCCGATACAGGAAGCTTTTACTTACTCAGCATATTTAAATATTAAACAGTATTAATACAGTAAGTAGTGCTTTTACATACGTCAGTGTGTTTATTTAACCCTTTCCAAGCTTCTTCTTCTGGAAACAACCCAGTATTATTATCAGTTCTCATCTAATACCTGCTTTGACTGCTCTGTACTTCATTAAGCTAAATCAAGATTGCTGCTGAAGGAACTGAATACATTCATACAATGTCTGGGGCGTCCAGGAGAAATCTGGAACCTAACTTTGTTCTTCAAACTGGAGCTCAAGATCTGATCTACTTCTCTCACAATAAGATATTCATGTTACTTTGTATTGTATGTATGATTATTTACATCTGTTCTAATCAGATCTGGTGTTCTTACTGGTGTAAATACACTTATTGATAAGATTAATGTTTGGGATTTGTGTTCCATGGAATTGTACATCATAACATAATTTAGTTGATTTGTGTACTTATTAACTTAACTTCAATGTAAGTCAGTGGAACCAGAATTGTTCCCTAGCTATTTTGGAGCATTTCTATTGTTCCATTCATTTAAAACATTTCACACAATGTAAACAGCAGCTGTCGTGTTCAAATGATATAGAAAAATAAAAATCGATGAAAATGTTTTTATTTTTCTTTGGACCGTGACGTAGGAGGCAGCTCAGCCTGTCAGATTTCAGAACGGGGGAAATCTCTTCTATAATTCATATACTGGTTTATTTTAGGCTTGCCAGTGAATGATTTATCACCCAAGGATGTGGGACGTCTATGAAAAGGATTTGCCTAATTCTCTTTCTCGTCAGGTGGGATTCAGGGCTCTGATTGCTGTGATAGGTTGCCATTTCGAGTACTTGTTCATCTAGTCAGAACACGGTGTCTAGGATATAAAAATATGCTGCGCCTCGATATATGAGGAAAGGACAGGAGAGAAAATCTATGATGCAAATAAGCCATTACTAAGCTATTTCAAATCAATTGGACTCTGCTAAGCTGCCGACTGCTCTCCCTGTATGATGGATGGATCTGTTAAAAAGAGCTTCCCCATCATTATACTCCACTTGTTTGGAAATTCTCTTTTTTCTGGATATTTTTTAAATCAGACATATGCGAGAGTACACGGAGAACACTGAGGTTTCAACAATTCTCTTTAATCACAATAATACACATGCTATTTTGTACTTTCTCTAAAGTCCACTGAGGTCCATGAGTGGGGCTTCTGTAGCTGCTGTTCTATTCCATTCCACCTTAAATGCTCAGAGGCTAGGATGTAACTGTGGCATTTTAAGGTGGTAAAGAAATTCCCAAAACCATCTGACGAATAGGAAACTCACTTTAACGGCTACATTTACAGCAGCAAGATCTTGAACAACTTTAATTCCAAGATCTGCTCATTTAACTCCAGACAGTTTCTCAAACTTTGGACAATAACTAGACTTCACACAGCTAGGAGTGGTTATTTAAGCTAATTTCCATGACAACACTGGGGCGGCCATCTTTGTTTACTTTGTGTTAGAACTTCTGGTGTGCCCTCGAATACTTTGATACTAATTACAAGCAAAACGACAATAAACATATAAAATGACTAACATAACTTGTTCAGTTAGAGGGAGTCAGTAATTGGAAGAAGAGGAAAACTTGGCTTTAACAACAGAGTTACGAACACAGCACATAAAGATCAGAATGTTGGGGGGCCGCCTTCCAAAGAAGACCACCTGCGTCTATGACTGAAGCTCTAAATTTAAAACATCCACCCAAACCTCCGTATGTCTTACCATTCTGTGGAGGAGAACCAGCACCAGAGCTTCCTTATCCAGAGAAATGTCTCGCTTATGAAGCTCAGAGGAAGCAGACGTGTTGGGTAAGTAACTGTTTTCTGATCAGTGTTCACCGCGCTAGGCTATCTGGACTGTAACTAACACCCACGCAGAGTGGCTCGGGCAGCTGGCTGGACTTGGGTTTAACCGGCTTTCAGAAATATAAACTCACCGTCTGTGTGTAGGAGGACACGCCCACCTTCCCACTGTGCAGGTACTGATACGCTTCAGTACTTTTATAGTTTTTCATTACTGAACCATATACACCTTCCGAGAGTACAGAGTAATTAAACATGTCTCCATAAGTAACCTCAGACCACCTTCTCATATCACCCACTGTGTTATTAACCTCGGACCACCTTCTCATATCATCTACCCACTGTGTTATTAACCTCAGACCACCTTCTCATATCACCCACTGTGTTATTAACCTCGGACCACCTTCTCATATCATCCACCCACTGTGTTATTAACCTCGGAGGAGACAGTGTTGTACCATTCAAGCTTCTCACTGTCTCTCTGGTCTCCTACCATGTAACTGTATTCATTTTGGTTAGCTGAGCGGAAGTTCTAACACAAAGGCGGAAGAAACAGACACTTGAAAGTGGGTGTGGCGAAATACGGTGAATAGTGGTAGTTATAGCAACCGGCCGTCTGATAGCTTAATTACAGGAACTAGATGCAATGGCTATGATTACTCTGCCCGATGCATCAGTTATTGTTTAGTGATAGTCTAAGGCCAAAGATGAGCCTTTGGCCTAAAACATATTTTTAAAGCTTTTCAAAATACACATGCTATTTTGTTCTTTCTCTAAAGCCACTGAGGTCCATGAGTGGGGCTTATGTAGCTGCTTCATCATACATGATCGGTTTCCATCCCGTAGCCTTTGTAAAGATTCAGAACACTCATACAGAAAGGTGAGATCCATGAGCAGGCTTATTTATTGAAAAACAATGAACGAATGCAGAGATAACGTAGAACTGGGCAGGGTGCAGGCAGACAACACCTGAAAACCTGGTTAGCTAGCGGGTTAGCTGCAGGATCAGGTTGCGTAGAATAGGTGGAAAGCAGTTGTAGATGGTGGCCCCGACTAGAGCTGGTTATTCCAGGTGGAGAGCAGTGAGTAGAGCACTTCCCTCAGCAGAGAGAAAACCAGGAACGTAGTCCTGTCTGAGCAGTTCAAAGAGCGTCCTACTATCCAGGATGCTGATTCTGTCCGAGCAGACATAAACAAAACCTTTCTCGAGGGTACCCCTTCTTCAGCCCTTCTCTAGTTCAGGGCGTAGAGGAGAAAACGTCAGGAGGAGTACTGATCTTGGACTTAGAATGAGATAAAGTCCACAGCGTGGCTGAGAATCTTGACAGAACTTAGACTGGGAGGACAAGAGGGGTGAGCTTGACTTGGGAGAGTCCAGCTGACACTAGTTCAAGCAAAAAGAAGGCAAAGAGGCTTGGTGTGTACACAGGAGTGTACATTCAGTGAGGGAAGAGTGAGGAGAGTATTTAAGGGGAGAGTGTCATGGGCTACAGGTGTGTGTGTGCGTGCGTGTGCAATCAGCGCCAGGTGTATGTGATCTAGGCTACCGAGGACTCCAGAGACAGAGACCTCTGGTGGCGCTAAGCAGTAGTGCTTACAGCCTTAAACTGGCTGTTTATGCTACTTTAATACACTGTCTAATATACACTGCCTGGCCAAAATAGGTTGCATTTTAAATTAAAATAAGTAAATAAAAAGGTTTTTAATTAGATAATTTCTGCAGTAATTAATACGATTCTGCTGGCAACAGTGCAACAGTTCTTTTAATACTTACTGATGCAGTCAGTAGCATTTCATTTGTTGAACATCCAGGTGGGGAGACGTATCCTGGACAAATTATTGCCCTGCATCAAGCAATGAAACAAATCAGGAGAAGCTGAACTGACAGGTATTGGGTTCAGAACAGACCAGCGCATTATTAACAACTGGAAGAAGAGTGGAGAACATCAACTTCATGGAAGAACAGTGGCCAGAAAATAACTTTGTGATCAAAGATAACTTAAAGGCTTGAATGGTAAAAATGGACAGTAGATCTTGCTGCTGTCTTTAATAGTAAAAGTAAGAGCATTTCCACATGACCAGAACTCACAGGACTGGGACTAAACAGCTGTGTGGACTGAAGAAACCCACTCGTTACTAAGGCTTTACTTTGCTCGGGAGCATAAAGATTGGACTCTGAAGGGATGGAAACAGGTCATGTGGTCTGATGAGTCCAGATTGACCCTATTCCAGAGCAATGGACGCTTCAGGCTAAGAAGGAAAACATGAAGTGATGCACCACTCATGTATAGTGTCCACAATTCGAGGCTTAGTAACATTCTATGTGTATAAAAGAGCAAGTTTTTAATGTATTGTACCTTATTCCAAAACAGACAGGCTCCTTATAACTTTTCTGTGAATGGGCAGAACTGTCCTATTTCAGACTGTATATCTGTATATAGGTAACTTTGTTGGTCCCATAAAGAGTATCACAAATCACATAAAACACAGACTCTTAATAAACCTTTAGGGCCAAAGAAGGCTTCTACCACACCTTCTAAAAAAAGCTCTAAATGGACAATACACTTGGCAGTCACTCCTGATTGGAGAGAATGGGCAAACTTTTGGTTTTGGATTATAACAGTTGTTACAAACGCAAGGAACTGTACATGTGGTGAGAAGTTAGAGGGAATGGAATGAGCCCTTGGGGGAATGTGATGACGAAAGCAGGCATGGGAGATGGATATGTAAGCTTAGTCCGTTTATTAGAGTTTAACTTAACCTTACATGGAGTAAAGGTGCGAGGAGACATGCTGATGGAATAAGTATGAAACAAGAATAATGACAAGTAATCCAAGGAAAACAAAAGTAGACCTACATTTAAGAACATGTTCACATAACAATCACAGTCCACCAATGCTAAACAGAGACCAGGAGTGAAGAGGGGTATTAATACACAAGAGCAGACAAGGAACAGCTAGGAAGAGGAGGAGTCACAAGCTGGGAACAGGAGAGGGGCATGGCAGAAGTACGGGGGGCAGGGAGGAGCTAGAAACCAAAAGAAATAGAAGCACATGGAAATGACAGGAAAGCAAAACAAGAGGATTAGATAGATAGGTAGATAGATAGATAGATAGATAGATGCGGTATTGCTGTGACTGCACATTTTTTAAGCTGTTGAATAAATACATATAAATGTGGTCGTAGTGCAGAGGAACATCTTCAAAACTAACATACTTGCTTGGGGAGTCTGAAGAGGTTGTGGGTAAAAGCAAAAACTGTGTGTCTATTGCTCTTTATTTGTCCCGGGTTTGGAGGGCAATATGAACTATAAATACCAAAGACTCTCTTCAAACACTCTACCAGTGGAATACGACTCTTCGTCTCCTGTTCATCTAGTCACAGTGGAGAAATATGAAATAAATAGACGAGGAACAGGTGCCTGCAATCAGTCAATCACCAACCTCACCCTCTGAATCCTGTAGACTGGTCAGTAAACCCCTGTCCGCTACAAACAGCAAACTGTGTTCAAGAGTTTCAGTGCAAGAACACTGATCTAAAAACAGGGGGTCTCACAAAGCAACAATGTACCTATAGTTGGTTTGTTTTATGATGCACTATGCACACTGGTACTAGTCATAATGCATTATGCACAGTGTGATTAGTTGTAATGCATTATGCACAGTGTGATTAGTTGTAATGCATTATGCACAGTGGTACTAGACATAATGCATTATGCACAGTGTGATTAGTTGTAATGCATTATGCACACTGGTACTAGACATAATGCATTATGCACAGTGTGATTAGTTGTAATGCATTATGCACAGTGCGATTAGTTGTAATGCATTATGCACACTGGTATTAGACATAATGCATTATGCACAGTGTGATTAGTTGTAATGCATTATGCACACTGGTACTAGTCATAATGCATTATGCAAAGTGGGACTACTTGTAATGCATTATGCACACTGGTACTAGTCATAATGCATTATGCACAGTGCGATTAGTTGTAATGCATTATGCACACTGGTACTAGTCATAATGCATTATGCACAGTGCGATTAGTTGTAATGCATTATGCACACTGGTACTAGTCATAACGCATTATGCAAAGTGGGACTACTTGTAATGCATTATGCACACTGGTACTAGTCATAATGCACTATGCACACTGGGACTAGTCATAATGCATTATGCACAGTGCGATTAGTTGTAATGCACTATGCACACTGGGACTAGTTATAATGCATTATGCACAGTGCGATTAGTTGCAATGCACTATGCACACTGGGACTAGTCATAATGCAATTATGCACAGTGTGATTAGTTGTAATGCACTATGCACACTGGGACTAGTCGTAATGCATTATGCACAGTGCGATTAGTTGTAATGCACTATGCACACTGGGACTAGTCATAATGCATTATGCACAGTGTGATTAGTTGTAATGCACTATGCACACTGGGACTAGTCATAATGCAATTATGCACAGTGTGATTAGTTGTAATGCACTATGCACACTGGGACTAGTCATAATGCATTATGCACAGTGCGATTAGTTGTAATGCACTATGCACACTGGGACTAGTTATAATGCATTATGCACAGTGCGATTAGTTGCAATGCACTATGCACACTGGGACTAGTCATAATGCATTATGCACAGTGTGATTAGTTGTAATGCACTATGCACACTGGGACTAGACATAATGCGTTATGCACACTGGAACTAGTCATAATGCATTATGCACTCCAGGACTAGTCATAATGCATTATGCACGATGCACACTGAGACTAGTTATAGAATAATGCATCATGCATACCAAGACTATTCATAACGTGCTATGAACAGTGGGGCTAGTCATAATGCATTATGCAAACTGAGACTAATCCTAATTCATTATGCACTCTAGGACTTGTGACTAGTCAAAATGAATTACGCACACTAGCTGTGTATCTGGCATTGACAATATAAATTATATAAATTGTAAACATGGCAATTAATTAAAATGCATGTTTAAACATGTATAGCCATGTTTATGTCTATGTTTATATTGCTTTATGAATTTATTCCAATGTTTACTAATGTGTTCATACATTTTTACAGACATGGTATTCATAGAGCTACCAAATATTTTGTGCCAGCACAGAGTCAGCCTGGTTCAGCATGACAAAAGCAACAATGTGAGAATCCATCTCTGTGTTTTTGAGCCAGCTGAGGAAGAAATAAAACAAATTTAAATGGAATGGCTGCCAGAAAGAAGCCAGTAAATCAAAAAGAAAAAAGTCAATCAATCAAACAAAAACCAGAGAATTCCAGGAACAACCTGAAGCTACACATTTCCAATTAACCCTGAGAAATGACAACCAAAGAGAACACAGACACATTATGTGTGATGAATAAAAGCTTGTCTTTTGGTTGTGTTGTGATTAATCTCTGGAAGATATATCATGTGAAATGTCAGTTTTGCTTATCTGCTTACAGCCATAAATCTCCTTTGGTTGGAATTATCTGGCAGCTGAGTGTTATCCGTGGTGCTCTTGTAGCCGAACAATCTCAACAATCTATTTGAGATGTTCCCTGTTTTAGTAAATTAAAGGTAAAGGATTAGTAGCGGAATTCCACATTGTTATTGATGTCCGAATGTGTCCAGACTACATTAAGGTGCAATCCTTGCTGACACAGGTGTCTATGTGTGCACACAACTTGTAGAAGCTTATATTTGTCCATAGAAAAGAACTGAAAGAATAAGAGGCTGTAGCCTAATGTTACCAGCTACCTTCACCTACCTGTGTACATGTAAACTGTAACACTACCTTCACCTACCTGTGTACAGGTAAACTATAACACTACCTTCACCTACCTGTGTACATGTAAACTGTAACACTACCTTCACCTACCTGTGTACAGGTAAACTGTAACACTACCTTCACCTACCTGTGTACAGGTAAACTGTAACACTACCTTCACCTACCTGTGTACATGTAAACTGTAACACTACCTTCACCTACCTGTGTACAGGTAAACTGTAACACTACCTTCACCTACCTGTGTACATGTAAACTGTAACACTACCTTCACCTACCTGTGTACAGGTAAACTGTAACACTACCTTCACCTACCTGTGTACAGGTAAACTGTAACACTACCTTCACCTACCTGTGTACATGTAAACTGTAACACTACCTTCACCTACCTGTGTACAGGTAAACTGTAACACTACCTTCACCTACCTATGTACATGTAAACTGTAACACTACCTTCACCTACCTGTGCACATGTAAACTGTAACACTACCTTCACCTACCTGTGTACAGGTAAACTGTAACACTACTTTCACCTACCTGTGTACAGGTAAAGTGTAACACTACCTTCACCTACCTGTGTACAGGTAAACTGTAACACTACCTTCACCTACCTGTGTACAGGTAAACTGTAACACTACCTTTACCTACCTGTGTACAGGTAAACTGTCTAACACTACCTTCACCTACCTGTGTACAGGTAAACTGTAACACTACCTTCACCTACCTGTGTACATGTAAACTGTAACACTACATTCACCTACCTGTGTACAGGTAAACTGTAACACTACCTTCACCTACCTGTGTACATGTAAACTGTAACACTACCTTCACCTACCTGTGTACATGTAAACTGTAACACTACCTTCACCTACCTGTGTACAGGTAAACTGTAACACTACCTTCACCTACCTGTGTACAGGTAAACTGTAACACTACCTTCACCTACCTGTGTACATGTAAACTGTAACACTACCTTCACCTACCTGTGTACAGGTAAACTGTAACACTACCTTCACCTACCTGTGTACAGGTAAACTGTAACACTACCTTCACCTACCTGTGTACATGTAAACTGTAACACTACCTTCACCTACCTGTGTACATGTAAACTGTAACACTACCTTCACCTACCTGTGTACAGGTAAACTGTAACACTACCTTTACCTACCTGTGTACAGGTAAACTGTCTAACACTACCTTCACCTACCTGTGTACAGGTAAACTGTAACACTACCTTCACCTACCTGTGTACAGGTAAACTGTAACACTACCTTCACCTACCTGTGTACAGGTAAACTGTAACACCACCTTCACCTACCTGTGTACATATAAACTGTAACACTACCTTCATCTACCTGTGTACATATAAACTGTAACACCACCTTCACCTACCTGTGTACAGGTAAACTGTAACACTACCTTCACCTACCTGTGTACATATAAACTGTAACACCACCTTCACCTACCTGTGTACATGTAAACTGTAACACCACCTTCACCTACCTGTGTACAGGTAAACTGTAACACTACCTTCACCTACCTGTGTACATATAAACTGTAACACCACCTTTACCTACCTGTGTACAGGTAAACTGTAACACTACCTTCACCTACCTGTGTACAGGTAAACTGTAACACTGCCTTCACCTACCTGTGTACAGGTAAACTGTAACACTACCTTTACCTACCTGTGTACAGGTAAACTGTCTAACACTACCTTCACCTACCTGTGTACAGGTAAACTGTAACACTACCTTCACCTACCTGTGTACAGATAAACTGTAACACTACCTTCACCTACCTGTGTACAGGTAAACTGTAACACTACCTTCACCTACCTGTGTACAGGTAAACTGTAACACTACCTTCACCTACCTGTGTACATATAAACTGTAACACCACCTTCACCTACCTGTGTACAGGTAAACTGTAACACTACCTTCACCTACCTGTGTACAGATAAACTGTAACACTACCTTCACCTACCTGTGTACAGATAAACTGTAACACTTCCTTCACCTACCTGTGTACAGATAAACTGTAACACTACCTTCACCTACCTGTGTACAGATAAACTGTAACTACCTTCACCTACCTGTGTACAGGTAAACTGTAACACTACCTTCACCTACCTGTGTACTGGTAAACTGTAACACTACCTTCACCTACCTGTGTACAGATAAACTGTAACACTACCTTCACCTACCTGTGTACTGGTAAACTGTAACACTACCTTCACCTACCTGTGTACAGATAAACTGTAACACTACCTTCACCTACCTGTGTACAGGTAAACTGTAACACTACCTTCACCTACCTGTGTACAGATAAACTGTACATGTAAATTGTGTATTTCGAGGTTTAAATGAAATAAAGCAGAAACTATACAATTGTAGATTTAGAAAAATGTGCTGATTTAAGTACTAATGGTGCTAAACATACTTGCTTTTCAGCAGCAGCAGCAGCAGCAGTATTAATATAGGCTGTAGGGAAGAGAAGGGAAGGGAAGCCCTGCAGAGCTTTTTTCCCTTCTGAAGCACCAGCGTACCTTGTGTATCTGTTCCAATCATCAGATTATATAAAGGCCTCTCAGATGTTTGATATAGCTGCCGCCACGGCTGCTGCTGCTGCAGAGCCACTATTTTTAAACCAATGCAAGAGAAGGCATGAGTCATGCTTTAATTTGAAGGGTTCATAGTTTGCTCCGCTCAGAACAGAATCGGTAGCACCGGATATGAAACTGTGAGAGCACTCTTGCAATACTGTTGGGTAATAATGTTTCTGCTTTTAAAAATCATAGACAAAATCATATTTATATTCGCATATTGTGCGTCTGTGTAAACATGATTTAAAACTGTATTGTTGGTTTATGCGCGGATGAATAACACAGTTCCCTCTTGGGTACAGGAGGCAATAAAGTAGAAATATCTTGCCAAGTTGTGTGTGTGTGTGTGTGTGTGTGTGTGTGTGTGTTTCTTGATCTATTTGTGGGTGTTATATGATTAGGACTGGCAATTTCTGGGCCTACAGCAGACCTTGTATATCAAAATCTGCACCAGCCCAATGTCCAGTGGTCATCATTCATGGTAACCAACTCTCTCTAACCAATTTATATGGTGTACCAGTCAAATGTATGGTGATCACCATCTATTGTACAGCAACTCAGTGTGCAGTAGTCATCGCCCACTGTAAACCAACCCAATGCAACACAACCTATAAAATATAAATATAAAACAACCTAGAGTACATTGTCACCATCCATTGTACACCAACCCAGATTACAGTAGTCATCATCCACCTTACATCAACTCAGTGCATTGTGTCTATCATTCATTGTACACAAATCATCAATGGATCACCATCCATTGCCTCCAACCAAGGCAATTTATGGTGATTATCATTCTCTGCAAACCAATCAAGAATACATTGCTTATGATCCATTCATACCTATGCAGCGTATAGTGATCATTATCCATTATAATACATTGCACTGTGCTTAACATCCATTACAAAACAACCCAGTCTCCAGTGGTCATTATACAGTACAAAACAACACAGTATACTGAAGTCATCCTTTAGTGTACACCAACCCAGTGCACAGTGGTCATCATCAATTAGAAACAACTCAATGGAAGGAGACCATTCACTGTATACCAATTAAGTGTATAGTATACAATGTATGATTCATTATAAAACAACACAATGTACAGTGATGATCATCCAGCATACATCAACTAGTGTATCATACAAGTGTATTGTGGTTATCATTCATTGTACACTAGTCATCCATCCATTGTAAACCAACCCAGTGCACCGTGGTCATCATCCACTATAAACCAACCCAATGTGCAGTGATCATCATTCACTGTAAACCAACCCAGAGCACAGTGGTCATCACCTGTTGTAAACCAACCCAATGTACAGTGATCATCATTCACTGTAAACCAACCCAGAGCACAGTGGTCATCACCTGTTGTGAACCAACCAATTGTACAGTGATTATCATTCACTGTAAACCAACCCAGAGCACAGTGATCACCATCCATTGTAAACCAACCCAATGTACAGTGATCATCATTCACTGTACACCAACCCAGTGTACAGTGGTCATCATCCATTGTAAACCAACCCAATGTACAATAATCCTCATTCAATGTTAACCAACCTTATGTACAATGATCATCAATGACTGTAGACCAACACAATGTACAGTGATCATCATTCACTGTACACCACCCAGTGTACAGTGGTCACCATTTGTTGTAAACCAACCTAATGTACAGTGATCATCATTCACTGTTAACCAACCCAGTGTACAGTGGTCACCATCTGTTGTAAACCAACCTATTGTACAGTGATCATCATTCACTGTTAACCAACCCAGTGTACAGTGGTCACCATCTGTTGTAAACCAACCCAATGTACAGTGATCAAAATTCACTGTAAACCAACCCAGTGTACAGTGATCATCCTTCATTGTAAACAACTGTGCATATGGTGATCATCATCCATTGCATGCCAATCCAGTGTTTAGTTCTATTATTCATTGTACATGAACCCAGTGTACAGTGGTCATCATCCATTATGTACAACTGCAGTGTGTAGTGGGTTTAGTTAATTGCAACATGGTATATACTATAACATGGACTGTTAGAAGCCAAAATGCTGCTTATTTGAATGTAGATTTAGGAGTGAGGGTGTAATTCTGGGATATAGTACAGAGCACAGACCATTTCTATTGTAATACTGCATACCTCACACCGTGGCAGCACACAGCTCATTAAATCTTGTCAAAGGATTTACTTCATGGTGTCCTTCACTTGCCTCGTCCCAAAGTGGCAAACTCCCGCGAACCCCTGCGAATGCAAGGGTCTGCTCACCTTGCTCACATGACCCCAATTAAACGAATTAACGCAGCTCGGCCAGACAGTCGGCTAATTTGTTTTGACTATCAAATTGAGAAGTGGGGAGTCTTTTGGTAAACTCAGGGCTCCTGCGTCCTCAGAGAGACAAAAGCGATGTGAAGTGCATCTCTAATGACTGCATGTCATGATGACGAGAGAAGCTGCTTAAAGCACCTGCTGAAGTGACTTCAAATGAAGGATACAGGAGAGGACGCTACCCAGGAAGTCTTTCATAGATTTTAAAGTGACAGCACTGTGTTTGTTCTGTGTTTGTTTGGATTTATATGTTCTCTGTGATGTATTTGTTGTAAAATAAAAGATCATCTTAAAACCAGAGGTGGGGGACTCAAGTCACATGACTCGACTTGCTTGATTAACATTGGTAAAAGACTCTCTGACTTAGTATTCATGACTTGAGACTTGACTTAGACTTGGCACAGATGACCCGAAATGACTTGTATTTGTGTATGAAATGGTTGTACATACTGAGGGGATATGTGTATTTTTTGTTTATTGTTTGGTTTTGATTTTGTTTTGAACTGCTCATAAATCTAAGACTAACATAGAAAGTTTGGATTTAAGGAGTTTGTAGTCAGTGGTGAGAATAAAAATGGAATAACAACATGCAGGGAATGCAGTTCTGAAATCAGTGAAACGACCAACAACATCAAATATCATTCATCACTTCAAAACCCACAGAGAGGTCAGTGTGTCTGTTAAGCTAATGGTAATCATTGGCTAGTCGAACATTAACCAAATAGCTAATGTTGGTTGAAATGTTTGATTCGGCGTCCAAATCAATGTATTGTTTATTAAGAAGACAAAACAATCAATATTAATAAACTTTGGCTTCAGTAAAGTGACCTGATCTGGGGCTTCTGTTAACGTTAACAATATGAAAAGACTTTATAATTGAGCATTAGTGAGCTAATGCCAGTGCTAGCTGTATAGTCTGCAGTTCCAACGTTAACGTTTAATTGTATTCTCAAACTATGTCTGTGACCAAAATAGACCTCCATTTCCCCCCATTAGTGCTTAGAACTGCTCAGTTCTTCTCCTCTATTGCTACATGCTCATCCAGGGTAGAAGAGGAGCAATGGTATGAGATGGAGAGGTTGAGAGAAATAGCAAAAGATTCTGGATGTAGCCAAAATGTAGACACTTGAATCCACTATTCAGCATTTATTTGTGTAGTACTATTTACAACCAGTGTTGCCTCAAAGCAGTTTTACCGAAAATCAGTTTATGAAAGAATAAGATGGATGGAAAGCAACAAAACGGGGTACAAGCTCCCCTTACAGCAAGCCAGAGGCCACAGTGGCAGGAAAAACTCCCTTGGTAAGAGGAAGAAGCCTTGAGAGGAACCCAGGCTCAAGGGAGGAACCCATTCTCCTCTGGTCCACCCCAGATAAAGAGAGAACGACAAAGCTGATGAGATTATATGAGAAGACACAAGCAGAAGCTCAGTGTTTCATAAATATTCTAGTTCAGGAGGTAGAGGTGTAGAGTTTGAACCATCTCATAGGTTCTCTGTCAGAGTGGGAGATGGTGCCAGATGATGGTGGTTCTACTGTAGTAGTACCGGTCATGCAGGCTGAGAAGCAGGAGAGCATCAACAGGTCGGACAGTTGATCAGCTAGTGGGGACGGAGCTCTGGTGACTTCTAGCAGCTCTGGTGACTTCATTACGATGACTCAGGCAAACGTCAAGAGAGAGAGAGTGAGGGAGAGAAGTAGAAGGAGAGACAGAAGATAGAGGGAGATACAATCAATTGTAGGTTAGTCCATTCATGGAGAGATGTTAGAGAGTAACATGTTAGAGAGGAGAGTGTATGTAAACCCCCCTCATAAACAGAGGGATTTAACCTCCTAATTTAACCCATTTGTACAGTAAGTTTAAAGTCTGGAGTGGTGGGCAGCCCTATCCGTGGCACCTGGAGTGCAGTTAGGGGTAAAGTGTCTTGCTCAAGGGTACTTTAGTTTTGTTGGTTCAGGGGGTCGAACCAGCAAACTTGCAGTCACGAGGCTTGTTACGTAACTTTTAGCCCAGGTCTTCTCCATTAGGTTGCTTAATGTACTCGCCGAAGTGGCTTCAAATCGAGGAGACATGAGAGTATGCTACCCAATCACATACGACCTTGCAATAACATTTATTACAACCTGGTCTAGGGTCAGGCTGTAACAGACAATGAGAGTGGGTTCTCTCCCCAGACCAAACATCAGACACTGTTTAAAACCAGAAGACTGTACGTTTATTTTCCACAAATGGGACATAGAGATGGGACATGGTCTTCAGGAACGGACAAACAGAAAAGTAATAAACAAAACAGCTAAAGGTTACCAAAACTAACTAAACCTGAAAACTACCCCTAAACTTCCGACATTAAAACAGTGGGTAGGCAAACTAAAGGCACCCGTCCCCCACGTCCCATAGAGGTTTTTATCAAATCTAGCAAAGCTTTCCCTAAATGTGCAAGTGAAGAGCAATGAGGAGTGCCAGGCTTGAGTGGCAGGAGTTCTTCCAGACCAGGTCAAAGGAGGGAAAACTCGTCTTCTAAGATGTCCGCTGGATGACCTTTTATGCAGCAAGGTGCAAGGCGCCAAGTGGTCAATCGTGGACCTGCACACAACGTAACATAGAAAAAAAACACACATTATGGCCACCAACGGACATGAAGAATGGTTATTACGACCAGAGGAGTAACTCACTGAACTGAACGGACTGGCTCTGCTGGTCAAGCAATGTTTGAACCATGTTGTGGTAAATGGAGAACCATATAGAATTAGTTAAAATTGGCCATGCTCTAAAATAATGCAACAATCTGTTCCAATCTCGATACCTTTACTTGTCTGACAGTGTTATAGAGCCACATTCAAACACTCACCTCTGCAGTGTGATACACAGGTCATGCTCTCAGCCTGAGAAAGCTGAAGAGCTTAGTGCTGCTTCTGTCTTCCTCCTGGAGACACAGAGTAATGTCGCCCAAAAGACTCCACACAAGCTCCTGCTGACACTGAAAGTAGAGCCTACCATAAAACATGCCGCTACCGCTGCTTTTACACGGAAAGCTTTATGTTCAGTGGGATTTATAGAAAGAGAAAAGCTTCTGTGGAACCTCTGTGCAGAACTTTTGGTAACTCTCACCTCCTCAGACTTCTCTGCTCTCAAAACCATGGCACAAATTCACATCTCCACTAGTTTTCTACCTACTTTACTTCTAGTCTATTATACCCGATGCTAAATCTATGGGTCCTCCACCAAGCTTCAAAGTCTGTAATTATTGTAGTAATGTTTGATTGGAAAATGGAGTAAATTCTTGAAACACATCCAATAAAACTATCCAGTCAGGATGTTTCTGACCTGTGTTGTCTAGGTAGATTATAGCTTAGCTAGCTCTCCAATTAGTTGGGACCTCATGAACTGGACTGAAGGCCATCCACATTAAATGAGCTACCAACATAATTAGGGAGTAACAGAGGAACCAACCAATCATGTTTACATCTTCTGAGCGTGCTAGATACATCACTGTCTTCACATTTACTCTGGAACAGTCAAGAATGTGTAGCTTAGCTCTAATGTGCTACTAGAATTCCACAGTGGTGCTGGCAGAAATTAGTCATAGAGTCATCATAGAGTTTCCTTTTCCTGTTTATGCCCAAGGGTTGGCTTTTATGGCTAGAACTAAAGGCTCAGCTCTAATAGTGATGATTCCACGTTGGTGGATGGTAGTCCTGGGCAATAGGGTGATGTAATTGGATATCACTAATGACCAACATGTGACCCGATGCCAATATTTGACGATGTGTGGGGGGTATTTTTTTAATATTCACCTGCCGGAGGTGGTTTAAACATTTAAAGATGGCACCACTTCTGTATTATACTAAATATTATTTAGCATTATTTAATATGTTTTTTGGTAAATCAAAATCAGATAGATATTAACATGAATAGATTAGACTGAACAAGTAAAATTCATGTTTAAGTTTATATCATATAGCTAATTACCCCACCTCACCCCGAGATATCAATGGGGATATCACAGATTATCCAGATTTTCTAATAAGGGAATATCCCGGAATTTATCCTGGTGATAAAATTCTCAAAAGCGCTTAGGCTTAGCAGATGGTTATCAAACAAAGGGGACTCAGAGACAGAGGTAAGATCCATATGCAGGTTGTTTTTTTACTAAACAGAGTAAATGCAAAGAGCGGAACAGGGGCGGAACAGTGGGTCATAGCCAGGTAGATGGGAGAGCTAGACGAGGGAATCCAGAAGAGTAGACAGAGCCATGTAGAGAGAACGTAGCGAGGGGGCTTGGCTTTGGCTTGGCTTGGCTTGGCTTGGCTTGGCTA
Organism: Megaleporinus macrocephalus; assembly: GCA_021613375.1. Lineage (NCBI taxonomy): Eukaryota > Metazoa > Chordata > Actinopteri > Characiformes > Anostomidae > Megaleporinus > Megaleporinus macrocephalus. The sequence continues at coordinate 8,231,211 of CM038709.1, forward strand.
TTAAGGGGGGTGCAAGGGAAACAGGCATAGACAGTAGGACGTAAACAAGACAGCAGACAGGGTATATCGTTACAGGTTACTGTTTCATTATGTAATGTTTGAGTGACACCAAAGAAGACTTTTGCTTCCCTAATAACCATTTTTAGAGATGTAATAATAATAATAATAGCAATAATAATCTTTATAGAGCACTTTTCTTACCAGGAGCAGCTCAAAGTGCTTTACAGACAGTTTTCATCAGTAATAACATAAACTAAAGTCTTAATTACCCAAAGACAAAGTTCAGAAAGTACTACGCTGTTAAAGTTTTAATTAAACACATACGTTTTAATTCTGTCTCTGTACAGAATGTGTTTGTACAGAAGGTCAGTATCTGCAGGTCTAAGATCAGCAGCTAAAACAAAGAGACATGTAGCAGGTTCTAGATTGTTTATAGCTTTATAGACCAGTACAGAAGTTTAAAGTGTATTCTAAAAGATACAGGTAGCCAGTGCAGCTCCTTTAATGCAAGAAAACCTTCAGAGCATATATATGACCCACACCAGTGCTTCCAAGACTCTTTATAAAAGTCTTATATTCACAAATATCTGAAGAACCAGCCATCCAATGGTTTCTAGGGAATCTAGTATGATTCTTCTATAGTATTACATAGATGCTACCTTTATTTTTAAAGGTAATGACTGTCCTCTCGCCTGTTGAACACGGTTGGAGGACTGACTATCAGGGCCTCCTCCCCACCCATCACCAGCCAGCTCCACCTGTCCATTTGTTCCAACTGCTACACCCTCGGTTACATCACTGTCCCATCCAGATGCACCAGCACTGAGATAGGATGGGACTGTTTCAGCTCATGCTGACTTTACATAAAGACCTCAGTCAGAGACTGCCTCAGTCAGAGACTGCCTCAGCCAGAGACTGCTTCAGTCAGAGACTGCCTCTACCTGTGCAGCTTCTAAAGCTTTGCCATCCAGATTTCAAACAGAGACTCTTTTCTTTGGTGTTTAGTTTATTAAACTGTAAATACTGTTTGATCAGAGGAGGATGGGTCTCTCCGTGTGAGTCTTAGTTCCTCCCAAGGTTTCTTCCTCCAGTCTGAGGGAGTTCTTCCTTGCCACTGTTGCCTCTGGCTTGCTCACTGGAGGATATATACATGTAGTAACTGTCTGTATATTTTGAATATTTTTAAGATGGTATGTGGACACAGTAATTGCACAGGAATTAAAAATACAGGTTAACTGACAGATCTTAAATGCCTCCTTTTACCTACTGAAACAAACTGATCTGAGAAATGAAGCAAGAGGTTCTGGCAGTCATTGCTCCCTGCAGTCAGCGTGCTGTACCTTAGAGGTTTTATGACGCGCAGTGCAAGACAAACACAAGGGCTGGCTTACTCAGTGTTAGTGGGATGAGCAAACACGACCTCAATTTCAAAGTTGATGGGATGAGCAAACATACAGTTGCCTTGATTTCCTGCCAATTACAAGCATACGGTCAATCCATTGCACCAGCAAAATAGGACCAAGGTACCACATCACAGGCAACCAGTTTCCTTCATGTATGAGACTGAATGCAAATTATATGTGGTACGACAGACTAACCATTCCAAGAAGAAATTGATAGATAAAATTGATAGACTTTATTTTAGTGGACAGTTTGCTCTCTCTCCCTCTCTCTTATTCTTCCTCTCCCCCTCTCTCTCTCTCTCTCTCTCTTTCTCAATGTTTACCCAAGTCATCACACAGAAGTCACCAAAGCTGCTAGAAGTCTCTCACTCTGACAGAGAACCTATGAGATGGTTCAAACTCTACACCTCTACCTCCTGAACTAGAATATATATGAAACACTGAGCTTCTGGTTGTATCTTGTCATATAATCTCATTAGCTTTGACCTTCTCTCTCTATCCGGGGTCGACCAGAAGAGGATGGGTTCCTCCCTTGAGTCTGGGTTCTTCTCAAGGCTTCCTCTTACCAAAGAAGTTTTTTCCTGCCACTGTTGTCCCTGGCTTGCTCTAGGGGGGCTTGGACCTGGATACCCTTTCTTACATTTTTATGTTTATGCAGAGACTCCTTTTTTCTTTCTATTTTCCTCTTTTTTCACAAACTGCTTTTCCGTAAAGCTGCTTTGAGACAACACTGGTTGTAAAAAGCGCTATACGAATATAATTTGATTGACTGATTGACAGTAACATAGCAAAATATTGCTGGATTTTACTGTAACATGCCTGAAATTAGCATTTGATTTACTAAGGCTGGCTTAACATATTACAATTCTATGCTATTTCAGTTGCTAAAATTGCTTGTGTTACATAATATAAAGCGTCCTTGTATTTGCATTACATAATATGTCACTCAAAAACACCTAAGCTGCAACAGTTGCAAGTCTTTTAAGTTTGTGAAGTAGGTGTTATGAAACAGCCAAACCACAAATAGCAAAACATCCCTTTGACAGACTCATCAAAATGAAATGTAAGCGTTAGGTTTAAGTTTTGGCTTGAGAGTGAGAGTTAAGCTTAGGTTTTGTTAACGTTGGGTTGGGTGTTGGTGGTTGTTTCTTGCAGGAGGTGTGGTCACCACAACTTTTTGGTGAATGATGTGACGCCCTACTGCTCGGAGTATGAACTCAACACTTTGTGTCAACTTATAAGTTAAATATATATAGATATAGACACTACCACTCAAAAGTTTAGGATCACTTTAGAATTTCATTTCATGCAATTTTCATGCAATTCACAAACAATACTGTACATTTCACAATTAATTGAAGTGTAAAGAATAAAAATGTTTGTATTAAAGTCTATTTTTGTATAGAGGCTTATTTGACATATAGTCCTATTATCAGCAATTCTCAGTCCTCTGTCTAAATCTCCTGGTACGACCGCTAATCCAAGTTAAGGATGTTATTGGACTAATTGGTTGTTAGGAAACTCTTGCTCAATTGTGATGCACAGCTGAAAAACATTCTACTAATAAGTGAATATAAAAGGGAGAACAACATTCTAGGTTAGTTTAGTATCTAAAGATCAGCAGTTGATGGCTTGCTGACCGACTCACAATGACCAGAAAGAAACAACTTTCTTTAGAGACCCGTCAGTACATTGTTGTGTTAAGGAAGAAGATACTCCATTAAAACAAGAACATTTCACTGTGATACCAAACTTTTGAGTGGTAGTGTATATATATATATGCAACACTGAAACACTATATATATTTACCAGGATAGAGGCTAAAACCTACCCCATTATTCACAATGTACCATGAACATGGTCAATTTCTACTTCATGGTAACACAAAAGGAAAAATTAGGACATATCGTTGGACACCTGGAATCAATTCTAATGTTCTGAAGCCTTGCTCTAGTTGAATAATGGCTACATTATTATTTGAATGTAAGAAATGTGATTGCTTTGATTCCTGTTAGAGCTAAAAGTGGTATGTCTTGGCCTAGGCGTGACTATAGTGGATGAAGATGTATTTAAAACGCACTGTTCTAGAGGTACAGAGGTAATGGCTGCATCTTGTAAAATTAATGCTGAAAGCTTTGTGACTTGTTTTTCTTTTCTTTCTACCCAGCTGATCTCAGCATGTTCAGCTGGAACTTTTGTGTTTTGATGGTGCAAGTGTGTCAGCAGGAGGCTGAGAGAGAGAGCTTAGCTTAGGCAATACACCAGACCATCCGGCCCTCCCAGTGAGACACATTCTCACAACATTCAAAAAGAAAAATGAAAAATAAATAAGGAACAAATAATAAAATAAACCCAACATGCAACTGAAACCCAAGTTCAGTGAAAAGAAACTAGAAATCTTATGCTATATGTTTTCATATCACTGTCATCACACTTATATGATTATGTTTGATTAAATTGTTGAGAGACTGTAATTTAGTTAGCAGGGTGGTGTAGTGGTTAGTATGGTGGTGTAGTGGTCAGTACGGTGGTGTAGTGGCTAGTACGGTAGTGTAGTGGTTAGTACGGTGGTGTAGTGGTTAGCACGGTGGTGTAGTGGTTAGTATGGTGGTGTAGTGGTTAGAATGGTGGTGTAGTGGTTAGTACGGTGGTGTAGTGGTCAGTACGGTGGTGTAGTGGATAGCACGGTGGTGTAGTGGTTAGTATGGTGGTGTAGTGGTTAGTATGGTGGTGTAGTGGTTAGCACGGTGGTGTAGTGGTTAGTACGGTGGTGTAGTGGTTAGTACGGTGGTGTAGTGGTTAGCACGGTGGTGTAGTGGTTAGAATGGTGGTGTAGTGGTTAGTACGGTGGTGTAGTGGATAGCACGGTGGTGTAGTGGTTAGTATGGTGGTGTAGTGGTTAGTACGGTGGTGTAGTGGATAGCACGGTGGTGTAGTGGTTAGTATGGTGGTGTAGTGGTTAGTATGGTGGTGTAGTGGTTAGTATGGTGGTGTAGTGGTTAGTATGGTGGTGTAGTGGTTAGCACGGTGGTGTAGTGGTTAGTACGGTGGTGTAGTGGTTAGTACGGTGGTGTAGTGGATAGCACGGTGGTGTAGTGGTTAGTATGGTGGTGTAGTGGTTAGTATGGTGGTGTAGTGGTTAGTATGGTGGTGTAGTGGTTAGTATGGTGGTGTAGTGGTTAGTATGGTGGTGTAGTGGTCAGTACGGTAGTGTAGTGGTTAGTATGGTGGTGTAGTGGTTAGTACGGTGGTGTAGTGGTTATTATGGTGGTGTAGTGGTTAGTATGGTGGTGTAGTGGTTAGTACGGTGGTGTAGTGGTCAGTATGGTGGTGTAGTGGTTAGTACGGTGGTGTAGTGGTTAGTACGGCGGTGTAGTGGTTAGTATGGTGGTGTAGTGGTTAGTAAGGTGGTGTAGTGGTTAGTATGGTGGTGTAGTGGTTAGTATGGTGGTGTAGTGGTTAGTACGGTGGTGTAGTGGTTAGTATGGTGGTGTAGTGGTTAGTAAGGTGGTGTAGTGGTTAGTATGGTGGTGTAGTGGTTAGTAAGGTGGTGTAGTGGTTAGTAAGGTGGTGTAGTGGTTAGTAAGGTGGTGTAGTGGTTAGTATGGTGGTGTAGTGGTTAGTACGGTGGTGTAGTGGTTAGTAAGGTGGTGTAGTGGTTAGTACGGTGGTGTAGTGGTTAGTAAGGTGGTGTAGTGGTTAGTATGGTGGTGTAGTGGTTAGTATGGTGGTGTAGTGGTTAGTACGGTGGTGTAGTGGTTAGTACGGTGGTGTAGTGGTTAGTATGGTGGTGTAGTGGTTAGTATGGTGGTGTAGTGGTTAGTACGGTGGTGTAGTGGTTAGTATGGTGGTGTAGTGGTTAGTATGGTGGTGTAGTGGTTAGTATGGTGGTGTAGTGGTTAGTATGGTGGTGTAGTGGTTAGTACGGTGGTGTAGTGGTTTTATCAGATGCACAGATTCCAGAAAACAACTAATTTTGGGGGATTTTTGCCGATACAGAATGAATAGGATGAAAGTGCTGAAGCTACTGAACTTCTGCTCGACCAACAGACAGTGTTCCACACACCCTGACTCAGGGTGGACCCCCGACCATGATTGCGGTGTTGGTTTGCAGGGCTGCAGTGGTCTGTGTAGATTGGCTTCATCATGGCTTTTTATAGTGGCTTGTTGCAAAGAATTCCCGTCTCCTGTGGTTTTATTCATGACGTTATCATTGATTAGTCAACGCCAACTCAAATATAAACTGCCCCCTAGTGGATCAACACAAGAATTAGATTTTTGGGTAAAAATAAAATAATCCTCTGTTGCAGTAAAAGAAGCTTTGCTGAATGTTCAAACGCAGTTTTAACAAAAAAATGGCCTTAATGTAAGTTCTAACAAACAAACATTTAACCCATAACATTTTCACACAGCCTACTGGACCCAAAAATGTTTAACCTTTCACAAAAAATAAAAAAACAAATCCGACCATATTATATTTTATGTGTGAGAAATGTGGTGATTGCTGAGCTCAAGCTGAAAGTAGGGCAACGTCTGTATTTGTAATAATATTATATTATATTTAGAATTTTTTAGAATTCAAATTAGCCACATGTGTTTGTACACAGCAGAATTTGACCTTTGCATTTAATCCATCCGTGCAGTGAAACACCCACATATACACACACTAGTGAACACACACTAGGGGGCAGTAAGAACACGTGCCCAGAGCGGTGGGCAGCCCTATCCACAGCCCTAACCAATAAAATGGGCGTAAGATGTTGGGACCCTTAAGGTGGCTTGATTTTTGCTAAAACAGAACACAATGACTCTTCTTAACAATTCAGTTGCCCACCACTGCCCCTCTGTGTAAACAGTCTTTTCTTTGAAAGTGCCCATGAACTGAAGAATCTCAGCCGTTTAAGCTTTTATTTGGCTTCTATCTGTGTTTTAGGCCTCCGTGTGGCACATACACAGAAAAGTGCCTGTTCTCTAAATGCCACATTTCCTGGGAAGCACTGCAGCAGCCTGTGTGAAAGCTCTGACCTGTTAGCATGAGCGCCAAAATCAAAAGCAACACATTCCAAGTCGCTCACGCAACACAGAGGCTACCACCATAGCTGCATGCTACCAGAGAGAGAGTTCTTACTCCAGTCACTCAGGCGTTATGTTGAAGCTTACAGTAACAGAACGCTGATGTAGGAGACTAGAAGAGAGGTGGGGAATGTCCCTCTCCCTCTTTTAGGCAGCATATTTCCCATCAAAACAAGTCTGACTTTGTTTACATCATATTGATTTAATTATACTAAAAATATATAGTCAGGGTCACGTGGGGCTGGAGCTAATCTCAGCGTTATCGGGCAAAGGCGGGGTACGCCATGGACAAGTCACCAGATCCAGATCATCTTCATGTAAGGCGACAGTGCAACAGTGCAACACCACAGTGCCACGGGTCCTATATTTATATATATATATATATATATATATATATATATATATATATATATATATATATATATATATATATATATACATCCATTATCTTAGGCTTTAAATTGCTAGTTGGGGTCACAGTGGGGCGGTGCTGGAGCCAAACCCAGCTCAATGGGCCAAGGTGGGTTAGACCATGGACAGGTCGCCAGTCCATTGCATGCCTTCGCCAACACACTCCCACGCACACACTCACACCTACGGGCAATTTAAAGTGAGTCATCAACCTAACATGCATGTGTTTGGACAGTGGGAGGAAACCAGAGTACACAGAGAACCCCAGATCATCTTCATGTGTGTGTGTGTGTGTGTGTGTGTGTGTGTGTATATATATATATATATATACTGTGGGAGGAAACTGGAGTACCCGGTGGAAACCCACTCAAGCACTGGTAGAATATGCACACCGGGAATTCAACCCGGATCATCTTGCTGTGAGGCCACAGTGCACACCACTACACCACTGTGCCGCCATATATATATATATATATATTTATATATATATATATATATATATATATATATATATATATATATATATATATATATATATATATATATATATATATATATATAGACCTGCTGTGGATCTACAATAGAACTTCAGTCTTCTAGACGAAGATTATCAGGGTTCTGCAAGTCAGTTCAGCTTCTGGTCTTTGCCTAAATTAACAAATGTAAACACACTTGCTGAAACTGATCTGATCTGAGAAATCAGCCAGTGCATCTACATTACCTCCTAAACGAATATGACCATGAACATATTTGCATTGACAGAAATCAGTTTAATCAATTTCAGCATATTTGCTCCATTTCATTCCTTGGAAACTCTTCTGAAATACGTGTTTACGCAGTAAGAGTGAAAATGAAAAGCTATATTTGGAGATGGTTTATGGAGGACACTGAGGTTAATGACCTTTCTGAGGTGTGTGTTCTCAGAGTGCACGGAGAAGTGTTAGCGGTCACGGCCTGAGTTTCCTCCGCTGCTGGCTGAGAAGGCTCCGGTATGCGGCCTTCTGTCTTCAACCTTGCTCTGGCGCCATTGTGTGCCTGTCTCACTGTGGCAACGTTCTCCATCCTGCAGGAAAAAGCATAGCGAGGGTTCATTCAGCACATGTTGAAAGGTCTGAAGTAGCTTTGACTGGAAACTCAGATGTTCATAAGCTCGCTGTCAACAACTCCTGGTATTTTATTTCAGGGTTTTCTCTTTATATTCTCAGTAGCCGATTCAAAGGTCGGCAAGGTCCAGTTTTTTTTTTACCAGCCAGGACATTCCGGGACTTGATGAGAATTGATGATTTCATCATGTTTGTTGTGTTTAAGCTCTGGAAGTATTGCACTAATGCTGAAATGTAAGTGTTAGGCTTTTTAAGTGTTGGAAAAAATTGTTAATATCTTTGAAACATCCAAAAATTAGCCAATCAAGGGGTTTTCTCTGTGATAAGCCTTCAGAGGCTGCACTTAACTAGAGTTAGATTAACGATCAACATAATCAACATAATTTTCTATATAATAGTTTTAATAAGGAAAATGCGAACATGTATGTAAATTATGTATCAAAGTATTAGCTACATATCATTGGAAATGTCTTTGTGATATATATATATATATATATATATATATATATATATATATATATATATATATATATATATATATATATATATATATATGATGATTTCTATGTTTCTACATCATTTAAATGCAGCAGCTGCCGTTTACATTGTGGGACAATTTCATGATGATTGGACTAATGGAAATTCTCCAAAATAGCTTGAAAAAAAATCTGGTTCCATTGACTTCCAATGAAAGTTTTGGCCTCTCCTATAAAGTTGCCACTTTGGAGATTTTCATTGGATATATATATACACTACCGCTCAAAAATTTAGGATTACTTTAGAATTTCATTTCATGCAATTTTCATGTAATTTACTAACAATATTGTCCATTTCACAAGTGTATCAGATGATTAAAGAATAAAAATGTTTGTATTAAAGCCTATTTTTGTAGAGGCTTATTTTGCATATAGTCCTATTATCAGCAATTCTCAGTCCTCTGTCTACATCTCCTGGTACGGCCGCCAATCCAAGTTAAGGATGTTATTGGACTAATTGGTTGTTAGGAAACTCTTGTTCAATTGTGATGCACAGCTGAAAAACATTCTACTAATAAGTGAGTATAAAAGGGAGAACAACATTCTAGGTTAGTTTAGTATCTGAAGCATCAGCAGTTGATGGCTTGCTGACCGGCTCACAATGACCAGAAAGAAACAACTTTCTTTAGAGACCCGTCAGTCCATTGTTGTGTTAAGGAAGAAGATACTCCATTGAGAACAAGAACATTTCACTGTGATCCCAAACTTTTGAGCAGTAGTGTTTGTATATATATACATATATATATATATTCTCCTTTGAGTACTCTGGATTCTTCCCACAGTGCAATGACATGCAGTCATGTGAATTGGAGAGACTTAATTGCCCCCTAGGAGTGAGTGAATGTGTGGATCTGCCCTGTGATGGGTTAGGCTACAGCAACCCCCAGAACCCTGGAGGATAAGCAGCTTAGAGGATGAATACACAGTACCATACAAAGGTTTTAGGCAGACATCATTATATGTAAAACGCTATTTTTCCAGACAGGAAGAGTTTATTTAATTTATATAGTATTAATACTGCAAGTAGTGCTTTTACACACGTCAGTTATTCTGGTTCTGGCTTTGTGTCTCTATCTCTCTATCTCGCTAATGAAACCTAGTTCACCTCTCAGTTTTTCCAGTGTCTGGTTTGTGAATCCATCATTACAGTATGTTACAGGTTTGCAGTGACTCTTCTTTGCAGTACCTAGATAGGGGTTTTTGGCTGGACACTTTTGCTTTGGGCACCTCCATTGCAACCCATGTGAGTCAAAACAAAGCCAGCATCACTCAAAAGCCTCATGAATGAAGACAGTATTAAATAAAAATGAACTCAAAATGAAAGCCATGTATTTTTTAGTTTCCCAGATATCATTAGGCATACGCGGAAGGCCCAGAAGGCCCAGAAGGTTCTCCACCGTTTAAAGCCCACTTCACAGCAGTGGGAGGGCTTAACTGCAGTTTTGCTAATGAGAGCTCAAGCTGGTGGAAGGAATGAGCATATTGAGGAGATATAAAAGGATGATGACAGCTTTGTCACAGACACTGAGCAGAGCAAATTACTGAAGATATAATTAATCCTTCTCCAGCAGCTCCGATGTACACCGAAAGCTTCTACCTGATTACTGAACCTGACCACAGCAATTACTGCCTAAAGAGCCAACAAGCTTTTGTTTTGCACAGGCAATTTCACCGCTGCCTTCTTTTCGGGAACCATGTAAACAAATAGAGCTTTGACTGACGAGTGCTTTTGAGGGATTGCATTTGCATTTTTTGAGAATTTCATATTCTTCTTTTTAATTTATCTTTATCTTTACATCTTTGAGCACCACGTCTGTCTCTTCTGTCAAGGACAAACAAAATCATCTCCTCTCTGAACAGCCAACATTCAGCATTGCAGCCTTCACCTGTTGTAGGTCACTGTATGAGCACAGAAGATCAGAACGCAGGAATCTCACTGAAGTCACCCAGGAGCAGCTCTGCAAAGCGGAAATGGAATTTTATATATAGACCTGGAACATGAGAACAAAGGTGAGAAGACAATTGCTCACAGTGTGACCCTTATGGTCTTCGCCCTCCTGCTGTGTGTGAGAGAGCCAGATATCACCAGGGTGATGAGAGGATATTAGAACAGAGGAGCTTTGGTTCAGCTTCTGGAACATTGAGTCCAGTCTTTAGGATTTTTATCCCATTTTAAACCCCAGTTTACTCACTACACTGATAACCCACATCTAGAATAGTGCCTCTCTGCCTGAAACACAACTCACTAAACATTAACGCTACACAGGGATAAGACTGGAACTGGTTTTCTTCTCGTTGGGTCTTAAATCTGGGTTCCGTCATTGATTCTACACGTAACCTTAAACTTGATGCTCATATGGGCTCCATATGTTAAAGTGTTACCTGCACAATACTGCTAAAACAAACAGATTGTTATAACAGTAGTTCTATATTACATGCCTATTAATATGTGATAACATACAAAGTGAATAAACTGTACATTCAGCTCACATTCTGTGTTTTGTCTGTTTCACCGTTGGTGATCACAGATTTACTGATTGGTGTGCAGCAATAACTTAATAATTTCAAATTTTAATAATATTGACTCTGATTATTCGCTGGTATGAAAGCTTCTGCCTCTTTTTTTACTCAATCATCTAAACCCCAGAGTGCCAATTAGAACATATTCTATATTAATAAAACATATTCTACTTAGAATATATATGTATATTATAACATGGTCTAATATGTATATATATATGGTTCACTTCAAGAAAATATATTCTACTTACGAAACATATGTTTATAATAACCTGCTTTGTATATATATATATATATATATATATATATATATATATATATATATATATATATATATATATATATATATATATATATATATATATAGGTACATTATAACAGTTTTCTGTAATAAAATATATTTCACTTACAAATTACATGTTTATTAAAGCATGGTTTATTTATACATGTAGATATATTATAACATGGTTTACTTTAATAAAATATATTCTACTTACAAACACAAATGTGAATACAATACCGCTCAAAAGTTTAGGATCACTTTAGAATTTCAATTCATGCAATTTTCATGCAATTCACAAACAATACTGTCCATTTCACAATTAATGTAAGTGTATCAGATGATTTTTAGAGAATAAAAATGTTTGCATTAAAGTCTATTTTTGTATAGAGGCATATTTTACATATAGTTCTATTATCAGCAATTCTCAGTCCTCTGTCTAAATCTCCTGGTACGGCCACCAATCCAAGTTAAGGATGTTATTGGACTAATTGGTTGTTGGGACACTCTTGCTCAATTGTGATGCACAGCTGAAAAACATTCTACTAATAAGTGAGTATAAAAGGGAGAACAACATTCTAGGTTAGTTTAGTATCTGAAGATCAGCAGTTGATGGCTTGCTGACCGACTCACAATGACCAGAAAGAAACAACTTTCTTTAGAGACCCGTCAGTCCATTGTTGTGTTAAGGAAGAAGATACTCCATTGAACACAAGAACCTTTCACTGTGATCCCAAACCTTTGAGCAGTAGTGTGTGTGTATATATATATATAAAATAGTTCACGTCAAGAAAGCATATTCTACTAATAAAGCACATGCATATTATAACATGGTTAACTAAATGAAATATATTCTCCTTACAAAAAACATACTCATTATAATATAGTTTTTCATCAGTAAAATGTATTTTACTTACAAAATATATACATATCATAACAGGGTTTATTAAAGAAAACTATGTTATACCACATTTGTGTTTGTAAGTAGAATATATTTTATTAACGGACTATAGTTAAGAGTCTGTCCTTCTAAAAAGATCTCTCCACCTGTTTCAGCGAGCTACCAGTGAGAAGTAATAAAGCAAAATGTGGAGAGAGACTACGTAAGGTGTCCACAGTGTGGAAGACCTACCAGAGTAAATGTCTGATTTTCTGCTTTACTGATCCAGTAATTGCTTATTCCATCTTAGATGATGCATCATTAGACAATCACACCAGTGAGCCTCATAAATGCCTTCATCCAGCAGGCAGCGGTGCTCGGTTGCTGCGCTGCGGGCTTGATGACTTCATCCCTCGTAGGGAAGATGACTGATGTCTTTGGTGTGTTTCAGTGTGGTGTGATTGTTCTTAAGTCTCAAACAGCCCTCGGTGATCTGTCTCGGTATTATGTGCACTTGGAATCTCTCATTATTGGCCAGCGTGAAAGTTTCCGCCACTCTTTTTCCTCAAACATCTGCACCCCAGAGCATCCAATTAGAACATTACGCTGCAGAGCGAAGATGAGTGTGCCTGATGCTTATCCTTCTTAGTGTAATGAACTGCATTATATGCATATTATAACACGGTTTACTTTGGCCTGTTTTGTGTTGAGAAAACAAATCGTGAATCACAGGGATTCGTTTGAAATGTGCTGAAATGGCTGGGTCATGTTTGAAGGGCCTCGCATTAATTGCCTCTTCGTTACATAACGGTTGCACAGCAGATGGCAAACTGTTTGCCATCTCACTCAACTTTTTGTTATGCAATTCACAAACTGTTTGCTTCCCACAGTGAGTGGGCACGTGTCATATATATATATATATATATATATATATATATATATATATATAGTTTTCCAATTACAGACTGAAGCCCATCTAGGTAGTCCCTAAAGACCCCAACAGGACCACCATAGAGTAGATTATTCTCAGGACTGCTGTGACACTAACATGGTGGTGGTGTGTGGTGCGCTGGTGTGAGTAGATCAGACACAGTAGTGCTGCCAGAGTTTTTAAACACACACTGTCCTCTTTCTTAGACACTTGTAAACACTGTTGGCTGGATGTTGTTGGTTGGTGGGCTATTCTCAGTCCAGCAGTGACACTGAGGTGACAAACCCCGCAACACTGCTGTGAACCAAATAATATCTGCTCTGAGATGGTTCTGTGGGGGTCCTGATCATTAAAGAACAGGGTGACAACGGATACAGAGAATCAGATGAACTACAAAGTGCTAGTATATGGTAAGTGGAGCTGATCAAATGAGACCAACATTAACCTCTAGCAAAGTAATGGAAAAACCAAAGTGGGGAGTCAGAAAATTCATCAGTGAAGCACGGTGGTGGTAGTGTCATGGCTTGGGCTTGCATAGCCCTGTATAGTCTACAGAAACACATCCAATCTAAATTTGGAAGTTCATCATGCATGAAGACAGTGACCCATAACACACTGCCATCACCAGACATTAACCCATAGGTACATATATTAAACCTCCTGAAAAGGAAACTGAAGCAAGAACATCTCACAACAAAACAGCTGACAGATAAAAGAGTCTCTAAATGCAACACTTTGGTGATGTCATTTGGTTTGATAAAACTGCTGTTGCAGCTGTTTGTGTTGATAACGTTTGAACTACAGGAGATTTTACAAATCTGATTGCATCAATCGATTTCTGAGACAATGCTGGTCTTCTTTGATCTGCTACACGACCATCTTCCCATTGGAAAAAACTTGCATTTGATTCAATATGGCGTCCCTTACAGAAAATAAGTATACTTAAAGTTCATTTTATTAGATATACTTTATGCAGTTACTATACTATTCATTGTACTAGTGGTGCACTTGTATATGTACTGTTTTAATACTTCTTGGGATTAAATTGGCCCACTTTCTAGTTTTTAAAAGTATACTTTTAAGTACACTTTAAGTGTAAGAGTAGTAAACCAAGTATACAACTAGTTTACAGCTTTTGTACTGCAACTACACTAAAAGTAAACTTAATGGTTTACTGTTAGTTTATTAGCTTGTAAGTTTTCTTTAAGTGAACTTAACATAATATTTATAATATACTGCTTATATTATTAAATTATCACCAGTGGACACACAGAAAATAAATAAGACACACTCAGAATAAGAAACATATTTGTATCTTTATAAATCTTTATAAATCAAATTTTAAATAAATATTGTACTGGATGTGTTTTTGTGCAGAGCAAGAATACTTACTTCTACTATCTCAATCAAAAGATTAAGTTCAAGTAAAGGCCAAATATACTTAGACTGTTCTATACTTGTCAGTATAACCCAAGCATACTTAAGTATAACTGTGTTTAGTATATCACTGAGAAGTACCTAAAAAGTAAACTGAAAGCATACTCACTTCATTTTAGTTTAAAAGAAGTAAACTAATGGTACACTTGAATACACTTCTTTTTTGTAAGGGGTCTTTTAAGATGACAGCCAAGTTCGGGACATAGCCTAAAAGATAGGCCCCCTTACCCGTTACTTGCTCTGTAAAGCTGCTTTGAGACAACATCGTTGTAAAAAGCACTATATAAATAAACTTGACTTGAATTGACTTGCTGGGGTATTTATATACGTCCTTCCTCCTTTCGTTTATGAATTAAAAGGGTGTCCTGAAACTTACCCTGAGGTGTCCTGACCCACCCTATACATTGATGGCGCCTAAGACACCTTTCCATTATCACCTGTCTATAAATGGGTGAGATAAAAAGGATTCTCTTGAGGTTTCTTGCCCTTTTTAATTTGTAATCAAACCCTCTGCGTCTGGCTTTTGGAAGGGACACTTGTGAGAAGCTTTCAGAGCAGTGAGGAAAAACAGCTTTCTGTCCTGTTATCCTGTCAGCCTTGCCGCTTTGACAGCGTCTCCGTCTCCCCCTTAACAATGCTGTTTATTTGCTGATCTTCAAGGTAAGGATAAGGCTCCGTTAGATGAAGCTGGTGACAGACATTGTTTGGGTAGTTGGAAAAGCTCCTTAACGCTCTTTAATGTTCCTTCCTCTTCCTGGGTTTCCTGGGTTTTTTAACAATGTCCTCAGCACAGTGTGTGCACTGGCCTGGGCTGGGGGTGGGAGATGAGTGCCATTACACTGCCCACACACAAGGGAAACCACTAAGAGGATTGTTTATCTGCTCATGTTTCCGTGTTTACCTCCCTCAGAGATTTGATGTCCATGCCGATTGTTGGTGGGTGGTACAGCTTCCAGATTTCGTAATGTCCCGTTGTTCACTCCTCCACGCTGACGCCCAGGTAAAAGCGTGGGGCTTCGTTAATGGCCGGCAGCGGCACTTCTGTCAGCAGCGGAGAGGTTTATTTAGGTCACACACCCGAAGGCTTCTGTCTGCAGTCTGTCTCAGCGCTGCTGGACACTCGGTCCAGCCTGAAAGCAGATGCTGTCACTGCTGGGGATCTGGGTCACTCTTACAAGCATAGTTCACAGTGTTTTAGGCTTTGAACCATCATGAAATACTGCTGGACACAGTGCTATGTGGCTGATTCACCTACTTTTCCCCATGTTTGATTGTTATATCTAGTATAAAATCATGCTGTGGTTTGATATAAATTATTTTAGTTCTATGCATTATAAAGATCTATGCCTTTATAACAACAGTATATAAAGGTTTATAGTCACACATAGAAACTGTTATACCACCACTGTATGTAAAGCTTCATAGCACAGAGTGACAAAACATGCCATACTATATAGTTTCTTTCACTGTTCCTAGCATCATTGGTGAAAATGCTTAATAACAAACCCTGTATGGTTATAAAGGCTCATGTTAAGTGTTATAATGATTCTGAATGATTTATAGATTTTTACTAGTGTGCATATAATGCATTATGGATACCAGATTCATTTCTTGCTAGTAGCTAGGAACATGATTTCAGTTGAATTAAACATTGTTTCTTTCATTCAAAAGGGTCAAATGTCAGAGAGCAGAGGTCAAGTACAGGCTTATTATTCCAAATATAGAGTCAGGTACAGTCAAGGTCAAAACTGGATAGGCCAGTGGAAGATCAAAGCAAACACTCCACAAATGTAAAACATATATATATATATATATATATATATATATATATATATATATATATATATATATATATATATATATATATATATATATAAAATCACTTTAGAATTTAATTTCATGCAATTTACAACCAATATTGTCCATTTCACAATTAATGTAAGTGTATCAGATGATTTTTAAAGAATAAAAATGTTTGTATTAAAGCCTATTTTTGTATAGAGGCTTATTTTGCATATAGTTCTATTATCAGCAATTCTCAGTCCTCTGTCTAAATCTCCTGGTACGACCACCAATCCAAGTTAAGGATGTTATTGGACTAGTTGGTTGTTAGGACACTCTTGCTCAATTGTGACGCACAGCTGAAAAACATTCTACTAATAAGTGAGTATAAAAGGGAACAACATTCTAGGTTAGTTTAGTATCTGAAGATCAGCAGTTGATGGCTTGCTGACCGACTCAAATTGACCAGAAAGAAACAACTTTCTTTAGAGACCCGTCAGTCCATTGTTGTGTTAAGGAAGAAGATACTCTATTGAAAACAAGAACATTTCACTGTGATCCCAAACTTTTGAGCAGTAGTATATATATATATATATATATATATATATATATATATATATATATATATATATATATATATTATGTGTACATCAGCATATTGCACAGACACTAGCCAATACATGCTGACAGGAACATTGTGAGAGCTGTCAGTGACAACAACCTCCCCAGGGCAGCAGTAAAGGCATCACAAGCCACCATTCAAACCAGACTTCAAAAGCAGAAATAAAGAAGCTGTACCCCAAGACGCAAACCACCCATCAGCAGTAAGAACTGGAAGGCCAGATAGGAATTCACAAAGACATACATACATGAGCGCTGGAAGTTCTGGAACAGAGTTTTATGGGTCAGTGAGACCAACATTCAAGTGATTAAAAAACCAAAGTAGTAAGAGAGAAAATTACAAATTACAAATTTGTCAGCGAAGCATGGTGGAGGTAGTGTCATGGCCTGGGCTTGCATGGCTGGCGCACTGATCTTTTTTGATGATGTATATTGATGATGGTGGCAGCAGAATAAATTCAGAAGTCTACAAAACGTTCAGAAAAACACATTCAATCTAACCGAGGTGGAAGGACATCATGCATGAAGACAGTGACACATAAAACACTGCTTACAATACAAAGGCATGTCAATTACCAGACCTAAACCCATATGCGCACGTATTAAACCTCCTGAAGAGGAGACTGAAGTAAGAGCATCTCACAACAACTCCACAACTGAAAGAAGCTGCAGTAAAAGCCTATGACATGCTACCCAGAATCCTGAACATTGCCCAAACAAGACTTGTTCTAAACATGAGCCTTATATACAACAACTGTTGGTCAACAGGAAACAGGGAGTAATATCTAGTATTCTGCTGTTGCTGAGGAGAGAAACCCACTGACTCTTGTTTTGAGGTTCATTATTGATATAAGAAAAACAGTGCATTACAGTTTTGCTATTCATTGGTGTTTAATTAAATGTGAAGAGGTCAGAAATACAGTTTTAAGTCTGATGAGATGGAATAGAAATTGAAAGTGAATGCAAGTTAGTAACAATTTACAGACACTACCTGTATACGAAGCATTCATAGCACTCCAATAAACTACAGGATCTTTTTAAAACATCTATTAAATTCTTATCTGTAATGAGCATGTAGTATAACGGACTGAAACACATTCCCAGTGCACACTAAAGCAGTAACACCAGGTGATGAGGTCGTAGGCAGGAGCTGAGGGCGAGTACGGAAGATTGTCACACATCATCACATACAATTTCTGACTAATCCTTGTTTGTTTATTCCACAGAAAAGCTTGATTTAGGACCACAACAGGTTTGGAATGTAAGGTAGCCATTCTATTACACGCTTCTTTAGAAACTGAACAAACCGACAGCAGATCAAATTCTGTTAAAGAAATCATCTAACATCATATATGTATATATATATATATATATATATATATATATATATATATATATATATATATATATATATATATATATATATATATATATATATACACACAACACTGTACATGAGCATTATACACCCATCAGCCATAACCTTAAAATCTTGTATCTACATACATTGTCCATTATATCAGCTCCACTGACCATATAGCAGCTACACTTACAGACTGTAGTTCATCTGATTCTCTGTATACTTTATTACTCTGTTCTTTACTGCTCAGGACCCCCACAGGACCACCACAGTTGTGCTGGTTTGAGTGGATCAGACGCAATAGAGCTGCTGGAGTGTTTAAACACTGTGTCCACTCACTGTCCACTCTATTAGACACTCCTACTACTTGCTGGTCCACCTTGTAGATGTAAAGTCAGTGGACACAGGACTCCGCCCACAGGACACTGTTGTCTGGATAGTTTTGGTTAATGGATGATTCTCAGTCCAGCAGCAGCACTGCTGTATCTGATCCACTCACACCAGCGCAACACACACTAACACACCACCATCATGCCAGTGTCACTGCAGTGCTGAGAATGATACACCTCTTTAATAATACCTGCTCTGTGGTGGTCCTGTGGGGGTCCTGATCATTAAAGAACAGAGTAATAAAGTATACAGAGAATCAGATGAACTACAGTCTGTAAGTGTAGCTCCTGTATGGTCAGTGGAGCTGATACAGTGGGCAGTGTGTGTAGATATAAGGAGGTGGGTTTAATGTTATGGCTGATCTGTGTAGTGTCCTGCTACTGGTGCTTACTGCCTTGTGGGGGCTGCTGGAGGGTTGGCCCTGCAGAGTGGCCATGCGTGAAGGCTCTTGGGAGAGACTTTAATTCTAAACACGTTGTGTAGTAACGATGTGCACATGTGTTATTTGTACTAATCTGTGTAGAGCTATTGGACAGTAGTGGCAGTGTGGTGGCTACCATGAATACAGAATTGTGTGGTTAGAAGTGACCTTCCTACTATCGCACTATCACTACGTTTCAGTAGCGCTGAGATTAGATTAGATTGGATTAGATTAGATTCAACTTCATTGTCATTGTGCAGAGTACAGACAGGTACAAAGCCAATGAAATGCAGTTAGCATCCAACCAGAAGTGCAAAATACATTATTATTTACATAAAGTGCAAAACAGATTTGAGGTTATTGTACATGTGGTGGTATATAAACAAATATATAGAATGTAGGTGTACACAGAATGTGAGATAAAGAATGTGAGAGAGGCGGGTCTGCCCTGCGGCCTGTTCAATAAACCAGCGCTCGCCTTCAGAAGGACAAGATTTCCTGTGACTTTGTTTTCGCTGATGCCACAATATCATGTTTGCACTGTCAGCATCATTGATTGTGTTTTGATGCATATGTTCTGCTATTGTTTCTCATTAACAAACGTATGCAAAGTGATTGTGTAATTGTAAGGGAATGGCGCTCTACCATTCCAGAATGTGCCATCAGTACTTCATGTTCAAGCAGTTTAGAATAATTATTACATGTAATTAATTATGTAAGTTGGTAAATTACAAAAGAGGCACTGATTAATACATTTAATTACGGTGTAATTATGTTTAAATATTATAGCAACACAGTTCTTGTTTTTTAATGGCCTTGGATTGCGATCTTGAGCTCAGGCTGAGCAGTTATACTCAGTGAAACATGGCATGTGTTCTGCTTTCATGGGTTTTTACTTCACTCTGTTTTCCCAGAGTGGATGCACCTGTATGGATGCAGTAGCCAAGAGGAAGTGTGGCAAGAATTGATTCAGTGATGATGCCAGCATTGGGTTTTATGGTCAAACACCATTTCCAAAACAGAGGCTGCTGAAATGTGATCCGGGTCTGTTGTAAACACACCTTCGCGTTTCAGTTGGAAGAGAAAAATACATTGAAAAATAAAAAGCAGGACAAATAACTGGGTTTCCAGAGGACTCTGCAAAAGAGGGATCATAATACAATAATAGACTCTTGGTTTAAACCAAGATCTAAGCCCAGGCGATGTGCACTGGAGAACAGTACTGGCAAGCGCTGAAAAACGAGGGAATTATTCATCCAGACATGCCAACATGGCTAACAATGAATGGCAGCTAATGAGGGCCAGTTAATACAGTCTAATTTGCATAATGCTAATTACTTTAATTCCTTGTTAGCAATGTTGCAAGCGTTGCATAAATAAATGAAAACATGCCCAAACTTGCTATTTGGACTGGACTGCATTGGAAGCACACACTAAAAGCCAGTGTGGTCTCTTTAGTCCTTTAATGTCCTTCATTGCAATTTATGATCCTTGAGCTTGAGCAGGCACTGGTGGTTTGGTTGGCCAAGGCTGGGAGTTGAGGCCTCAGCATAAATGTGCAGCACCCTGGCTGGCATCCACGACATAGTGGACTGCATAGGAAGCAGAAAGCTGCTGAAGAAGCATGGCTGCTATTGCCACCATCTCCAGTGGTGGTAGGGTTAATGCTGTGAGCTTCAAGGAGTTCTGTAAGGCTCACTGAGGAGGAGGACGCAGAGGAGCTCAAGGCCTTCAACCTGTTTGTTTATGGGGCTATTCAATTCAACTTATTTGTGTAGTGCTTTTCAGAACAGTGTTGTACAACTTTGGGAGGAACCAAGACTCACAAGGGGCAACCCGTCATCCTCTGGTCAAACAGTATTTACAGTGCATTATGAAGTTCAGAATAAACGCTGAGAGAGTCTCTGTCTGATGTCTGGATAGTAAAAGCTTTAGACTGCACAGGTAGAGGCAGTCTCTGACCGAGTCTTCGTAAAAAATGGGAGTGAGTTCCATGGGAGGCATGCCCCTATGCGCCCCAGGGACTCTGCTCAGACTTTGTGAGGTCACCAGGACAGTTGCCCATTGAAAATAGGGTTATGTAGTGTCTGGCTTGTTTACCTATGAATGGACGGGAGGTGTGGTCATGTGGAACGGCATGCTTGGAGTCTGCTAGGAGTGCCGGACTGGCAGCAAGACAGACACTAAAATGTAAACATGCATATATATATATATATTACATTGAAACTGAAACAAAGAAGCTGCTGGTGTTGGACTGACCACCCCAGGATCCAGGTTATAATAAAAAAAAGCTTTCTCTCTCAGGAGGCCTCCCAGGTGCTCGTCCAGTCTCTTGTCATTTCAAGGCTCAACTACTGCAACTCGCTCCTGGCCGGTCTTCCTCTGCAGAACATCAGGCCCTTCAGCTGATCCAGAATGCAGCAGCACGGCTCGTCTTCAATCTTCCCAAGTACATTCATGTCACTCCACTGCTGCTGCCTGTAGCTGCTCGCATTCAGTTTAAAGTTCTGATGCCTACAAAGCCATAAATGGACCAGCTCCTGATTACCTCATGGCAATGGTGAAAAGTCAACCTGCACCTCGAGCCCTCAAGTACGGCTCGGCTCTAACCACCATCACTCGAGATTCATGGAAGACAAACGACAAGATGCTTCTCTGTCCTGGAGACCAGATGGTGGAACGAACTACCACCGGCTGTCCGAACAGCGAACTCTCTCGCGGTCTTCAAACGCAGACTGAAGACCACCATCTCTTTGTGAAGCACTTATAAGCACTGATCTACTGAAGCCTTGGTTTAAACCATAACTGCAATTGATCTTCTAGGAACTCTGGATAAGTACTGATACTGTATGTGGTCTTGTATTTATTCTGTTCTATGTAGGTGTTCCAGTCTTGCTAGGTGTTGCTCTGTGTCTAACTTTTTATTTTGTGGTCTTCTTTCTAGGTATCAGCACTGACACTTGTTTATAGCAGTGTTTGAGCTCAAGAGTAGTTTGGTAGATACTCATACTCTGACTGAACACATAACACTTATGTTAGTCGCTCTGGATAAGAGCATCTGCTAAATACTGTAAACATAAATGTAAATATAAATGGAAAATGCTAAACCAACTTCTAAGACTGAGCTTTGGAGGAGTGACTGCAGATCTTTGAGGTGCTGAATGTGAGTCTCCTGAAAAGAATGGATGCTATAATAAAGGTGTGGACACACAACATCCCAAAACATCTGATATTGATAATTCAGTAATTGAGGTTTCTGCATGATGTTCACTTAAATATATGCTTTCTGGCTTCAATGGGTGTTAATTAGACAAATCCTGGGTGGTCTCTGACTTCTGCAGTACTCTGTATGTTCCACAAAAGCCATGAAAGAATGTTGATTTATTCTACTACATATGACTGAAATGGCAGTGAAGTTTTTCTTGATACTGATTTTTGATTCTGGACTATCGAGGCTTAAACTAAAGTGGTGACCAGAATGAGGACTACAGAATGGCTAAGACAAACTGACCATCAACAGATGGACTGTAAACCAGCCAGGGGGCAGTTTCTACTAAGCTGACCAGGTCGTTGTCTACAAAGAGGTGTCAGTGTGCGACTGATGTGATCATGATTGCTGCGTTTGTACTAATTATTCGTCCTGATTAGGAAATAAACAAAGCTGTTGTTAACTGCAGCTCCCGCCCGTAATGCTCCATGAACAAAGCAATCAGATTTCTCTCCCCCCCCACTCTGTTCTCATTAGAGCAAATTACAGCCCCTCATTATAAGCAGTGTAATTGTCCCCCTTCTCTTTGATAACATTCACCGCCCTGCTGAAGCTGCACATTCCAGAAAAAGAGCTGGCAGGCTAATGAAGCTTTAGTCCTCTCTGATTATTCCTTTCCCTTCCTCCCTCTCTCTCTCTCTCTCTCTCCCTTTTGAGGCTCAGATATTTGACAAGAACAGTCCATGTTACTTCATGTCTCTCGCTTTTCAATGCAGTTTCGCGAGTAACCGTTCCCCAGAGAGCCGTTCCCAAAGGACACGTGATGGGATAACTCGGATTTCCATTGTTCGCTTCCCCCCGACACGTTCTTTTAGGCTCCTAGCCTGCATAGATTAGTGTTTGATAACTGATCCTGGCCGGTATCTGAGCTCAGATCAGCAGCGGTGTTTGAAGCTCTGTACATGCAGCGCCAGTTCTCCGGTTCCCTCGTTCTCCCCTGGGAGAGCTGCAGCACTCTCGCTAATCCGCACCGTGACATCTCCGCCGCCTCTGCTGAGCTTGTCGTTTTCTGCACTGCTCTGACCCCGAAACGCTCCACACTTTCTTTCTGCGGGTGCACTTTTGGGTGGTGCCATCTCTGGGCAGCAGAAGTTGGGCCCTGGCTGGTCTGCAGAGGTCTTCCTCAAATGCACAAGGAAAGGAAGCGAGCGAGGCCCGAAATGCGAGTTCTCTGGCCAAAGCGCCATAAAGCATAGCACAGACTGACGTTTTAAGAAAAGGAGGGCAGCGAGTGGTCTTTTCCCAGCAAACACAGACAGATTAATTGCAGCATATGCAGGAAGTTTCCACGCTCTTCCCCGGTGCCCCTCTGGGAAGCACCGCTGCAGTAAATTTCTTTTTTGCCCTCCAGCATGTGTTCTCCACCAGGAGACGCTGAGGACGAGACCACTGCTGTTTGCATTCCGCCGGGCAGATGTTTGGTAAGACCCTGCAGTCTGCTGAGTCTCACTACTGTGCATTAACTCTCTGATGGTGTCTTACATCTACTCTCCACCAGGAGAGGTTGAAAATGAGACCACCGTGCGTTCCACCAGGCAGATGTTCTCTAAGACCCTGCAGTCTGCTGAGTCTCTCTGCTGTGCATTAAATCTCTGATGGTGTCTCACATCTACTACCCACCAGGAGAGGCTAAGACCACTGCTATATACATTCCACCATGTTCTCTAAGACCCTGCAGTCTGCTGAGTCTCACTGCTGTGCATTAACTCTCTGATGGTGTCTCACATCTACTCCCCACCAGGAGAGGCTGAGACCACTGCTATATGCATTCCGCCATGTTCTCTAAGAGTCTCACTGCTGTGCATGAGCTCTCTGATGGTGTCTCACATCTACTCTTCACTAGGAAAGGCTGAGGATGAGACCACTGTGCATTCCACCAGGCAGATGTTTGGTGGGACCCGCCAGTCTGCTGAGTCTGATTGTTGTGCCTGAGCTCCCTGATGGTGTCTCATTTCTTCTCTCCATCAGGAGAGGCTGAGACCACTGACCATTCTACGTGGGTGATATTCGCTAAGACCCTCCAGTCTGCTGAGTCTCACTGCTGTGATTGAGCTCCCTGATGGTGTCTCACGTCTTCTCTCCATCAGAAGAGGCTGAGGATGAGACCACTGTGCATTCAGCTGGGCAGATGTTTGGTGGGACCTTTTAGTCTGCTGAGTCTGGTTGTTGTGCTTGAGCTCCCTGATGGTGTCTCACGTCTTCTCTCCACCAGCAGAGGCTGAGGATGAGACCACTGTGCATTCAGCCATGTTCTCTAAGAACCTGCAGTCTGCTGAGTCTCACTGCTGTGCATGAGCTCTCTGATCGTGTCTCACATCTTCTCCCTGATGAGACATCTAAAGCAGTGGTGGCAAAAATTCAAATTTGGAGCAACAGCTTTCCTCACATTTATTTCTAAACCTAGATCTAAATCTCGCTAGACATCAGACGCAACAACAGTAAGAGAGATAGCAAGAGTCGTCTGATATTCTACTAAAATTTAAACATCAGTTTCCTGAAGTCACTAAAGCATAAACATAAAACAATCATTGTGGCTCAAATTGAACTTAGTAAATGGAGTGGTCTTGAATTCAGTCGATATGTCTAGAATTTCTCATTTTGAGATGGTTGTTGCCTCAAAATATTATCATAAACTATAAATGATATTAATAATAACTTAGTTTTAGTGATTTTAGCCTAATATTCCAATTATATTGGCAGATCATTGTTAGACGCATGTTTGAAATGTGCAAAATTATTTGGCAAAATAGAGTAAAAATCACAAAAATAATAATAATAGTAATAATAATAATAATATAACTGTTGCAATAAAATTCTGCACAAACACATTTATATGCATTGACTTTGCTCACAATTCCATGTGACTTATAATTTTATAAATAATACAAAGTTCCATCAAAATATATGCCATGAACATTTCCTAGTTCAACTGAGAGACCTCTCACGCAGCCTGAACTCACATTACATGACTAAAAACGAGTGAACTCTTTATTGTGGAGCTTGTTGCTGCTGCTCCGCTCATTGAGTCTATCCTCATTATGAGATATACACTTCATTCCAACACAAACAGTAACTGAGAAAGCCCTCATGTGTCCTCGTCTTTCTTGTCTGTCCTCCAAACTCCTTGAGGCTGAGAGATGTGCTGAGTCTTTTGTTCACCTCACCCCTTTTTATGTGTAGGAGAAGTTACAGCCATTTTTCTTCTGAAGTGCGTTGACCTTCCCACCCGTTTTTCAGCTTTCCATTTGGGCCCTCGCCCATCTCTCCCACTCCTTCACTTCAGACCAGACAGTTCTCCTGTATTGGGCTAGAGCATCCACTAAAAAATGTTTTTTCCAGTGCAGTTTGCACAGCGGGATGATGATACTGAGATTTGGTTCCTCTACTGCACATTTCGTAATTTGAAGCTTTGGCTGCAAGCAGTGTGAACAAACCAACCTCTTGAGATAATGATGGGTGGCTAAACTCCTGACCTCTGAATCACTGCCAAGTTCTCTGACTGGTGGACTCTCATCTGATCAGAACTAAAGCAGTTCTGGACATGGGAATTTACACACTGCTCATTTGTATGTGCCATCACTGTTCTAACATATTCACACACACACACTAACTAACTAACTAACTAATATATATATATAAATATATATATACATGTAAAACCCCCACAGGAACACCACAGAGCAGGTATAATTTGGATGGTTGATCATTCAGTGACACTGACATGGTGGTGTGTTAGTGTGTGTTGTGCTGGTGTGAGTGGATCAGACACAGCAGTGCTGCTGGAGTGTTTAAACAGCTCAATGTCACTGCTGGACTGAGAATAGTCCACTAAATGTGTGTGACTTTTGAGGCAGCACTGCGTGCTAAACCATCATGTATTCATTTAGCACAGTTTGCCCCTGTGTCAAGAAATGCCTTACACCAATTCTCTCTAAACGCCGCCGAGTTCTTTGGGCCTGAGTGCAGTTCACATGGTCTTAAAGGTAGTACCAATGTTTGATGTATGTATTTATTTATTTATTTATTTTATTTATTTATATTTTTTGGGGGCATATAAGAAGTTCTATGCTTTTAGGCTTTTATCAGCAGGAGGTGCAAAAGCTAACATCTGTTACGTTCTGGAGTGCATCAGTGCTGAAGGGTGACTTGTATATGTGTAATGGAACCATTAACGCAAGGGCGTACATTGGGAGACATATGCTGCCATCAAGATGACGTCTTTTTCAGGGATGGTCATGGTTCTCAAGCAACACACTGCCATCTCTCATTCTGCCTGTGCTACAACTGTGTGGCAGGGTGGGTGTGCTTGACTGGCCTGCCTGAGGTCCAGATCTGTCTCCTATTGAAAATATATGACTCATCATAAATAGGACAATCAGACGATGACGATCACGGACTGCTGAGCCACTGTATTTTGCAAAACTGCAGAAACTAGTATCCTCAGATGCTAACTGGTTAAAGTGTAATTAAAGGAAAGGTGAAGGTGATGTAACATAGTGGTAAGCAAGTTCCAACTCTTTTTGAGCTTTGAGCCACTGTTAACTAGTGGGATGATGGTGTAGTGGTCAGTATGGTGGTGTAGTGGTTGGCACTGTCTCCTCACAGCAAGATGATCTGGGTTGGATTCCCTTTCTGTGTGGAGTGTGTATGTTCTCTATGTGCTTGAGTGGGTTTCTTCCGGGTACTCCGGTTTCCTCCCACAGTCCAAACACATGCATGTTAGGTGGATCACTCGCTCTAAACTGCCCCTAGGTGTGTAAGTGTGCGTGAGTGTGTGTTGGCCATGCGATGGACTGGCAACGTGTCCATTGTGTACCCCACCTTTGCTCAATTCAATTCAATTCAATTCAATTCAATTCAATTCAATTCAATTCAATTCAATTCAATTCAATTCAATTCAATTCAAGTTTATTTCTATAGCGATTTTTACAGCGATGTTGTCACAAAGCAGCTTTACAGGAGTTTTGAAAACAGACAGTTATATATATCCCCCTGTGAGCAAGCAAGAGGCAACAGTGGCAAGAACACCTCCCTCAGACTGGAGGAAGAAACCTTGGGAGGAACCAAGACTCACAAGGGGAGACCCATCCTCCTCTGGTCAAACAGTATTTACAGTTTAATAAACTAAACACCAAAGAAAAGAGTCTCTGTTTGAAATCTGGATAGCAAAGCTTTAGAAGCTGCACAAGTAGAGGCATGGGTGGGAAGAAGGCCCTGATGGTCAGTCTTTAACAGCGTTCAACAGACAGGAGGACAGTCATTACCTCAGGAAGAGTAAAGAGAGAGAGTTAGTTGGGCTCGGGAGTAAGACTGTAGAGAATATGAATATTCAGAATTTTAGAGTGTGGCTGGCGACTCCGGTAGATCTAACTATAACAGCCTAAACTAAAAGGAGAGAACCAGAAGGTAACATGGACATGAGAGTACCCTGAGCACCAAAGATGCTGGGATTGGCTCCAGCCCCCCGTGACCCTGACTAGCGGGATAAAGCAGAAGATAATCGATGGATAAATGAAAATACTGTTAACCATTTGACTTATGTCAAAAGTTAGGAAAGGCTTTGCCTTCGCCAGTAAACCATTTGGGGATAATAAACCAAGAGGGATGAACATAGTTTTCCTTCGAACAGCAAAGAAATGTTCTTCCTTCTATTAGCCAGAAGACCCTTTGACCATGATTTGAGCCAAATTGAATAATGCAAGTTCAGCTTCATGGAAGGTTCAAGCCCTGTATGTTAGCATCACATGACTAAACCACTCCTCTGATTTATGCACTAGCAGTATCATTCAGCTTCATCTGCGGTATCTTCACCAAAACGTCTGGCAGATATCCCACTGACAGGCAGGAAGTGATGCACCCCTTTTGCCTCTCAGACCTTCCACACATCCAGAAAGAACAATGGCAGGAAATGGTGAAGGTGAGTTCACGCTCGTAGTGGACTTGGTTCTGTAAAAGCAGGCTTTTTTAGAATGAGCAAAGACTCTCATTCAGCTGGAAGGAAAGCTGTAATGTGGTCCAGGTCTTTGAATTACTGTGATGATAGCTGTCCAGATGGTTGGGGATTCAGGTTTTTCCAGATGTTGCAGATTAGGGGGTGTTTTATTAGCTGACCTGTCTAGGCAATAACTATATTTCAACATACACATACTGTTTATGCTAAACTAGCTTTTAGTCACTTGCTTTTATAGCCTTTTTTATTTGGACTGAAGCTGCTGTGGAGCTTTGTTTAGGTTTTCGGAGATGTTGTTGATGGGTTGTAATTGCTCTCAGGACATTTCCTGCATGTCAAGAACATGTTCAGAGGAACTGCTGTGGACGTTTGCTCCAGAAAACACCTCCCTGAGCTTTGACTTCAATGACATGCATTAGGCCGGCCAAAAACAATGTTTTAAAACATCTAATAGCGGCTCAGGCTGGGAAAGAAAATGCGTAGAGTGATGAGGCCTCTAAAAAAACTTAATGATTATAATTAATATAATAAATTTAGCATGTAATTTTGCAGCTCCTTCCAATTTTACATGCGATAGGCCTATCACTTGAAAACTCCTGGTCCAAGCTTTGAGTTTCCAAGACTTGACCTGCCGACCTCAGATGATGTCATGGCAAGGCTGAGAATTTATGGCCCCATGAAACAAACGCTGCTTGATGAGTCCGACATGGAGCACCTCCTGACGAACCACCCAACCACCAGTCATCTACGCTATGCTCTTAGTAGTGCTGCTCCTGAGCACCCGCCGTCCTCCAAAATGATGGACTGATTAGTGTTTGATTAGTGTTTGAGGTCCAGCCTCACGTTCTGAGGCTCTTTCAGACTTCCACTCCTCTCTAACTCCCAACGGAAATCATCTGGAAAGACATTTAGATGTTCCTAATGGTCAAAGTTTCTACCAGCAGCCCCTCCAACGCTTGATTAGACCCAAAGGAGCGAGTCTTCAAAACTGTAGACGTCATGCAGTTCCACATCCCAAGTGGAAAACTACTGGACTACTGGCATCAACCACACAGGACTGACAGAATTCCCTTCACGAATTTAATTTCCAGTCACGTTACTTATTTTGAAGTAGATGTTTCTGAAGAGACTGGATCCTTCGACTGCATATGGAAGGATAAAGGTTAAAAAATGATTAAAAGCTACAATGAACACGGGGCTCCTAACAACCACCTGGAAAACCTGGTCGACCACCAACACTGGCCCCATCAGGTAAGACAGAAAAGAGAACATCAAGCTCCACTCTTGCTTCAGGTGTTTCTGTCCATCAGTCCACTGTGAGAAGATAACTCAGCACTATGGGTCTGAAAGGATGTTCAAGAAGCTTCTCACTGATAAAAGAAGATACAGACACATCAAACAAAGAAGCTGCTGGTCGTCTCAGGATAACAGATTGACTACCCCAGAGTCGTGTAGTGGTTAGTATAGTGGTGTAGTGGTTAGTATGGTGGTGTAGTGGTTAGTATGGTGATGTAGTGGTTAGTATGGTGGTGTAGTGGTTAGTATGGTGATGTAGTGGTTAGTATGGTGGTGTAGTGGTTAGTATGGTGATGTAGTGGTTAGTACTGTGGTGTAGTGGTTAGGATGGTGGTGTAGTAGTTAGTACGGTGGTGTAGTGGTTAGTATGGTGGTGTAGTGGTTAGTATGGTGGTGTAGTGGTTAGTATGGTGGTGTAGTGGTTAGTATGGTGGTGTAGTGGTTAGTATAGTGGTGTAGTGGTTAGTATGGTGGTGTAGTGGTTAGTATAGTGGTGTAGTGGTTAGTATAGTGGTGTAGTGGTTAGTACAGTGGTGTAGTGGTTAGTAGGGTGGTGTAGTGGTTAGTATGGTGGTGTAGTGGTAAGTACGGTGGTGTAGTGGTTAGTATGGTGGTGTAGTGGTTAGTATAGTGGTGTAGTGGTTAGTATGGTGGTGTAGTGGTTAGTATAGTGGTGTAGTGGTTAGTACGGTGGTGTAGTGGTTAGTATGGTGGTGTAGTGGTTAGTACGGTGGTGTAGTGGTTAGTACGGTGGTGTAGTGGTTAGTATGGTGGTGTAGTGGTTAGTATGGTGGTGTAGTGGTTAGTATAGTGGTGTAGTGGTCAGCATGGTGGTGTAGTGGTTAGTATGGTGGTGTAGTGGTTGGTATGGTGGTGTAGTGGTTAGTACGATGATGTAGTGGTTAGTATGGTGGTGAAGTGGTTAGCACTGTGGTGTAGTGGTCAGCATGGTGGTGTAGTGGTCAGCATGGCGGTGTACTGGTTAGTATGGTGGTGTAGTGGTTAGTATGGTGGAGTAGTGGTTAGTACGGTGGTGTAGTGGTTAGTACGGTGGTGTAGTGGTTAGTATGGTGGTGTAGTGGTTATTACGGTGGTGTAGTGGTTAGTATGGTGGTGTAGTGATTAGTATGGTGGTGTAGTGGTTATTACGGTGGTGTAGTGGTTAGTACGGTGGTGTAGTGGTTAGTATGGTGGTGTAGTGGTTAGTACGGTGGTGTAGTGGTTAGTATGGTGGTGTAGTGATTAGTACGGTGGTGTAGTGGTTAGTAAGGTGGTGTAGTGGTTAGCATGGTGGTGTAGTGGTTAGTATAGTGGTGTAGTGGTTAGTACAGTGGTGTAGTGGTTAGTACAGTGGTGTAGTGGTTAGTATGGTGGTGTAGTGGTAAGTACGGTGGTGTAGTGGTTAGTATGGTGGTGTAGTGGTTAGTATGGTGGTGTAGTGGTCAGTACGGTGGTGTAGTGGTTAGTATGGTGGAGTAGTGGTTAGTACGGTGGTGTAGTGGTTAGTACGGTGGTGTAGTGGTTAGTATGGTGGTGTAGTGGTTAGTATGGTGGTGTAGTGGTTAGTATGGTGGTGTAGTGGTTAGTATGGTGGTGTAGTGGTTAGTACGGTGGTGTAGTGGTTAGTATGGTGGTGTAGTGGTTAGTATGGTGGTGTAGTGGTTAGTATGGTGGTGTAGTGGTTAGTACGGTGGTGTAGTGGTTAGTATGGTGGTGTAGTGGTTAGTACGGTGGTGTAGTGGTTAGTATGGTGGTGTAGTGGTTAGTATGGTGGTATAGTGGTTAGTACGGTGGTGTAGTGGTTAGTATGGTGGTGTAGTGGTTAGTATGGTGGTGTAGTGGTTAGTATGGTGGTGTAGTGGTTAGTACGGTGGTGTAGTGGTTAGTATGGTGGTGTAGTGGTTAGTATGGTGGTGTAGTGGTTAGTATGGTGGTGTAGTGGTTAGTATGGTGGTGTAGTGGTTAGTACGGTGGTGTAGTGGTTCTCCCCATGCTTGAGTTCTCCCTCAATCCAAAGATTTACATGTTAGGTTGTTTGGTAACTCTAAACAGTGGCCCGCAGTTATAAGTGTGTGTTGGTGATCCTGACTAAGGTGGATTGGGGTCTTGTAGAGTATTTTCAATTAAATTAAAGTCAAAACAGATGCTGATGCCTCAAAACACAATTGTTATGCAAAACAATCAGTCAGATGTTGTGCACAGCATGTTTACTGCATGTTATGCAGTTTCATGTGCATGTTCGCTTCTGCAAGCAGCCATTGATTGTCCAGCCTGGCCCACCCAGTTAGCCAAGCCGTCAACCTGTTGGACGTTTACACACAATGACTGCAATGCCTCACAATGAATTCTGCTTGCAAATTATTTACTAGGACCTGTAGATGACCTCACCTGGTGCAGACCTCTAAACCTGCTTTTCGTTAGGAAAGCAAGATAAATGCTGAATTACATGTTCTGTAATATTTTGTTCTCTCATATTGACATGCTGGTCATGTGCACACCAGGCAGCTACTGTGATTTATATCGCAATTTATTATATACCATGCAAATCATTGCATAAACATTACATACGCCTTGCAGTGAAATTGCACTACCCCACCTCAACACAGAAACGAATCCCCTAGCTACCTAGCAAACAAACCACTACAGTGACAACCTATCCAGAGTCCTTCTTTACAAGCATTTGAGGGGATTAATCTGTTCTATTTTTAGGCATACTGCCTGCAGCGCGTCCTTCTGCAAGTAAACGCTTATGATATATATGCGAATACTAATTTAATAGACAGATAACAAAATTAGGCAACCACTCTTACTACAGGTACACAAAACAATACAATGCAATACAATAT
Source organism: Megaleporinus macrocephalus (assembly GCA_021613375.1). Lineage (NCBI taxonomy): Eukaryota > Metazoa > Chordata > Actinopteri > Characiformes > Anostomidae > Megaleporinus > Megaleporinus macrocephalus. Next base: position 8,263,719 of record CM038709.1, read on the forward strand.
AAAGAAATACAATGGACAATAGTTAGATTGAAAAGTAGTCCCTCCTGAGACTATTACCACAAATATGGAGACTAGTTAGAGTTGAAAAGTAGCCCCTCCTGAGACTATTACCACCATGGAGACTAGTTAGAGCAGAAAGGTAGTCCCTCCTGAGACTATTACCACCATGGAGACTAGTTAGTGCAGAAAAGTAGTCCCTCCTGAAACTATTACCACATATATGAAGACTAGTTAGAACAGAAAAGTAGTCCCTCCTGAGACTATTACCCACATATATGAAGACTAGTTAGTGCAGAAAAGTAGTCCCTCCTGAGACTATACCCACATATATGAAGACTAGTTAGAACAGAAAAGTAGTCCCTCCTGAGACTATACCCACATATATGAAGACTAGTTAGAACAGAAAAGTAGTCCCTCCTGAGACTATACCCACATATATGAAGACTAGTTAGAACAGAAAAGTAGTCCTTCCTGAGACTATTACCACATATATGAAGACTAGTTAGAACAGAAAAGTAGTCCCTCCTGAGACTATACCCACATATATGGAGACTAGTTAGAGCAGAAAAATAGACTCTCCTGAGACTATACCCACATATATGAAGACTAGTTAGAACAGAAAAGTAGTCCTTCCTGAGACTATTACCACATATATGAAGACTAGTTAGAACAGAAAAGTAGTCCCTCCTGAGACTATACCCACATATATGGAGACTAGTTAGAGCAGAAAAATAGACTCTCCTGAGACTATACCCACATATATGAAGACTAGTTAGAACAGAAAAGTAGACTCTCCTGAGTCTATTACCACATATATGGAGACTAGTTAGAGCAGAAAAGTAGTCCCTCCTGAGTCTATTACCACATATATGGTGACTAGTTAGAGCAGAAAAGTAGTCCCTCCTGAGACTATTACCACCATGGAGACTAGTTAGAACAGAAAAGTAGTCCCTCCTGAGACTATTACCACATATATGGAGACTAGTTAGAACAGAAAAGTAGTCCCTCCTGAGACTATCACCACATATATGGAGACTAGTTAGAACAGAAAAGTAGTCCCTCCTGAGACTATTACCACATATATGGAGACTAGATAGAACAGAGAAGTAGACCCTCCTGAGTCTATTACCACATATATGGAGACTAGTTAGAGCAGAAAAGTAGTCCCTCCTGAGACTATTACCACCATGGAGACTAGTTAGAACAGAAAAGTAGTCCCTGCTGAGACTATTACCACATATATGGAGACTAGTTAGAACAGAAAAGTAGTCCCTCCTGAGACTATTACCACCATGGAGACTAGTTAGAACAGAAAAGTAGTCCCTCCTGAGACTATTACCACATATATGGAGACTAGTTAGAACAGAAAAGTAGTCCCTCCTGAGACTATTACCACATATATGGAGACTAGTTAGAACAGAAAAGTAGTCCCTCCTGAGACTATTACCACCATGGAGACCAGTTAGAACAGAAAAGTAGTCCTTCCTGAGACTATTACCACATATATGGAGACTAGTTAGAACAGAAAAGTAGTCCCTCCTGAGACTATTACCACCATGGAGACCAGTTAGAACAGAAAAGTAGTCCTTCCTGAGACTATTACCACATATATGGAGACTAGTTAGAACAAAAAAGTAGTCCCTCCTGAGACTATTACCACATATATGGAGACTAGTTAGACTAGTGAGTGGACAACAACTGTTTTTACTTTCTATGTAAGTCAATGGAACTAGAAGGCAATTTGTATGCACATAACTATGTACATAAAGGAACTGATGCTGGGGGCAGGCCTGACCAGGACCACTGCTTATGAACACCTTATACTGGCAGTATTTTAGTCTGTGATACTCTTCAGCAGCACTCTCTGCATTAGCACCAGCTTTTGTTGCTCGTTGGAAGCATACTAGCACCAAGTCTCGGCGAGACCCCTGGCGTGGGAGCCTTGCTAACGCTGGTGCACCGGGAAAGGAGCTCCGTTCTCTCACGCATCCTATCTGCGTCATAGCTTAATGGAAATTATGTGATACTTGAGCAGGCTTGCCAAGTGTGTGGCCATTAATAATCCTCATAACATGGTTTTATGATCCCTGCATGCCACCGTGAAGGAAGTCACAGTCACAAACTCGCTGACTAATTGCACATTGTCCCCTGTCAGCAGGTGAACCTTCTGTGATGTGTCCTCGTCAACCGAGCGACAGGAAAAGCAGGCGACCCAAGTGTAACGGACACTATCACAGCTCTGCCGTAGCCGGAATCTCGTTGGCTGGAGAGCAACAGAAGGAGTCAGGATGGCCTAATTACGTGTGCCGGGAAGCGATGGGGACTCGTACACGAATCGGGCCCCAGTGTAAACGGTTGTTGGCGAGTTTTATTGGAAGCGTTTGGCAGAAACAGTTCTGCAGGATGGAACTCCAGAATGCTGCAAGATGCAGTTTGCAAGCACTATTTTTTTTACTGACCTTCCGTTCAGTGAGCCAAGTGGTCTTTGGCAGCCGCTGAAGTAAGATCACGTGAGGCGTTCTGCTCTCAGAGATGAGACTGCAGAGGATATATTAAGCTCTCTGCACAATCAGAAGCACATTTTATAACATGAAGGCACAATATTTCATGCACTGTGCATTCCTTCTAGTTTTATAACATAATCCCACCATCTCAATCTGCGTCTGTATCTGTTTAGTGCTCCAAATATCTATACGTCCAATCAGATTTGAACCAGGAGTGGCCTAAACTGTGGCCCAACTTGAATTCCATTTTAATGCCAATATTGACTTCCACAATTCAGGACTATGAAACTATGCTAAGTGGCATGTACTGTGCAGAAGTCTGAGGCACCTAAGCTGATAGTTTAAAAGTCTTGATCTGATTAATAAGTGTACGTTCACTAGTAAGAACACCAGATCTGATTAGAACAGATGTAAATAATCATACATACAATACAAAGTATCATGAATATCTTATTGTGAGAGAAGTAGATCATATCTTGAGCTCCAGTTTAAAGAACAAAGTGTAGTTCCAGATTTCTCCTGGACGCCCCAGACATTGTATGAATGTGTTCAGTTCCTTCAGCAGCAATCTTGATTTAGCTTAATGAAGTACTGAGCAGTCAAAGCAGGTATTAGATGAGAACTGTACATAATACTGGGTTGTTTTCACAAGGAGAAGCTTTGAAAGGGTTAATAAACACACTTACGTTTGTAAAAGCACATCTTACTGTATCAATACTGTTTAATACTTAAATAATAAAGTTTTTTGCTGAGAAAGTAGAAGCTTTGTGTCTTTGCACAATACTGTACGCTGAAAAATGTAGATTTGAGCTCAGCTTGCACTGGACAGGACTACATGGATTGATTTGCCCTGATCTTAGACCAGTGTTAATGCTCTGACACACCTGATACATATATGGGCCAATGATTGTACAAATTTATTTAGAATATAATAATATAAATTTTAATGGTGCTTTTTCACCATACTGGATGTTAGGTACTTTTTATACCAGCTACTTTATGTTCCACTGCAAATGTAGCTGGTCATGATAGCACAAACTGTGACGTGAAGGAGACAATCTGTCTTCAGAAGAGGCAGAACAACAAACGACAGCTGTGGAGTCTTGGAAACTAATAACTAATAAATAAATAAATAAATAAATGAACTGGCTGCCCATGGTAACTCTGATAAATTAGAGCTCTTGTAATCAGTATGTGAAATATCCTCTTGCATTCTGTGGGTCCTCTGTTGGTTGGCTACCCCAGCGATGGCTGGCTACTAACTCACTCACCATAGCAGGGCCGATGCTAACTTCAAAGGCAACACAATGTTTGGGTATGTCACGCCAGTGCGGTACGTGGACAGACAAGGAGACGGAGGAGTAGGCAGGACGGATGGGTGGATGCGAACGTAAGTTTAGCAAAAAGAATTTAATAAACAAAACAAAAATAAAACAGAAGCAAAAACTGAAGGACCTAAACCAAAACTGGGAAACACAGGGAGCCATCAAACAGAGTAACCACAGAAAACAAACCACACGACAGGAAACAAACAGAAGCAATATATACACAGGATAACAAGCGGGAATAAGGAACACCTGAGCGCAATAGGTGGAGTCACAGATGGGAAACAGGTGAGGGGTTGAGACAAGAGAGCACATGACCAAAACAAACAGAACCACATGGTAAACACACGTTACAGGGTAACATTTCTTCTGGAACTGCTCTGTTCTGGTTTGGTAGGTCTTCCACACAATAACTGAGATCTTACTCATAATCCCCTGGTCTTTAGTTTAAGAAATTGGTACTACTTCAATCTTTCCACCAAAGTTCTTGGAAAAATTGGACAAGCTTTTCCAATTTAATATATTAGAGAGGTTTAGCAGCTATAGTAAACTAAGTAAAGAAACAAACTACAGCGCCACCTTGAGGAAAGACAAGTTCTGCATGTCTAGTTGGCTAAGAATACCAGAGACCAGCTTCATTCACAATAAGTGACCTCTCCCCCAGATTTTGTGATATTTAAGAGGTTAATTTAAAGGGTCCTGGACCCCCATGAGGTGCTGTACTTTGTGGCTTGCTTGTAATGCTCCTAATAAGCCTTACTGAGACCCATTTGAGCTCAAGATCACAAGCAGTTTACCCTAGTCACTGCTAAACAATGTTAATTGCCGAATACTAATTTGGGGTCGCTTTCTGAGATAATGACTGCCCTCCCGTCTTGTTAAACTCTGTTGCATAACTGACCATCAGGACCTCCTCCTCATCTATCACCAACCGGCTCTCCTGTCCATTTGTTCCAACTGCAACACCCTCAGTTACATCACTGTGCTATCCAGATGTACCAGCATTGAGATAGGATAAGACTGTTCAGTTCACTCCAGAGACTGCCTCAGTTAGAGACTGCCTCTACCTGAGCAGTTCTAAAGCGTTGCCATCCAGACTTCAAACAGATGTTCTCTCAGCTTTTCTTTGTTATTTAGTTTAATAGCTGTAAATACTGTTTGACCAGAGGAGGATGGGTCTCCCCTTGTGAGTCTTGGTTCCTCCCAAGGTTTCTTCCTCCAGTCTAAGGGAGTTTTTCATTGCCACCGTCGCCTCTGGCTTGCTCACTGGGGGATATATATATATATATATATATATGTTGTAACTGTATATTTTCAAACTCCTGTAAAGCTGCTTTTGTGACAACATTGTTGTAAATGCGCTATACAAATAAACTTGAATTTAATTAAACTGAATTGAAATATAGCTTAATAAGTGTCATATAACGATATTATAATGCAGTGCTATACTGAAGTGCTTTTTTTATTTTGCATTAAAGTATAAAGCAAGTTTTTCATCTCATGCTCACAAATAGAGAGCTGTTGTGAATGTGCACTGTTTTTTATATTGGGCTCTCCAGGCTAAAACCCTATTCATCCCTGCTGACACTGACAGAGGCATCAAGTGGTTTGGCAGGCCTGCAGTGATTCATCCTCATCACGATTCAACACGCAGCCTTCTGCCGGATAACATGAGCAGGGATATGTGTGGGTCCCTGATTCAATCTCCTCTACGCACACACACACACATCTACCCATGGGATGGAGATAAAATTTTAATGTCTCCAGGTTAAAGAGGACTGGGACTCTGTGAAGAACACAAGATGTTTGCAGTGCATTCACATGAGTGGCTGCAGATTTTCCCTTTAAGTAGTGACGAGCTCTCACCGTCTTGTGTATCTGATACATAAGCTTTATATTCTGCCACTTCATGAGCTCCTGCTGCCGTATATATCTACTATACAGGTCTGCAAATACAGACAGTACTCTATTTGTTGCTGTGGTTTGTTAGTTCTTGTTCACTGTTGGTCAGCTTCTGACCGCGGCTCTGCTTTGTGGGTGGTGGATCATTCTCAGTCCAGCTGTGACAAGGGTATAGTAGTAGTATATGGTATATAGGTGCCAATGTGTGTCACTGGACTACATAACTTGGTTAACTGCTGCTAGGACTGGCTGCTGGTTGGACATATTTGAGGCTACATTGCAGAGTTCCCCGGCTGCCTGGGTGAGCTGCTTGGATCATGCCACACTGCAGCAGTAGGGCTGACTGGACTGGTGGCGTTCAGCTGCATACATAAGCAGCTACTGCCATTCGGGTTGGCAGCCTAAGTGATCATGCCTCACAGCTACGTGGCTACCTGTGGTGGCAGTTTGAGTGACACTGCATTGCAGCTCTGAGGCTACCTGGACCAGTGCTGTTGAGCAGCATGTATGAGCAGCACGACACCAGAGCTAGGAGGTCTTTGGGTTGGCAGCCTAACTGATGATGCTTCGCAGCTACAGAACGTGGTTTTTGGGTGGCGCTGCACTGTAGCTGTAAGGCTGCCATGACTGTTGGTGTTGGGCAGCATGTATGAGCAGCTCTGTGGCTACTGGGCCAGCCGTTTGGGTGACACTGCATTGTAGCTGTGAGGCTACCTGGACTGCTGGTGGTCAACAGCATTACAACACTACTCATTCACAGTTTAGGACATTTCTGGCCTTCGCTGGAACCCAGGCCAGCTGTCAGTGTGACAGACTGTAGTGGTGGGGTAAGATCTTCCATTTAATGGGAATTCTAAATGACTCTAGATCATGGATCTTGGAACTTGGAGTTGTGTGGGTGGGTTGTTTGTTGTTTTATTTATTTAGTGTAGTGTCTGGTTCTGAAGTGACTTTGAGGCTTAGGAAGTCACACAGTTACACAGTCAATTCACATTATTATGACCGCTTACAACTTTTAAATGGCTTTAGTGCATAGGTGCCAGTGTTATGGTCTGGGAAATGTTTTCATGGCATTCCCTGGACCCACTTATACACATATAAGACCCGGTCAATTGATTTGGGTCTGAATCCATCCTTGCAGATCACGTCCACTCATGCATGCTGATTGTCTTTCCTGGGGCGGATGGGATCTTTGATCTTCAACACAGCTAGAAATGTCCCACATTGGTTGGAAGAGCTGGCCAAGACTTCCAAGTACTACCCTGGACCCCTAAATCCCCAGACTTGAGCTTCTATGGGACCTCCTGGATGGTGGTGTTTACTCTATGGATCCTCACCCATGCGCCCTCCAGCAGCTGTGGGATGCACTGCAGTCAGCATGGCTCCAGATATCTGTGACAACCTACCAGGACCTTGTTGAGTCACCCAGCTCGTCTAGCGGCTGTCATTGCTGCACACGGTGGTTACTCTGGATGTTATGGGTCATATTAATGTGACTCCATTGTATATAATGATCAACTGCTTGCTCTGCTAAAATCTCATTTTGTCCAGGCTTTGCAGACATAAACTGAAAAACTCTCCGGACACTTTCTTGTACAAAGTAGATCTACCCATTTCTGAAGTCCCCATAGTGTGGATTCCACAAAATCCAGGCACCTTCCATACAGATTCTGGTCCTTGTTGACATAATTGCACATTTCAGCTGCACACGCTCCTGTAGTAGGCTCCTGTTACCACATCCCGAAGGTCCTGGATTGAGATCTGGAGGTCAGTGAACTCATTGTGCTATTTATGGAACCAGTTTGAGACAAAGCTTTTTATCATGCTGGAAGTAACGATTAGAAGACGAATAATCAGAGTAATCGACCAGGATTAGGGATCCCACTGTGCTCCCCATTCCTGACACCATTACCACGCTTGTAATCAGCTTTGAGGACACTGATGTCTGGGCTTTTAATGGGTTGCCTGCTCTGTGAAAAATGCATTATCAATTGCATTCCAATGCAATCCAATCAGCAGTGATACGATTGATTCTCCAGTGACCTCAAAGCAGCTGCGGTTTTGGTTGTTGATTACTGCCCACTATGTTTAGCTCTACACAATATACTGGGCCAATCACAGCAGCCTCGACTTCTCGAATTCCAGAATGTTCAGTCTGATCAGGAATGGTGGGCTTCTGAACAGGATCTGGATCTAACAGAGCGATTTCATACAGTCAGAACTTACACTGATCAGCCATAACATTATACACCTCCTTTTATCTACACCCATTGTCCACTGTATCAGCTCCACTGACCATACAGGAGCTACACTTACAGACTGTAGTTCATCTGATTCTCTGTATACTTTATCATACTGTTCTTTAATGATCAGGACCCCCACAGGACCACCACAGAGCAGGTACTATTTGGGCGGTGGATCATTCTCAGCACTGCAGTGACACTAACGTGGTGGTGCTGGTGTGAGTGGATCAGACACAGCAGTGCTGCCGGGGTTTTTAAACACCTAAGTGTCACTGCTGGACTAAGAATCATCCACCAACCAAAACTATCCAGACACCAGTGTCCTGTGGGCAGCGTCCTGTGACCACTAATGAATGACCATGGAATGGCCAAACTGTGCAGCAGCAGATGAGCTACTGTCTCTGACTTTACATCTACAAGGTGGACCAGCAAGTAGTAGGAGTGTCTAATAGAGTGGTCAGTGAGTGGACACTGCTGTGTCTGATCCACTCGTACCAACACAACACACTAAAACACCACCACCACGCCAGTGTCACTGCAGTGCTGAGAATGATCAACCACTCAAATAATATCTGCTCTGTGGTGGCCCTGTGGGGGTCCTGATCATTAAAGAACAGAGTAATAAAGCATACAGAGAATCAGATGAACTCTAGTCTGTAAGTGGAGCTCCTGTATGGTCAGTGGAGGTGATATAACGGACAGTGAGTGTAGATACAAGGAGGTGGTTTTAATGTTATGGCAGATCAGTGTATGAACACTTACACTCTTCTTTAACTCCACCTTGTATGGCAGCTGTTCATGCAAATCTTATAAGTGGTCTCAAAAAACATACACATGAATATTTTAGCGCAATACTAACTGGCCATTTTATTCTAAACAGCTAGACACCTGCACAGCCATGCGATCATCCAATCTGGCAATTACGTGGCAGCAACACAATGCATTATATCGTGCAGCCTCAGGTCAAGAACTTCAGTTAATGTTCAAATCAAACATCAGAATGGATAAAAAATGTGATCCAAGTGACCTGAACCATGCATGATTGCTGGTGTTGTGAATATTACACAAACGGCTGCTCTCCTGGGATTTTCATGAACAACAGCCTGTAGAGTTTAAACAGAATGATGTGAAAAACAAGAAGAGCGTAATAAAGAAAACATTCAGTGAGAAGCAGTTCTGTGTGCAGAACTGAGAGAGGTTGATGAGAGAGGTTAGAGGAGAACGGCTAGACTTGATAAAGAGGACAGAAAGGCTACGGTCAGGGCTGGCTCTACATAATAAGTGACCATTGTTGGGATGTAATTGATAAAACTGGGAATACAGTACTCAGAATAGAGAAATTAAGTATCTGTTTTTAGTCAAGTCAAGAAACCAGGTCTCTAATTGGTCAGCAAGTCAGGAGCATAGCCTCTGATTGGTCAGCAAGTTAGGAACTCTGCCTTTGACTGGTCAAAAGATTAAACCCTCTTAGAGTCTCTTGCATGCAGTTCGCCCAAGGCTTATACACCAGAGTCAGAATCCACTTTTGATTCATTTGGGAATTAAACTCATTCCTTTAAGTCAGATTGGCCAGTTTTTTCTTTCAGTTAAGCAAAGCTTAGCTAGTGTAAGCTAACGGAGAAGTAGCAGCCTGTAGTCTATCTGCCCTGTTCTATATATAGCTGTTCCAGCTAACATATAGCCTGAAGACATGATGCACTTACCCTGCATGGTCTTCGAGATGAGTAGGCTCACCAGCTCAAAGTTCTTCATACTTATAGTGCTATTAGCCTAGCTAAAGCAAACGAAGCAGGCAATGTAGCCCTGGACCTAGCTGATGCTAACGTGCTGTGTTTATGACATTTTAATGTTATCCTGAACACGAAAACCTCCCACAGTCTTTTCGCATGCAGTTCTATGGTGTCCCGGGTGGCTGCTAGGGTGTTGCTCTGTGGTTGCTATGGTGTTTCAGATGGTTGCTATGGCATCCCAGATAAATGATAGGATGTTTGTTTGTTGCTGTAGTGGTTGGTTGTGAAAATAAACCCAACTGGGTGATGGACATCTATCATTGTAATGTACACCAATCAGCCATAATATTACAACCACCTGCTTGTATCTGCACACTGTCCACTGTATCAGCTCCACTGACCATACAGGAGCTCCACTTACAGACTGTAGTTCATCTGATTCTGTTCTTTAGTGTTCAGGACCTCCACAGGACCACCACAGAGCTGGTATTATTTGGGTAGTGGATCATTTTCAGTGACACAGACGTAGTGGTTGCTTGTTGGTGTTTGTCCACTTACTGTCCACTGTCCACCATGTAGATGTAGTCTGGAAAGTCAGAGATGATAGTCTGGTTATTCTCTAGTCCTTTATCATTGGTCACAGGACACTGTTGACTGGATGTTGCTGGTTGGTGGGACTATTCTCAGGTGTTGAAACACTCCAGCAGCACTGCTGTGCCTGATCCACTCACACCAGCACAACACACACAAACACACCACCACCACATCAGTGTTACTGTAGCCTCCCCAGTGGTACCTGCTCTGTGGTGGTCCTGACAATTAAAGGCCAGGGTAAAAGGGAATAAATAATGTATGCAGCAAATCAGGTGCACTGTAGTCTGTAAGCATTGAACTATAAAGGAGGTGGTTTTAATGTTATGGCTGATCAGTGTACATATAGAATGCACAATAAAACCCGTGAAGAGAACCTCAGTGGTCCTCCGTCTGGCCTCTTCTATTTAGCCCCCACATTCACATGAACTCTTAAAGATAAATGAACATCCACAGGTGCAATTAATATCGGTGCAGCCCAGAAGCATGCACATGTCCCTGGAGCCAGGATGCATTCATAACAAAGACATGTCTGACCAATGGGAAAATTTTGTTTAGTGAATGTATCCTGCATTCCCTGACCGCACTGTGTAGACAGCTGTGCACTTTGCTCATCCCTCTACCCCGGAGAGTTCGGCCCGAATAACATGAGTTCACGAGTCTCCTCCCAGACATCATAATTAAAGATTAAGTATTAATTTCCGTTGCCATTTGTTTAGAAGATACCCACCATGGGTCACCACTATGGGTCCCTTTTGAGTTAATGTTTTTTATTTTCTTGTGACAACAACATTTCATGGGAAGACCTGTCTGCTACATCTTCATGTGAATGCAATTCCCTCATTTATTATTATACAGGATAACACACATTGCCAAAATACCCAAAATATAGCTAAACAATGATCAGCCATATTAGATATCTGTATGGAAAAAAGTAATATCAGGACTATGGAGATCAAAATATCTTCAATATAAACTGTTCAAAACGTATTGACACAAAAACTAAAATCATTTCACCAAGTATTATGTTAAAAAAACCACAAGAATATCAGCAACAATTAAATACAATTTGGAATTATTAATGCAACACTTTGATTGGTCCTTAATGTTAAGAAAGGTGTGAATTTCCAAAAGAGGATAATAAGGATACAATATTTGTTGTCAGTCAAGTGAAAAGTCGAGTCTAGTTGTGTGTGTTTTTTTTTTAATACGCAGAGGACGTACACATGGCATCAAAACCCACTCACTCACTCACTCAAGCATGTGCAGCAATCTAAAGTTTCTCCACAAGAGGGAGCATGCCAGTCACTTTTATTTACATCACTTAGCCCTCCTATGTCAATAAAGTATGCAACGCTAAAGGACATTGTACATATAAGGACACATATATAAATAATGCTGCATGCTACAGACTTCGGGTTAAGTCTGCCAATCTGAGCCTGTGTTCCCAACTTGTCAACCAATCAGAGAGACTGCTCCTTACTTGCTGACTATTTATAGGCTGTGTTAATAACTTTCCACCCACCAGAGACTGTGTTCCAGATTTTTCAACCAATCAGAGACACTGTTCCTGACTTGTCAACCAATCTAAAGCTGTGCTCCTGATTTGTCAGGCAATCTGAGGCAGTGTTTCTGACCTGTTGACCCATCAGAGGCTGTGTTCCAGACATGTCAACCAATAAAAGGCTCTGTTACTGCCTTGCCAATCAATCTGAGGCTGTGTTCCTGATTTGTCAGCCAATCTGAGACTGTGTTTCTGACCTGTTTACCAATCCGAGGCTGTGTCCCTGACTTGTCAACCTATCAGAAGCAGTATTGCTGACTTGTCGACCAATCAGAGGCAGTGTTCCTGACTTCTTGACCCATCAGAGGCTGTGTTCCAGACATGCCAACCAATTAAAGACTTTGTTGTTGCCTTGCCAATCAATCTGAGGCTGTGTTCCTGATTTGTCAACCAATCCGAGGCTGTGTCCCTGACCTGTTGACCAATCTGAGACTGTGTTCCTGACTTGTCGACCTATCAGAGGCAGTGTTACTGACTTGTCGACCAATTATAGGCAGTGTTTCTGACTTGTCGACCAATCAGAGGCTGTGTTCCAGACATGTCAACCAATTAAAGACTCTGTTACTGCCTTGCCAATCAATCTGAGGCTGTGTTCCTGATTTGTCAACCAATCCGGGGCTGTGTCCCTGACCTGTTGACCAATCTGAGACTATGTTCCCGGCTTGTCGACCTATCAGAGGCAGTATTACTGACTTGTCGACCAATTATAGGCAGTGTTTCTGACTTGTCGACCAATCAGAGGCTGTGTTCCAGACATGTCAACCAATTAAAGACTCTGTTAATGCCTTGTCGACCAATCAGAGGTTGTGTTCCTGACCTGTTGCCCAATCCGAGGCATGGTTTCTGATGTGCTGACGAATCTAAGTGCATGTTCTTGTCGACTAACCAGGTTGTTACCCTTCCCGGCAAAAAAACAAGGCCCTAGCACCACATAGGCATGTACCCACACCAGAAGGAGCCCACAGATTGCATTAGTTTGTGGGACCAATGTTTATTATTCAACATGTGACTTAGTCTCAGAGTCATTTTGTCTTTCACCCAATGAAGGCATGGCCAACTTCAAAGTTGTTTCAACCTACTACCTCCACGATTCACTGACCCAAATGACTCACATAGCTACACTTAGCTTAAAGAAAGCATTTTCCCGACGTTATGCTTTACTTTAATATGTTTGCTCGGTCCACCATGCCCTCATGCAGGGTCAGCGAGGGGTCTCTGAGTGCCTCAATCATCAGCAGCAAGGGAGAGAAGATCCTTCTCGTTCGCTTTCGTACAATCGCAGGAAGGCCATGCAGGGCACAGGCTTGCTTCTCACTGCGCCCTGACCTGCACTGAAACTTCCCCTCGCTGATAGCGGTGCCCCCCTCGCAGCCTCTGTTTGGAGCTTGCCTCATTAGGCCTCTGGCTCGGCCGCGACTAAACATGGAGTTTCTGCAGCCTTCCCTGTGACTAATCTCCCCGAACTGCCTCGCCGCACGTTCCATTAACAGATGGATGGCGTTGGGGATTGTTTTGTCTCAGCCAAGCCGTGGAGGAGGAGGAGGCGAGCCTATATGATCAATTAGGTGGAAACAGATGATGCTAAGTGGTTCTTTCTTAAGGCCTGAAGAAATAATAAGTTCTTAAAGCCCTGGAGGACAAAAGGCGCGTTTAGCCCAGCACATTTAGAGCCTCGCTCGGACGAATAAAGAGGCGTTTTCAGAGCTCCGTTTCAAAAGTCATTTACTCCGTGGAAAGATGAGCTCCCTGAGACTCTCAGCAGGCCTTGAATGAACTTGAGTTACTGTCAAACCCTCAGTTATAAAAGGAACCCCACATGGATCTCCGTTTTAGTTTTCGTTTTTTTTCTTTTTTTCGCTCCAGCATCCACGTCCTTGTAGTTATGAGGACACGGGAGACGGGACGGCGAAATTGGAACAGAAATAAATATTTCACATGCCGTCAAACTGGAGGTTTTCCCACTTGTCCCAGCATTTCACAGTCATGGAATGTCTCCTTGTTTGCATCAGGACTAATAACCCTAAGCGTCCTTCTTCTCCTTCATGTATGCATATACGTTTTTACGCATTTAGCTCGTACCAGAGAGTCATTATTACCTCCTGGGAAGCTGTTGACAGGTTTAGTTTCGAGCTGTCAAAGATGCCATGCTGGAACTCGAGCTATTTTTAAGGACTTTACAGCGGAGTGTCAGGTTCCACCTGTATATATATCCTCAGCAGTTGTTTTTGCTACTCTAAGCTGTAACAGTAACAGTGCATGCAATGCCTGCACACAAGCAATGGGAGGAGCTCAGGTTACACACCATTCTACCTTTACCCGCCCACCCCATCCACCGCCCATTTACACTTCCTGTTTAGACCCGGGGGCACGATGCACTTGTCTTCACGCGGGGTCCGACACTTTCAGTCATCACTGAGCCTGCTGGCTGACGCACTTTGGCGCTTTGGTTTCTGACACGTTCTATGAAGTTTGTCTTTATCAGCCCATATAAATATGCTTATAACTTTTTTATAACTTGGTAATAATGCTTTGCACTGCTGTCATATATATATATATATATATATATATATATATATATATATATATATATATATATATATATATATATATATATATATGTACATACACACACACACACACATGTACAGTGCCTTGCAAAAGTATTCGGCCCCCTTGAACTGTTCAACCTTTTGCCACATTTCAGGCTTCAAACATAAAGATGTGAAATTGTAATTTTTTGTGAAGAATCAACAAGTAGGACACAATCGTGAAGTGGAACAAAATTTATTGGATATTTGACGTGCAATATTATTCAGCCCCTTTACTTTCAGTGCAGCAAACTCACTCCAGAAGTTCAGTGAGGATCTCTGAATGATCCAATGTTGACCTAAATGACTGATGATGATAAATAGAATCTACCTGTGTGGAATCAAGTCTCCGTATAAATGCCCCTGCTCTGTGATCGTCTCAGAGTTCTGTTTACAGCGCAGAGAGCATCATGAAGACCAAGGAACACACCAGGCAGGTCTGAGATACTGTTGTGGAGAAGTTTAAAGCCGGATTTGAATACAAAAAGATTTCCCAAGCTTTAAACATTTATCTTCCAACAAGACAATGATCCAAAACATAAAGCAAAATTTACAATGGAATGGTTCACAGATAAATGCATCCAGGTGTTAGAATTGCCAAGTCAAAGTCCAGACCTGAATCCAATCGAGAATCTGTGAAAAGAGCTGAAAACTGTTGTTCACAAGCGCTCTCCATCCAACCTCACTGAGCTCGAGCTGTTTTACAAGGAAGAATGGGCAAACATTTCAGTCTCTCGATACAAAACTGATAGAGACAAACCCCGAGTGACTTGCAGCTGTAATCGCAGCAAAAGGTGGCGCTACAAAATATTAACACAAGGGGGCCGAATAATTTTGCATGCCCCACTTTTCAGGTTTTTATTTCTAAAAAAAGTTTGAAATATCCAATAAATTTCATTTCACTTCACGATTGTGTCCCACTTGTTGATTCTTCAAAAAAAATTACAAATTCATATCTTTATGTTTGAAGCCTGAAATGTGGCAAAAGGTTGAAAAGTTCAAGGGGGCCGAATCACTATATATATATATATATATATATATATATATATAATTTCAAGGGGGCTGAATCACTATATATATATATATATATATATATATATATATATATATATATATATATATATATATATATATATATATATATATATATATATATATATATATGGGCACTCCCACATACACCCCCACCCATTAACGCTTCCTGTTTGCACCCCAGGGCACGATGCACCTGTCTTCATGCGGGGTCCGACACTTTCAGTCATCACTGAGTCTGCTGGCTGAAGCATTTTGGCCTTGGCCTCTGCAGTGGAACTGTTCTTCATTAGAAGCTGCGTACATCATACTGCATGAGTGCTTTTGAAGGGTGTAGTAATGTGCACTGCTGCTCCACTGCAGCTCACTTTGTGCTAGTTTCACTTTAAGTTGAGTTTAAGTTGCACTTTGGCCAACAACATTACAAAACCAATCTGTTGTGAGAATTTGGAAATGAATACTTGAATGTATTGAAATTAAAGTTGCTAACACTTTATTTTACAGTTCCTTAAGTGTCAAATTACCCAGGTCATTATTTTTGGTAACTCAATGACCAGTTCCAGGAGATTCTAACAAACCTATACCAAATTAGCCAACGGAGTATTATCTGTTATATTGGTAGCTTTACAATATTGCATCATCATTTTGAAAGTAACCGTTGGTGTTATATGTAAAGACACAAGTATGAGGAGTTTTATGGTGTTTTTCAACACATTTGTACTGCTTGCCTCGACTCGACTCCCGACTAGAACTTCTCCTAATGGAGCTGGTTCTGATCGTGATGCTGCATTAAATTTTGTTCAGCAGCAAATCAACAGAGTTTGATAATTACTACACTAGAGTTCAGACGATAAGTTGATTCGCGTTACTCACAGGCGACGCTATAGCAAGGTGCAAAATACAGGTGGTCCCGATGGGTCTGGGAGCCCCTAATTAACCTCTTGGACCTTGTGAATATCTCAAACTCTAAATTCTGGGGAGTCCCTGAGAATAAATGTATTATGAAGTCATTGTGTCTGTTCGATGCTCCAATACAAAAGGTCATTGTTTGACCGCTTCATCTTCAATTGGAAGTTTCTGTCTTTGATATTCTTAACTAACTAGTGATGCAACATTAATCTGCCTTAGGGTGGCGCTGTGGCAAATTAGTTCACAAAGCTCATAGCCTAGCCCTGTGACTATACCCAGGTGCCCTCTGAAACGCTTCCCAGTAGAGCGTAGCATATCTGTAAAGCTGTAAACTCACCCAACTTCCCCAAAGTTTGGTGAAAAGTTTGATTCCTCATTTCTGAGTAACCTGAAGACTGAAAAAGAGATGACGAGGAAGATCTGCCCAACTAGAAAACAGCACTTCCAAAGATAGAACAGTTTAATCAGGTATTTTGATGCCAGTGAAGCATTGGCACCTCTGTGGTGAGTGAGTTAGCAGCCAGCACGGAAGTAACCAGCCAACATGGAACCCCCCAAAATACCAGGTATAGAGCTATAGAGTGGTACAGAGATATAGGGAGGTATAGAGCTATAGAGTGGTACAGAGATATAGGGAGGTATAGAGCTATAGAGTGGTACAGAGATATAGGGAGGTATAGAGCTATAGAGTGGTACAGAGATATAGGGAGGTATAGAGCTATAGAGTGATACAGAGATATAGGGAGGTATAGAGCTATAGAGTGATACAGAGATATAGGGAGGTATAGAGATATAGGCAAGAAAAGCAATGGACTAAACAGCAAGACAGGGCTTAAAAGGTTAAACTGATAAGATGTTTAAACAACAGTTCAGCAGTTTCTCTCTTAATCCAAACACATTTGGTCAATCAAGACATGTTCGGTGTTTATTTAGTTAAAGAAGCTATTAGGCTAATGCAGCTAACATTAAATGGAAGCCTATAGCCCACCAGTTAGCACCATGTACTAAATGGAGATAACAGTGTAAACATGCCCCTGAACTTTAACCACTCTGCTTTAACCAGAAGCTGCACCTCAGACATCCTGTCTCGTCTCACGATTACGTGTCTCAGAATTCTCAGAATTTTGGATGCAGGTAATGTAATGAAGTGGTTTGAGCTTTTGCACAAGAAAATATCCTCACTGTCCAAAGAAGAACATGCATCTTCATTTAGGTCCATTTTTACTTTACTACATTGTGGGAACACGACAGCTTCAGTTTACATTCTGAAAATATTTTATGATAAATGGACCAATAGAAATGCTCCAAAACAGCTTGAAAAAAATATTCTGGTTCCATTGACTTACATTGAAAGTATGGACAGTTTTTGTCCTCTACTGTTGACCTGGCATTTCAGAGATACTTGTTTTTTCATTGGACGGGGAGGATATGTGCAAGCCACACATGAGCCTGGCTGAAAGCTCTGTGTATGTGTAACTGAGCTACAATTCCAGTGGTCTGCCAAAAAGTGCACCCTTAAATCGTTGTTAGGGTGTTCCCTGAGGCATCGCAGGTCCACTGGGCTGCTTTCCCTACAGCTGTAAACCCACAAAAGTGGGGGCCAGGAGGGGAATGTTGGCCCCACTCTCGGATATCAGCACCTGTCTCAGCTCTGCCCCCCTCACGGCCTCACGCACTGGGGGTAGCGGAGAAGTGGCCGTCGTTTCCGAGAACGCAGAGGTCAAGCGTCCCGTGTCCTTTATGTGTGTGTGTGTGTGTGTGTGTGTGTATGTGTGTGTGTGTTGTGTTGTGTTGCATTTATGTTCCTCAGAGACACAACTGACCCGCCAAACAGAGAAGTAAACTACAGTGTGTGCCATCACCATGACCACCCCACCCCCCACACACCCTCACCCCTTTACTCTGAGAGAACTTATGGCAGCATTGCTGGACTGTTTAAATGTAATTAAATCATTAAAAACTGAATATGTTACACAATTAAGATCAATTAAGAATGTTCTCACACATTCTATGAAGTTTGTGTGGATACGCCCCTATAAATGTGCTTATAACTATTTATTACTTGATAATAATGCTTTATATCTACCTGTCATTAAGGTCTATTTATAATGTATCATACTGGATAACTGCTGTTATAAGCATGTAATAAGTCATAATATTTTTATTCTTTATTAGAGCGTAAGCCAGCACTATTATAGTATAGCACTAGAGTACATCAAATGTTTTTAAATGTGTAAGTCCTGCTTTTGGAACAAAAAAAAAAAAAAAAAAATGTTTTTTTGTTCTGACAGCAGTGCATTGTTTTACAAAGCATTATTACTAAGTTATAAAGTGTTATAAGCTCATTTATAGGTGCTTTTCCACACAAACCTCATAGACTGTGCCACAATGTAAATGCATTATATATATATATATATATATATATATATATATATATATAATATATATATATATATATATATATATATATATATATATTGTTTTTTTTTAACAGTGACAGATATCTAAAAAAATCCAGAAAATATAAAATATATACATTTAATTGCATTTTGCAGAGAAAAACAAGTATTTGATCCCCTACCAAACATTAAGAGTTCTGGCTCCTACAGGCCAGTTAGATGTTTAAATTGGTGTTATACAGGTGTATAAAAAAACACCTGTCCACAGACTCAATTAATCAGTCAGACTCAGTCAGTTTCTCTGCTAAGGGCACAGTACTACATCACCGCATCAATGGTAGAATGGATGGAGCCATGTACCGTAGAATCCTGAGTGACAACCTCCTTCCCTCCGTCAGGACCTTAAAAATGGGTTGTGGCTGGTCTTCCAGCACGACAATGACCCAAAACATACAGCCAAGGCAACAAAGGAGTGACTCAGAAAGAAGCACATTAAGGTCATGGAGTCTCCAGACCTTAATCCCATAGAAAACTTATGGAGGGTGCTGAATGTCTGAGTTGCCAAACAACAGCCTCAAAATCTTAATGATTTTGAGATGATCTGCAAAGAGGAGTGGACCAAAACCCCTCCTGATGTGTTCAAACCTCATCATCAACTACAAAAAACTTCTGACTGCTGTCCTTGCCAACAAGAGTTTTGCTACCAAGTATTAGGTCTTGTTTGCTGGTCACCCAGCACACGTCCTGTTCACTTTACTCCTTACCATCAGGCAGGAGATTCCACAGCATCCAGGCCAGAACAGCCCAGATACTGAACAGCTTCTACCCACACGCTGTCAGGCTTCTGAACAAACTGTGAGGCTGAAAGACCCCAATACTATACTGCTATATTATACTAGTATATTATTTATTCTGATATCGCAGCTATGGACAATATCACTAGGCTACTTTAAATAGATTTATCTTCTTAGATAACCTGCCTATGCAACGTTTTTACATACTGTAAATCTTATATATATATATATATATATATATATATATCAGTTTCAGTTATTATTAAATGTATATATTCTAGCTAATTTTTTACTTCATTATTGTCTATTTATTGTTATGTTTTTACTGTATATATATATATATATATATATATATATATATATATATATATATATATATATATATATATATATATATATATATAATGCTGCCCTGCTGTAGAGTTATTATCTGAGCCTCACCCCATGCATTTCAAAGCATGTACACTACCGCTCAAAAGTTTAGGATCACTTTAGAATTTCATTTCATGCCATTTTCATGCAATTCATTCAATTTTCATGCAATTCACAAACAATACTGTCCATTTCACAATTAATGTAAGTGTATCAGATGATTTTTTAAGAATTAAAATGTTTGTATTAAAGTCTATTTTTGTATAGAGGCTTATTTTGCATATAGTTCTGTTATCAGTAATTCTCAGTCCTCTGTCTAAATCTCCTGGTACGGCCGCCAATCCAAGTTAAGGATGTTATTGGACTAATTGGTTGTTAGGACACTCTTGCTCAATTGTGAAGCACAGCTGAAAAACATTCTACTAATAAGTGAGTATAAAAGGGAGAACAACATTCTAGGTTAGTTTAGTATTTGAAGATCAGCAGTTGATGGCCTGCTGACCGACTCAAAATGACCAGAAAGAACTTTCTTTAGAGACCCGTCAGTCCATTGTTGTGTTAAGGAAGAAGATACTCCATTAAAACAAGAACATTTCACTGTGATCCCAAATTTCTGAGCGGTAGTGTATGTTCGGACATGATGTGTAAATGACAAATAAACTTGAAACTTGTCAAACGCTGTCATGATAGATTGTGTTCTGTAATATAAGTGTGTCATATCAGCATTGCTGCTACTAGTCATGAGTGATGTAATGGTAGATGTCGAGGCTGTTCTTGCCACATGCTTTTACTCTAATAATCTGTCAAACATCTTTCCTGACAAATAACACAAACACTAACACGACACTGTTATGTTACACTGCGTCCAGCGAGCGATGCGAGCGAGGAACGATACAGAACAAACATTACACTCCCACTCCCAGCAGCGTGCGTCACATTGCTGCACTATTCCACTCCAAACTGAAAGGCGAGAAGAATCAGGAGTGATATTTTGACCCTTCCAGTACATTTTATAAGGATGCCATCAGAAAGGAAATGAATACTGTGTTTTCTATCACTGATAACGATGCTGTAGCCACAAGCTTTGGGTTTCAGGAAGGGGCTTTAGTAGTGTGGTAAGCAAAGTTACGCTGCGCACTCCACTTCCCGCTTCTTGAAGGGAGACTTGATGCTGTATGTTAACACTGTTGTGCAGTAGGTTATGAACGTGTCTTGTGCATGTCATGTTTTATCGTGTTGGGCTGCAGAATAATTAGATTTGACATTAGTGTCCACCACAGAGAGATAAAGCTATGGCTGTTCTGGTTGCTGGACATGAACAATTTCTGCTGGCGTATATTAAACCCTGCAGAAACAACAACTTCTCCCATATCAAATCAAATCAAAACAAATGTATTTATATAGCACTTTCAACAACTGATGTCGTCACAAAGCAGTTTTACAGGAATTTAGTGATAAGAAAAGTTACATAGCGCATGGATATCGTCCTATGCTACATTGGTGTCAGAAGTGGGACAGCAGTAGGAAGGAGTGGAATGCCACTTAAGCCAGTGAAGGAGTAGAGGAAGAAACTTGGGTGAGGCTCAGTGCACAGCTTGAGCCTGGAGAGAGGACCGGGACGGCACAGCAAGCGGCTACCTAGCATCACAGCTGTGATTGGCCCCCGTAGAGGCAAATAGCTTCAATTTGCAAACACAATGTTTTCACTGTAGACATCAAAAAGGCTTTGTATTGCACTGCATTGGTGCATTTGAATGCTCTTAAAATAGCTTCACACTGTACATAATCTGTCATGGCAGTTCATTAAAATGTATAACGTCTGGCATGACATATTAATATCAATGTAGCCAGTAAAGCGTTCGCTAATGTTTTATTTGTCACATTTTGTTTTTTTTGGCCATGTTCATGTAAAGAACTCCAAGTGAAAGGGTTAAGTTTTATAAAAAAAAAAGGGTTGTCTTTTATAAAGAGTGCACATAGTATACTTCAGTGCACTCATGATTAATGTACTAAAACTGTGCTATGTTTCTGTACTAACTTTGTACTTAGTATGCTATATGTATGTTTTATTACCAATACAAATGTACTTAAATACTACTAAATATACTTAACTGTACTATTTTGAGACACAATTGAATATATTTAATTATATGCATCTTAAGTACTCCTTTTACCAATCCTGTATTTTGAAAAAAAAAAAATATTGTGCATATATTGGAGTATATTTAAATTCAACTTTAAGATAACTGTTAGTATGCTAATAAAATATAAGAAATATATTTATAATTCAATAATAATATCTAAACAATACATTGTAAATGCACATTGTATGTACATTCATACTTATATTTTAGATGAAACAAGGAACATTTAAAAAAATACTGAATTAGTGGGAAAAATATGTTATTTATTTAAATGTTGTTATTATATATTTAAATGTGTTTAAATGTGTTATAATGGCGTCTCAAAATAGTACAATTAAGTGCAATTAGTTAATTAAGTATGTGTTTAACAGCCCTTGTGAAAAAGAATTATACTTCAGAGCACTGAAAGTATATTCAATAATTGAAATATACTATGTGCTCTTAAGTATCCTTTTTCTTAAAAGGGTTACCCTGGCTTAAAAAAAGTATATATACTTAATCTAAACTTTGTATGCATGTATGATTAATGTAATAAAAGTGTCTTATTTTTGTGTACATACTTAGTATGCTAAATAAATATTATAGTGCTATTAAAATTATACTTTATAAAATTATAAAATTACACTATTTAGAGACGCCATTATGACACATTTAAATACACTTAAATAATTTTTTTTCACAGTAATTCAGTATTTTTTTTTTTTAAATATTCTTTGTTTTGACTAAAATATATGTATGAATGTACTTAGAGTGAATTTACAATGTATTGTTTAGATATTGTTATTGAACTGTAAATATATTTAATATAGTATTAGTATACTAACAGATATTTTACATGTGGATTCAAATATATATATACACACACACAAAGTATATATTTTAAAAATACAGAATTGGTAGAAGGAGGTGTACATAAGATGCACTTAAATATATTTAATGATATACTTCATGGTGTCTCAAAATAGTACAGTTATGTATATTTAGTAGTATTAAAGTAAATAGCACAGTTTTAGAACATTAATCATAAAAGCATAAAAAGTATAGATTAAGTATACTTCAAAGTACGTTTTTATGCCTGGGTAACCCTTGTGGAAAAAATGATACATAAGAGCAACTAAAGTATTTTTTAATTATTAGATTAAATTATTATTTTAAATATTCTTTTAGTGCTATCAAGTATACTTCTTTCTCACAAGGGTAAGAATGAGATGCATGTTGATGTACTGTTGTATGAATTGGCAGATTAGAATCTCAACAGAAGCTCTCAGTTTGTTTCCATGAGCTTTAAGTGAGAAGTAACCCAGACAGACTTACACCAGGCTTTTGTTATTTCCTCTTTTTTGTCATCCTGTTGGTGAGTTTAACTCAAGTACCCAGGACACTTCCCTTCATTAGATGATTGAGTTCAACTTCCCACAATGCAGGCCAAAAGACGGACTCTAAATTTGGTCATCCCCTCTCAGTCCTGCAAGAAAATATGAGTATTGTGAATAAGTGGTCTCCAGATATTAGTCTAATTTTATCTGTCGGTACATCATGCTCACTTGTTCTTGGGTCCCGCTAGATGCCAAACATGTTGAGAATCTCTGCAGAATTTCTGAGCTGCATTCCATGACTGGTTTAAGCTTTTCTCCACAGCTCGGCTGCGTGTAACATGTTTATCTGGAGAAGGATGCAAAACAAGCCATAAGCTGTGAGGAATCGAATGGTGATCCCATTACAGATTAGAGACGCTTGAGAACAGCTTGAGAAAGTACTTAGAAAACGCTAAAACTTTTGAGGCGATAAGCTCATGTAGATGAGATGTGCTTCTCGGTCCCAGCTCTGAGGAGGAGAGACGCACTGCGCAGAACGGATTTGTGTTTTGTGGCACTTGAAGCTGCTGATTATTAGCGTTGAGTGCTGAAATCATTGCAATAGCAGCAATCACGACTGAGACTTATGACTCTAGCTCTACAAATCAACAGCATTTTCTGCTTTGGTGTCCCTTACGTTACCATAAATTACAGATCAAACTCATCTTTCATTTAGATGTGAAATCATTTTCGCTACAAAATATTGTGTAATACTGAAAAAACTCAGTTTTGAATCTACTTACTGTATTTATATTTTTGCCTCTAGCCCAAACCTTCAGTTCCTTAAAAAGCCAGGCACTGGAGCCTTCTAGAAAGAACCATTAAATGGATTCCTAAGTCTAAAATATCTTTATACACTCCAAATAACCTCCATATACTGTTAAAGTACCAGATATTTTAAAATGGTAACACTTACTATAAGTTAAGTATTCATGATGCATTATAAATACATTGATAAACACATAAACCTTTGTAATTGTACATAAATTTTCATAATCACACACGTAAAATGTTCTGACATCACACTATAAAGTGAAATAGCACAGTGTCATATATACATATATATCACATTGCAAAGAATTCTGTTATGAATCCTGTATTCATATATACATTTATCATATATACATCATATATACATTTAATAAAGCATAAGTATATGACTTAATAAAGTCAGGTTCCATAACTTATTACAGCATCCATTCCAGTTATCAGCTAAACCTCAATTACTCTGTCATATTAATACTACATATATATATATATATATATATATATATATATATATATATATATATATATATATATATATATATATATATATATATATATATATATATACACATACACTACATGTTATGTATGCATACAAATACACATTAACATACTATGTATATATTGCATACATACATGTTTATACCACATGTTGATTTTTTTATTTTTAAGATGGTATCTTAATTACCATTCCAGTTATTAGCTAAACATCAATTGTTCTGTCAAATGAATACTACATATACATACTATATATATATACAAATAAACAACTATATAGGCTTAAGCCAAGCATCATAAGGTATTATGCATGCTAGATAATGCTTCATATATGTGTTCATAAAGCATTGTGAATTTTGATGTCAGCGATTAGTAGATGTACAGTAGATTACATAACAGTGGACTAAAAGATTCGAGGATCTGAAATCATGCAAGCCACGCCCTGTACAGGGAACACGCTTCTGCACATTATTATTATATTTTTAGGACACATTCAAGTGTGTTCCCTGTTTGTTATCATCACTTAGCACAGATAAACAAAAATAAACAAGATAGACAAGACTGTATGTATTTGTACTGAAATTCCAATGAGGTTGAAAAAGACCATCTTGGAAAACTGCTGCTGTGCCTGAATGACTCTAGAACTCTAAAACAGTTTATAACAAAAACAGAATAATAATAATAATAATAATAAATAACCAAACCAAAACTGCTTCAATTTCTTATCACCATATCAAAAGCCCTCCAGTTCAGTACTCCCCCCAGGGGCCAGCTGTCTGGGAACGGCGCAATTGTTGTGTTTCCAACAATTTGTTCACTTGTTTACTTTGCCGATAAGCAGGATTTGTACTAGTAAACAAGGACCCCCTCCGGAACAGTGGGAGTCCCTCGGAAAAACAGTCTGGTGCTCGGGGTGCACTCCTGGTAATTGTTGTTATTGCTCCTAGACCCTCCCTTCTCTTCATTTCCTTAGCCATCATAGACGGAGCTGATGAGATAGGAAAAGTACACAACTTCGGCGCCTTTGCATCCTGCCCGGTCTCTCTGGACCTGGAGGTCAAGGCCCAGTCGCATTCAATGTAAGATCAAACAAACTGCCCTTTCTTTAAACCCTACATATTTTCAGACTGTGTTTAAGTTGTTAATAACTAGCTGTCGCCGAGTGTCTGGCAAGTTCAGCACCCACCACCCTGACCGTCCGGCAACTCTTCCCGTGGCTTCTGCCGACTCAGTACATTTTAGCTTCAGAGCTGTTTTGAAAACTGAAAGTGACACTGATGCATAGCTCTGCTTAACCCACCTTCCAGGCTTAGTAGGATCTGCATGCTGTAGACCATCTACCACCCTGCAGAGTGTAGCTCCAACCCTAATCTATCCCACCTGAACCAGGCAGTGAAGACCCTCTGGAGCATTTGCATATTATAACCAGATATGTTGGGTCTGACCGTTCCTGGTGTGGTAGGTCTTCAGGACCTATAATGAGCGCCCCTGCTGGAAACCTTATGTTTTTGAATCAGGTCTTAGGGTCCCATGTGTAACACGATGATGGTTGCATGTGTTGAGGGCTGGAAAGTTAGGTTAATATAAGGGGTAGTGGCAGAAATAATGAGAGCAGCCACAAAATAATTATAATTGAAAATGCATGGAACTAATAAACGGTGGAAGAAAGTCAATTTCTCGAATGTAAACACATAATACGACAAGTTTTAGTGCATTTAGTGTCAGAAATGTTGCTCTAGAAAAAAAGAAGGAATTAAATAAAATATAAAAAGGCGATATGAAAGGTTTTTGAAGTTTGGCTCTAACCTGATCACCAACATACCCGTAAAATGACAAGTTACACCTTCAGAGTCATAAACAGAGAGTCTGATAAAAGTCCAATAAAACTAAATTTGACTGCAAAGTCTGAAAGACCTGCGAAGACCTGCTGCAACAATAAATAAAAACAAAGCAAAACAAATCTTATGTAGCTTGTTTGTCCTCTTGATACTTGAAACCAACAGTTTTCATTAAGCAGCAGTTCAAGGGTGGCTTGCCAACTTAGGTTGCCTACATAGTCTACGTGGTGGCCACGTCAGGAACACTGACTATTTTACAAACAGCGTCATATAGAGAATTTACATTAAGTACTTCTAATTATATAGTTAGTTTAGAATTATTCTCTCACTTTGACCTCTGCATTTAACCCATCTGTGCAGTGAAACACCCACATTTACACACACTAGTGAACATACACACTAGGGGGCAGTAAAACAACCACATATACACACACACTAGTGAACATGCACACTAGGGGGCAGTAAAACAATCACATATACACACACACACTAGTGAAAATGTACACTAGGGGGCAGTAAAACACCACATATACACACACACACACACTAGTGAACATGCACACTAGGGGGCAGTGAGCACAGGGCGGTGGGCAGCCCTATCCATGACGCCAGGGGATATATATATATATATATATATATATATATATATATATATATATATATATATATATATATATATTGCCCAAAGCAAATACACAAACACACACACACACACACACACAAACCCACATATATATATATATATATATATATATATATATATGTGTGTGTGTGTGTGTGTGTGTGTGTGTGTGTGTGTGTGTGTGTGTGTGTGTGTGTGTGTGTGTGTTTGTGTATTTGCTTTGGGCAAAATCCAAACTCTATAAACTCTAAAGAACAGCAAAAGTTGAAAGTTGAGTTCTGTCAAACTCCACCTTTATTGTCAAAAGTAGAATTTGGGGGGTTGCTGAAGCCCATCCCCACACAGAAGACAGGAAACACCCTGGAAAGGCCACTAGTTCATTATCACAAAAATAGCTTGTATAACTTATTTTTCTCATTTATTTATTTACCATTTATCATGCAGTGCACATGTGAGTTACACACATGGGGAAGTTCCCAACAGGCAGATGATCAAAGTCTGAAAGAGTCCAATAGTCATGTTGAGCACAAGGCAACATTTACATACATTTACAGACCAACACTCCAGTAAAAGTACTGTTCTTTCAATTCATTCATGACTGAACAACTGCCCATCCTGTGCAGCCTGATGCGGTTGCTTGATTTGCCTTGATTGGAAGCCCCCAGTTTACCCACCATAGAGCTTCCTGCTGTCTAGCGCTGTTGAGAAAGCTTTATGCCGCTGGGCCTCCCAAAGAACCCATTTAATAAGCTATTTAATCACAGACATTTCTTCCCTGCCTCACAAATGAATCACACATTTACTCCCCTGCCTCACGATACACTGAGCTCTTCTCACATTTTTATTAATGAGTCATCGCTGTAGACTGCTAATTGTACTCATTGACGTTTATGGCTCTGCACTGTTCTAAGCTCCTTACAGTATTCAGTGGTTTTCAGTCTGATTTCACACTGACTGATTTCCATACATCTGTTTCTCATAGTTACTCTGATAGGACCCTAATAGTCATCTATTACACTGGTTATATACCTCCAAATACTTCTAAATACTCTCTGTATGCATACTGTGCTGAAGGGGGTTCTCCTTGTGAGTCTTGGTTTCTCTCAAGGTTTCTCTTTGTGTGTCATCAAATGAATTAAAACCCCAAATGCATGCTTGAATGGGTGAAATGTAATTAAGCTGAAATAAATACTTACTCACAAATGTGTTTAAGTTTTAGGAGAGGGACTTTAACCTGCTTGTCCTACAGATGGCCATGAGCCTGATAGGTCTAGAGCAGGGGTATTTAATTAGAGTCAGTAAGGTCCACATTAGAAGAAATTTCCTCAGGCCAAGGTCTAGACCGTCATCATTTCTAATGTGTGTTCTGATTCAGTGGTGTATCCTGTTTACTGAAGTAGTCTAGTATCAACATCTTATACCATCAACTACTGAAACACCAACACATCACACATACTGTTCAGTATATTTCAGTATATTTACTGTTTAAATGTTGAACTTAATAAATGCTTTTTTTATCACTTTAAGTAAAAACAAGAGCTACGTTTACAGATACAGATTTGATTGGCTGAGGAGCTCGTTGGGTGATCTTACTACGCACATGATTGGTCTGTGAGGTCACTGCACTGCGAAGCCCATATACCATAAAGACAAGAAAAGCTCTGCTGCTTAAAATAAAAATAACACAGTCAACATTAAATCCTTCTCAATAGTTTATCAGTTTGGGTCTGCATTGCAAAAAGCACTCCCTCGCCCATCCAAATAATTGAATTCGGGTGTTCCAATCACTTCCATGGCCACAGGTATATGAAGCCAAGCACCTTGTCATGCAGACTGCTTCTACACACATTAGTGAAAGAATGGGTCTCTCAGGAGCTCAGTGAACTTCAGCGTGGTACCATGATAGGACGCCACCTGTGCAACAAGTCCAGTGGTGAAGTTTCCTCACTACTAAATATTCCACAGTGGACTGTCAGTGGTGTTATAACAAAGTGGAAGCCACCAAGTAGTAGCCACGTACAATGACAGAGCAGGTCAGCAGATGCTGAGGAGCATAGTGCACAGAGGTCACCAACTTTCTACAGAGTCAATCACTACAGACCTCCAAACTTCATGTGGTCTTCAGATCAGCTCAAGAACAGAGAGTAGAGAGCTTCATGGAATGGGTTTCCATGACCAAGCAGCTGCATCCAAGCTTTATATGATGTCACTCAAGTTCATATGCATGTAGAGCAGTTGAGCGAAAACTTTTGCCAATATAGCGTATCAGTTTAATGCAACTGGACACAGTTCCCTCCCAACGAGTGTGGGATTTCACATTACACAGTATTTAATAAGCGTAAAGTAAGCATGGAAAGAAGTAGTCAGATGACTAACATCACTTCACATCAGACGACATGCAGCTCCCAAACTCTCCTCATACAGAACCCAAAAACTCCTAACTGGAAATGGCAACAGCACTGTTCCAGTTTTCCAGCGTCAAACGTTCTGGTACTTTGTGCCCTGGAACAGATCAGATCAGATCAGATACATATTAAATATGTGGGCAGCTGATCATAATAAAGCTATTTATTTAAATTACTTAATCTAAATAAGGGCCAATAATGTGAATGTGGACATTATGTGGTCTGGCTGTGGGGGGGTGAAGATGGGGTCCTGAGAAACAGACGCTCTAGAAGTTTGGTTGGTTGATCTGTGTGCACATATCCACTTTGCTGATTGACTACAGGGCTGCGTTCCTGGCACCACGGGCCCACAGGAGCATGACGAGGACAGCAGCAGTGGAGTTTCTCATGATGTCATGTGTTTTACTTGGACGTGTACCAACATGTGAATGATTAGCCTGCAAGAGTGAATCGCAGGAGTGAAATGTATGAAGGAATATGACTTTAAAGACTTTCAAGCCTTCTTTATGATGCAGCTCATCATGTTTAACCCTTTAACGCCAAGTGAATTATATTTGATACACAAGTTTTTGAGAGCTGTGTATCATCACTGTTATTATGTTTTACCTAAAAACCCTGATGTTCACCTGAACTTTGTTCAAACCCACACTTTGTTTTAAATTCTAGTGGAGAACCGAAGATTTTAGTAGATAGAGAATGTGTACAACACTGTACAATATGGAGAAATCTTCTTTTCTTGACTAAACATTTTAAGCAATCTCAGAGTATAAAGGGTTAAAACATTGTGTTCTGAATGCTTTCATTTGTGAGCAAAGACCTGCAAAACATTTCAGATGTACCAGATATAATAAAAAAAAAACTAAACTCAAATATTCACTGTTGTTGTTGTTGTTATTATTATTATTATTATTATTATTATTATTATTATTATTATTATTATTATTATATCAATCCATTGTCTTCCACTTTATCCCACTAGTAGGAGTCACGACAGGGCTGGAGCCAATCCCAGTGTCATTGTGCAAAGGTGGGATACACCATGGACATGTCACCAGTCCATCGCATGGCCTATTCATATAATAATAAATTATTATTACGTATTTTTATTATTATAATTTGTTATTATTATTATTATTATTATTATTATTATTAAGTTCTAACACTATATTTTTAAGGAATTTAAAATTTCCAGGAAATTGTTTCATGGTTTCAGCGTTAAGTGTTTTATTATTATTATTATTATTATTATTATTATTATTATATAGAAAGCTGCAGTTGTCAGTTTGATATGGGCAAACATCTTTGTGGAGAGTTTCTCTCTTACTCTTCCCCTTTTCACACCTCATTGCTCACTAGCAGCTCAACACAGATAAATAACAATAAATTAAAAAAGCCAAAAAACTCCCATTGCAATCAGTGAAGCTGTTCATACCACCTACAAGTGGCAGAGCATGACACTGGTAGCCACCATGCTGGGCTGTGCTCCCTCACTCTCTGTACTGCCACATGTTTTCGCTGTACTGCTCCTTCAATGCAGTCTTCAGCATCTACAGCCCACTGGGCGATGCTATCCCACTTCTGACACCAATGTGATGCGGGTGTATAGATTAAAACAGAAAACTAAACTAAACTAATACTCTATTATGAACCACCACCAAGCAGTACTGATCGGCTGAGACAGCAGGCAGCTCACCTCTAACCACACAACTCTACTTGACTGTAGGCACTAACGACCCAGCAACCCAGTAAACAATTAACATCAACAACTTATTTACATGTTTAAAGTCTTTCTTATTGCAAATCTGGCACCTCACATGAGCCTCTGGACATCGACATTTACACAAGCCAGTAGCGGCATGCAACAATATCATGAGGCCTTAAATGGAGGCTACTGTGGTATCACTTTATTAATAAGGCTGTTTAGCTGCTTAGCTAAGTAGATATCAATTAGCAGATACAAGTGAGCTGCCCAGTACAGTAGCACTGCTAGGACACTTGAAAGTCTTAAGCTCTTTTCTGATTGATAATAGGATTTTGATTTGCAAACTTGACATATCCAGTACAGACTTGGAGTGCCTCTTTACTGTTATGATAATTGAGTTATTTGACTATATTAATAAACATCAATGTTGATTAGCTTTCCATGCCTGAGGGTCTGCAGTTGGAGAATGCTATTATAGTTGCAGTAACTTATTGTTGTAACTTTTTAGGGCTGAAAAGAGGGAAAATGTCCTGTTCATAATCATATTGTAGTAGATATTGCACTTACTCTTGCACAACTCTCTATGCACAAGTCTTCTTTTATTAAAGGTTTGAATTCAGAGGCTCGGTTGACAATGACATTGACAATTTCAAAGTGTTTTCTTTGAGTTTGTTTCAAAGCTTCTACTAGTCATGTTGCATCAGTGCTTTAAAGACTGCCTGCAGAATTCAATACCAGTGGTAACATAGTGCAACTAGCCAATCAGAGCCTTCAGCAGGGTCTCAATATCTAAATAAATTAATAAATTAAACATTCTTGAACACAGTGGTGAGATCTGCCTTCTTCTATGGAGAGGTCTACTGGGCAGGCAGACAACGAGAGACTGAACAAACTCATAAAGAGGCCCAGGTCTGTGCTGGTGAGACCCATAGACCCAGTGCAGGGGGTGGGAGACAGGAGGATGTTAGACAAGCTGGTATCCAGGCTGGAGAATGACTCAAACCCCATACATAAGACTCTGGGAGCACCAGGCAGCAGACCACATACACACACACTTAAACTCTACACACTGCTCCCAGCAGACCACATACACACACACTTAAACTCTACACACTGCTCCCAGCAGACCACAAACACACACACACTTAAACTCTACATACTGCTCCCAGCAGACCCCATACACACACACTTAAACTATATACACTGCTCCCAGCAGACCACATACACACACACTTAAACTCTACACACTGCTCCCAGCAGACCACATACACACACACTTAAACTATATACACTGCTCCCAGCAGACCACATACACACACACTTAACCTCTACACACTGCTCCCAGCAGACCACATACACACACACTTAAACTCTACACACTGCTCCCAGCAGACCACATACACACGCACTTAAACTCTACACACTGCTCCCAGCAGACCACATACACACACTTAAACTCTACACACTGCTCCCAGCAGACCACATACACACACACTTAAACTCTACACACTGCTCCCAGCAGACCACATACACACACACTTAAACTCTACACACTGCTCCCAGCAGACCACATACACACACTTAAACTCTACACACTGCTCCCAGCAGACCACATACACACACACTTAAACTCTACACACTGCTCCCAGCATACCACATACACACACTTAAACTCTACACACTGCTCCCAGCAGACCACATACACACACACTTAAACTCTACACACTGCTCCCAGCAGACCACATACACACACACTTAAACTCTACACACTGCTCCCAGCATACCACATACACACACACACTTAAACTCTACACACTGCTCCCAGCAGACCACATACACACACACTTAAACTCTACACACTGCTCCCAGCAGACCCCATACACACACACTTAAACTCTACACACTGCTCCCAGCAGACCACATACACACACACTTAAACTCTACACACTGCTCCCAGCAGACCACATACACACACTTAAACTCTACACACTGCTCCCAGCAGACCACATACACACACACTTAAACTCTACACACTGCTCCCAGCAGACCACATACACACACACTTAAACTCTACACACTGCTCCCAGCAGACAACACACAGATACTTAAACTCTACACACTGCTCCCAGCAGACCACATACACACACACTTCAACTCTACACACTGCACCCAGCAGACCACATACACACGCACTTAAACTCTACACACTACTCCCAGCAGACCACATACACCCACACTTAAACGCTACACACTGCTCCCAGCAGACCACATACACACACACTTAAACGCTACACACTGCTCCCAGCAGACCACATACACACACACTTCAACTCTACACACTGCTCCCAGCAGACAACACACAGATACTTAAACTCTACACACTGCTCCCAGCAGACCACATACACACACACTTCAACTCTACACACTGCACCCAGCAGACCACATACACACACACTTCAACTCTACACACTGCTCCCAGCAGACCACATACACACACACTTAAACGCTACACACTGCTCCCAGCAGACCACATACACACACACTTAAACGCTACACACTGCTCCCAGCAGACCACATACACACACACTTAAACTCTACACACTGCTCCCAGCAGACCACATACACACACACTTAAACTCTACACACTGCTCCCAGCAGACCACACACACATACTTAAACTCGACACACTGCTCCCAGCAGACCACATACACACACACTTCAACTCTACACACTGCACCCAGCAGACCACATACACACACACTTAAACTCTACACACTGCTCCCAGCAGACCACATACACACGCACTTAAACTCTACACACTACTCCCAGCAGACCACATACACACACACTTAAACGCTACACACTGCTCCCAGCAGACCACATACACACACTTAAACTCTACACACTGCTCCCAGCAGACCACATACACACACACTTAAACTCTACACACTGCTCCCAGCAGACCACACACACATACTTAAACTCTACACACTGCTCCCAGCAGACCACATACACACGCACTTAAACTCTACACACTACTCCCAGCAGACCACATACACACACACTTAAACTCTACACACTGCTTATATTGTAATATACTTTCTATATATTAGTGTTAGCACTGGGTTTCTTCTAGCATCTATGGCAGCCCTGGAGATTTAACCGCATAGTCTTCAACCCCAATTTAGGACTTCAGCTGAATCTCAGTGTTACTTTACTGTAAATTAGTGCTGGAATGAAACCTGAGTGCTGAGTACTGAATCCCGGGGTTGTTCTAGTAAGTCCTTCATGAAAGCTCTCACTCCAGCCGTCGCTTCACGCTGCTGTGAAGCATGTTCATTTGAGGTTGAAGCTAAATGCAGGTGACTGCTTGCCTCAGGTCTCCACGGTTCACTAATACATCACCCATCGCTGTGTCTGGCCTGCTATTTAGGTCATTAGGAGAGAGAGAGAGAGAGAGAGAGAGAGAGAGAGAGCGCAATGTGGCCGCACAGACACGCGACATACGTGCTCCCACATTGGGCGAGGAAATGACTGAAGCGAGGGAGAATCCCACTGAAAACATTCAGCCTATTTATAAACGAGACGCGATAAACTGAACACGCCTGCTTTGTCAAAGGGAGCAAACGTCCTCTTTGTCTTTCGGCGAGTCGGCTCTTGAATTAAATATCGCCTAATGTGCTCGCGAGCGGCGTAGGAGGACGGCTGAGCCCTACATTCCCGTCCTGAAACCTACGAGAGAATCATTTCAAATTCCCTCAGTCAGCTTGAGGGAGTGCGGTGCAGGCGAGCATGGCTAATGTGGCAGCAGCACGGAGGAACTCTAATTGGGCAGAGCGCTGCGCTCAGAGGACTGCAGCAGAACACACACGCAGCAGAGACGCCAGCTATCTCAGGTTCTTTCGTGTGTTGGTCTGATTTCTTCAGATTAGGTCAACTTCAGCGTGACTTCATATACACGTGCAACACACGAGGGCCTTTCTGAAAGACCTTTCCATTCAATGTGTAAGAGGTGATGGTGGACATGCACAGAAAGACCCCAGAGGGGGACCGAGTGCTAGTCCTTTTAGAATAAGAACTTATAACTATTCACCACTTGTGTTTACACACAGCAGAAACTGATCTCTGCATTTAACCCATCCGTGCAGTGACACACCCACACCCACATATACACACACTAGTGAACACACACACCAGGGAGCAGTGAAACACCCACATATACACACACTAGTAAACACACACACTAGGGGGCAGTGACACACCCACATATACACACACTAGTGAACACACACTAGGGGGCAGTGACACACCCACATATACACACACTAGTGAACACACACACACTAGGGGGCAGTGACACACCCACATATACACACACTAGTGAACACACACACACTAGGGGGCAGTGACACATCCACATATACACACACTAGTGAACACACACACTAGGGGGCAGTGACACACCCACATATACACACACTAGTAAACACACACACTAGGGACCAGTGACACACCCACATATACACACACTAGTGAACACACACACTAGGGGCAGTGACACACCCACATATACACACACTAGTGAACACACACACTAGGGGGCAGTGACACACCCACATATACACACACTAGTGAACATACACACTATGGAGCAGTGACACACCCACATACACACACACACACGAGTGAACACACACACTAGGGGCAGTGACACACACTTATACACACAATGGTGAACACACACACTAGGGGGCAGTGACACACAAACATATATACACACTACTGAACATACACACTAGAGGACAGTGAAACACCCACATATACACACACACTAGTGAACACACACACACTAGGGGGCAGTGACACATCCACATATACACACACTAGTGAACATACACACTAGGGAGCAGTGACACACCCACATATACACACACTAGTGAACACACACTAGGGGGCAGTGACACACCCACATATACACACACTAGTGAACACACACACACTAGGGGGCAGTGACACCTCCACATATACACACACTAGTGAACATACACACTATGGAGCAGTGACACACCCACATACACACACACACACACACACACGAGTGAACACACACACTAGGGGCAGTGACACACACTTATACACACACTGGTGAACACACACACTAGGGGGCAGTGACACACAAACATATATACACACTACTGAACATACACACTAGAGGACAGTGAAACACCACATATACACACACTAGTGAACACATACACTAGTGGGCAGTGAAACACCCACATACATACACACCCACACACACACACTAGTGAACACACACACTAGGGGGCAGTGAGACACCCACATATACACACAATAGTGAACATACACACTAGGGGACAGTGAAACACCCACATACACACACACACCAGGGAACACACACACTAGGGGGCAGTGAGCACGCTGGCCTGGAGTGGCGGATAGCCCTATCCACAGTGCCAGGGAAGCAGATGGGGGTTAGATGCCTTGCTCAAGGGCACTTCAGTCGTATCCTGCTGGTATAGATTAAATTCATATTGCTGATTAAAATATTGTCAATATTTTTAGACTGTTCAATAAACTGTGTTTTGGCCTGTTCTGTGATTGAGTTCGATCTGATCTAGGGGATTGAACCGGACACAGGACTGGATCCCTAACATTCAGCCCACGACTGCCCCCCATTTTCCCTCAGACTGTACAAGTGCCCACTTGTTCAGCCGATATAAATTATCAGGTTTGAGAAGAATCGACTGCTCCATCTTACCCAGGATGTGTTGGGGGAGGCCTTTAGTTTGCTTGGGAGCCAAATAGGCCAAAATGCCAGGTAATGTAAATCTAGTCCTGCAACTGGATCGCTTGCAGAGGAGGACACAGTACACAACTCCATCATTTGAGTAAAGTATAGATTCTCCGGGTACTACAATACAAGTGAAAGTGGTTCTGTCAAATCTTTACTTGAGCTAAAGTTCTATCTAGTGCGGTTCAGATCTCGTGCGGAGGTGTTACCAGTGAACACTACACCACAGACACCTTTGGAAGAAAAGTTAGGAGAACACATACAGGAGGCAGTTCACTTGTAAACCATTTGAGACAGAACATCTCTTGGCAAACATCCAAAAAAATCTATTTGACCAACCACAGCATATAACTATTCCAGGCTCAGACAACCTTCACATACCTCGACATGAATTCTCAGGTTGAGCCGTGAATTTTTGTAGGCGCTGTGAACAAAGCAAATAATTAATATGACTAAAATTCAATCATACAAATTAAATTAAACAGATTCAATATAAATGTTTGTGCACTATGCTCCTTAGTATCTGCTGACCCCGCCCTGTCACTTGGTGGCTGAGTTGCTGTCGTTCCCAATCACTTCCACTTTGTTCTAACACCACTGACAGTCCACTGTGGAATATCTAGTAGTGAGGAAACTTCACCACTGGACTTGTTGCACAGGTGGCGTCCTATCACGGTACCACACTGGAGTTCACTGAGCTCCTGAGAGAGACCCACTCTTTACTAATGTGTGTAGAAGCAGTCTGTATGACTAGGTGCTTGGCTTTATACATCTGTAGCCATAGAAGTGATTGGAACACCTGCATTCAATTATTTGGATGGATGAGTAAATACTTTTGGCAATATAGTGTATCTTTTCATCTATCAATCTCTCTCTCTATGTGTATATATATATATATATATAATGCTTAAACTTCTTACTTACACAAGTTCTCTTCAGCCTGGCTCTCACCGACTGACAGTAGTTCAGTGATGACATCATCACGTTTCAAACCAGAAATTCAGCTTTGAGCCCACACTACAGAATACTGAGTCATAAACACTAAACATGTTTATTGTTTACAATTAGTGCACAGAATGAGGCAAACTTGGATTATAGACACCCCACAGAGCAGAGTATTCTGGGAAAGCCATTGTTTAAGACCACCATAATATCAGGAGATGTTCTGCGATTGTCAGGTGGAGTAAAATCAGGGTGGACATCAGCCCAGTCATTCAGACGTGTGGGACAAGTGCTAGTTTTTTAAATCTCTTTGTGGCAGAGATGTGTTAATAATAATAATAATAATAATAATAATAATAATAATAATTGTTATGAAGTAGCAGGCGAGGGGGTGGATGACAATGTCTGTTTATTAGAGTCTTTGTACGAGGTGCAGGAACAGAGAGTGCAGGAGAATCCACTGTACAACAAGAACACAAATCCAGAGCAACAGCCCACAAGAAACAATGAACAGATCCACAAAGCAACAATACACAATACACAAAGCAGAGTACCCAAATACCAGACAAAGATAAAGTGCACACTGAGGGGTTCAATACTGAAAGGAGACAAAGAACATGTGGGAAAGGGGGGCACAAATAAGATAAGGAGGAGCTAAAAATCAAAACCAAAAAGAATCATATGGAAAATGACAGGAGGGCAAAAACAGATACAGGCAGGAAGAAAAGCAGGGCAAGCGTGACAATAATAATAATAATAATAATAATAATAATAATAATAATAACTAGAAATAAATAATAACCTGAAGGAAACGCTGGATGGTTGCACACAAACAACAAATAGGCGAGTGTGGGTCAGTATGTCTGTGGATTAGAGGTTGGGGATATGCCCTGAGTGAGTACAGAGAGTTTGGAGTCTGTAGATTAAATGGAACCATGAGGTTTGAGTGTGTCTGAAAAAAGAGGGATGGAAAAATTGGCAAAATTGGTTTATCATCTATTCTGTTTGACTGGATTTGGTCTTAGGCACAGAACAGAGGTTCAACACAACCTCCAGAGCCCATATACCTGGCTTCAGTTCTGTTTGTACATTTGCCGAGGGTGTGTCCGAAAATGAATGGGACTCTATAGGAAAAAGGAGGGTTGGAAAAATTGGCAAACAGATGAGTTCAGGTCGAACCAACACTACAGGCATGGTCGAAGGTCTGTCCTGAGTCAGTGTATGTGAAACGGTGTCTGCCGGTCAAGCAGAAGTTCAGTAGATTGGTATTGACTTACCCATCCAATTCATTCTCAATGGGAAAAAAAAAATCACACAATCCAACCAGACAATCTGGAGTCGGAACGGAGATGATATTTGGAAAACTGTGGGACGAGTTACGCGGTGAAGATCTGGCAAAAAGGAGAAAAACAAAAAAAAAAGAAAGAAATGAAAGAAATCAGAGAGAATGAAAGTGTTCATAGAAAGGAGATGGAGAAGATAGAAGAAGGTAAGGAGTTCAACACATTACAGATCCTAATATGACAAAATAGCGCCATCAGAAAACAGAAACACTGCTGTTTAACATCAACTGTCCACATATAAACCCTCAGAAGACGCGTGAAGTTTCACTGCTGGTTCTAAATAAATAGCTAGGTTTGTGTTGTAGACATGGTGTTACGATCTGGTCTAGGGTCAGGCCTTAAAAGAAATTGAGAGTGGGTTCTCTCCCCTGACCTCTGCCAGACCAACCACCTGACACTGTTCAAACCAGACTAAACCTAGAAATCTAACTAAACCTGAAAACAAAGTAGACAAAAATACACAAAACTACGATACTACAATATCTCCCTACAATCTCCCTACAATAAACAGGAGAAAAGAGTAGATAAACAAAAGACACACTTGTCCCCTACGTCCCACAGAGATCTTACAGAATCTAACAACGCTAGTAGAGAGTGCTGGGCTGGGCAGGTCAGGTCGAGGGAGAGAACCCTAAACGTCTCCCAAGATGGCCGCTTGACGATCTTTTATACCACTAGGCTCCCCCTAGTGGTCAGGAGTGGACAATAGACATGAAAAATGGCTATTCTGACCAGGGGTCATAACAATGGTGATGCCTGGTTCCCACCATCACCAGTACTGCAAGGAATTTCTGTAGATCAGAGCATTCCACATCAGATCAATCCAACTTTGACTAATGACTGAATGATGCAGATATTTAGATATTTAGAAAATTTGGTGCAGGTCCTCTTTTAATATTCCACAGCCATATGTTAAGTGAGTAGCTGGCGGTGCTCGATGCATTATTTAGTGTGGATTAAAAGCGTTATCGTGCAGTATAAGTGTTCTCCTTTTCCACCATGCAGTCTGATGTCCTTTTAAAGTAGGTGTTTGATATTCCGAGCCTGTGTAGACTGCAGTTAAAGGGACAGGGCTTTATCATCTATTCCGTTTGACTGGATTTGGTCTTAGGAGCAGAACAGACGTTCAACACAACCTCCAGAGCCCATAAACCTGGCTTCAGTTCTGTCCGTACACACCGAGGTGTTTGATGCCCTGAAAAATATTACATAACACCATTCACCAGCATAAAAGATTAAAAAAAATGTTCCACAAAAGAATAAAACTGTTATAGAATAATAATAATAATAAAAATGAAAGAACCAGCCCATTTTGCTCATCTCTGCGCAGTCATTACAGCTAATGAAAGCGTTTTTGTGGTTCAGCTGCTTCCCGTCCCGCTTTGAGAAACATCATGCATAAAGTGGAGAGTCGCAAAAACTCATTGCACTTGTTGCAGAAGTGCTATTGCTGAAGCATATTAACGATTCCAATTTACATCCTCTGCCTGCAGCCTGAATTAAACAGCAGCCATGTTTCTTACTGGGGTTCACAGCCTTTCTGTATCAAACCAAGATTTGAGTCCGAGTGTCAAGAACAGGACTAGGACTGCCCAAGACATGGCGTGACCAGATAAAGACTTTTTACAGAGTATATATATGGTGGCACGGTGGTGTAGTGGTTAGTATGGTGGTGTAGTGGTTAGTATGGTGGTGTAGTGGTTAGTACGGTGGTGTAGTGGTTAGTATGGTGGTGTAGTGGTTAGCATGGTGGTGTAGTGGTTAGTATGGTGGTGTAGTGGTTAGTATGGTGGTGTAGTGGTTAGTACGGTGGTGTAGTAGTTAGTAAGGTGGTGTAGTGGTTAGTATGGTGGTGTAGTGGTTAGTATGGTGGTGTAGTAGTTAGTACGGTGGTGTAGTGGTTAGTACGGTGGTGTAGTGGTTAGTACGGTGGTGTAGTGGTTAGTACGGTGGTGTAGTGGTTAGTATGGTGGTGTAGTGGTTAGTACGGTGGTGTAGTAGTTAGTAAGGTGGTGTAGTGGTTAGCACGGTGGTGTAGTGGTTAGTATGGTGGTGTAGTGGTCAGTACGGTGGTGTAGTGGTTAGTATGGTGGTGTAGTAGTTAGTATGGTGGTGTAGTGGTTAATACGGTGGTGTAGTAGTTAGTATGGTGGTGTAGTGGTTAGTATGGTGGTGTAGTGGTTAGTATGGTGGTGTAGTAGTTAGTATGGTGGTGTAGTGGTTAATACGGTGGTGTAGTAGTTAGTATGGTGGTGTAGTGGTTAGTATGGTGGTGTAGTGGTTAGTATGGTGGTGTAGTGGTTAGTACGGTGGTGTAGTGGTTAGTACAGTGCTTATTTATTTATTTATTTTTTAAATTTTGTCCATGTACATTTTTAATATTGAATAAATCAATATTACCAAACCAGTTCAAATCTTCAGAGCTTCTCACGAGCAGGAGAGCTACAAACACACATCAGCTCACTCTCGAATAATACATTGACAATTCCTCCAATTATATAGTTCCCCCCAAAGTGCACTCCGTGACCCATTTTATTTGAATCAGGTTATGACCATGCACTGTGATCTCCTCGGGGACCCCTGCAGAGTGTGTGGTGCCAAACTGCCAAATGGTCACCTGACCCCTGCAGAGCACGATTGTATACACTGGATGGTCTTACGACCCCTGCAGAGCACATGGTTGTGAGAACCGTACAATTTAGATCAGAACATATTCTCACAGTTCAATACTACCCACAATTTATATTACACCAGACGATAAACAACTCAACAACTCAAATAAAAAAACATTCATATATAAAACTTCCACCACAACGCTCTTTGACCTGGGGGGTCTAAACACTTACACACAAGTGCATTTCACATATGAAGTTCCTAAGAAACGTGTGTTTATTACATGAATGTGTGTGTTTATTCTGTAAGGGGTGATGACGTACCATATAATACACATCCAGCACAATAACCAGGCCAACACCACCACAGTGCTCCTTTAACGCTGATGTTTTACTGCCCTGCTTCTGCACGGGGGCTTCCCCGGATTGTGAAACAGCGGAACGTTGGTATGCTGTATGGTAAACAGGGCTGCTGTCAGCACGGGGTAGTGTATCTATGAAAAAGGGGGCTGTGTGCAAACACTCATTCACGATGGTGCTTTAGGTCGTTTCCATGGCAAGAGATGAGAGCGCAGGGAGGAGGTGGAACGGAATGTGTTCAGGCCCTAGCAACGCTGTTTGTTTATTTATTTATTTACCACCTGGATTATCTGAAGCACTGGAGATACAAACAGCCATGAGGAACGTTAACATGAGGAACACTGTCCCCGATTCTGGCTTGCTGAGGATCAGCTTCACCCCTACCTGTCCTAAACGTCTGGTCGTGATTTGGTATCTCCGGACAGACATCTCGGGAGGGTTTTGAAAAGACGTACGGTGACGTACGCAGCTGCTGAAACGACCGAGAAAGTCTTAGAAGAGAGCGTGTGGTGAAGCACAGGCATGCAGGAAGAGGGATAAGGGCTTATCTCCTGCTGAAGGATTCCGTCCGTCAGGCTTTTCTGCTCTGAACCTTCAGCTTAAGTCAGGAAATCTAGTGGGGTCTCGCAGCCAAAAACAAATGAGCTTGAACAAACATTAGAGTAGAACTAGACTGCTTTCACTGAGCCTGTAGTTAAAGAGGACGGTAAATGATCCCAGTAGTAAATGAGTTAATCCTACTTTTTATTGTACCAGGACACTTTATTGGAAAACCCACGTTTGCTCCCGAATCGTTTAGGAATGGTCCCGAATGACCACCCCAGTGGACTGATTAACCCAGAGTCCAGATCTCAAATAATCATGGAATGTGTTTGGGATTACTTGGATTTTAAAAAAGCAGGAGATGTACCAAACTTCTAAGACTGAACTTTGGAGGTAAGACTAATGTCCCTGCAGATTTCTTCCAGCGTCATCAGGCGAATACGGGGTACATCATAGACAGATCAACAGTCCATCGCATGGCCAACATCCACTCACACCTACAGGCAGTTTAGAGTGAGGATCAACCTAACATGCATGTGTTTGGACTGTGGGAGGAAACCGGAGTACCTGGAGTAAACCCACTCAAGCACGGAGAGAACATACACACTCCACACAGAACCACCCGGACCGGGAATCCAACCCAGATCATCTTTCTGTTAACCACTACACCACTGTGCAGCAATCTATACACACATATATATACACCTTAAATATGTTGTTGAGATTTTAATGGAATTTTCTGTTTACTGCAGTGGAGCGTCCTCCAGCACGTGTGCAGCAGATCTCCTTGCCTCCGCTACCCCTGCCATCCACTGCACTGTTAATGCCAGCGTGGTGCCAGCACACAGGAGCGTTGCTGTTGTCCTGTGGCTGACAACGCCATGCTGTTCCACCAGAAGTTCCTCATCAGCCACCGGCTTTGCTCTTGAGATTCGACACACTGATGCCTCTTCTGTCATCCTTAATGCCCATTCGGTCCTCTGCCTTCCCCGCCATCCACCTTAGTGGGAGCTTCATTCATCTCCAGGTTGCTGGGGGCACTACCACACTTCTGACACCAATGTGGCATCAGCAAAGAAGAAGAGCAGCAAGGGACAATACAATCTGTTAATAAGCTTACATCAGTCTCAGCAACACAAGATATATCAACCAGATCTTGTTGTTTTGCAGTGGTAGCAGGAAGGTCACTTCTAGGCACACATCTTCCATACATGGTCACCCACACAAACCACCTCACAGCCCAATTACAGAATAGCACATATAATGCATTACACAAACAACCACTTACTTACAATAGACTCTCCATTCATGAGCACAGAGCTCCTGAGAGCCTCCCCGCCTGGCAAGGCCTTGTCTTACGCACTCCTACAGCCGTGTGAGCCAGTAGTGTAATGTTACTATGTGGTAGTTTTATCAGGTTGGTGAACCTCCAGTGAGAGGAAGCACAACATAAGACTTTATCATCAGCTCACGAGAGTAAACGTTCAGAATGGATGTATGTGTTCATATAGAAGCTGAGTTTTCTTTATGGTTACACTGAAGCGCTGCATTTCTCTAATAAGCTGTAAAGCATACAGCACAGTGTTTACGTACCTGACAGCATCCAACCTGTAGTTCTCTTTCAAACTGATAACAAGCTTCCATCAGCTCAGCTGATACTCTAGCTGAGCTCAGGTAGTTTCAGTGTGAGTGTGTCACAGCGGTCACT
This sequence comes from Megaleporinus macrocephalus, assembly GCA_021613375.1. Taxonomy (NCBI): domain Eukaryota; kingdom Metazoa; phylum Chordata; class Actinopteri; order Characiformes; family Anostomidae; genus Megaleporinus; species Megaleporinus macrocephalus. Next base: position 8,308,327 of record CM038709.1, read on the forward strand.
GCAGGTGTGCCAGAAGGCAAGATTTTTGGACACGTGTCAGCAATTCGCAGTGGACAGGGTCCATTTTCAGTTGGGCTCATCCTGTCTCAGTGCTATAGATATAAATAAAATGCATTGTGCTGAAGAGCCATTACTATTAACATGCATGGTGTTAAAGGGGAATTCCACCCAACACAAACAAGGCTATATAGAAGGGTTCGGTGTGAATTGCTTTACTCTAGTTAATCTTACCGAGTCGGAATTGCTCACAGTGCTGGTGATAGCAACCAAACTTGGGCCTAAAGTGTGTTTTATTAATCCATTTATGGCTGAGAGGTACATGCAAGGTGTTGTGAGGCAAAGTAGTCCCTCAAACAAGACCATTTTTCTCATATGTACCACCATCAACATAACAATGCTGGAGTGATACACCAGACACTCTAGAATCTAAAATTTAGATGTGGTTTAATATAAAAGAGCTCATTGGAAACTACAAACAGGAGGCCCCACTCAGTACACAACAACCACCACTGTCAATACCTCACAAAGAGCCAAACAAACATGGAGTATTTATACAAACGGGAATAACAAACAGGTGAATGTGATTAGTATTCAGGTGATAGTAAGCAGGTTGGTGGATTGCTGGCATGTGGTGCTGATGTCATGGAGGAGAGAATCATGGGAAGTGTAGTTTGGTTCCACAGTGGCAGAAGGAGAGCCAGCTGTGTTACACAGCATTACTTATTGTCTCTTTCACCCAAAAACCTTGTTTTTTTATGTTGGATAATCAAAAAACTCCAATTATTTGTTACATTTTGTTACAATATCATGATGAATGGACAACCAGGATTTGGCCTAAAGTTATTGCCTAGAGTTATTAACTTCCATTCCTTTACAAATAGAAACCTTTCCTGTACAACTGACCTCTTTGGAGATAAGAGGCTAAGAAGATGAGTGGTCACTTTTCTTCAAATGAAGTATGGAGATGACAGGATGGTAAACAAAGACAGAGACAGACAGTAAGAGAAGAAGCCAAGGCACAACAATATACATGTATGTACACTATATTGCCAATAGCATTCACTCACCCATCCAAATCATTGAATTCAGGTTGTCCAATTATCTCCATGACCACAGGTATATGAAACCAAGCACCTAGTCATGCAGACTGCTTCTACACACATTAGTAAAGAATGGGTCGCTCTCAGGAGCTCAGTGAACTCCAGCGTGGTACCGTGATAGGACGCCACCTGTGTAACAAGTCCAGTCATGAAGTTTCCTCTCTACTAAATATTCCACAGTAGAAGCGATTGGGAACGATAGCAACTCAGCCATGAAGTGACAGTCCCCAACATTCTGCAGAGTCAATCTCTACAGATCTCCGAGCTAAGCGGTACAGAAGACGAGAGGTCACTATTTTTTTCACTATTTGTGTTGTGGACATGGTGACCCCTGGTTACCATCACCACCACTGTAAAGACGTCTGTAAGTTTGTTTACAGCGATGCTCAACAAAAACATTCTATGTGACATGGGACCCAGTGATCTTGTGTTTTGATAAAAAGTCTCCCGAACACCTAGGCTCACCCTTCCTCTATCCATATGAATATGATTGATAATGACCATAACCTGACCTTACTTTTACTTCTTTAATTGACCATCTAGATGTAAGAAATGTAAATCATTTTATTATTTGAAATTACTATTATTTCATTTATTTAGTATTATTTTAATGTGTGTGGTGTATTTGTTATTTATTAATTTATTTATTTCTATTTTATTTATTTATTATTTAATTAATTAATTAATTTATTTATTTCTATTTTCATTGTTTTTTTATTTATTTATTTATTCTTTTTTATGCAAAGAAATTTGTTCTTTTGCCTGTTGACTGTATCTCAATGTCTCCACGAATAAAAAAATAAAGAAATATCATTTATGTACATGGAATGTGTAACTGTGTTGAACTCTTACTGAACACCTTGAGCGCTCCTGTCACAAGTGGTCAGCGAAATACGTAGACACTCGCCAATTCCACGATTTGACTGCATGTCCAGTCACTGTTTATGACCGAATTTCATGCCTGGGTGGGGGAAGTAAATGTTTACTACATCAGTCTCAGCCTCTGTGTTTGTTGCTGGTGTAAATATACAAGTTGTTACAAATATTTAGACCACATGCTTTACTAGCACAACTTACTACCAAACAGCAGAGCATCTACCAAACATCTCTGCTGTGGTGACACGTTTGACTGAGGCTGTGGTTTGATGTTGTGGCGGTGATGCTTTAGTATTTACACTTACATATCTTTGTGGTTCATGTGATCAGACAACAGTGTGTGTCCAGGGTTTATGCCTGTCCGAGGAGTAGCAAGTGTTTAGTACCGGTATGAACAAGGTCCGGTGAGTCTCGGACATGCGCTGTGATCTGATCCCTCAAACCATCATCAATGGTGGTCGTTTCTAGTGTAAATGCTGAAGCATCTGTTTGCATCCCTAACAGCAACAAAGGGTCCTCTAATCCTCTGCATCATCACATCAGAGACAACAGCAGCTGCATAAACATCTCCTTTTATCTTATCATCTAAACATTTGTGACAGCTCATACATGAACAAGTATGTGACCCCTTCAGAATGACCTGGTTTTCTGCATGAATTAGTCATAAAACGTGATCTGATCTACATCTAAGTCCCGAGTATAGACAAACTCAATGTACTTAACCTAATACCACACCAACAATTATAATATTTCATGTCTGTATTGGACACATTAAACATTAACATCACATTACTTGCATTTAGGGTTAGCAAACCTGGAGTCCAATCAATGAGATGAGATTGGAGCGAGGTGTAGAGCTACCTTGACTTATAAAAGAAACACTATGTTTTTGAGTTTGCTATTCACAAGAAGCATCTGCTGATGTGAACCATGCCTCGCAAAGAAGAGTTCTCCAAAGACCTACGATAAAGAATTGTCGATTTTTATAAAACTGGAAAGGGTTACAGATTACTCTCCAAGACTTTAGGTATTAACCCGTCCATAGTTAGACACACAAATGGAGACAATTTAGTACTGTGGCTACTTTCCCCAGAAGTGGGCGCCAAGTTAACTCCAAAGGCACAACACAGAATGCTCAGAGAGGTCAAAAGGAGCCCTGGAGTAACAGCTAAAGGCTTGAGGGAATCATTGGAACTGGTTAACATCTCTGTTCATGAGTCTACCATACGCAAATCATTGAACAGGCATGGTGTTCATAGCAGGACACCACAGAGGAAGCTGCTGCTTTCCAAAAAAAAAACATCCCTGCAGATGTTTGTACCTTGAAACTCCACAACGCTACTGGGAAAATGTTTTGTGGTCTGATGAAACCAAGTCCGGGAAGAACACGCAGCACTACGTATGACGTAAAAAGGGCACCGCATGCCAACATGAAAACATCATCCCAACAGTGAAGTACGGTGGTGGGAGCATCAAAATTTGGGGCTGCTTTGCTGCTTCGGGGTCTGGCCCGCTCGCCATCATTGAGGGGAAAATGAATTCTCAAGTTTATCAAGGTATCCTACAGAATAATGACAGGGTGGCTGGCTGCCAGTTGAAGCTCAGTAGAAGTTGGGTGATGCAGCAGGACAATGACCCTAAACATTGAAGTAAATCTACTACAGAGTAGCCCAGTCAAAGTCCAGACCTGAATCCAATAGAGATGCTGTGGAATGACCTTAAAAGAGCTGTTCACACCAGACACCCAAAGAATATGGCTGAGCTGAAGCAGTCCTGTAAGGAGGAATGGCCCAGAATTCCTCCTGAATGTGCAGGTCTGATTAGCAGCTACAGGAAACGCTTGTTGGAGGTTATTGCTGCCAAATAAGGTTCAACTCAAGTTTTTAATTCAGTGGTTCACTTACTTTTTCCACCAGCACTGTGAATGTTGGATGTGTCCAATACAGACATGAAATATTCTAATTGTATGTGTGGTATTAGATTAAGCAAATTTTTTGTCTAAACTTGGGAATTAGATGTAGATCAGATCACGTTTTATGACCAATTCATGCAGAAAGCCAGGTAACTTGAAAGGGTTTGCATACTTTTTCTTGACACTGTAGTATTTTAGTATTATATATAATATGATATAGTCATATGTAATGCATAAGCATTAAGGTGTAGCAATGAGCTACAAATGAGTGATGATCTTGGTCTCGGACACTACTGGTCTTGGCGTCCAGGTCTATGTTTTAAGTAGGACTCATCTTTAGTGGTCTTGACAACCCTGGGAGCTGGAAACCCATAGTCTACAGTGGACGTCTACATTATTCATTCAGCAGACACTCTTAACCACAGGGGCTGGATTTGGTGAGTCTGAGGCTCGAGGTAAAAGACTGGAATGGAGTCCCTGGATACATATTTATAAACAGGCTGTCTACATCACAAAAAAAAAGATACTGTGGAAAGTAAAATCTGCATATGTAGAATGTTTCATTTAGAGACTGGGTTCAGAATATTGTAGGACTTATTTTTTTTTAGACTAATAGTTTGATAATTTGTTACAGAATAAGGCAGAAGTAATGTAATGAGTAATGATATTACGGATATTAATAAGTAATGCGAATCCATTGCAGTGCGAGAGAAGTAATTAGTAACTCAAACGGATTACATTTGTTTTGAGTAGCTACAACACTGGAGCTGTCTGTGTGCACATGAACACTAGCATTATATACGGTGTGTTGAGTCTGAAGAATGCCTGCTTCATAATTTAGTTTACCTCTTAATTGCCTTGTTCACACTGGTCTATGTTAACTCAGTGATCAGGTAACAGTGTGGAGTAGTTCCCTTCCAGCAATGACTGGGAGGTGGGGCTTTCAGGGTGTCATGCTAAGTCTAGTGGCGCACTCCTCGTTTCACCTGTTTGCTCTTCTTCTCCTGTTTCTTGACCTACTTAGTTCCTGCCAGTATCTTAAAATTGATTAATTTATTCCACACCCCTTCGTTCTCCTAACCATGTTAGCGTGAGGGAGATCGGATGGGTGAATAACAAAGGCCAAGTTAGGTCTTGAGGGTGTCCTGCTCAGTCTAGTGGCGCACTCCTCATTTCACCCGTTAGTTCTTCTTCTCCTGTTTATTGGCCTAGGACGTGGAACTCTCTAAAGGTAGAAGGGCCTAAAGTACGGTAGTAACACTTAACAAGCGCCAGCCTCTGTCTCTGTACCAACCCAAACCAGAACTAACTACTAACTACAGAACTAACCGCCCACCTGTCCCGCCGAATACTGTAAAGGACTGACCACCAGGGCCCCCTGTCACCTGGCACCAACCAGTTCTCCTCTCCATTGGTCCCATTTTCTCCTTCCTTGACTGTATCGCTGTGTCATCTACCTGATGTAGCACCTGTACAGCTTCTAAAGCTTTTATCTTCAGACTCAGCTTTAGTTTATAAACTGTAAATACTGTTCCACAAGAGGAGGATGGGTCTCTGCTTGTGAGTCTGGTTCCTCCCAAGGTTTCTTCCTCCAGTTGAGGGAGCTGTTTTTGCCACTGTTGCCTCTGGCTTGCTCACAAGGGATAAACAGCTGTGATTTCATGTTTTTCATGCTTTTAAAATTCCTGTAAAGCTGCTTTGTGACAACATTGTTGTAAAAAGCACTATACAAATAAACTTGACTTGACTTGACTTTCCTAAAATTGTTAAAAGAATGGCTACAATCGCAGTGATGTCCAGAACTTTACTTAAATATATATTTAATATAATCTGTGTTCATTCTCTCTCTCTCAATTAGAGCTCCTGTGTCTTTAAGACCTGCCTCTTCATTTCCCAAGTGTGCTCTGACTGGTCAGCTCACCCACTCTGTTCTGATGTGTCAACCCCCAGAGTGTCATCCTATGATAAGTCCCAACCCCAAACCACTGTGGCTGTTCTTACAACGGCGTCTGTTCTGCCGTTTGAATCAGAGTCCAATCCTGAAAGTCCGGTAGAACAAATTGGTAGATCAGGAAGAGGTTTCAGAGTGGTAGGTTTGTGTAAAGGGTGTGCCAAGCTTGCTGGGTGGTGGGAGGGTTGTGTTACATGGTGATGTCACCTTGTAACAAAAGGAAAGGGCTGTAATTCCACCAAGGTGTTTCAGGCAGCTGAGAAAAGAGGTTTATTTGGTTTCTTCCTTTAGAATGTACTTTGGGCTTTATAGCTTTGCAAAGTGTTTATACTGTCTATCTGTCTGTCTATCTGTCTGTCTATCACTCTGGATGAGCTTAGGTGGGCTTTGTACTAAATTAGATACAGCAATGTGTTGATATATATGTATATGTATATATCATCATTGTCCAATGAAAAACAAGTATTTCCAAAAAGGCAACTTCACAGGAGAGGACAAAAACTGTCTTCAATTTCAATGGAAGTCAATGGAACCAGAATTTTTTCCAAGCTATTGTGAAGCATTTCGATTGGTCCACTCAATGTGAAATTTTCCCACAATGTAAAGGGCAGTTGCTGCATTTAATTGATGTAGAAAAATAGAAATTGATATGAGATGCAGGTATATATATACACAGGTATATATATTTTATACACATACCTGCATTTAATTTGCATGGGCCTTTTGGTTTATTGTACGGCGCAAGCACAAAGCCCACCCAAGCTCATCCAGAGTGGCTTGCAAAACCGTGCAAGGTGACAAAGTGTACCTGAAATGATTCACAACCTAAAAAAACAAACCTTTTCTTAGCATGACCACTACGTGTAAAGGTCAGCTGGCTTGTTATGAGAGTCAGACAGCAGGGCTTCTGAAGGAAACCCTTATGGAGGGCTTTAAATTCTGTTCCTCGGTTTTAAAGTCATGTTTTTCTGTGCTTTCACACTTTCTTATTATAAGTAGACTGGATGCAGGGTCTGTTTGATGGCTGCTGTTTCTATGGAGCCTGAGTGACGCACATGGCGCCGTGCACTTACGTCAAACAGGGGCAGTAAATTACTGTAATTCCATCAGTATTTTCAGTTAATAGTCAGTGTCTTTGACAAAGTGTTGTCACCTACACCGTCACCCATAAGGACCACGACCGATGAGTCAGGGAACGACGTTCAACCAAGAAACGTATGCTAATTATCTCTAATTGCATGACAGCATAGACACTGTACACCATGTTAATTGTTAATTGTTACACAAAGACAACTCCAGAAAGAAATAAAATACAACATATAAGTACATTCATACAGCAGAAACAACTCACTGGCTTCCAGAACACTTGCAATATATATACAGAACATTATACATAGAACATGGACCAGGTCACTCCGAGAGAGGCTATATGTCTAACCCTAAATGCAAATGCACGTCTGCATCTCAGCATACAGTAAGAATCTGTCCTGCAGTGAAGATTTTTATATAACCAACACAAAAAACAAACACAACATGCACAAAAACGACAGAGAAACACACTATGGGGGGGCTGGGGGGGCTACAGCTAAAATCCTCCCACCCTACATAGTGTTAAGGATCACGGTGGGGGAAACTGACCCCCAGTGATTTTCAGTTGCGTTCACATGCTGGGAGTCTCTGAATCTACCACGTTAGCATTCAGTAATAATTTAGCATTGTGAATCTGTGTGTAATGCATTCAGTCACTGGAGCAGCGAAGCATAAAAATGAATATTTACACACTTCATTTACACAAACGCTTCCAAAAAAACCCTGGCAGTGAAGATTTACACGCATATTTACAGGATCTACATGAGCCTGTTCTCTTCCCAGCGTTTAGACAATTAGATACACGGATCAGACATAACATTAAAAACACCTCACTTAGTGTCCACTGTATCAGCTCCACTGACCAGACAGGAGCTACACTTACAGACTGTAGTTCATCTGATTCTCTGTATACTTTATTACTCTGTTCTTTAATGATCAGGACCCCTACAGGACCACCACAGAGCAGTTAATATTAGGTATGTGGATTATTGTTAGCACTGCAGTGGTGGTGTGTAAGTGTGTGTTGTGCTGGTGTGAGTGGATCAGACACAGCAGTGCTGCTGCTGGAGTGTTTAAACACTTCAGTGTCACTGCTGAACTGAGAATCGTCCACCAACCAAAACTATCCAGGCAACAGTGTCCTGTGGGCGGCGTCCTGTGTCCACTGATGAAGGACTAGAGAACACAAACTGTGCAGCAGCAGATGAGCTACTGTCTCTGACTTTACATCTACAAGGTGGACCAGCAAGTAGTAGGAGTGTCTAATAGAGTGGACAGTGAGTGGACACAATGTTTACACACTCCAGCAGCACTGCTGCGATCCACCACCACCATGTCAGTGTCACTGCAGTGCTGAGAATGACCCACCACCTAAATAATATCTGCTCTGTGGTGGTCCTGTGGGGGTCCTGATCATTAAAGAACAGAGTAATAAAGTATACAGAGAATCAGATGAACTACAGTCTGTAAGTGTAGCTCCTGTATGGTCAGTGGAGCTGATTAAAAATAGGTGTTTTGTCACTGTCCAAAAGAAAGCATCTTAATTTTTGCCACAATTTAAAACAAATTTTAAAAATTTCATGATGGACCATCAGAAATGCTCAATAAAGACTGTTTTTGCTCTTTCCTGTAAAGTTACCATGTTGGAGATGCAGGTTTTGTTTTGGACAGCAACAACATGGATAACATATGCATTTACAAAGTCTAATACAAAGAAAATAAATGTGTAACAGACAATAACACATGTTTGAGACCAGAGTTCTGTACATTAGAATAGAATTTAAAACTATTTGCCACTTGTGTTTGTACACAGACAAATTTAATCTGTGCATTTAAACCCTCCGCGCAGTCAAACACCCACATATACACACACTAGGGGGCAATAAGCACACTTGCCCAGAGTGGTGGGCAGCCCTATCCACAGCACCCAGTAAGCAGTTGGGGGTTAGGTTTGTCGTGTCCTGTTGGTCCAGGGGATCGAACCAGTGACATGCTGCTCACTCGCTGGGGAATGTAAGAAATTTATAATAGATTCCACGACAGTGCTATTCGAAAGTCAGAGACTGTTCATTTATTTTCCAGTCAGAACAGCCAGTCAGTACAAGATATTCATATCTTCAGGAGAAACTTCCAATATTTAATTGTATGGTGGTCTGCTTGCACAATAAAGGAATCAGTCAAAGAAAAATATGCTGAAAATGAGACCCCTAACAACCACCCAGAAGACCAGGTAGACCATCAAACCTGTCCCCATCAGATCAACAGCACTTTCATCTTTGTGATAGAGGAGCACATCAAGCTCCACTTGAGAACATCCACAGGTGTTTCCCTCTGTCCTTCCACTGTGAGAAGACACCTCAGCGTTATGGGGGTCTGAAAGGATGCATAGCTGCTCAAGAAGCTCCTCACTGAAAAAAGGAGATACAGCCCAGATTGGATTGACCAGCCCAGAGTCCAGAACCTCAACACCACTGACCGTGATATTTGGATCAGGACTGAGCTTCGGAGGTGTGGAGAATTACTACTGCAGGTTTCTCTGGAAAGGAACGGGGGTTGTAGTAAAGGGTGGATGTGCTGAACATGTCATGCCATGTGGTTTGTGTTTACGTTGTGTCTTGTATTCCTCGTCTCCACCCTCCTGTTTCCTCCCCTCACCTTCCTGTTTCGTGTTCATGTTCTCTCGTTTTAGCCACCTGTCTCTCTTTAACTCACCCTTTAAACTCTCCCCTTAGTGTTTTGTAGTGAACACTGTTGCGTACGCACTAGACCTCCTGTTGTCTCCTTGTTTGGTTAGGATATCGTTGCTGTCCAATAAAAAACAGTTTCTCAAAACTGCAACTTTACAGGAGGGAACAAAAACATGCTTTACTTTCAATGTAAGTCAATGTAACCAGAATATTTTCTAAGCTTGGAGTTTGGAAGTAATTTGGAGTAATTCTACTGGTCCATTCAACCATTGGCGTGTTCAAATGATGTAGAAAACTCAAAATCAACAAAAATGGAGATGGACAGTGACGATATCCTGGACTTGCTGGCCAAGTCAAGTCAACTCCCTTCATATTCCAAGTCAAGTTCTGTCAAGATCATCAGCGTTACTGTGGACTCTCTCTCGTTCAGAGCTCAAGGTCAGTCAACTCTACACCGTCTCTGCTCTACATCTCGATCCGGTGAGCTCAACGTAACGCCAATGGGAGGTTTGTCCAGTCTACACTCTTTCTGTGGCCCTCGTTGGCCCTTGGCGAGCCCAGCCAGGAAAGGCAGGAAACACTATGGCTGAGGGGACTGCTCTGTTTACTGCTCAGACGGGAACCCAACACCTGGTAGATGGAGTTACCATCTACGGCTGCTTCCCATCAGTTCTACTCGACCTGCTCCCACAGCTACCCCGCTGTCATAATTTTCTAATTTTCTATTCTTGATGACTGTTTTGACTGGAAATGAAACAAAAGCTTGGAACTGTGAATAAAGGTTGATTATCAGTTATTTAAATTTATGATCCTTGATTATAACAATTGCTTAGAAACCCTATGAGGTTTGTATTGTAATGATCCTAAACGTTAACGATGCTTTACTGGCACTAATGACTGTTAATTTGGTGTAATTAGCCAATCAACTTATGATGTACATGTGGTGTACAAAATAAAACACTCAGACTCACTGATACAGGTGCACTTTGTAAGTTCAGAGTTACTGACTGTAGCCCAGCTAGTACTGCACACATACCACACTGTGCCCCAAAGGGACCCCTTTAGGACCACCAGCAACCAGATATTATTTGAGTGGTGGACCATTCTCAGCACAGCTGTGACGTTAACATGGAAGTGGTATCCCTCATACACTCATGGCTTGACTGTAGCACTGGAGAATTCAAACAATGCAAACACCAGAAGTGGAGCCAAGACCACCTTCGTCAAGCCTTCCTCAGGCCAGAGTCCAGACCGTCATCATTTCTAACGTGTGTTCTGATTCAGTGGTGTACCCTGTTTACTGAAGTAGTCTAGTATCAGCATCTTATACCATCAGCTACTAAAACACCAACACACCATACATACCGTTCAGTATATTTCAGTGTATTTACTGTTTAAATACTGAACTGAATTAATTACTTATAAAACTTCAAATAAATGTATTTTCTTCACTTTAATAAAAACAAGGGCTACATTAAAAAAAACTGAATGTGTTTGAAAAAAGAGCATCTTAAAGTGTTTATTTATAGAGGCAGTAAATAAAAAGTGTGTCTTCTTTTTAACTCAGTTTCACATCTGGACCTGTCAGTTTGGAGCTGCCTGTGGGAAGAATAAACATCTACGTCTCTCCGTTCCTGCTTCAACAGTCGCTTTCACCGCAACTTCTCCTTTTTTAGAGTATGTTATTCTTTCTCTGACTCGCTTTATTCACCCACTGCTGCTTCTCACTTCCTACCTCACCTGTGTGCGCGCCGCACTCCAGAGTCTGCACAGATCTGATTGGCTGAGGAGAGCTTTTGGTGATCTTATTACACTTGTGATTGGTCTGTGAGGCTACTGCACCGCAAAGCCCGTATACCGTAAAGACAAGAAAAGCTCTGCCGCTTAAAATAAACACAGTCTAAATTAAATACTTCTCAGTAGATTATCAGTTTGGGTCTGAGTCCAGACCCGGACCATGTTCCGCCTATTAGTGACCTCTGGTCTAAAGGAAGCTTTAAAAGCGCTGTGCCATGACTGGAAAAATTTGAGGGCCAATTAGTCAACGGACACCTAAAGACAGTTCAGTGTGGTGTTTACGGTGTATGCCAAGCAACAAGACTGGGAGAAAAGGAATCATGTGACCAGATACATCACTGTTTATCTGAAAATATCATATTCCGACTGATATTCTGACCTTTTTCACATTTCAACTCATTTCCATTCAAACTGTTTTTGTGATATTTGGGTGTTTTTTGGTTTTTGGCCTTAATAATATATATTTTTTTATTTTTCAATATTTTCTACAGATGGAAAATGGAGAAACCAGCTTCTGACCAGTTCAAATCAAGTCAAGAACGAGTCAAAGTTGCTTTGTCTTTTAAATAGTTTGGTAAAAAGATTTAAAAGTGAGCCACACCTACACAGATTCACCTTAAGCAACAGAAACACTCACCTTTTATCATCATAAACTATTTCATAATGTGTCATAGATTGAAAATGATGAATATGACCCAATTATGACCAAATATGACCAAAGTGGCCCAATTCTAAATTAGTGAAGATACATTTTAATTCAATATAATTTATTTTATTAATTTAAAAAGTGCAGCCATTAGGTTAAGACCTGCATTTCCAAAGCTTGAGATGACTTACATTAGCAAATATTACAAACTTTTCATTGCCATTTTTGTGGGCTGTTGGAAAGATGGGGGTCTCGGTAGATAGAGAGATAGACAGATAGATGGATAGATAGATACTTTATTGATCCTAGAGGGAAATTCAAGGTGTTGAGACCAGAGACCAAATTTGGTGAGACCAGTTGCCAAGACTAGGACAAGCCTGATAACAATTACCTTGGAGTCCAAGAGAAATCCTAAACAAGCCTGGACTCAATACCAGCCTCAAGTACAACAGCACTGCTGCTACCTTTTCCAGACACAGTTCGCTTTAGTCATCCCATCAGTTTAATTCTGTTTCTGACCACAGGACCACTGCTGACCCACCAACTGGATAATGCAAGCTCGGCAGTGGCTGCATGGTCCAACAAGTAATGCTGTAGAACAAGGCTCATAGCAACATCATAGATGGCCTAGAGTCAGTAACTGTGGACCTATATGGTGCACCTGTATGTGGTGGTTCCATCATTATATACACGTCCTTCATCTTAGCAGTCAAAAAGCATGTTATGACAATTTCCATGATAATCAATGCTCAATACTACATACCTATAACTCACCTATGGGTGGATGATTGTTGTGGGTGTTTGGACTCTACACATCCTGAAAGGCTAAGACTGTACACATCATGTAAAAACAGACATTAACATCATTCACTGGCATTGAGATTCGATCTGATATCTTTGATTGTTTTGATTGAAAAGTACCAAAGATCTGACACATATGTAACATATGTACACTGTAACATAACTCATAGAATACAGTAACGTCATTTACAACACAATGCTGAGATCGACATGTAACAGGATACAGGCTATTATCCAGAACATGAATATGTATATACATTTGAATCTTTCTGTACAATAGGTACTGGAGAAATGGAACTTCTGCATGGTTTGGTACAGCGCATGTCAGCATAGCATACTGTTGGCAGTAAAAATTCACAATTAACGCAAACTCTGAAACTCCGAGCTGGCGAATATCGAGTGCAGTCCGAGTTAATAGTCATCATTTCTTTAGACCCATTAGTTACAAATCCTGTAAAACGTGTGCATTGAATGTTTTTAAAAAGCAGCCAGGTGACTTTGAATAGTGTACAGAGTCCAAATCAACACCTAGACTCCTTCTACTGTTGTTGTTGAGGTGGGTCGTGGGTGGGTGGGTGTAGGCAGGGGGTGGGGGCACTGTGTCCACTTACTGGCTGTGTAAGGTAATAAGGTAGTTTTCAGTGTGATGAAGGAGAAACACGTTTCTCTTCGCTCCTCCTTCGGAGTGACACCTGACAGGGTCCGGTGAAGTCCAGTCCCGGGACGCTCTCGGGCTCGTTCAGGTGAAGGAGTTCTCTGATCTGCAGGCCATGTTGTCCGCCTCGTGGCAGCTTTTGCCGTTCAAGTGTTCACTGTGGCTGTCGATGCTGTAGCAGCCTTGCACCTCCGTGATGGAGGACGCAGTGTAGGAGGCGGACCTCAGCGCCTCCGAATGGGCGAGGGTGCTGCCGAACTGGATGCGGTACTGGTTCCAGTGCCTCCTCAGCACACCCTGCACCTGCACCGGGAAAGGATGGCGTCAGTGATCACACTAGTTCACAGAAGAGTTATTTGATATACACACGCTGGCCACTTTATTAGGTGCACCTTCTTGTTTCTACCCTCACTGCCCAAGTTATCAGCTCCACTGACCACATAGAAGCACTCTGTAGTTCTACACTTACAGACTGTAGACTCTGTATGCTCTGTTAACCTGTTATTTAATATTCAGGACCTCCACAGGACCACCACAGAGCAGGTACTATTAAGGAGGTGGATCATCCTCAGGACAGCAGTGATGCTGGGAGTAGATCAGATACAGCAGTGCTGCTGCTGGAGTGTTTAAACACCTCAGTGTCACTGCTGGACTGAGAATCGTCCACCAACCAAAACTATCCAGACAACAGTGTCCTGTGGGCGGTGTCCTGTGACCACTGATGAAGCACCAGAAGGACACAAACTGTGCAGCAGCAGATGAGCTACTGTCTCTGACTTTACATCTACAAGGTGGACCAACAATGTAGGGCGATTTAATAGAGTAGACAGAGAGTGGACACAGTGTTTAAACACTCCAGAAGATTTTTTTCACTGCGGCGGAAATGGCAATTGACACAGCCTGAGCATTCATCAGTTTATCATCAGATCAGGACTGTAAGCTTGATCATATATTGCAACACATTTTTATTTTTGGCTATTTTAATTTTTTTTTTTTTTTGAACACGACAGCTGCTGTTTATTGTTGGACCAATAGAAATGCTCCAAAATAGCTTGGAAACAATTCTGGTTCCATTGACTTACATTGAAAGTAAAGACGGTTTCTGTCCTCTCCTGTAAAGTTGTTGATTTCGACAGTGACGATATGCAAAGGTTTGCACTCTTACGCTACTTGTTCACTTTGGAGTCTTAGGTTTTGCTATCCAGCTCTTGGATAGCTATGGCTTTACCATAACACGAAATGATCCCCTGTCTGCCACCAATCTGTACACTAATAATAAAAAACCATAATACTGTGATACTTTCTTTCTCTCTGGCTGAATGATCCTCCATCTCTCCACCATCATCCAGCGTGATGCTAGTCGACACCAGCGTTAGGCAGTCCAATGACCTTGCGTTATGGGGTGACACCGCGGCCAAGGACAATTTTCTACACATTTAGTCACTCAGCCAAGACGCATTTGGTGTCTGAAGGATGTCTGATTCGTCTGTTTAGCACGGGATCTAAGAAGCTCATGCTGCTCATGCTGGGTTTTTCTATAGCTGATGCTGATATTAAGAAGTCAGGGTCAGGTGATGGACGATATAAGCCGCTTTTTTGGACCGATATCTAGAAGTTTTCAGCTTTATTTGCTGCTAAAATGTCTCACTAATAATAACATTAGTTTCTGAACATAATATCATTTATTAAACATCTCTTTATACCAATAACAAACAAGTGAATAAAAAAGTGCATTGAACAAATACTTCAGAGGTTTTTATTGCGTTGTGGTAAAACTGGGGTTCTTTAAGAAGGATGAGGCACTCAGAGAGATAGAGAGATAGAGATAGAGAGAGAGAGAGAGAGAGAGAGAGAGAGAGAAAGATAGAGAGATAGAGAGAGAGAGAGAGAGAAACAGCGCACGCGACGCTGTAGACAGAGAGACGCTGATATGCTGTAATGGTTGTTAACACAGCGGCTCTGATCTGTTCTCTTTAGAGCGTACTCACACTAGGCCCGGTTTGCTCGTTCCGTGCTGGGGCCCAGTTATCCCCCCTCCCCACTCCCCCGCTGACCTGCACTCTGCCTTTTATCAATCCGCTCGCACAACACGCTGGAGTCCATGATTGTTTGAGATGTGCGTCGCATCACTGACGTAATGTTCGAGTTCCAGCAAAATGAACCAATCACACGAGGCTCCAAGTGGGCCCGGGCATGGATAGCACTCATACTAGAAGCGAACTGAGCCCGAGTCCAAGCGAATCGCATCCTGGCCCACCTCTTCAAGTGATCCCAGGCACGGTTAACTGGGCCGGGCACGGGCATGGTTCGGAGCGATCACACTAGTGTGAGAGAGCCTAGTGTGAGTACGCCCTTAGTCTCTCTTTAGTTCTGTCTCGAGAGCTAGAAGCAGAGTAATATCTGGGAGACTCTGTCTGCTCCGGAGAGACTCTCTGTGTAACAGTAACGTGTTAATCTGTGTATTATACTAGAACAGTTAGCTTTAGGCCCAGAGCTCTGGGTCATGTCTACGGCGGAACTAGAAACAGTAAATTATTAATTTTCACTTATTTGGCCGAACAGATCCAAAAGTTTGGACTTGGTGTCCTAAATCGGTGCTATCAAACACTGATATCGGCCGATGCTGATACATTAAAAATAGCAAATATCGGTCTGATATATCGGTCGATCTCTACTGCTAACAAGCATTTGAAGGTCATGTCCTACAAAAGTGTCCTACAATGCAGACACAGTTTAGACTTCTTCTATTGTTCTTCTAATGCTTAACAGCTTGTCATGCAAGCTTGAGACACTAGACATGTCTGGCGATCAATCTGATCTGACATTTGATCTGTTTCTTTAGGGCACTGGCTTCAGTCCAGCAGACTCCACAGACAAATCACACCATCATGTCCCTCCCACTCTTTAATGACATGCTCTCTCGCAGCCCATCCGGCCTTAGCCAGCATTGCGGCTGTCACGCGTCCGCCTCGGCTCTGGTAATTAGCGTATTAACTCCTGACCCGGTGGCGTTTCTCAGGATATATCTACTCAAGCCTTCACACAGTGCTCATAAAGCAGCTACTTATGAAAACCGAGGGGCTAATTTGGACTGGGCTCCTCAGCAGCACGACTCACAAACTGTGCATATATGGACGCCGGCCAGCGTTTCTAATTATCCCGAGCCTCAACTCGAGGCTGAAGGGAGGATGTGAGATGTAGAAATAATGCTTCAGGGTCCAGACTTTGGGTCTGACCTTACAGTGGCAGAGGAAAGGATGTGGGCACTGGACTCCACAGATATAGGAAAGCATTGTTTTTTTTATATATGTTGCCGCAGTGATGAAGCCTTACCTCTCCGTTGAAAAAGCAGAAGATGGTGGCCACCAGCAGCCCCTGCGACACAGGAGAAGCGTGTCAGTTCCAAGCGAAAATAATCACATCAGATCCCCCCCCCCCCACCACCACCCCCCACCCCCCCCTCGGCACACTCCCGTCTCTTCGCTAATCGGACCCGGCGCTCTGATCTCTCTGACGTTTGCATGCATTTCGCCAGCGAGGCGCTTAATATGCATATCAAATCACTGCAGACAACAAGCTTGTTCTGTTGCATTATTCACGGGCCCGACTGAGCCTGGCCTGGCGGCATGGAACCGTCCACAGCATTCACAATATATCCCACGTTATAATTTCCTTCCTGCCAATCAGCCATGGGCTAGAAAGCCCACCCCAGAGAGAGAGAGAGAGAGACGTTCCAAGCACAGTGACATGAACTTAGGCAGGTCAAGCTTTCTCTCAGGCTGTACCTATGTGGAAGTGTTATAGCTCTCATCCTCTTTAAACGAGCTGATATTTACATTTACAGCTACCTACCACCTTTCCCTGTGTACAACCTGCTATTACAGCAACAGTCTATACTTTTCTGTTGTCATGCTTAAAGGTTCAGGGAAAAATAAACAAATTTCATGTTATGTAAACACTGTTTTCAATCTGAGCTGCAGAGAACAGTCCTTCTGAATTCATCATGGTTCTAATGTCACAACCGTAAGCACAAGTATTAAACGCCTATGTCTTAGGCACCCAAGCTGGTAGTTTAAAAGTCTATATCTGATCAATAAGTGTATGTTCACCAGTAAGCACACCAGATCTGATTAGAACAGATGTAAAAAATCATACATACAATACAAAGTAACATGAATATCTTATTGTGAGAGAAGTAGATCAGATCTTGAGCTCCAGTTTGAAGAACAAAGTGTAGATCCAGATTTCTCCTGGACGCCCCAGACATTGTATGAATGTGTTCAGTTCCTTCATCTTGATTTAGCTTAATGAAGTACTGAGCAGTCAAAGCAGGTATTAGATGAGAACTGATAATAATACTGGGTTGTTTATAGAAGGTGAAGCTTGGAAAGGGTTAAACAAACACACTGACAAAATTAAAAAGGTGTTTTGTGGAGCAGATGAAAGGTCAGAATATCTTAAAACAAAAATTCACTCTGCAAAAAAAAACTTAGATAAAAACTTAAATGAAATTTGTTTCATTGGTTATCTGCTTCAACCATGAAAGAGTAAACCTCTATCTTTGATATTGTTGACTCACTAGAGTGGCCTACCTCACAGTGGCGCTGTAGCAGACTCCTAACACTACCAGGTAAAACGGTAAACTGTAACACTACCTTCATCTACCTGTGTACAGGTAAACTGTAACACTACCTTCATCTACCTGTGTACAGGTAAACTGTAACACTACCTTCATCTACCTGTGTACAGGTAAACTGTAACACTACCTTCACCTACCTGTGTACAGATAAACTGTAAAACTACCTTCACCTACCTGTGTACAGGTAAACTGTAACACTACCTTCACCTACCTGTGTATAGGTAAACTGTAACACTACCTTCATCTACCTGTGTACAGATAAACTGTAACACTACCTTCACCTACCTGTGTACAGATAAACTGTAAAACTACCTTCACCTACCTGTGTACAGGTAAACTGTAACACTACCTTCATCTACCTGTGTACAGGTAAACTGTAACACTACCTTCACCTACCTGTGTACAGATAAACTGTAACACTACCTTCACCTACCTGTGTACAGATAAACTGTAACACTACCTTCACCTACCTGTGTACAGGTAAACTGTAACACTACCTTCATCTACCTGTGTACCGATAAACTGTAACACTACCTTCACCTACCTGTGTACAGGTAAACTGTAACACTACCTTCATCTACCTGTGTACAGATAAACTGTAACACTACCTTCACCTACCTGTGTACAGGTCAACTGTAACACTAGCTTCACCTACCTGTATACAGATAAACTGTAACACTACCTTCACCTACCTGTGTACAGGTAAACTGTAACACTACCTTCACCTACCTGTGTACAGGTAAACTGTAACACTACCTTCACCTACCTGTGTACAGATAAAATGCAACACCACCTTCACCTACCTGTGTACAGATAAACTGTAACACTACCTTCACCTACCTGTGTACAGGTAAACTGTAACACTACCTTCACCTACCTGTGTACAGGTAAACTGTAACACTACCTTCACCTACCTGTATACAGATAAACTGTAACACTACCTTCACCTACCTGTGTACAGATAAACTGTAACACTACCTTCACCTACCTGTGTACAGGTAAACTGTAACACTACCTTCACCTACCTGTGTACATGTAAACTGTAACACTACCTTCACCTACCTGTGTACAGGTAAACAAGTAAAAACAGGCTGTACGTGCGTCACACTTACCTGGTAATGCATTAGGATGTTCATGACGTAATCATATATCTCAGAGGAAATTCGCCCCCCAGGTTTATACGGCAGGAGGACGTACTGGATGCCCAGCAGGGGGACCAGAATGAGGGTGGCGCGCACGGCCTTCATGTAGAGGCTGGACTCCGCCTGGTGGGTCACTTTCAGCTTGGTGATGAGGACACGGACGATGTTCAGCAGGAAAAACAGATTCACCTGATGTGACAGGTGACAAGAAGGAGGAGGTGAAGAACAGTGGCAGCTGTGAGTACCATTAACTTGACTGGGTAACACTGTAAGACCTCACTCGTCTCAGTAAAGGCTCTAGAGCAGCCAGTCATATCATACGTGATTCATTTATCTGTAAAAAATCTGCTAAAGCAACCCATAAATAATAGGACTATGTATGGGCAAGAACCTGGCGATACAAAAGATATCGTGATATAGTGGTCACGATTCAATGCATCACGATATATTTCGATATTTTCAAGTCCTACTATTAAAACACACCACTGTATGAACAGGTTTATCAATGCTTACAATAGCACTGCACCCTTGTGCTGTTTGTTAATGTTGGAGTGGAGCTGAAAATGGATTACAACACTGCCATCTAGTGTCAGAGGTTTAAACACAACACACAATTCACTGTCTGCCAGGAATCTGTGTATCGATACTGTGTTGTTGAGAATCGATACAGTAACATGAAACATAATCGATATTTTAATATTTTTTTACAATAAATATTAATCACATTCCTCACATTCACACAAAAGAATTAGCGAGAGACGAACTAGACCAGCGCAGGCCTCCAGATGGCTTACCAGCAGAGCCGCGCAGATAGGGCCGTGAATAATGTACAGCAAAGACGTGTTCGAGCTGATCCAGCAACTGTGGAGTAAAACAGGGAAGCATTAGCAGTAACATGTACCAGTGCCATTACTTTGGACAGTAATTAGTTTAATTCCACTGGATTTTCAAAAGCTGCTTCTATCAAATGAACATAAGTAAGCAATGGTTTCTCAACTGTAGAGATGTATAAGGGCAAGAGCACTGATCTAGGATCATCTGTACCACATCCTTATCACTGACTTCATGAGGACACAAACTAGAATTAGGATTTAGAAGCATTAGCCACTTGTGTTGTGCACACAGCGCACAGAGTTTGACCTCAACATTGCAGTGAAGCACCCACATACACACCAATGGCGGCTCTAGGAGTTTTGATGGTCAATTACTCAGCAAGGACCGAACAAGCACCGAGCGAACGAGTACCGAACAAAAGTCGAACGAATGAGAGCCGATCAATGGCGTTAAACAAATAAGCTTAATTTCTGTATTTACAGCTGGTGTTTCGTTGAAACCCCCTCCGGCCAGGTCCTTGCACTTCCTATCTGAACTGCTAGGTGGAAACACATACCCTTTCATTTTCCACAGACTGACTAAAGTTTTCCTTTGCGTTGCGTTGCGTCCGTCTGGCAGCTTGTTGCCGTATGTGACAGACTCATCCAGGGTGTGTAAGGTCAGCATGTCTCGTTGAGGAACCAAGATAAAGACATTTAACACTATTAATCTGACACGGCACTGCACACAGCTGAATACAGTGAGTATCAGCAAACAGCAGAGCTAGCACGCACAGCTAGCACAAAACAACTAACCCAGAACACCAACAGACCAGATCTGACCGGTACGAACAGAACAGCAGCAGCAATTCAAGATCTACATTTAATGACTGCAGTTATTTAGTTACATTTTTTTTATTTGTTTGATTTACTTTGTTTACTTACTGATAATTTAGTTTAAAATATTATACAGTTTCACATGAGCTCATTAAAAATGGTTATAAACCAGTTTAGACCATGTTTCATGACTTGCTTGCGCTAATAACTACATGTAGCCCTGCCGTGGCATATAGCCCCGCCCTGAATGGTATCGGCTATTGGCCGATCGCGTTGAAAGGTGATCGGCGATCGGAATTGGCCTCAAAAACGCTGATCGGTCCATCTCTAGCTTGAGGTTCCTTGCTCAGGGCACTTCAGTGGTGCGCTGTTGGTCCAGGTATCAAACCGGCAACCTTCTAGTCACAAGACTGGATCCCTAACCTTCAGCCACGACTTTCCTATATATATATATAACAGTAATCTTCTTCTGAGCCAAATGCTTGAGCTTTTATGTTTTCTTGAGAGGTGTATCAGATACACTGACTGAGAAATACTCACTTGTCGTTGTAGTAATAGCTTCTGGCTATGGCGTGGATTGTAGCTGGTATCAGTGGGAAACCTACATGAAACCAGATAACCAAAAGAAGTTATTAGATGTTATTATTTTAACAAAAAGTTATTTTGTTTCAGACAACAAGCTTTTATTAAATATTCAACAGTATTAATAGAGTAAGTAGAGCTTTTACATACGTCAGTGTTTATTTAACCCTTTCCAAGCTTCTCCTTCTATAAACAACCCAGTATTATTTACAGTTCTCATCTAATACCTGCTTTGACTGCTCAGTACTTCATTAAGCTAAATCAAGATTGCTGCTGAAGGAACTGAATACATTCATACAATGTCTGGGGCGTCCAGGAGAAATCTGGAACTACACTTCTTCAAACTTGTTCTTCAAACTGGAACAAATTTGTGAACAATTCTGACTCAGTAGGTTTCTCTAGAAACTCAGAAACGTTTCACACCAAAACCACTCTGAATGACTTTGATTACATCTCAACCATTTAATTTTGTCAAATTTTGGAAAAATCGGTGGACTTCCCCTTCGGAAAAAAAAACAGAGGGCTGCAGCTGCATTCAGCGTGCATTACTACAGATGTCTCAAACTAGGAACATTTGTTAATGGTGGTCTGAAGTAGTGGCATTAATAAGTTATCACATAACATGTTTACTTTGATGGCAGCAATTTAATTAATACTCTTATTATTCATAATAATAAGAAGAAGGAGAACCTACCCCAGCCCAGAAGATAGTACCACACCAAATGCTGTTTCTCCGCAAACACAGCCACGACGATGAGGGTGTGCAAGTAGATCCCTTCACACAGCATCCAGAAATAGTTGCATCCGAACAGATACAGATGGATGAACTGGGACACTTTACAGCTGGTCTGAATGAGGGGGAACATTTCCAAAAGAGAGAGCTGTCAACACATTTCTGATGACGCAAAGCCCAGCTCGAGCTCGCTCGTACTCAGAGAGGAGGCAGTAAATCCACATGTGCTTACTGGATTTCGCTGCACTAACTCCTGGTTGTTCGCCACCGCCGTCAACCAGATGATGGTGATGATGGAGTTCAGGACGAAGGAGAAGAAGAGGTTTTTGTGCAGGGTTATCCTCTGGCAGCTCAGGCTCCTGCAGGGTGGGGGGGGAGAAGTAAGGCTTGTAATAAAAGTCAACGGGACATGGTTTCTGTGTCCTCTGCTGCTTTTACAAGGGTGGGGGGGGGGGGCGGGAGGGGGTTCATTACTTACTTAAAATGGAAGAAGATCCCGAGCGAAATGAACAAGGAGATGAGCGATAGGCCGTGTCCTATCAAGGCCAAGTACAGCAGGTTCATCGCGGTCTGCAAGAAAAACCCACAGATGGATGTTTAGTCATGTTATAAACAATTTCCTCTGTGGTTTCCTGTGAATGCTGCTTCACCTAAACAACGTCTCAGAAACTTCTGTTGTCAGAACGATCTTTATCGCGGGTTCAGCTCACAGAAGGATGCAGGCGTTATGAGGGAGAATAGCTGTAATGATGTTTTTTTAATGTACTCATTATTTACTTATATATATATATATATATACGCCCACCGGCCACTTTATTAGGTACGCCTCCTTATCTACACTCACTGTCCATTTTATCAGCTCCACTTCTTTGTAGTTCTACAATTACAGACACAGTGCATCCACTCACTGTCCACTCTATTAGACACTCCTACTACTTGCAGACAAATCAAAGTGGAACGGGTCAAATTGACCTATAACATAACAGGAGGGTTAAACTCTTCAGATGTCTGGTTCCCATCACCACTACTATGAACAAATCTGACTCGGTAGGTTTCTCCAGAAACCTCTAGGCGTTTCACACCAAAACCACTCTGAATGACTTCGATTACATGTCAACCACTTAATTTAGTAGAATTTTGGAAAGATCGATGGAGTTCCCCATCGAAAAAAAACAGAAGGCTGCAGCTGCATTCAGCGTGCATTAACACGGATCTATCAAAATCTTTATTGCGGGTTCAGCTCACAGGAGGATGCAGACGTTATGAGAGAGAATAGCTGTAATGTAATGTTTTTTTCAATGTATTTATTATTTACTTATTTATTTATACATACTGTATATACACGCACCGGCCACTTTATTAGGTACACCTCCTTATCTCCAGTTCTTTGTAGTTCTACAATTACAGACACAGTGCATCCACTCACTGTCCACTCTATTAGACACTCCTACCACTTGCTGGTGCACCTTGTAGGTGTAAAGTCAGAGACAGTAGCTCATCTGCTGCTGCACAGTTTGTGTTCCTCTAGTCCTTCATCAGTGGACACAGGACGCCGCCCACAGGACACTGCTGTCTGGATAGTTTTGGTTGGTGGATGATTCTCAGTCCAGCAGTGACACTGAGGAGATGTTTAAACACTCCAGCAGCAGCACTGCTGTGTCTGATCCACTCATACCAGCACAACACACACACTAACATACCACCATATCAGTGTCACTGCAGTGCTGAGAATGATCCACCTCCCAATTAGTAGCTGCTCGGTGGTGGTACTGTGGGGGTCCTGATCTGCTGCTGGACGTACCATTCTGCCTTCAGTAGTGCGCTCGTTACATCTGGTGTAATTCGTCCACGTCCTGTTGCTCTCAGGATGCAGAAACCACTGGCCGTTGTCCATGCAGATCTTAGTGACCATCTCTGTTAAAACATTGAACACTGAATATTAGCCTTGAATTCACTCCTCTTTCATATAATAGTGATTTCTCATTTTCTACCCCAAACTCTCTCTTTCATATTAACATATGAGCATACTTCCTAATTTAGTCACCTTTGATCATCAAACAATGATAAAAAACCTTGTGGTAGTGAATGTGGGCTTGCTCCGAGCAAGAGCGCAGCAAAGAGATTCTTTAATACAATCATAGAACACATGGTGGCACAAATGGAAGCTTCTCATGCTGACCTATTGCACTATGACCAACACTGACACACAAGATTATCAACTACTCTGGCTGCTCAGACTAGTCGAGTAATTGACTTTACTGCTGCTCAGTAATAACTAATATATCGTCACTGTCCAATGAAAAACAAGTAACTCGAAAACTGCAACTTTACAGGAGAGGCCATAAACATACTTTACTTTCAATGTGAGTCAATGGAACCAGAATTTTTCCAAACTTTTTTGCGATCATGAAATATTCATGTAGTGTAAACGGCAGCTATCATGTTCACATGATGTAGAAAACTCAAAATCGACAAAAATTAAGATACATGTTTAGGAATTAGCCGATTAGGAAATAAATATATATAGAATGACTGAAAACTGAATATATGGAATGAAACTTGAGAATATAGAATGAAAGTCTGAATATATGGAATGAAACTTGAGAATATAGAATGAACGTCTGAATATATGGAATGAAACTTGAGAATATAGAATGAACGTCTGAATATATGGAATGAAACTTGAGAATATAGAATGAACGTCTGAATATATGGAATGAAACTTGAGAATATAGAATGAAAGTCTGAATATATGGAATGAAACTTGAGAATATAGAATGAACGTCTGAATATATGGAATGAAACTTGAGAATATAGAATGAACGTCTGAATATTCTATATTCTCATTCTATATTCTCAAGTTTCATTACATATATTCAGACTTTCATTCCATATATTCAGAGTTTTCAGTCATTCTATATATATAATGATTTCTTAAATGGCTTGCCATAATATATATATATATATATATATATATATGCAGTCCTGATCATGACACTAACGATCAACTGTGATAACTGCAATTTTCCCAACAGTTTAATTGACCTCCTCTTTCATTATTACTGTTACTACTATTATTACTGTATTATAGTACTGCATATTACACTATACTATAAAGATAATGTATAATGAAGATGTAGATTATGGGTCTTTTAAGTATGAGGATAATTGCTCTTAGGCGATGACTAGGTATTACTAGGTATTAACTGTGACAGGCCACATCGTCTTTAATGGCTCGACTTCAGGAGCCAGTTGGGACGACTCTTTGATGAGCTGCAGCTTTTGCTTTAATCATTGAGAGAAACGTGAGCTGGATTGATGTCTTCTCTTCCACTTTCTCTCTCTCTCTCTTTCTCGCTGTGTATAGCATTCGCCATTCCAACAATAAGAAGTTCTTTGACTTCTTTTAGCCAGAGGTCAGAATTAAATTACGAATGAGTTAATCTTCAAACCCTGGCGTTTCATATATATTTTTTTTGCCTACAATCCAATCTCTCTTGTGAGGGACTGAAAGAAAACGGCTTTTATCAAAGGCTCTAAAGCTATTTAGCCTTTAGCCATCGCAAAAAGCTTGACAGAGAGAGACTGAGAGAGAGAGAGAGAGACAAACAGAACGGAACGGGAAGCTCCTGATTGTTTCAGATAAATGAACAGCTCTATGAGACGATGAAAGAGAAACTGAGAGAAGAATAAAAGACTGCAGGAACACATGCCAGTGAAGTGCTGAAGTCTGGAGACACGTTTCCCTTGTTTGTAAGCGTGGTTTCAACTGACTTTTTAAGAAAGTTTTTAAAAATTAGCATAAAAACATAGTATCATGCATGATTTTGAGGTGTATTTATTCTCCACTCTCATCTTAAAGGGGATCTTCTACGCTTTTCTGTTTTTTCCTCTTTATGTTAACGTGTTATAGCTTTTTGTTACCAGTCTGCTATATAAACGTACATCCTAGAGAAAGAAACTCTCTCACACTTTGTTTCAGCTCACTGAAACGCCTCATCCATCCATTCTCTGTTACAAGGTGACATCATCTCATAAAACAATCATTATTGCCCGCCTACACCGAGCTTTGGTAGTTGATTAATTAGAGCACATTAGGCTCATCAGAAGGTGGGGCTTAAAAGAGTTTTAGATAGAGGGTGGACACACGAACAATATGAGAAGAAAAAAAAAAAAAAAAAAAAAAAACATATATATATATATATATATATATATATATATATATATATATATATATATATATATATATATATATATATATATACTGGTTTTATTGACTTTTATAAGACAGTTGTATCCTCTCCTGTGAAGTTGCACTTTTGGAGACACTTGTTTTTATTGTTTCTATTGGACAGTTATAATATATAAACTCCACAATAGCCAACAATACAGTAGTGGCGAAAAACTTGCTTTACTTTTATTTTATGTAAGTGGAACTAGAATTATTTCCAAGTTACTTTAGAGCATTTATGATGGTCTGTTTATCACAGAATGCAAACAATATGTCGTCGCTGTCTATGCCGATTTTCATTTTTTTGCTCCATTTGAATGGATCAGCTGCAATTTACATCATATGAGGATTTTATGATGAATGGACCAATAGAAATGCTTCAAAATAGCTTGGAAAACTTCTGGTTCCATTGACTTACATTAAAAATAAACACTGTTTTGAGCCACTACTGTATTGTTGGCTATTTTGGAGATATTTTATATATCATCACTGTCCATCACTGTTTCAGTGGACAGCGACAATAATATATATATATATATATATATATATATATATAGAGAGAGAGAGAGAGAGAGAGAGAAAGGTGGAGACAGAGTGTGTGTATACAAAGACAGAGAGAGCACATTGATCATTTGATCACCTTTGAAGCATCAGTCTACCTGTCAATCGTCACTGATACCTGATTTCATCACTACAACTAGAAAGGTGCTTTACACACCTAATAGGTTTGCGTGCTGTCACCACAACGAAGTATGAAATGTGTGGCTTTTGGTTTCATTTCCAAGATAGCACTGCAAACGTCTAATATTTATAAGTGTGTGATGGTGTTTTCCTCAAATGAACATGTGTAGTCCTTAAACACACTAACCAACAAAGAAAACTTGCTCATTTCTATTATTTCTATTATATTCAAACTGGTTCAAACTCTGTGTGTGAAGGTGTTGAATTTTCACCTGAAGGGTCAAAGTCCTGGAAGTAGTCTGGACAGTGCTGCTGGGTGGTGACTCCAGCATCCGTGTCGTCCCAACACAGCCAGCCATCCCACGTCCTGTTGCACACTGGTCCAGCTGGTGACCACAAACAAACACACAGGCATGAATATAGCTTGAGACAAATGGAGACCGACCAGTCTCCCAACTCTCACTCAACTATTTTCCACATTAGTGTGGAAATATGATGATCTGTGACAAATAGCTCAAAGTGAAAGGCCTCATCGGAGCAGCGATATCATCTTTCCAACACTTACTTAACCTTAAGTTCACGAGCCCCGTCCCTGACTCTGGTTCCACCTGATCATGTTGGTGCACCTTTAGAACCACTTATTATTAAGACTTAAGCAAACTACTACTAGGAGTGACTCGGTAACAACTGTTGTTCAGCTAAGTGTGGAACCACATTCAGGACAGTCCAGGATGACCATAGAGGTGAAGAGATTAACACAATGCTAGAGAATTCAAAATAAAACAACAACACTCTACTCTGATGAACAGCTGTGTTAGTATTAATACAGTAAGTAGTGCTTTTACATACGCCAGTGTGTTTATTTAACCCTTTCCAAGCTTCTCCTTCTATAAACAACCCAGTATTATTTACAGTTCTCATCTAATACCTGCTTTGACTGCTCAGTACTTCATTAAGCTAAATCAAGATTGCTGCTGAAGGAACTTAACACATTCATACAATGTCTGGGGCGTCCAGGAGAAATCTGGATCTACACTTTGTTCTTCAAACTGGAGCTCAAGATATGATCTACTTCTCTCACAATAAGATAGTCATGTTACTTTGTATTGTATGTATGATTATTTAAAGTGGGTACGAAAAGTATTCTTGCAAATTTTACTCTTACTAAATTTAACTCACATTTAACACATGGTCACATTTCTTCTGATCCTCCTTGAGATGGTTCTACTCCTTCATTGGAGTCCAGCTGTGTTTAATTAAACTGACTGGACTTGATTAGAAAAGGTACACACCTGTCTATATAAGACCTCACAGCTCCCAGTGCATGTCAGAGCAAATGAGAATCATGAGGTTGAAGGAACTGCCCAAGGAGCTCAGAGACAGAATTGTGGTAAGGCACAGATCTGGCCAAGGTTACAAAAGAATTTCTGCAGCACTCAAGGTTCCTAAGAGCCCAGTGGATTCCATAAACCTTAAGTAGAAGAAGTTTGGGATGACCAGAACCTAGCTGTCCAGCCAAACTGAGCAATCATGGGAGAAGAGCTTTGGTGATAGAGGTAAAGAAGAACCCAAAGATCACTGTGGCTGAGCTCCAGAGATGCAGTAGATGGGAGAAAGTTCCACAAAGTCAGCTATCACTGCAGCCCTCCACCAGTGGCCAGACGGAGGCTTCTCCTCAGTGCAAGACATATGTGTACATTAATGAAAAATAAAATGAACTTTTCTGATTTTTGCAAATGGCTATGAAACAAAGACTGAAAAAATTCTGTACCCACTGTACATCTGTTCTAATGATATCTGGTGTTCTTACTGGTGAACATACACTGATCAGATAAAGGCTTTTAAACTATCAGATTACATGCCTCAGACTTTTGGACAGTAGTGTATGTGTCATCTATACAGTGAGTGAACTTCTGTTACTGTAGCCTCTCAGTCTCGTTCACTGGGTTTGTGGATTCTTGTTACAGTGGAGGATTTTGAAATGAACTGGAGCTCCAATGTTTGCTTATGTTAGTTGACTGTTCATTTATTTATGAACACGTTGTTCAGTGTAGTCTCAGAGCCACTGATGAAAATAGCAACATGAAGAGAAACTCCACCAATGTTTTTTAAATATGATGTATACTTCACTCCTAGAGAAAAAGACCTGTACACAGTAGTGTGTAGCAACTAGACATAAGATAAGAAGTTTCAGCAAACAATGCATTAACAGTTTGAGTATTTATATATACGCATCAGGGCACCATCAACATGAAGTGCAACCAAAACATTCTGTGAATCATAAGGAATCAAACAAACCAAATAATTAAATCTAGAGATGGACCGATCAGCGTTTTTGAGACTGATTCCGATCACCGATCACCTTTCAGCACGTTTGGCCGATACCGATCGATGGTGAAGTTATATGCCACACCAGGGCAACATATTATTAGCGCAAGCAAGTCATGAAACATGGTCTAAACTGGTTTATTAAAATTTTTTAATGAGCTCATATAAAACAGTATACTATTTGTAACTAAATTAGAAGTTGGTCTATGTGGGAGTAAACTGCTTGGTACAGCTCCGGAAGAGCCACATCTGAAAAGTATCTACTAGGAACAGCAGAGCGTGGATCCAGGTGGAATATTACGCAGCAGAATGAACATCTTCTACAGCCGAGAAGAGCTGCTTATCTAGAACTATAAACTCAATCACTCTGGCTGTGGTTCCTTTAGCTCTCTGTCAGATCTGGTCTGTATGGTGTTCTGGGTTGTTTGTTTTGTGTTAGCTGTGTGTGCTAGCTCTGCTGTTTGCTGATACTCACTGTATTCAGCTGTGTGGTGTACGCGCCGTATCAGATTAGTAGTGTTAAATGTCTTTGTTGTGGTTCCCCCTTGAGAGATGCTGATTTTATTAATTTTACAGATGTTATAAACTGTCCTGGAACAGTCTGAGACACATGCGGTAACAAACTGCCAGATGGTCAGTCTGTCGAAAATGAAGGAGTATGTTTTTCCACCTAGTGGTTCAGATAGGAATTGCAGGGACCTGGCAGGAGGAGTTTCACACAGGGCTCCTTCTGGATGAAACGCTAGCTGGAAATACAGAAATTAGGCTCATTTGTTTAAAGCCATCGATTGACTCCCAGGATCGTCTAAATTGGAGAAATATCTCTAGTTAAATCATCTGCTCCTGCGACTGTAGACCCAGGTTAGACTGATGTGTAATACTGATTCTGACTCCTCTCACTGCCAACTAAGACTGTTTAACAGATCAGTTAATACAATGTGGTGCACTTTCCCAAAAGCAGCTTCAGTAACAACAAAAGTTAGAAATGCTGGTGATTGTGGTGATTCTAGCTGCTTTGTTATGACCTTCTCAGGCTCCCCCCCAACCACACACACACACACACACACAAAGCCACACACATATACATCCACCCACCACACTTTTAATCATCTCTATCCATAAAGGCTCTCTCCGTCGCTTCATCAGTTTTGAAGAGTTTGAGTAAATTTCACTGGAGCCGCCGCTGAGCATCACTTTTCCTGGCACGATCCGCTCACCGCACCCGGGGCTTTTCATTTCTCTGTGTACTCACCGCGCTAATTACACGAGACAACATGAATTAATGTCACGATTTGCATACATACAAGAAGCTCGCTGAACACCTCCGTTCCAATCCTTCTTCTACTGCGGCTTGACACCTCTGCCTCACAGCACTCGTCCTAAAACAATGCCACCGACTCAATCGCCACACGGCCGAGACATCTGCTAATTTACTAATCAGAGTTCTCAGTATGTACAATCAGCTACTTCCATTTCTCCCTCTCATGTACTGTGACTGCTCTCCCGCTGCTCCCAGACAAGCAAGTAGGTCATTCGAGTCAAGTTTTCTTCTTCTGCTTTTATCAGTCCATTTTATTCTTATTATGTTTGTACTTGTTTTGCTATCTGGTGTGGACCAGAGGAGGATAGTTTCCCCTCTCTGAGTCTGGTTCATCTTGAGGTTTCCTCCTCTTTATCTCAATCAATCAATCAATCAACCTTCATTTAAGCTCGGATGTACAGTACATTGAGGGCAACCCTCATTTTCAATGTAGCCGTGCATTTACATGAACAGGGATTGACATAGAAAATAAAAACACAATAATAATACAAAAAAAACATAAAAGTTAAGATTTAATTAGAAAAAAAATTTAGATAAAAAGAGAGGAAAGAGATTACAAATAATAAAAAAGTAAAATAGTTTAAAAAAACAAGATATAATAATAATAATAATAATAAAATTATTATTTATAAATTAAATTAAATATTATACTTATAAATATTATACTTATATAAATACTTATAAATTATATTTTTATTTATAAATAACATTATAAATAAAAATAAAATAAAAGAAAAAAAATAAGAAGAATAAGTAAGATTAGGTAAAACAGGTAGAGGCTGTCTGAAGGTGGTTAGATATTAAAAGTTTAAAATGATTCAGTGACACCAGCGAGCTGAGGGAGTTTCTCCTTTCTCATTCTTCTGTAAAGCTTCTTTATGATGCTTTATGGTTCTAAATGGCCCATATATATATATATATATATATATATATATATATATATATATATATAAACCTTAACTTTAACCTATATTTGTGTTCCCATGACTACCTGATTCCCATCACTACCACTGTACAGAACTCTGAGTCTCTAGGTTTCCCTACAAATGAAACAGATCACAGTAAACTACTGCTAACGACCCTGTTTACATCTCGAGCACCAAATTATTATGAAATTTTGAAGAATTAGTGGAATTTCCCCTCAAATGAAATTCATTCTGGAATATAACACTGGTAAACTGGGGAATCATGCCGACATGGGCTTTAACCCAGGAGCAGTTGACCAGCTGGGCTGAGTTTTGTGTCTGATGTCTTCAGCACTGGAGCTGCAAGACTAATGACCACCAATTAGCACTGTGCAAACCGCATGAGCACCAATCATCGCACTTACCTCATCACTCTTACCTCAGACTGCGCTGAGTATTTAAGCAATCTCAGGGGAAAAACTCACTCAGTTCATAGTGGTGGTGATAGGAACCAGACATCCACCTCTAAAAGCCCCTCACTGTTATCACGTTAAATTACAAATACACGCTGCCTGATGCCTGAAGCAATGTGCCATGATAGTAAAGGTACCTATAGGAGATTGTAAGGCCTAAACAGTATCATTAAGTATCAGTAACATTACATACAAATGTTAAGAAGATCACTAATCAAACCGAATAGTAAATAATATGGCTATATGTGGGAAGACCCCTGGTTGTGACCCCTGGTTCCTATCACCTCTCCAATAAACCAATTCACATCAAACCACTCTAAAGTACCACATTTACATCTCGTTGGTTGAATGAGATGAAGTTCCCCCTCAGTAGCTGTAGCCCTTACCTTTTCTCACAAGGATATTGTCCTTCATGATCTTCTGATAGCATTCGAACTGCGCCGTCACTATCTTGTTCCGGGTCAGGCCGATGTCGTGGTATACATTCTGAGGGGGCTGCTGTTGGCTGTCGTTTATTTCAGGGCTGGCCAGCACACTGACCTACATAGAGACCACACAGACAACACGAACGCTCGTTAGACTTCACTTTAGATTATGTTACAGGGGCTTCGGCGGCCCGAGCAGCTATCAGACGTACAAAGCAGAAGTCATACAAATGAAATGCTGCAAAGCAGCCAAGCGTGTGTACGGCTCGCCTGCATGCTCGTTTCCACAGTGCAGGTCTTGGCGGATCGTAAAGAGAGCAGGTTTGATTTTCTGATGCTTGACACCAAATTTACTTCTTAGGCTTTCAACAGGCGGCAGGAGCACGGAGAAGTAGCCAGACTGCGGAGTAACCGAGAACAACAGAATAGATCAGCATCGTTTAGGCCTTCTCCTCAACAACGGTCCTTTCTCACACTTATCTTGATTTGAATATAGATTTTCTTTAAAACTACAAACAATCACTCTCGTGTATCTAACGTTGCGGGAGTTTCACACAGAAACACAACAGTGTGGTGCTCTGTCAGCTCTGCACAGTGGAGATGATCACAACAGTACAACTGCTATACACGAGACCTTGAAGATCAAACATCCCGTAGAGCTTCATCAACACAGCAGCAGGACAGCACCTGTTTACCTGTTTATCTTCTCTTAGCAGATTATTTTAAGATTATTAACACGTGATTATTTAAGATTATTAACACATTTACCCCAGATAAAAAAGGGAAGCATTTTTGCACAAAGCATTGCACTAATAACTCTACTACCTCACTGGACTCTATTTATTACACATTGCACAATTTGCACACTACCAGCAATTATTTATTATTCTCTGTCTGTACTGTGTTGTGTTGTCTGTCCGCACTTGTGTGTGTTGCTCTTGTGTCTTGTATGCACTGTCTATGTTGCACTATGGTCCTGGAGGAACGTTGTTTCGTTTCACTGTGTACTCTGTATGTAGTTGAAATGACAATAAAACCCACTTGACTTGACTTGACGTGTAACATGTTTCTTTCAGTAGTGTCTCTTGAAAAGTCTCATTGCTAACCGTTTCTTAATAGTCCAGTGTAGAACCTAAGACTGTTCTAGATACCGAGGGAGCTTTAAAACACACATAGCTGTTTCTTAAACATAAACACTCTGTTAAAATATAAAGTCCACAAACTGTCTGAGTTCTAGTGTGTGAGGCGTGTAGGCTACGTGTCATTTGTGCCTCTAAAAGTCGAGTCAGAGCGTAGACTCTTAGTCTTTAACCATTTATAGATAACGTGTGTTTAAGATACCCTTTAATACATTAAGTCTAGAATGGATATGCGCTGCTGAGCCCCCCTCCAACAAGCCTACCAGCATCAAAGCACAACATGTGCTGGTTATGATCTTCTGAATTAGCAATGGGTCGGGCTAGAAATGCTGTTTAGTTGTGAACTAGGCCTTAGACTGTGCAGAGACAGTTCGGAGAAACAGGTACACAGTCATAATCAGTTAAGCCATGATTGGTGTCGACGTTTGCTTCTTTAATTTTGATCTGGAGCAACAAGGCTAATGCAGCAGAGGACACTCATGCACACCATCATGTGAACTGCATTGACTTGCATTGAGTTGTAAAACTGACACTCTGGTTGAAATGATCAACTGTTGTAAATATGCTTCCTCGACCCAACGGTCTGCTCATTTGAAGACCAGGAAGACCCCCGTCTGATGGCACATCTTAAAGATGGGAAGAAAAACTACATGCTGTTACAGGATGGGGCGCAGAGTGCAGAGATGAAAAGTCAAAAGTTAAACATTCTAGTAATAAAAGAGGGAGTGCTCGACACTAAGGCGTGAAAATGCGATATTTGTGGTGCAAAAGCTTTTATGACGATGTAGAAAATAAAAAAGGGAGGGGAAACGATAGACAGCTAGCTATACAGGCCTAACATGGATTCAAACCAACGACCTCTATGGTGCTGGTGCTATTACCACTGCACTAGCAGGGGTGCCCACCCAACAATGAACTGGTGGGAATAAAAACAAATGCGGCGAAAAGCGTGGAAACGGCAAACAAAGGGCACGCCGAAATAGTGTGCTACAAACAAATTAATGACTTATAAAATGGTAACAAAAACAATGAGGTGTAGAGAATATGGCTCTCTCTTTTCCTCTTTGCTTTTTCTTTGTTTTGGGATGTTTTAATCTTCTTTTATTTGGGATTTTCCCTTTTTGTTGGGATTTATAATCTTCTGTTCTTTGGGATTATTCCCTCTTTTTTGTTGGGATTTTTCCTTTTTTTGTTGGGATTTATAATCCTCTGTTCTTTGGGATTATTCCTTTCTTTTTGTTGGAATTTTTCCTTTTTTGTTGGGATTTATAATCCTCTGTTCTTCGGGATTATTCCCTTCTTTTTGGTTGGGATTTTTCCTTTTTTTGTTGGGATTTATAATCCTCTGTTCTTTGGGATTATTCCCTTTTTTGGTGGGATTTTTCCTTTTTTTTGTTAGGATTTATAATCCTCTGTTCTTTGGGATTATTTCCTTCTTTTTGGTTAGGATTTTTCCTTTTTTTGTTGGGATTTATAATCCTCTGTTCTTTGGGATTATTCCTTTCTTTTTGTTGGAATTTTTCCTTTTTTGTTGGGATTTATAATCCTCTGTTCTTTGGGATTATTCCCTTTTTTGGTGGGATTTTTCCTTTTTTTTGTTAGGATTTATAATCCTCTGTTCTTTGGGATTATTCCCTTTTTTGGTGGGTTTTTTTCTTTTTTTTTGGGATTTATAATCCTCTGCTCTTTGGGATTATACTCCCTTTTTCATTGGGATATTTTCCTCTTTTGTTGGGAAAATGTAATTTTTTTTTGTTTGTAACAATCCTCTTTTCTTTAGGTTTTTTTCTTCTTTTTCTTTCTTTCTTTGTTTGTGTGGTTTTCTTTTGCTCCATAGAGCTCCCTTTACCCGTCTCCACAGATGAGGGTGCGACAATGATCTGCAAGAGCTTCCGTTCTTTTATGGGAGGGTGGGTTTCCCAGGTGAAGCCAATTATAGCTAATAGTCAGATTCCGCCCTTACTGCCTTGGTGTTTTTTTTGGCGCCCCTCTGGCCGACCCCTTACAAACACACTTTTGGATTGGATATGAAGGTTAGAATAATCTAGTCTTTATTTATTAGCCTTTGTGTCTACATTAGCAGTGATGATTTCTTTACCAGTATGAGGAATACTCCGAACAGCTGTAAGATTAAATTAGACAAAGTAAAAGATGTAACTATCTCTACATCTATGGTAACTGTCGGCTTCAGCATGTTGTTGTAATAGTCTCTGGAGTGAGATTTACAGTGTTATTCAATTATTTAATTCATCTTTTGTTTGTGACTGTCTTCAAATAATCATTACAGCGCAGAGAACGGATCACTCAAACCACAGTAATGACTCCTCACATGAGGTCTGACTCGTTCTTTTCTGGCTAAAAGGATAAAAATGCCTCTGGTGTCAATTTTGGGCTTAATGAAGATGGAATGGTTGTATTCCTTATGTTTTTTTCCAACAACCGAGAAAAGAATCGCACTAATTCTGACATATTTATATCAATCAGCAAAAGCATTCCATCTACAGCAGCTGGGAAAGTCATTTTCTATCTCTTACAAAAAGACAATAAATTATTTGAGACAAACATGTCTTCTAACATCTTCAGTCATTGTGGACGCCAAGCTGCAGCAGCCACATTTATAGAGGACTGTATTAGAACTCATTGTGTAGGGCTATGTTTATATACACATTGCTGCTTATTGGGTATTACCACAAAGACTGTTGCAGAGTTTCAATGAAACATGCTATTTAACCCTGAAATGGTGTACAGTGAAAAATACTTTTATTTAATTCAACTTTTATTATTATACTTTGTATAATTTGTATATTTTTTTATTATTTCTTTTATTTGTTATCTTTACCTATTGATAAATGGAGGAACAGCAAAGTAAGAATTTCATTGTACAGTGTAACTGTCTGTTCTGCTGTACACATGACAATAAAACTCTTGAATCTTGAATCTCTTGAATCAGTTTTTGGAGACTGAATGTGCTGCAGTCTACAACAGTTGATACCCAAGGGTTCCCAGTGGTTCTATGAAGCATTCGCCCAACACATGCTGGGTATCGTAGTGGGAGAACATTGATGGATGGGACACAAAAGAGAAACAAAATTGTGAATTCCGTCCAACCGATGAAGCTGAAGGATGCCATGCTGTGCTTAAGGCAAATAACATATTGTATCCTAGCTGTAGGTGGAAACATCTCATTCAATACTCTTAAATTGACCTGCTTATGTGGCTTCCAATCCTGTATGGACACAGCAGCAAAAATAGAGGCCAGCAGTGGCCTAAAGATTGGACCCAAAACATGATGCGCCACATTTAACGTAAGAGAAAAATCATGTACATTCGATTTTCCACCAACCTGCTGCTCAAGCTGGCGAGATAAAACTAGGAAGGAAACAGTGGGAAAACAGAGGAAGGTATCGAGAGAAGCAGCTCTGGGATAGTTAATAGAGGGCCCTGCTTTGGAGCCAGGCAGGAGTTGATTAAGTGGGAAAGAACAATGTTCTTCAGTGTAAACGAAGATGGAAAGTTTTACCTGGGCCACAGCCGACAGCAGAAACAGCGGGACAGTCCAGCACCGATCAATCTTCTTCTTCGGCATCTCCAGCCTGCTGTTGACCTGAAAGAGATGGGACGGCCAATAAATCACCACACGCTGCTCTCAGCTCCTTAGCATAAATAACATTAGGCAGGAGGGAACACACCCGCCCCCTCCCCCCAAAACCCTCCCGAACACATACTGAGCGGGAATCCTGAAAGCAACCCCTCCTCAGTATTCCCACACTCACCTCGCTGCACATCGCTCTGTTCGCACAACCCAGTGGTGGCTGGCTCTCCGCCATCACAGCGCATTAAATAACAGAGAGCGGCGACGTGTACACTTCAGCCTGCATTACTGAACCTCAGCACTGCCAGGACAGAGAGTGTGCTGGGCTACCAAGTAGCAAACGAGCGCTTAGCATGAATGTAGGCCGCGTAGGCACCAGGCTAGCGGCGTCGTACCACAGCAAACCTTGCACTAATTAAACGTTTAACCCGTTAGCGACCGCATACTGTAGGGAAACTGTTTTCCAGAATTAAATATGTGAACTGTTCACGCCAGATAGCTGCATCTTTAGCATTTCTATGACGGCCACTGAGCTCCAGTAGCATCGTTTACTGTAATAGGAGACAAAGCTAGAATATGTTGCAGGTACCGTTAACTATTTTACACTTACTGAACAAAAATTTCAACATATATTTGGTGAATTTATCCCATTTGGTATCTGCTGATTACCTTTCAACTGTTTTCAGCTAAAACACAACGATTAGCACAAGGGCGTAGAATTAGCATGGACTGAAGTGACGTGTCCCCACCAATATCCAGAGATTACTGAACTGTCCCCACCAATAATTTGATCCCCTCCACAAAAAAGACCCCGACTTGTCGACGTCTCATTAACCTAGAGGGTTAAAACACGTTCTCTACTCGAGTCATATGGCCAGTGTGATTGGCTGAGCCTTTCCCTGCTGTCACGTGAGACTCTATAGCTATGGTGGTTGTTAGCAGCACCAAACCTGGAAGGTAAGCTTTCCAGTAATGTGTGAGACTTACTGTGCAAGACTAGTGATCACAAACACTACTGATCACACACACACTAGGGGACAGTGTGCACACTTGCCCAGAGCAGTTAAGGAATTGAACCAATGGCTTTCAGGTCACAAAACAGGATCCCTAACCTTCAACTATAGTTATATAGTATCTACCTTAACTATATTCGA
Organism: Megaleporinus macrocephalus; assembly: GCA_021613375.1. Lineage (NCBI taxonomy): Eukaryota > Metazoa > Chordata > Actinopteri > Characiformes > Anostomidae > Megaleporinus > Megaleporinus macrocephalus. The sequence continues at coordinate 8,346,835 of CM038709.1, forward strand.
GCCCACCCATGTGTCCCAGCTATTTAAGGGCTTACAATCTTAAAATCCCAAGCTTACTAATTACAAGTTACATACTAATGGTTATTATTCAGCTATATCATAACTGTAAAATCTAGTTCTAATGAAATGAGTCCATCATAATAGCATTAATGGAAATGCTAAGTTTTAGCACACAACATACAGCAGGCTAACATCGTCTGTAGCTATGAATAACAAGTTCCCTACTTTTATTAATGCTAATGTATTAGAGATGTCAGCTGCACTACGGCTGAAGTAATGTTGATAAGTCTTTAGTTGTAAACTCACTGTTTACTGGTTTGAAACGAGTCTATGTCTTGTAGTTTAATTGAGACATTAAGAAAGGTTGAATTGTATTCTGGGATTGTTACTTTGGTTTTGTGGACAATGTATTAACCCTCATTTATGAGACCTGGGGACCTCGGGACCTGTTTTTGTTAGCTGGGCGTTGGTAGATTTAAAGGTCCCCACCAATGTCAAGAGCTAGATCTATGCCCTTTGACTAGCATGTCCATTCATCTCCAAGGTTTCAAAGCGAAAGCATTTCTCCATCCAAATTTCAGGCCTACAGTTATTTTTGTGATATTAGTCCGTACAGGAAAGTCTATCAATTAAGTGGACGTCTCTGCAACACTGCCAGGCAGTTATTTCCAGCCATACTAAACCAGATTCCTCTGTGTTTGAATGAGGACAGACCAAAACATTGGAAACTGGTGGTCAGATCACATAATTAAAATCACAGAGTGATAGAAAGTCGAGAAAAACCTCTAACATGGTTTGCAGTGTTTGGCTCAAACATAATTTTTAGCTTGTTCTGGCTACTGCGCTTGCCCAAATCTCCACAATGAGGGGGGCTCACCAAGCTACGGCCACAATACCATGGACCCCTTTCTATTTGTGGCATAAGCAGTAAACAGACAGGCTCTTTTTCTGTAAAAGTTGGGACGTTTTCTATAAACGGAGAAGCATTGCAAGCTTTCCTATTTTATATTTCAACCGTCTTCTTCTTTGTAACATCTCTGGTTTAATGTAGGGCAGTGATGAGAAATGCATGGTGGTGGTCCGCAAGAGAGAAAAGCTACAAACTGAGCTCATTTCCATATTTCCCTATCTAAAACTATATAATTGTATCTATTTACTATGTTCAGATATACAGTCCATGTAAATGTCTTGATATGTTTTGTAGCATTCCGTGTGGACATGCACGGTTGGTAGCTCCTCTGGTGCCAGTTTAAGGGGTCAAGGTCAGGTAGATATGGTTAAAGCGCTACTGGACAATGTCTAACACACTAAATAACAGCAATACAGAACTAATGTTATACCACAACACATCCAATTTGTCCTAACAGTGCCCAGATGTGCATGTACAACATCAATTGTAGCCACTACTGTTTCTTATTAGGCTTGGCGAACAGTATGATGTGAACCCAGCGTTGATGTGTTTGGTGGATACTGTTATCCGTCCCTATTCAGTGTCCAGACGACATGATCCACACAAAAAACGATCTCCTCATCGAGACAATAAGTTAGTACTACTACTAACGGTGATGTGGGCTTTAAGTGCCTTAATGGAAAGAAGCCCCAACCCCCGGGCTACATCTCTTTACCACACTTCAGTGGATGCGGCCCTGTCTTCCTAGAGCCGCGTCCGATGGTGGGTTATTTAATAAATCAAAACAGCTGTCCAGCTTAGAATAACACAACAGTTTAGCACTTTCCACTCTGTGTGTTTGTTACAAAGGGGATCCTGAAGCCTCTCACTTGAGCACATAAACCGAGGAGATAAATCACTGTGCGGTCCCAAGGCCACTCAGCAGGGGAGCTTCAGCATGAGCCGGCGATACCAGGGGGTATGGCTCGGGCCCAGGCCTGTTTAGAATTAAGCCTGCCTGCACTCACATCTCACTCTGGGGGGAGCAGGAACCGATGTTGTAAAATATTATGACATTCGGGCTAATTGGAAACAGACAGGACACATCAGCTGGATTTCTGCACAGCCGAGTCTCAGGCTGCCTCGGCAGGGATCCAGGCGGACTGACGGAGACACTCGCATGTTGATAAAAGAAGGCGAAACTATAGGACACAATGTGCTGCTGCTGCCTGCGTTCATTACAGCAGAGGTCACGCCAAGACATGCGCAGGTGTGTTGGACAAGTGGTTGAGATGTATTCAGTAATTCAGTGATTGAGAGGTATTCAGTAATTCAGTGGTTGAGATGTATTCAGTAATTCATTGGTTGAGACGTATTCAGTAATTCAGTGGTTGAGACGTATTCAGTAATTCAGTGGTTGAGATGTACTCAGTAATTCAGTGGTTGAGACGTATTCAGTAATTCAGTGGTTGAGACGTATTGAGTAATGCAGTGGTTGAGAGGTATTCAGTAATTCAGTGGTTGAGATGTATTCAGTGATTGAGACGTATTCAGTAATTCAGTGGTTGAGATGTATTCAGTAATTCAGTGGTTGAGACGTATTCAGTATTTCAGTGATTGAGAGGTATTCAGTAATTCAGTGGGTGAGACGTATTCAGTAATTCAGTGGTTGAGATGTATTCAGTAATTCATTGGTTGAGAGGTATTCAGTAAATTTAGTACTTGAGACGTATTCAGTAATGCAGTGGTTGAGATGTATTCAGTAATTCAGTGGTTGAGATGTATTCAGTAATTCAGTGGTTGAGAGGTATTCAGTAATTCAGTGATTGAGATGTATTTAGTAATTCAGTGGTTGAGACGTATTCAGTAATGCAGTGGTTGAGAGGTATTCAGTAATTCAGTGGTTGAGATGTATTCAGTGGTTGAGACGTATTCAGTAATTCAGTGGTTGAGAAGTATTCAGTGGTTAAGAGGTATTCAGTAATTCAGTGGTTGAGAAGTATTCAGTGGTTGAGACGTATTCAGTAATTCAGTGGTTGAGAAGTATTCAGTGGTTAAGAGGTATTCAGTAATTCAGTGGTTGAGAGGTATTCAGTAATTCAGTGGTTTAGACGTATTCAGTAATTCAGTGGTTGAGATGTATTTAGTAATTCAGCGGTTGAAAGGTATTTAGTAATTCAGTGGTTGAGATGTATTAAGTAATTCGGTGATTGAGATGTATTCAGTAATTCAGTGGTTGAGACGTATTCAGTAATTCAGTGGTTGAGACGTATTCAGTAATTCAGTGGTTGAGACGTATTCAGTAATTCAGTGGTTGAGACGTATTCAGTAATTCAGTGGTTGAGACGTATTCAGTAATGCAGTGGTTGAGACGTATTGAGTAATTCAGTGGTTGAGACGTATTGAGTAATTCAGTGGTTGAGATGTATTCAGTAATTCAGTGGTTGGGATGTATTCAGTAATTCAGTGGTTGAGACGTATTCAGTAATTCAGTGGTTGAGACGTATTCAGTAATGCAGTGGTTGAGACGTATTGAGTAATTCAGTGGTTGAGATGTATTCAGTAATTCAGTGGTTGGGATGTATTCAGTAATTCAGTGGTTGAGATGTATTCAGTATTTCAGTGGTTGAGATGTATTCAGTATTTCAGTGGTTGAGACGTATTGAGTAATGCAGTGGTTGAGACGTATTCAGTAATTCAGTGGTTGAGACGTATTCAGTAATTCAGTGGTTGAGACGTAGGGATAACTAGGGATCCAGTCTTGTGACCTGAAAGTGATCGGTTCAATTCCCTGGACCAACAAGACATGGCTGAAGAGCAAGACACCCCTCCACCAACTGCTCTGGGCAAGTGTGCACACTGTTCCCTTGTGTGTGATTACTAGTGTATGGAGTGTTTCACTGCACAGCAGAGGTCAAACTCCTCTGTGCGCAAACACAAATGACACATATTTCTAAAGTCCACTAAACAAATACATAGTTAGCATTCGTATGTAATATGAACTGGGACTTTAAGGGGTTAAAAATGATGTTACCACCAAAATATTCTCCCATATTCACAACCATAAACGCAAGCAGTGTTATTCACAACAACTGGCATAACCCAGATTGTGCCACCCATGGAGTTTTGCCCTTGTTTCCAATTTAGCTCATTAAAAGACCCTAAAATATTCCTGAAAAAAACTCAAACGCTGACAAATTAAAGCACCTCCTCATCAAACTTGGTGGAGTAAACCCCATCAAGTCACATGATCAACCAAAAATGTACATCTGTTCTCTTGTTTAGTAACAGCTTCCTTTGAGGAACCTTTAAGACCCATCAAATGCATCTGATGCCTGGTGCCTCCACTGTGAACGACTCTGTAGGACTGTACGTTTCTCTAGAATTACATGAGTTAGGCAAAAAATTTGAAATATTGGTGGAATTCCCCTTTAACTACACATTGGCCTGAGGCTCTTAAGAATGACTTAACTTGTAACCATCTGCTAAGTGCAGGGAGGCCCTCAGGCTGCTGTTTATTTATGTATGTATTTATTTATTTATTAATTTATACAGAATGCTCATAGATAGTAAGATTACAGAGTTTATGCAGCTTTTACACACCAGAAATCCCAGAATGACTAGTGATGGTATCAGACTTTCCATCAATAACAAAATAATCACTTATTATTGTTACTCACTGAAACAAATATCTCACAATCAGATGATATCTGTGGAAAGTGCTGATTCTAAACTTCCCATCCATACACAAGTATGTATATGAGCAGAACAGGAGATTAAAATTATGTTAAAGCTGTACACATATCCTTTTATGAAAATAAAAAAAATATATATTCTTTATATTTTGGCCGGTTTGTTTATCATTAGAAAAATGTCCTGCAATTCATTAAATATCTTAATATATTTTATTTAAAAGATCAAAAGTATAACAGTGGCTCATCAAAGGCATTTTCAAAGTGTTTTAGGTGTGAGTTTGTGCATGAGTGTGTGTTGGCCTGTGGTGGACTGGCCGATGACGCTGGGATTGGCTCCAGCCAATTATATATATATATATATAAATATATATATATATATATATATATATATATATATATATATATATATAAATATATATTTATAATAATGAATACTTTAGTTCTCCTAAAGACCCTGCATTATTCCATTTCCAGTATAAACCCCACCAAGTCACACAACTAGGCATCATTGTGGTATATTTTTTCGCCAAATGACCCCTAGTAACCCACCCGTTCAGATGCTTAATGCTTTCCTCGGTTGTCAAATTGTACACAAAACATGCTGTGACATGCATTCAGTCAAGAGAGCATTTGTGAGGTCAGGCTGTGATGTTGGAAGGCCTGGCTCTCAAACAAACATTTCACTTTATCTCAGATGTTTTTAGTGGGGGTTGAGGTCAGGACCCTGTGCAGGCCACTGGAGTTCCTATCAAACCAACTGGCTTTGTGCACAGGGGCAAAAGTTCTTCACCTTCTGCTGCTACAAAGCTGGAAACAAATAATTGTGTAAAATGTATTCGTGTGCTGTAGCATTAACATCACCCTTCACTGAAACTAAGGGTCCCAAACCCTAAAAAAACAACCCTATACCCTCCCATTATCCCACCTCCTCCAAACTTTACTGTTAGCACTGCACATTCCGGTAGGCATCGTTTTCCTGGATTCATCCACCAAACCCAGATTCATCCTCACACTGTCAGATAGTGTTACTTGATTGATCACTCCACAGAGCTTCTGTTTCAGAGTTCACACTAACAGCACTTACAGTTGTCTAAGGCAGTTCCAGCAGGAAAGATGTTTCCATATTTAAGATCACTGAGCTCAATATTAAATTGTAGAATGTAGAACTATTGTAGAACGCAAATGTAGCCATTTGTGTGCGCAACAAACCCCACCAATGTACAAAAACATTCAGACACACACACACATACGAGGGGAAATGAGGTGCCTTGCTCAAGGGCACTTCAGTCACATCCTGTCAGTTCAGGGGGATCGAACTGGTGACCTTCCGGTCACAAAGCTGGTTCTCTAAACGCCAGTTTATGACTCTCTCACCAGCAGAGACCTACACTTAGCAGCACAAAGAATAATATATCCCTCTTTTAGCCAATCACATGAGACTAACCAAACATGTCCAACATATTCAGTGTGGGCCAGTGTTTGTTTATGGAGATTGCATGGCTGTGTGCTTGATTGTATGCACCTGTTAGTCATGGGTGTGGATAAAACACCTAAACTAATTAGTAATTAGGCAACATGTCCACAAAAAAAGTCTTGTCAATACACCACCGTACTAACCACTACACCACTGTACTAACCACTACACAACCGTACTAACCACTACACCACCGTATTAACCACTACACCACCGTACTAACCACTACACCATCATACTAACCACTACACCACCATACTAACCACTACACCACCGTACTAACCACTACACCACCGTACTAACCACTACACCATCATACTAACCACTACACCACCATACTAACCACTACACCACCATACTAACCACTACACCACCGTACTAACCACTACACCACTATACTAACCACTACACCACCGTACTAAGCACTACACCACCATACTAACC